>CM028138.1:84197500-85397500 GCA_016271365.2 Neoceratodus forsteri
TCCACTGGATCCCACCTACAATTACAACACGGTCCTCCAACAAGTCCGCTCTACTGGTCCCCAGGTCAAGAACCACTCATGGTCAGAGGTCCTTCTGCTACAGAGCCCCATTCTGGTTTAACTCTCTCCCTGCCCCCATCACCAAAGCCACAACTATCTCCAAATTCAAAACCACCCTTCGAAGACAACTCCTCAACACTCGCAGCTGCTCCTGTCTCTGAATGAGGCCTGACCTCAACCTCTCCACCTGTGACAATGCCCGCCGGGTGGCTCTCCTCCTAGCCCACCCCTCCACCCCTTCCCAGCACACCATACCTAAGTATAACCTGGCTAGTGCCTGCTGTCTTATGGTAATGCCAGTAAATTGCTCAACATATGAAACCAACTTGTGTAAGAACTATTTCAATTACCTGTACCCTGTAACTCAAATGTATTTTGTTTGATCACAGTGTGATGTGGGGCCTCTGATGAACGCCTATTTCAGAAAACCTGTACTATGTAATCTAACATGCTATGTATGTCCTCATTGTGATGAGGTACCTTTGGAAACGAGCCCCTGGCTCAAAGGTTGTAAACTGTTTTTCACAAACAAATAAATAAACAAACAAACCAGGTCCAGGTGATCCTGAAGGAGTCCAGAGAGGCAGAGGAGAAGGAGAGGAAGGCGGAGAAGAGGAAGGAGCCCCCAGCTACAAAGGAAAAGGCTACCAAAAGGCCAACCAGGAACAGCCTGGATGAGGGTGGTGAGCCTCAACCGGCAGAGGGTAAGGTATCCACAGTTGACCTATCGGTAGAGGGCAGCTTGAAGGGCTGCCTGATAGGCATCATGAAGGAACAAGGGGAAAAAGGGTGGGAGGAGGTAGATAAGGCATGGAAGAAGCTCCAAGAGGAGGAGAAGAAATGACAACAGGGAGCTAAGGGTGTGGAGATGGGAGGGTTAGCAGACAAAGGGATGTATGGGTGGCCCCCAGACATGACACTGGGAGACCATGGGCCTGATTCTAAAAGGTGTTATGCCTGGTGCAAGGTGAGTTACACTGAACCCGATGGCACAACTCACAACTTACATCCAGCATAATGCCAGTTGGCATTCCAGAAGGCACCTTGCGCCATGCCGAATGCGGGTTGCACCAGGTATGGGTTACACCACCCACAACCCACAGCAGCATGGCACAAGTGTGGGTTACAGCATAACTGTACCCTATTCCAAAAGAGCAGCTGTCATAATCCACGAACGCCATTCCAGGAGCTGCATAGGTGCAGCTGAGTTAGACCATCATAGAGATGGTCTAAGGGGCATCCATCCATGCCAATCGACGGATGCCCACTCTGCAGCACTGCGCAAAGGTACTGCAGTGCTCCTCCTGCCCCCCCGAACACATTCATGCCCTACCCCCAAATGGGGACCCTCGGGTCCACCCAGAAATGTGCCCTCACAAATGCCAGGCTACCTGGCCAGGCCCCCATACCTCCTGGTGTATGGTGGTGTTTCAGGCAGGGAGGCCCCGGGGGGAAGTTTGCAGTGGGCTGCAACTTGTGGCATGCGGTGCCATTGCACCATGCTCATGGTGCTAGCCTATACCGGCCGCAAGTCACAGGACATAGGTGCAGGGGACCCTGCCCATCTTGGAATATGGTGCAGGATCCCCAGCATAGTGCTGCGTGGAGCAACTCACATACACCCACGAATTGCGCCACGTGTCTTGGAACTGGGCCCATGTGTCACAGGCTTTGAAAGATAAGATATGGAAGAGAGAGTATGTAGACATGTTTGCTTTTATCAATAAAGATATGGCAAAAAAGTACAAGCAGAAGGAGTTGGTGGACAGCTCGGAGAAGGCAGTAGCCTTGGCCATTATGGAAAAAAACAGCGAGGAGGTTACCTACAAAGGCAAGACTTTTGGGGCATGGATGGAAGGTTTCACACATTTCAGTGAGATCATGCTCCAGAGGAAGCCAGAGCTGGCCATCCCGCTCCTCACATACTCTGCCATCATTCGGGATGCATACAGGGTTAGGAGTGGCTACAGGTAGTTATTTTATGATGAGAAATTATGCCAAAGGGTAGCATCCCACAGGGATGTCAGGTGGGACGTCATGCTGTCCAAGCTCAGGATCAGGACATTGTCAGAGCCAGGAGGTACAGCCAGCAAGGGCAGGAAGGGCACAGGGGGATCAGGGACAAAGGCTTGCTGGGCATATAATAAAGCAAACTGCACATGGGCCAATTGCAAATATAGGCATGTTTGCTCGGGATGCAGGGGCACACACCTCATTGTCAGATGTAGGGCACAGGGAGACAGGCAAACAGGGCCAGGGGTGGGGGCAGTCCTTTCATGGGGCCAAGAGGGAAACCGGGGTGATGTACGGACAGAGAGGTAGTTTCTAGGTGGCAAAGTGGGAGAGGGGGTTATGGAGACCGGTAAACAGGGCTGGAAGAAGGTGTCAGGGGACAAGGGTTTTCCTCTGGCACTTTCACCAGTGAAAGCCAGGGTGGTAATGGAGTGGAACAAGTATTACCCAGACCTAGAAGCAGGAAGAATGTTGAGGAAGGGATTCACATGGAATTTCAACTTATACTATGTAGGGATAAGGAAGTCTATGAGGGCAAAGAACCTGGCATCCATTAGAGGCAAGGAGGAGACAGTAGAGAAAATAAGGAAAGAAAGAGATGCAGGGAGGGTCCTTTCCAGGATCCTCCTTTTAAGAACCTTCAGGTTTCACCACTGGGCATCGTACCCAAAAAGGCACCGGGATAGTACAGGTTGATACACCACCTGTCTTACCCAGATGGTGATTCAGTGAATGATGCCATTGCCCCGGAGAGGAGCACAGTATCATACAACATGCTGGACAGGGTGATGGAACTCATAAAAGCCAGTAAAGGGACGTGGGTGGCAAAAACGGATATTGAGTCCACTTTCCAGCTCTTGCCAGTCCGGGAAGAGGATTGGGAGTTGCTGGGTTTTCAATTTCAGGGTCAGTTCTATTTCAAAAAAGCCATGCCCATGGGGTGTTCAGTGGCATGCACCACTCTCAAAACCTTCAGCACCTGGCTGCAATGGGTATTCACCACAGAACATGAGACAGGAGCCATGGTCCATTATCTGGATAACTTCCTGTTTATAGGTGAGGGCAGAGACGGCACAAAGGCCATGTTGTCGGCATTTGAGGGCATTTGTGGAACAATTGAGGTTCCGTTGGCAGGGGACAAGATGGTAGGACCCACCCAACAACTAGAATTTTTGGGCATAGAGCTCGACTTGGATCAACAGTGTTTCCGCTTACCAGCAGACAAGGTACCCAGGTTACTGGGCCTAATTCTGGGAATTAAGGAGCGCAGGTGGGTGCAACTCAGAATGGTGCAGCAGGTACTCAGGCACATGAATTTCACCTGCCGTGCAGTGATCCCCAGCATGGTGTTCACCAAATGCCTGGGTCAGGCCTTGGCAAAGGCCAACCTTCCCCACCATTGGCTGAAGGTATCCGCAGGGGTGAAAGATGATTTGTTAGCTTGGGAGGTGTTCTGCAGTGAGTACAATGGGATAACTTTTTGGAGAGGTGGTTGGGAAGATGGGCAGACATGCAGCTATTTACAGATGTGGTAGGAGGTTATGGCATGGGTGCCTATTTTAGGGATGAGTGAATATCAGAAGCATGGCCAACCAAATGGGTCAAACATGGTTTAACCAGGGATAGTACATTCTTGGAAGCCTACCCGATTTGGGTGGCACTGGTCGTATGGGGGCACAGGCTCAAGAACAAAAAGGTTAATATTCAGGTGTGACAACATGGAGGTGATAGCCATCATAAACATGCAGTTGGAGTCCACAGAAGCAGTGTTAAGGGTAGCACATATGTTAGTATGGGAGGGTTTATGGCTTAACTTATCCTTTAAGACTAAACATGTGGAGGAGAAAGGAATGACATAGCTGACAAACTCTCACATTTCCAGTTGGACAGCTTTCATGAATTGGCCCTGAGGGCAGCCATCCAGAGGTCGCAGGTGCCCCAGCATCTGTGGGAAATTGGATGGACTGAGCCCAGCTACTGTTTTGGAGTGCCTGGGCACCCAACACATTGAAGGCCTATGAGGCCACATGGAGGAGCTTTCAGGAGTTCCATGGGGGTTGTGGGCTGGAGATAAGTGGTCAACTAACAGAAACACAGGTCATGAGGTACATGGTGGAAAAATGGGAGGGGGGTATGTCCGTAGCTACCATCGGCATCCACCTCACCAGTATAGGCATGGTGTGCCAGTTGCAGGGATGGGGGCACCCATTAGGGTGTCGGCAGTGTGTAGGATGCAGCAGGGATGGATTAGGTTGCAAGGCCACAGTGTGGATGGGTGCAGGCCCATCAGGGGGGAGCTTTTGGAGTGCCTAGTAGCAGTTTTACCATGCGTATGCTTCTCTGCATACGAGGCTCAGCTGTTCATGGCCACCTTTAGGGTGATGCAGAAAGGGGCTTTCAGGGTAGGGGAGGTGGTGACAGAGAAAAAAAGGGAATGCTAGAGGAGAGCTACAGGTCAAGGACATCACTTGGGTAGCACACTCTGCCGTGGTGTGGTTGAGGCACTCCAAAACAGATCAGACAGGGCGGGGGTGCAAGGTTGAATTATATGAGGAATGTGCAAGCAGGGTGGCACTGGTAGGAGCGCTGGATAAGTACAAAGAATTGTGGCCACTAGGAAAAGGGAGTTTCTTCCGGCATAGGAATGGGGACCCAGTGATGGCATCACAGGTTACAGCAGTACTCAGAAAGGGGGTGGTTTTCCTAGGAGAGAAGTCAGACAGGTTTACTTCCCATTCCTTCCAAATAGGAGCAGCCTCGGACATGACCAAAAAAGGGGGGATCTCAGCTGGAGGTCACAAGGCTAGGCAGGTGGTCCTCTCAGGTACAGTATACAAGAGGTACCTTCGGCAATGACTAGTAACGATGCCAATTTTATGTTTTACAGGGCTCAGGCGTCACAGGGTAGTATGGATCATGGGCCATTCATTCATCCATTGGGTGAAAAAATAGGTCTGCACCACCAAGGGGAGGGGGGGCACCAGTTGGGCCAGGACCCAGAGCAGACCAAGATCGAGTGGCATGGAAGTAGGGGACTGAAGTGGACAAGGCAGCTACCACTCTTCGGGGAATGTGTTGGATCTAAGACAGTCCCAGATCTGATTGTGGTACATGCCGGGGGCAATGATTTGGGCACCCAGCC
This sequence comes from Neoceratodus forsteri, assembly GCA_016271365.2. Lineage (NCBI taxonomy): Eukaryota > Metazoa > Chordata > Ceratodontiformes > Ceratodontidae > Neoceratodus > Neoceratodus forsteri. Next base: position 84,202,716 of record CM028138.1, read on the forward strand.
CTAGGTGGCATTGGTCCACATGATTCTGAGGGACTTTGTGAGAATAAAGGCGAGGTGGCCAGGGGTACAGCTCACTTGGTCTGAAATTGTCCAGCGCAGGTGCTGGAGGGGGGCACATAATTTGCTAACAATTGACAGGGCCTGTAAGAGAGTTAATAGGAGGTTGGCCAAGTGGGCGAGGCAGACAGGTGGACTGTACATAAGGCATGGGCTCATCACACACAATATGCCAGGGTGGTACTGGGGGGATGGGGTACACTTATCAGGTGTGGGGAATGCAGCATTCAATGGGGCCATTAGAGAAGCCATCAAAAGATGGCAGGGCTATGAAGGTCTGCTGGCTAATTTTTACTTGGGAAGCCCGTAGGCTGACCGGGGTTGGCCTAAGGGCTAGTGGGGGAAAACATTTTTAAATGGGGCCCAGCCAGGGGGGTACAGCAAAGCAGGGGTGGGCCTCCTATGAGGTAGGCACCTCAAGGGGAAACAGGGCTGAGGGGTCTGTTGGGGGGCACCTGAACCCAGAAGAAGAGGAAGAAGGAACAGGCATTGGGTACCCACACCCAAGCCGTGGCAAAAATATCGATGGAAGCATGTGCCTAAGTTGTATGAATTGTGAATATGTGTATATAAAGAAGGAACCCCTGAATGTTGTAAAGGGGGACAGGAATCATGAGGCTATTGATGAAATAAAACAATACATGTAAATAATGTAAGAACTTCTATCCCAATAAAACTTCAGATGTTGAGCCATTCTAATCATGGGTGTGGTGTGGATGATTTCAGGGAATCCCTTGACAATGTGCATCCCTATCATATTCCAGAATTGCACATCCCCACTTTCTGAAAATGAGTGTCACTGCCACATTCTGAAATTGCATGTCCAAGTCACATTCTAAAATCATACATCCCTGCCTCATTCTGAAACTGCATGTGACTACCTCATTCTGAAAATGCTAACTGCCACATTCTGAGATTGTGTGTCCATGCCACATTCTGAAATGGAATGTTGCCACCACAATCTGAAATCAAGCATCCCAACCACAGTTTGAAATTGTGCATCACCACCACATGCCAAATTAATGCATCAAAGGCAAATTATGAAATTACGTATCTCTGCCCCATTCCACAACTATGTGTCTCCTGCATTTCAAAACTGTGTATCTCTGCACATTCTAAAACTATACGACACCATCACATTATGACTTTTAGCATCCCTGCCATTTTCCAAAATTGTGAGTCCCACCTACTTTCTGAGAGTGTGTCATTGCTGCATTCCACAGTTGCAATCTGGTGGCATTTTCAAATTTCATCTCTGCGGTATTCTAAAACGACACATTTTTCTCATTCTAAAGCCATGTTTGCTGCTGTATTCCACTCCCACCCATCACATTCTTAAGTACTGCACCTTGCATCTACACATTATAGAAATGCATGCCCTGACCCACGCAGTGTAAGCTTTCCCTTTTCAGATGTTTACAACTGCAGTTTTATGTAACATGTGAGAAATAAATCTTATAAGGTAGTTCACCAGACAGACTAGGCTTTGAATTCTGGTTGTGACATCATCAGTGGCTCTTTATTGAAACTGGCTTTTTTGAACAGGCAGTGCATCTAGGGTTACAAAATGACTGATTGGGGGTATGCTGGTCCAAATTCTGGAGTTATTGATGTCAGAAACATTTGCCAAAGTCCCTCTTTAAGAGGTTCTGAGGGCTGGTGTAAGCAAACCATAGTAGTGAAGATCAAGTGGTTTGTCAGTGTCAGCAGAACTGCAATATTCCAAATAGAGCTCAGTAATGCACTTTCTAATACAGTACTCTTTATAAAGTATAGGCTATAATTTTAAGGGAATGATAAAAAATGGTTCAACATGTTTAATGGTTGTAGCCTAAACTAGAACACAACAGATAAAATTGTTAAATTGTTAAGAATAGTAACATTTGTCAACTAAATACGAACTATAGTTTGGAGCAAGATTTAGAACATTTTGATGTTGATACTATGTTAACTTTTAAAACTCAATGTAAAGGAATATCATACAAATATTAAAGTGTATCTGAGGGAAAGGAACAAGATGCCTGAAGAGTTGATTGCCCATGAACATGTCCTGGAGCAGCTTCCAAACTAGTCAGATTCCCAGGATGTGAAATATCACAAAGCATTCTCGTGAGGTCTGCTTCAGTTGTGGGTGTCTCTGAAGTTGCATCAACGATGTGTGGCAAGGAGCTGCTCCACAATAGTGTGGGGTGCCAGGATTAGGACTGGCACCATGCACAGCTGAGAGGGACTTCCCCATGAGCAGTAGCCCCAACCGTTTACATTTGGCTGAGCCTGGCTGTGAGGGCTTTCTCTACTAGCTGTAGTCCCTGGAAATGAACATGCACGAAATGCGTGCAGGTGGAACTTCTCCACTACTAGGAGCCCCAGAAGCTGAAATATGACAAAGCACAGATGTGAGCAGGTGTTCCATTAGCAGGAACCCCAGAGGTTGTTTTAGTGCTGAGCTTTGCTGAGCTTGGACAAGAAGAGAGTCACGCTAGCAGGAGCCACACCATTAAAATTCTACTCAGCATAGCAAAGAGGAGCATCACAACTAGCAGGATAACCAGGAGATGAAACAGCCAACCAGAGCAGGGAGGATGTCCTAGCTGTTTATCAGGGCTAAGGAGTAGTGGGGACCAGGCTAACAGGTTTGTCAGTGAATCAGGTAGAGGTTGATGTTTAAGGAAGAACAGTTAATTATTAAGGAACTGGCTCTGGGTAGAATTTACAAATGATTGTGGAGAAGGTACTTGTTTTCATTATCTAGCCGGGGTAGTACTTATAGCTGGGGGTACTAAAGGTAATATACAGGACTACACATGGGGGGGACATCAACACTTAGCCACAAAGAAGATACACAAAATATGTACAGTTGCAGTGACAAGTTCCGTTATATCCACATATATCGCAATGTAACTCAGACAATCCCATTAATGTCAATGGGATTTCCTGTGATATATTGCAGTACAGTATATCTGAATATATGGCACATTGTTACCAGCTGCAACTGCTACAGTAAGTACTGTATATTCAATGTATTTATTTATTCATGTGCATGTTTTATAGTGGTGTATGAATATCTCCTTGTTATAAGGCCCTGTAAGTAGTTCTGAATAGTGATGATCTACTGGAACTAACAATTGTTAGGCACCAAGGAGTCAATATGATTTTCAGATTATCCCAATCCATTTCATAATTATTATAAGTTGATAGCATTTTCCATATGAATAATAACCCACTGAAGGTTTGTTTGAAAAATTCAGAAATAGTTTGAAAAAAGATGTCACAATATTGAAATGCAACAGGTCTATGTTTTCAGCACTTAGACATAAAAGGATTCTCATTTTGACTTATTTGACAGATTCAAAGGTTGTTAGTTAAAGTCTCAATTCTTTATCATTTATTAAATGTAACACTAACTTCTCTGGGACACTACAGGGTATGTGGCAAGATAACATCAAAGCTGCTTTACACTGCATGTATTTTAGGGAACGCTATACCTTTAATGAAGAGTAGGTTTTTGGACAACAAAATGTTGTTTATGGGAAATCAATCTACTGTATGACAAACCCGCCACTATATCTTTGGGTGTAGTTTGGCCCCTTTTAACAGAAAAGGATTTTAGAATAGCCCAGTAGCTAGAAAATGCTGTGACTGCATAAACTGTTTCTAAATAGTACATCTTCAAGAGTAATACAACTTCACTTCCAAAACATGGACAATGGAGAACTGGCATTTTCCTTCCTTTAAGAAATTTATTGCAGGGAGTGTTAAAAAAAAGGTTGACAAATGTCACGCAGAGCCACAGCTGACTCTTCCATTTAACACCATTGGAAGGGATTAGTGATGGTGTGTACCCTGCATTCTCTCTGAAGTGTGTATTACAAATGAGTAGTGTTCTTAGGCTTGCACTCCCGACTTGCTATGGAAATACAATATACCTATCCATCTTCTTGGGACAAGGTATTCTGTGTTTGGAGACAAGTTTCCTTAAATTAGCATTTTTAAACCATACACACAATATATATAAGAGCCACTTCCATGACATTTGAAGAGGCAATGTCCCTCAGGACCCAAGAATTTATGATGCCATGTTTGATGTCACAGTTACATAAGGATATAACATGTCATTGTTGTGGCTGTAGCTATTTTGTACACAAAAAACTGTAACTGAAGTTTATATGTTCTGTTTTGTATGTTATACCAGGCATGGCTGAACACAGGGACACATAGCCCTGGCAATATCCCTAGTTAATAAAATCAGTTGATCAGTCAGTAATTTAAAGGGATGAGAAATCCTTAACTCCCAAAACATTTCACTGTAACCCATGAAATGCAACATGCCAACAGTCTGAGTTAGTACAACTTACTGGTTAATGATGAGATCCCATCTGGTGCTTGAGGAAGGATCACTGGTTGGTGTGCTCCAGCATGAAGACAGAGTTACCACGAACTGATCGGCGTCGATGCCAGAAACGATGATTCCTACATAAATTCTGTCATTCAAAGTGAGTACCACAGGGGATTCGGTGAATGCCTGGCTATACTGAGAGTCACGGAAAAGGATAATCTTTGTCTGGTATGTCCCTTGTCCAGAAGGCAGAGTTGCATTTACAGTACTGTATAGGGAAAAAGCAGATGAATAAAAAAAGAAGTATCAGTAAGATGCACAGTGGCACGATCACAATGCGCCCTATTACTTTAATGCAAACACTAATGTACAATGGCCCTCATAGTTTGAAAACCGATGCAAAGCTTGTTTAATGTAGTATTGGCTTTACCTGTAGATGGCAGCACTCTGGAGATACAGATGATTAAAACTCTTCAATACTGATATTTGTTTGGCACCAGTTTCTGAAACCTTGTGAAGTCATACAGGGACAGCCTGTGCTTAGCTACATGCAGTTTAGCAGAGCTGGTCCCTGCATGAAATTACAAGGTTTTTTTTTAAATGGTAGCTATGTAATATCAACAAGCGTTTGTCAATGCTGAATGTTTGCTTGCTGGCATTGGCATTGGTAGTGTAGAAGTTACAGAGCTGCATAATAGGAATGGCAGCGAAGTATTGAACTGAAGCCAACCCCACCACCACCCTGCAGAGAGTGACAGGCATTGGGGTGTGCCTTTGGGTTGTCAGGCATAACGACCATGCCATTTCACCACACCCTACCCTGCAGACACTGACAAGTGTCACGGTGTGCCTTGGGGTCTTTGGCCCTTATGTGCACCCCATTCCATCAGGAAATACGGTGAGATGGGTGCGGTATAGGAGAATGGGGTGAAGTTTGGGCCTGAAGAGTCCGAGGCACACCTTGATGCCTCTCACTGGCTGCAGGGTGTGGGTGGGAGTGGATGGTATGAGCATTACAGGCAAGAATCCCAAGTCACACCTGATGCCTGTCATTCTACAGGGTGGGTGTTATGTTCGGAAACCCTAATGCCTCAGGCATTCGTTGGTATTTTCACTCCAAATTTTCAACATGGTGTTTTTGTGACCCCCACCTCATGAACAGTGGCAATATCAGTTTGTTAGCCGAAAACTGCTTTTGCACAGTGCCTACAGCATTTGGCACCAAGGTGCAAAAACACATTCCAAACAGGATGTGAAAAATGACAGCGGTACTGTTCATGGGGAGGTGTAAAAAATGGCAATGTTGAAAATCTGCTGTGAAAATCTTAAAAAAACTGGTGAAGTCACGAGCGTGTGTAGAAACTGTGCAACACACACCCGTAATGTATCTAGTTTGGGGATTTTTTTTCAGCAGATTGTTAACACAGGCATTTTGGGACATCGATCATGAACAGTGTCAGTGTGATTTTCTTTATCTGTCCTGAAAAATGATTTCCCACAGTGACCACGCATTTCTGCGCTGAAAGTGTGAAAACACATTTCAGCCATGCTGTGGAAAATGCCAGCTGTACTGTTCATAAGGAGGTGTGGAAAATGCCACTGGTGAAAATCTGGGCTGAAAATATTACAAATTCATGAACTTACGAGGGTGCGTGGAAACTGTGCAATGCTCACTCGTAACACAGTCATTTTATGGAGTTTTGTCACCAAATTTTCAACATAGCCATTTTAAGACCTCTGCTCATGACCAGTGTCACTGTGATTTTCTTATTCGGTCCCAAACATTGTTTCGCACACCGACTGTACCATTGTGCGCTTCATGTCGCGGAAACACATTTTGGGCAAGATGAAAATGGTAGCTGTTACTGCTCATAAGGAAGTACGGTAAAATGGCACCGTTGGAAAATCTGGTGCAATATTACAAATTCACAAACTTGCCAGTGTAAGGGAGGAACTGCGCAATGCGCCCTAAACAGTCATTTTGGGAAACTTTTCACCAAATTTTCTGCTCATGACCAGTGTCACTGCGATTTTCTTAATGTGTCCCATACATTGATTTCACACACTGACTGCACCATTATGCGCTACATGGGCAGAAACACGTCTGTGATGAGATGTGAAAATGACAGCTATACTGCTCATAAGGAGGTGTGGTAAAATGGCAATGTTGAAAATCTGGAGTGAAAATATTGAAAATTTGCGAACTTACGAGCGTGCGTAGGAACTCTGCAACGCACGCTTGTAAAACAGTCATTTTTAGGAATTTTTTCACCAAATTTTCAACATAGCCATTTTAAGACCTCTGCTCATGAACAGTGTCACTGTGATTTTCTTAATGTGTCCCATACATTGATTTCACACACCGACTGCGCCATTGTGCGATACATGGGTGGAAACACATTTTGGGTGAGATGTGAAAAATGACAGCTATACTGCTCATAAGAAGATGTGGTAAAATGGCAATGTTGAAAATCTGGAGTGAAAATATTGAAAATTATGAACTTACGCGCGGAGGAACTGCGAACGCATCGTCAGGAACAGTTGTTTTTTCGGAATTTTTTCACCACCTAAATAGGCTTTTTGAGCCCACCTTATGAACACTGGCAGTGTCATTTGTTACTCAGTCCTGAAAGGTGATTTTCACAGTGACTGCGAAATCACCTTCGGGCCAGATTAACGCCATGACAGTGACAGCATTCATGAGACGTGGTCCCAAAACCCCATGTTGAAAGTTTGGCAAAATTCCAAAATGCCCAAGATATGCAGCAAAGTTGAAAACCCCTATCTATTACATTATACAGCTTACGGCATTTCCTCAGTTCGATGTTGGCTTTGAAGAGTGCAGACATGTTCCCGTTCCACCAAAGATCATCGTGCTGGACTCTGGAGGTAAGCATGGGGTGAGGGAGGTGGGGGAGGCAGGGTACAGTGGGTGGGTGGATGTGGGTGGGGCAGGAAGACTGTGAGGGACCGCTTTTTAATTTACAGTTTTTGTGTTTTTTTTTTACTATTAAGACGACAGGGGACATTTGCCACACTGGGGTGGGCTCCCAGTGTGGCAGCAGGAAAAACTGTTGCAGGAAGACTGGAGCCAACAGGAGATTGGGCACCCCGTCAGCCATACGCACGTGTGCCACTCTGGGGTGGACTCCAAGCGTGGCACCAGGAAGCTTTTTTTTGGGGGGGTGGCATGGAGCCGATGCGGCATTGGGCACCCCGTCGGCTAATACAGTATGTGCATGGGGGGGAGCACGTCAGCATGCAATATGCGTGCATGCATGTTGAGGGGGGGAGCTCTGCTCACTGAAGCGGAGCTCTCCCTTTCAATTGTATGCCACAGCATTTTCAACTGCTGTCATAGACAGCTGGAGCAGTGACTGGCACACTGTGACCATGCCTGCAAACACACTGACTGAATTGGAAGAGGCTGACACAGCTCTGGAAAACTCGGATGATGGCACTATGTTTCTTGCACATGCGTGCAAGCAAACATAAAAATGAGCAAACTTAGTTGTACTGTATATCTCAGAACTGCTGCCAACTAGATGTAAGCTGAATACCTCTTCTAAAACATTCTTCCATGGGCTTTGAAACTATGATGGTCCTTATACATGGATGCTCCCCTTCAAAGGATATCTTTGCCTCTACTACTGCTCTTTGCCAGACATTGTGAAAAGTGAACTCTTCCTTCCTCTTTTTAAATCTATATAGTATGCTGTATTAAGCACACCCTGCAACTGCATAATATTCAGGCTTTTGTAAGCTCATAGCTAGCCAGATTGCCTATCCCTTGAGTGTATCGTTCCTCAACAACTTGGAAAAGTGCAAATGTTGCACCAGTCCCAAAGAAAATTAATTATGTTCATCTGGACATTTTTCATCCTATATCAATTTTTTATCCTATAAGTAAACTGCTCCAGAAAATTGTTTCAAATCAATTGTATTCTTATATTGAAAAATAGGGTTTGTTTTCTACTCAAGAACATGGATGTTAGAAGGAGCAGGGTACAGGAACAGCCTTAGTCAGGTTCATGGATAGTGACTGGTGCTGCGTTTATGAAGCTGAGCAAGGCTTTTAGCCTCATAGATCATAATTTATTAATCAAAAATCTTGATTTTCTTGGTTTAACTCTGTGACATGGTGGAAAAATTATCTGGATGGTTGAACTTAATTTGTGCAGAAAGGCATTGGCAAGTCAGAATAACATTTTGTTGATAGAGGTGTCCTTTTTTTTAAAATCTTACAAGGCTTTCATAGATAAAGCATGCAAATGCTGGGAAGATTTAGTACTGCTGTAGAGGAGACTGGAACGTTTGCCACATGATTTAAGGCATAAGATGATTGTTTATTGTTGCTAGGCTTACATAGATATTAAATTATGGTCACTAATACCAAAATTCAAAAAAGTGCATACATTTTTAAACTGTTATAAATTTTGCCATGTTGATCTTTAAAAAGGACATTGATATGCTTTGTCATTATGGAAGAGGTATATTGACAATGTTCCATGTCAAAATCAAGAATGGAAAAAAAATCTCGATTAGATATCAGTGCAATGAAAATAAATGAATAAAATTCATGAGGAGGAATTTGCAAAGGGTTTTACCAAAATCTGTTAAATAAAATCCTCCTGAAATTAATCCTACATTGAAAATTGGAAGTTTTGTAAACAATCCTGTGAAAGTAGACACCTAAAATTAGTTTTTTTTGACCACATGCTTTTTTGGACACAGTCTCGACGGATACATATTGACAACATTTAACTTATAAATGGTACCTCTGTTGTGATGTAAATGGGAAAACCACCTGTTTCTATATCACTAACATAATTACTACTGTTAGATGATTCATGTAGGGCTTACTCTTAAAGCCCCTACATGAACAGGGACCCAACTACCTGAAAGATCTCCTGACTACCTTCTCCCCCAATCGCCCTCTCCGGTCCACTGACAAGGGATTGCTAGAGATTCCCAGGGTTCATCTTAAAACATCTGGAGCTCGTGCTTTTTCATTTGCAGCACGAACCCTGTAGAATTCTCTGCGTTGTCGGTTAAGAGAATGCCTGTCTGTCAGCAGTATTAAATCTATGCTGAAAACATATTTATTTTCTTTGGTCTTCCCTAATTAGTTGATTAATTAATTGATTGTTTTTAAATATTTTATTATATTATTGTTTTATACTGTAATTTTATATTGTGTACAGTGCCTTGACTATAAAAGGCACTGTATAAATTAAGTTTGCTTGCTTGCTTGCTTGCATATGATAATGAGATAATAATGACAACATTTCTTAATGGTTTGACACCAAGCTTTCACTTAAAAATTAAAAAAATAAGATTCTAGCCCCAACAGTTCCAGAGTTAGATGTTTCAAAAACATTGTCTTTAAAATGTGAGAACTTTGAAACTGTTAGGGCTAGAGACTTATTTTTTATATCAAAACTGACAGTCAACTAAGTAGACATATCAGTAACACATTACTGCAGTGATCACACAGGGTATATTGATATAGAATAAAAAAACAAATATTTCAAATTGATATAAATAAACCATAAAAGGGTTCAGTGAATTTCTAAAATCTTGCCAATTTTAACAATGTATTATATCAATGTGTATAGACATGTAGTAACACAGAAGAACTGGATCATTCGGGTCCATACATGCGGACAGAACTCTAAGCTTTCATTCAAAAAAAATTACATTTTATGATTAACAGTTCAAATGTTACAGTTTTTAAAATATAGTTTCAAGCATTTAACAATAACTTCTAAAATTATTTGTGGAAATAGTCAAAAGATACTAGTGATTGTTCTGTCTAAGAATAAACAGAGTCTTTTCTAGTTCCCACTATGGGGGGGGCAATACTCAATGTTGTGTTGACCAACGGGGACAGCATGGGGGGTGGAGGTAGGTCAGATTTTCCATCTGGGCAGGGCCAAAATTGGGTAGGCCATCCACCAAGGTGCTTGACTTCAAGAGGGCAGACTCTGGAAGGATGAGGGGTATCCTGAGGAGGGAAATGGAAGAAAGCCACCACTTGAAGGAGGTAGAGCAACTGTGGGGGTCATAAAGGGAGGAATCCTAAAAGCCATAGGCCAATGCATCTGGAAAAATAGCAAAAGCAAAAGGGGGAAGAAAGCCTCTGTGGTTTACAGCAGGAGTCAGGGAGGCAATCAGGAAGAAAAAAGGCGTTCAAGACCTACAAATCATCACAGGGAGTGGAGGAAAGGGAGGCCTATAAAGAAAAACTTAGGAAAGTGGGTAAAATAATCAGGAGGGCAAAAGCAAGTGCAGAGGAGAAAATAGCTAGGGAGGTGATGAGGGGAGACAAGAAATTCTTCAGTTATGTCAGAGACAAGAGGAAAAGTAGGCAAGGGATCCCAAGACTTAGAGAGGAGGGGGACAATTTGGTTGAAGGGGATGAGGAAATGGTGACCCTACTCAATGAATACTTTGCCTCAGTATTCACAGCAGAAAAGGGTGGTGATGGGCTAGCAGTTGAGAGAAGGGCTACCGAGGGCAAGGAGGTAGACACAAGTCCCTTCATAGAGGAGAGGGTGATGGAGGAGCTGGGAAAATTAAAAATGGATAAGGCTATGGGGCCAGATCAGGTACACCAAAGAGTTCTCAGGGAGATGAAGGACAAGCTGGTGGGACCTCTTGCAGGCTGTTTAATCTATCCCTCAAACAGGGAGGGTCCCAGGGGACTGAAAGAGGGTGGAGGTGGTGCCACTTTACAAGGGGAGAGGAAAGAGACCATGGAAACTACCGCCCAGTCAACTGCACCTCTGTGGTAGGCAAGCTGATGGAAACCCTACTTAAGGAGAGACTGGTAAGACACATAGAGGAGGAGGAGCTAAGTGACGACAACTAGCATGGGTTCACAGGGGCAGGTCTTGTCAGACAAACCTGGTAGAATTCTTTGACGGTGTTATGGAGGTGTATGATCAAGAGGAGGTGGCAGGTGTGGCCTACTGGGATTTCAGGAAGGCATTTGATTCCATCACCCACAGAAGGTTGGTAAGCAATTTAGCCAGCTTGGGAGTGGGGTCAAAGCTTACAAAGTGGGTGGAGAATTGGCTGGGAGGAAGGACACAGAGAGTAGTAGTAAATGGAAGGCACTCCAGGGAACTAGGGGTGAAGAGTGGGGTACCATAGGGATGGGTGCTGGATCCAGTACTGTTCAATGTGTATGTAGGGGATTTAGCGGAGGGTCTAAATGGCAAAGCATACCTGTTCATAGATGACATGGAGCTCTGTAACAGGATAGACAGGCCAGGGGGAGTGGAGAAAATGAGGCAAGATCTAGCCAGGCTGGAGGAGTGAGCAGAAAAGTGGCAGTTGAGATTCAATACGAGAAAGTGCAAGATAATGCACATAGGGTGAAATAATCCAAGAGTAAACTACTGTCTAGGGGATGAGTCACTGCAGGTCATGGAGCAAGAAAAGGATCTGGATATTTGGATCACTTACACATTAAAGGTTAGGAACCAGTGTGAGAGTACAGTGGGTAAGGCAACAAAAATGTTGTCATACATAGGGAGGGGTTTCAGAAGTAGGAGGAAGGAGGTAATCATGCCACTGTATAAGACACTAGTGAGACCACAGCTGAAGTGTGGAGACCAATTCTGGAGGCTCCATCTACAAGGAGACAAGGATAGGCTAGAGAGGGTACAGAGAAGGGTGACTAAAATGACCCAGGGGCTGGCCGGCCTGGTGGCGCTGAGGGCTGAAGCACTGGTTGCCACACCTTGTGCCATGCCAGTGACCCAGGTCCAAGAGTGAGCTTGGGTTGCTGGGGGTTGGTGGGGTGGGAGAGGATAGAGCATCTGATGGATGGCTCTTCTCTTCCAGGGTGGGTTGGGGCACAGAGACCGGCATGGCCTGACACCTAGTGGAGGCTGGGTGTTGGCACTTCCAGCCTGTTAGAATGGGGCAGTAGCCGGCAGGAGTGCTGTGTGCAGACACATGCATGGTACACCCCCTGTCAGCATTGCACACCCTGCCTGCTAGGTTAGAACATGGAAAAAAGGGGGTGCCCAGTTGATGTGACTTTATGGTTGTCCATAGATGTCCTGTGCTGGCTATGGAGTGGACCACCAAGTGCAGATCCAGTTCGGTGGGGGAGTTGATGACCCCCTCAGCCCCACCATGGGGGGCAAGCCTTGGGGTAATTGGGTGGTTGCCTTCACTGGAGACTGGCACATGTCAGACGGTGGCCAGATGGAAGGTTGCAGGGACAGTAAGACTGACTAGGATCCCCTGGAGAGAAAAAGTAAGATAAAAATTAAAAAATGATCCAGAGGCTGAATGAGAGGCCATATGGGGAGAGGCTGGCAGAGCTTGGTCTATATACACTGGAGATGAGAAGGTGTAGGGTGGACTTGGTGGGCATTTTTAAATACATGATGGGAATAAATAAGGCCAAAGGGGCTAGTATCTTCAGATGGAGTGAAAAAAAAAGTTCGCCTGGAGCCATGCACTCAAGCTGGAGGGGGCAGATATCGACGAGATGTAAGGGAGAGTTAATTCTCACAAGGAATGGTAGGGAGAATAAGTTGCTAAAATGAGTATTAGAGGTGGATACAGTGGAGAAATTTGTAAGGGCATGGGATACCTACATGGGGCTAGGCAGGGGTGGAGAGGGAGGGCAGGAAGAGACAATAAATGGGAGGGAGAGGTGGGTATCATTTCTTTCAGGCAGACTCGATTGACTGTATGGTCCTTTTCTGCTGGCAGCTTTCTATGATTCTGTGATTCCATTTGTACTGATTGTAATGCATGACTTTATGCAAATTAGTTGATAGACTTCAATAGTTCTAATAGTATTACTGAAATTGCTAAATCCCTTAATTATAAATTTGTCTTAATTTTAATATGGAATGCTCAAAATCATATGGTTTTGAAGAGAAAAAAACTATGTTATTTGGTTCAAAACCAAACATTAAAAATAGCCTGCATCTTCAAGTTTTTGACCAGCATGATTCTTGATTAGAACAAATTTCTTCTTTGAAGTATTTGTGGGTGCTTTTGGACACGTCTTTGACCTTTTCAGATCATGTTTATGTAGTGCAAAACCTATCAACCAGAGTCGCTGTTTTATACAAGCTAAAACAATTTTTTAATTCCAAACTAAACTTTTGCATCAGGATCTATGTTACCAATTTTTGATTATGTTACCCAAGTATGTTTGAATATTATGAGTAAGAACCTTAATAACCTCTTTGTAGCTGAAAACAATACTTAACATTTTGCTCTTCAGATCGTATCACAAACTTATCATTGTTTACTATATTCAAAGCTGAAACTGTTGTCCACAATCTGTAACTTGCAATATGTTTGGGCTTCTATGGTAAACAAGGTTACCCATAATTCTAAAACTATGGCTCTTCAAGGATTATTGTCTATTTTTTTTTATTTATTTATTGAAATGTTTCACCAGGAGGGCACACTGAACAACAAGTTGCTCATCTCAGGTGCAGCCTGGGGGGAGGGGTTACATAGGGTTGTGAAGGATGATCAGTTACAATAGTATGTGGGTAGTACAAACAATACAACATTGTAAAATTGTTCAACAGTTGTAACACAGGGTATTGTACAATAAACAGTAGTGGAACATTGGGTAAATTACAATGCATGTCCAAAATCAAACAAAAGAACATATGAATGTACAAAACCTATAGAACCATTTATAGTACATGAGTATACCAGGAACAGGCTTGAGGTAGTTCCAAGTGCTATTGAAGTAAAAAGGATGGGGTTTGGTTGTGCACACTGGTGACCCAGAAGGGCAGGTGGAGAAGAGAGGGGGGAGAGGCAAGAACTGAATATGAGGAGAAGAGGTAGCCATCTCCTGATTTCCCCCATCAGGATGTTGAGAACCCTGCCAGGAGGGGGTCATGGTAGGAAGGCAGAAACTGGGAACAGGTAAACAGCTGAGGGAAAGGTAATTGTGTAGAGCAGAGGTAAGGAGTAGTTAGAGGAGGAGTGTTTTATTTCAGGGGGGAGGGAATCCCAGATTTTAGGAAAATGATGGGTGAAACCAGTCTGACCAATGAGGGTGGAGCGGCAAGGGACCATCAAGGTGCGGGCATCATTTGATCTGAGAGAGTGGGTGGGGGAGGTGGAGTGGACAGACAGGATGAGAGATAGAAGGGGAGCCCCCTGAACCAGACTTTGGAGGTTAGTTTGGCACAGTAAGAGATGCATCTGTGAGATAGTGGAAGGAAGGTTAGAGCATGATAGAGTTCACAGTGGTGAGAGCGGGAAGGGGAGTTGATAGCAAAGCGGCAGAAGGAGTTAAAGAGAGTGTCCATCTTGGTCAGGGAAGATTTCATTAGACATTCATCTAACACTAATTTATCGTCTTTGGAAGGTCTTACTTAGGCTTCTGTTAAATGCATATCAAAGATGGGTGAAAAATAGTGCTGTGCAGAATTTTAAAATTTCGGCACAATGAAATATCACAGAATTTTTAAAATTCTGCCAAATTGCAGCAGAAACAAAATGGCAGAATTCTGCAGAAGAAAAATGTAGAATGAGTTTTTCTACAAGTAGTGGTAGGCGAAGTGAGTGAAATTCACTTCATGGAGTAATCTGCAAAATTTCACTCAGAGCGAAATGCAAAATTTCGCCTGGGGGAGTGGTGGTATTTTGCCCAGTAGAATGGCAAAATTTCACCTTCCATGGCAAAATTCCACCTTCTATGGTGAAATTCTGCCTTCCTGTGCCTAGGTGAAATTCTGCCTAATGCGAAAAAATTTGCGAATTACTCCACCAGGCAAATTTGGCCTCTTTGCTGGTGAAATTTAAATTCGCTGCATCACTATCTATAAGATATGCACAGAATTTTCCTTTGTGGATCTCAATATTTTCTGTGAAAATGGTTGTGGAATGATTTTCTGCAGAAACAATGATGTTCCACAGAATATTATTCTGTAGAGCTCAATATTTTCCATGGAAATGGTTGAGGAATGAGTTTCCTTGGGAAAAATGTTGTTCCACAGAATATTATTCCATGGATCACAGCAGGTGGAATTTCACAAAAGAACCAGTGAAGTTCCAGCAGAAATTCCACCAGTTGAATGGATAGTCCCAGCTAATTCCACCAGCGGAATTCTGCATTCTGCACAGCACTTGAGAAAATGTTTTCTCAGTACTAGCTCCAACTCTTTGGAATTGTCTTCCCTCTCATTTATAGAACAAGTAGTCCTATTGTATGGTTAAGAAATATTTGTGGCAACATTTGTTGAATGAGTCAAAATGTAAATGTTAATCTTGTTTGTATTTGATGTTTCTGATCCTTCATAAATTGTTTCTGACTTTATGTGCCACAGGCCCAGTCAAGCCAGAAAATGGACCCCTAGTCCAGTGTTCTGACCAAGTAAACAATTTTAAAAGAAAAAATATAGCATTCATGTTAATAAACAATAAGCCCAATTAATTTGCATCAATTGAATTAAAGCTGTAAGTTTGGGTCTTCCCATGAATTAAACACCTCAAACTTTGGGTGTTCAATTCTTGCTGACTCTGGCAAACTTTCTCAATTAAATCTGAACTTTTGATTTGACTGGTTCTGAGGCCTCAAAACAAGTTGACTTACCAGTTGCCCTGCCACTGACCCTGGATCCATGATTTGGGATGTGGTGGCAATGAAACAACCCTACCAGGCTAACTCAGTTGTTCCCCCTCCCACTCCTATTCTAAAAAGGAAAAATGAAATCTTGTCATCTCACTGGCATTGAGTCAGGAGATGTCAGCACTCTAAAACACCCCCCTTCCTTTACCCACCCTCAACACCCTCATCTGGCCAAGCTACCATATCCTACCACTTCCCCAAACTCTGGAATTCTCTACTCTTCTCCCTTCGCTCAGCAGCTTCTCTACACTCTCTGTCCTCGCTTCTCAAATTCTCTTCTCACCTTTGCAACTGCCTCGACCTCCTCTGTACTTCATTTCCCCTCTTTCCACTCTCTCTCCTCCTCTCACTTGCCTTGTCCTTTACCTTCTCTTCTCTACTCTACCTCCTCACCCTATATCATGCTGCCAGCCTCCATTTTCCCCATCTCCAAGTTGACTATTACTGATTAGCTTAGTTACTATCTGCCTGCATTTCTGCACTGTGCACTTTGCTGCATCCTCCTGTTTGTCTTCAAGATATATCCTGCCATATCTATCTACAACAATGTACATAATTTGTTTTAATTGCCGATGTTGCTTGTTATATGATGCTTATGTGATAGTTAGTATACTTTTTTTACCTGCTAAGTATTCAGTTCTAATTGTTTTTCTGTCTCTCCCCTGCCCCTTCCCCTAGGAAACATCTGAAAATGAGTTGTTACCAGCTCAGTATGTCTTTCCCGTAAAAATTTTAAAATAAATGAATAAATAAACACCACCAAAGTACCTGTATTTAATTTGTGTCCAATCATGATCCTGATCCATGATTTGGGGCCGTGGTGAAGATTCCATGATAACTGTTGATCCCTTCACTGATTAAATATACTGTAGTAGACCCATGAGCAGATGCCCAAATGGAAGGGATGGGCAAGCAGCTGCATAATTAATTATGCTGAGCTGACCAATCATTGTGCCTACAGTAACATCATCAAATATGCAGTGGCTGCTCTGTGAGTGCTGTTGCAACACTCACAGCATAAGTATTTTAACTTCACAAATACAGGAAAAAATGTTTCGTTGCCAACCCAATCACATTGCTTCTGGGGTATATAGCTGCTGCTGCTTTTGTTGCTACACCTCCAGAGGGAAGGTTGGAAGTAATATGAATTTAATTTCTGTCTAACAGAGGGAGAAATGTGAGAATGAGGGTGGTATGCAGACCACCCAATCAGGAGGAGGAAGCAGACAGGGAATTTAGCTCAGCAAAAGAAGATAGTTTCAGGGAAGGGAGAGGTGGTAATAGTGGGAGACTTTAGTCTGTCTAAGGTGGATCGCAGGGTACCAGTCATGACTTGTATTAGGAGTCAGGTGATCCTAGATGCATTGCAAAGTGGATTCCTCGCATAGGTGTCACAGAACCCACCAGAGACAGGGCAATCTTTGATCTGGTGTTGACAAACAGGGACCATGTCCAAGATATCAAGGTCGGAAGAGTCCCTGGGTGGGACTTACAGTTGCACAATGTGGTTCTGGTTGGACATGGACAGGGAAAAGGCCCCCACTAAGACTAAAATCTTACTTTAGAAAGGCAGACTTCAGAAGGATGGGCAAGTTACTAAGGGGAACACCTGGCAAGCCTCAAAGTGAATATTGGGATGGACTAAAACTGGTACACTATCAAGAATGAGGTAATGGTAGCCACAAGGGAGTGTGTTAGGCTCAAAGGGGAAAAACATGAGGGTCAAAGCATCCCACTGGTTTAGCACAGAAGTCATCCAGGAAGTAAGAGTTAAGAGGTCAGCTTATAGCAAGTTCAGGAGGACCCAGAGGTAGGAAGACAGGGAGGACTACCCAAAGACAGCCACTGTAGCAGATAAAGTAGTCCAGTGAGCTAAAGCTCAGCATGAACTGCAGCTAGCTGAGGGAATTAAAAAAGGGGAAAAGTCTTTTTTGGTATGTGAACAAGAAAAGGGACAAAGAGGATGAAATAGTTCACCACACTGTTCTGGGGGATGAGAGGATGCAGGTGAACACCCCCAAAGAGCTGTAAATCACTTTTATGGCTCTGTTCCTTAGAAAGGAGCTCACCTTCATGGCTCAGTGAAGGCTTGCTCACTGACCAATCAAGGAGAGAGGCCATGCCCACATACCAATGAACAAGCCAATCAAAAGGAGCACTGTAAAGCCCATTCCTGTTGCTCCTCTATTTACACACCCTTCCACCAAGCAAACCCCCAGTCTACGAACCCCTGTGCTAAGGACCCATGAGAGAGGGATAGTGGAGTCTGCCTGCCACAGTCAGCCCAGGCAGGTAGTCAGCAGCCATAAACTCTACACCTCAGCAATTGGTTAGTGAGGGAGGGGATTATGTGTCTGGAAGAATCAGGAAGCAGAAGACAATGAAGTTCTACCTAGGAACTGTGGTAAGATACCTAATTTAATTCCTGTCCTGAGCACTTGGGGGTACACAGAAATCTGGGATTAGGTAAAAAACTCCATATAGGGTAAGGGAACAGGTAAAGGATTTTAAAAGAAAAAAGGCAGCTGGCCCGGTGGTGCTGAGGGTTGAGGTGCTTGATGCCACACCTTGCACTATGCCAGCAACCTGGGTTCGGGAACGACCTTGGGTCATTGGGCTGCCAGCATGGGGGGAAGAGCAGGATCAATCATGCCAATGGGCAGCTTTTCTCTCCTGAGGGTGGTGAGAGTAGGTTGGCACCCTTCCCCATAGTTCCATTCCCACTGGGTGGAGGTCCAGTGAGTAGTGTAGGTGGAGAGAGGGTGGCAAACAGTTACGGGAGGTGGAAGGGGCTGAGCTGGTGCCATGGGGTGCATAGCATGCCTCCACATGCTTACACAGCCATGTGCCAGGGCCTCACGGGGATCAGGGGAGAAAACCTGTAAAAAGAAAATGCCTATGTATGCCTGTCACCAACTGGCAGGAGGTGGCGATGGGGACCAAACAGCTATATAAAAAAAAAGGCAGAGTAGAAGATAAGTATGATGGGAGTGGTGCAGCACAGTGGCTGTGATCTGGCAGTTTTGAGGGAGATCTTTTGGAGACTGTGATGCTGCGACATCTGTGTGTACCTGTCTGGGCTGAGGAGGAAGGTTGCATGTCTCCAAGCCAAGTTGGCTAGGATTCAGGAAACCTCCTCCCCCACCCAGGGACCACCAAGTCTGCCACCAATACCTCAAAGGATACCTGGAAGGAGGAGTGATTGGACTATGGTGCACTCAGGGAGGGTGAGGGCTGTGGGACAGAGGCACATCCCCCATCTGGTAACACTACTCAACTCTTATGCCACTCTGGCGGGGTGGGACTGTACCATGGAGGCACCTAAGGTAGTGACCAGGGAGGATGAGGGGGTCCTCCAGAGTGGAGACCCCAAGGAGTGTAGCACGAGACCCTGGAGGAGAAGAAGACAACTCCTAGTGGGGGACTCCATTGTGAGAAGGATAGATCTGGGGACAGGAAGGGATGGGGAGAAGGAGGTTAAGTGCCTACCCGGTGGCATAGTTCAGAGCAATGGAAAGTGAATCCTGGGGATCACTAGGCCAGCAGGACAGGAAGGAGAGCTAGATGTCATTGTCCACCTTGGGACAAATGACCTGGCTAGGGATGGGGAGAGGACAGTTAAGGTGGAGTTCAGGGAGTGGGGAAGGTATCTAAGGCAGGTATCAAGCTCAGTGGCCTTTTCTGAGGTGATGCCTGTCTATGACAAGGGAGATGATAGGGTACTCTGTACCAGGAACTTCAACCAGTTGTTGAAGGACTGGTACAGAGAGGAGGGATTCAGCTACATTGGGGACTGGGGTCACATCTGGAGGAATGTAGGCTTGTACAGGGAAAATGGTCTGCATCCATCCAGGAGGAGTAAGACAGTCCTCAGTGAACAGTTTAAATGCTTCACTGGTGAGCATTTAAACTAGCTGAGGTGGGTGATGGAAGGAAACAGGGAGACATAAACTGCCCCCCTCAAACTGGAGAAATCAGCATGGAGAACCCAAAAGAGACAAATCCTCAAGAGTATATAATAGAAAGAAAACAAACTAGCAAGAATAAGGAGAGATAGGAAGGAAAGCAGAGCAGGTAAGGAGAGAAGTCAAAAGGGGAAATTGGGGGCTGATAAACAGGGTGTCACTAGAAGCTGGAAGGCCATTTGTGCCAAACATTCAAAGTCTTGGAAATAAAATTCTGAACTAAGAGGCCATTATGACAGAGGCTGACATGGATATTGTCACAATTACAGAAACATGGTACACTGAGAACCATGACTGGGATATAGCCATATCAGGCTATACTCTGTTCAGAAAGGACACAGTGGGGAAAAAAAAGTGGAGGAGTTGCTCTTTATGTGAAAGATAGTATAAAAGCAGTGGAGGTACAGGGAATACAGGGAGGGGTGTGGGTACTGTGTTCACCCTAGAGACAGGGAATGAAGCCATTATTCACACTAGCTTGATCTACAGACCTCCAGCATGGGGGAGGGAGGGCATTGGCTACATTTCTGGGAGAAGTCATCCAAAAGATGATAAATAAGGGAGAGGTGTTGCTGATGGGAGACTTCAATCTGCTGGATGCAGATTGGATCATCACAGATGCAGCTACTACTAGGATCAGGAATAATCTGGGCTCCCTGCTGCGGATGTTCCTCAGGCTACTAGTTAGGGAGCCCACTTGTGAGTGGGCAATACTGGACCTTGTGCTAACTAATGGGGAAAATGTTGTAGTCGTCAGGGTGAATGAACACTTGGGGACCAGTGATCACTGTACAGTGTGATTCAATGTAAGGACTGGAGCAGAATCAAACTGCACAAGGATGAGGGTCAAGGACTTCAGAAGGGCCAATTTTAAAAAAGATGGGGCAATGCCACAGGGATGCCCTGGCAAAGGGAAAGGACTTGGTTGGAGTGGAGGAACTTTGGGCGAAGCTAAAAGGGAGCATAGAGAAGGCAATGAAACTCTGTCAGGCTAGTAAGCAAAGGCAAGAGAAAAAACAGACCACAATGATTCTCTATGGAGGTGGCTGGGAAAGTAAGGGCAAAGATGTTAGCATTCAGGAGGTATTCTTGGACATTCCTGTTTGTCCTTCTCCAGACGTTCGGCTTCCCAGATGCTTTTTGTAATTGGATATGGGTACTCTATCACAACCCGAAAGCAAGAATTAGATGCAATGGGGTCCTCTCTGCCTCTGTTTCACTTCAGTGTGGACCAGGCAGGGATGTCCCCTTTCCTCCTTTTATTCAATTTGTACTTACAGCCCCCCTTCACAAAATTCATAGTAGCCTGGAATTTGGGGCATTCCAGTGGGAGGCTCCTGATATATGTTATCAGCCTATGTTGACAACCCTCTCCTACACGTAGTATCTCCTGCTTCCTTGATTCCAAGGGCCCTAGAGGAAATTCACCAGTTTTCATTGATGGCAGGGTACATGCTTAATACTGACAAAACTCAGGTCCTCCCTCTGAATGTCCATGTTTCAAAGCAGTCAATTTTGGACTTGAGTCTTTGCTGGGTGCCACTGTGATAACTTATTTGGGCATTCAGATTTCTCAATATCCCTCAGAGTTGGCAGGCAGGAACTTCTCCCCTTTACTCTAGGCTATCAAGGCAGACTTACACAGGTGGTCAGCTCTGCCTCTTTCTTTTTGGTGCAGAATCCACCCTATTGAAATGAATATTTTACCTTGGATATTGTACCCCTTGGGTATGATTAGCCCTTTTCTCCCTAAGGTCAGGTTCTTTTGACTCCAGAGCCTTCTCTCAGAATTTTTATAGAAAGGTGGGGCTACTGTAGGCTTTATTATAAGCTGACACTCTCTAAGGAGAGAGGGATCCCAGTTGCCTGATTTTTTCTATATTGCTGTGCTCTTCATTGCTACAAGATTTTCAGTGGCCACTGATCCCAGACTCTCACCTACGGTCTCCTGTGGCTATCCTTGGAATTGCAACTATGCTTACAATATGGCCTACAACTTTGTAGTCTCCTATTTGTTCCCCCCTATTTCCTTCCCTCACAATTACGATGCACTCTGTGAATGTGGTCCCTTAAAGCCTTAAAGCAGATCTGTTTCTACTTGAAGGTCGACTGGTCTAAGGATTTGTCCCAACCTCTGGTAGGTAATCCAAATATACGTATCACAGGCCAACCCATACCTCCTAGTTTTTGTCCTCCACTTTGGTATGTTTCCTTGGGATCGTTATTCTCTAATGGTAAGTTTGTCTCCTCCTGAGTGATAGAACAGCAATACACCATCCCTGTTTATCACCAGTTTAAACATCTTCAACTGTCTCATGCAATCACTAGTTTTTTGGAATCATCGAGCGTCCATCCCCAGCCCCACCCTCTTCTCACAGACTTGCTTTCTCTGGTAGAGCAGCCACATTCCACCTCCAAATTTTTTCTCTAGTCTTCAGGTTAATGACCCCAATAACCTACAGGGGATTTGCTTTTATTGGCAGCAATGTCTAGTCTCTAGGTCTACACCTCACCCCTAAGGACTGGCAAAAGGTTTGGAGTCAGTTATAAAAATTAATTAAGCAAGATGAATACCGTCTTACACAATTGTTATTACATGATATCTATTACACTCCTCAGAGGTTGTGTAAGATTGGGAGTAGACCCTCAGCAGAGTGTACGGGATGTGGTATGGAGGACAGGTCCCTTAAACATATTCTTTGGGATTGCCTCAAGGCTGCCCCCCCTGGGCATCTTTACATGGTTTTCTTGATCCATGGCTGGGACTAGATTCCTTTTTTACCCCACAGATCTGCCTCATGGGCATTTTTCTACAAGATTTGTTTGGCCCCATAAAGCCCATATGGCTTTTTTCTCGATAACTACCAAGCTTATTATAATTCGTCACTGGCTGGACGATACCATCCCAACACTTTGTGAATGGCATCAAGAGTTTTCACAGGCCTTGGTGGTCAAAAAGCATATAGTCTATCGATTGAATAAATTAGGGCTATACAGGGACTGTTGGCAGTCCCTTGAAGCCCTGATCTCCAGATAGTTGCCATTGTTAGTTTGCTTACCTAAGGCACTGCCTCAGTCCCAGGTGACTTTTGTGAGTATATTTGCTGTGCTTCGAACATGGGATGGGGGATGGGGGGTTGTTGTTTGTGGATTGATTTTGCACCCCTTTTTTATGTTGCTTTCTGTAGTTCAACTTCTCTTGGTTATGTAGTATTGTGATCCCTTATACTGTTTTTGGGTGTTTTGTATGTTTGCTTGTTAAAAATCTCAATAAAGCATATTATCTTGAAAGAAAAAGGATCCAGGAGGTATAAGAAGACACAGAAAGAGGATAGGGAGTTGTATCTGGAAAAATAGAGGGAGGCAGGGAAATCAGTTAGGAGTTCAAAGACTCAAACAGAGAAGAAAATAGCCCTGGAAGTTAGGAAAGAGATAAAACATTTCTTTAGATATGTAAGCAAAAAGAGAAAGACCTGGGGATGGATTATAAGACTAAGAAGGGAATTGGGGATTGTGAGGAAAGGAATAAAAAATAAGTAGACGTTGTGAACAAATACTTTTGTTCAGTGTTCACAAAAGACAGTGAAGGGAAGGGGCCACAGAAAAGTGACAGGAGCATAAAAGGAAGGGAGGTAGACATTAGCCCATTTACAAAATGAGAGAGTCCTGAAGGAACTCACAAATCTGAACGTGGATAAGGCAATGGAGCCAAACAGGGTCCATCCAAGGATACTGAGGGAACTCAGGGAGGAGCTGGCTACACCTCTGATAGTCCTGTCCCACCTCTCACTAGAAATGGCAAAGATTCCAGGGGAGGGAGAAGGGCAGATGTGATCCCACTTCACAAAAGTGGGATTAGGGAGGAGGGCGGAAACTACAGACAGGTCAGTTAGTCTGGCCTCGGTGATGGGGAAATTATTGGAATCACTACTGAAGAAAATGATAATGGAATACCTTGAATCAAGTGGCTTATGGGACCCAAGACAGCATGTTGGGGAGGTTTTGCCAAATGAATCTGATACATTTCTTTGACTGGGTGACCAGAGAATTGGATCAGGGAGGAGCAATTGATGTGGTGTACCTGGATTTCATCAAGTCCTTTGACACTGTTCCACATAGGAGATTAGTAAGCAAGCTGGGTATCCTAGGAGTTGGATCAAAGGTGGTAAACTGGTTAAGAAACTGGCTAAGGGATAGGAGACAGTGGGTGGTGGTGAATGAAGTTCACTCCAAGGAAGGGAGAGTGACCAGCGGGGTTCCCTTAGGGATCTGTACTGAGACTGGTCCTCTTTAATGTCTTTATTAGTGACATTGTAGAGGGGTTGGAGAGACAGATTTGCCTGTTCACAGATGACACTAAAATCTGCAACAGGGTAGACACTTGGGGGGGCAGTGGTAAAAATGAGAGGGGCTCTGAAAAGGTTATAAGAGTTGTCAAGGGTATGGCAACTGGACTTCAGTGCAAAAAATGCAGAATCATGCACTTGGGGCACAGAAACCCAGGGGAAGAGTACAAAATGGAAGGAGAGGTATCAATGACCACCAAACAGGAAAGAGACCTGGGAGTTATTATATCTGATGACCTAAAGGTGGCAAGGCAGTGTGACAAGGCAATAGGGTGAGCTAGTGGGATGCTGGGGTATATAGGAAGGGGGATCACCATCAGAAAGAGGGAGGTGGTGTTACCCTTGTATAGATCACTGGTGAAACATCACCTGGAGTACTGTGTCCAGTTCTGGAGATCTCATCTCTGAAAGGACATAGAAAGAGTGGAGGCAGTCCAGAGGAGGGAACCGAAATGGTGCAGGGTCTGCATTAAAAGTCCTATGAGGAAAGACTGAAGGACCTTAATATGCATACACTGGAGGAACAGAGGGAGAGGGTCCATATGATAGGAACTTTCAAATATCTTACAGGTGTAAATAAGGTTTAAGAGTGAAGCATTTTTCAGAAAAAAAGATGTTCATGGACAAGGGGTCAAGTTATGAAGCTGGAGTGGGGTAGATTCATGGAAAATGTGATGAAGTACTTCTTCATGGAGAGGGTGGTGGTGGCTTGGAACAGCCTTCCAGTGGAGGTGGTGGGCAGAATCGGTAATGTGGTTCAAGAAGGCATGGGATAGGCATAAGGGAACTTTAGTGATAAGACGGAGGGGGAGATAAGCTAGAGATCAAGTAGTGTCTGTGGTGATATAGTAGGTAGGGAAATATGAGCAGACTGAGCGGGCCAAGTGGGCCTTATATGCCATCAAATTCTATGTTTCTATGTTTCTAATAGGGCTCAGAAAAGGAAAGCGGTGGGCAGAACAGAAAGTCAGCAAAGCAGAAGTACTGAACGAGTACTTCTGTTTGGTCTTCACTAGGTAGACAGACAGGCTGGTGCCACAAGGGGAAGGTTAGGAGCTGGGTAGTGAGTGTACATGGATTATTTGATAGAGATAGGTAGGGTAAGGAGGGGTTGTTAGCAGGAAGGGTGAATAAATCCTCAGGCCCAGATAGAATACATCCAAGGCTGCTGAGGGAACTGGTGGAGGAGTTTTCAAGTCTCTTGGCTGAACTGTTAATTCGTTGGAGCTGGGTGTGGTACTGCAGGACTGGAGAATGACACAAGTAGTGCCCCTTCATAAAAGCGGTCTCAAGGACAACCTGGGGAACTACAGACAGGTCAATCTGACCTTAGTCATGTGCAAGCTCATGGAGGCCATATTTAAGGAAAGGTTAGTAGACAACCTGGATGAGAACAGCCTCCAGGATGAATGGCAGCATGGGTTTATGGAAGGGAGATCATGTCAAATAAATCTGATTGATTTCTTTGACTGGGACAATAAAACAGTGGACAAAGGCCAAGTGGTGAACACCTTATACCTGGACTTCATCAAGGCCTTTGACTCTGTGTCCCACAAGAGGTGGATAAGGAGGTTGGTGGATCTGAGGGTTGGTGAGATAATGACTGAGGGGTGCAAGGGATAGCTAAGTGGCTGAAGGGCAGGACCCAGAATGTGTCAATGGGGGTGAGCTCTCAAGCAGTAGGAAGGTCACCAGTGAGGTCCCAGAGGGATCGGTGTTTGGACCAATGTGTTTTAATGCCTTCATGAATGATACTGGAGGTGGCATTAAGGGCAAAATTTGTTTATTCACAGATGACACCAAGCTCTGTGGGAAGACATACACAGCAGAAGGGATACAAGACCTAAAGGAAGATCTGGAAAGCTAGAGTGGTGGTCCAGGATTTGGTACTATGAACTTGGCTTCAGTGCAAAGAAATGCAAGGTTATGCATATCAGAGCTAAGAACCCAAGGACTGAGTACAGCCTGGGTGGGGTCAGAATATCTATATCTGAGGAGAAGGACCTGGGGGTGATGATCTCTGAAGCATTCTGTGCAATGTAGGAAAGCAGCAGCAAAGGAAATTAAAATGTTGGGGGATATTGTTGGGGGATCAGTAGTAGATGGAAGGAGGTAATAGGTGGAAGGAGGTAATACTGTCTTTGTTCAGGTCATTGGCAAGGCCACACCTGGAGTACAGCATACAGTACTGGTGTCCATACAATTAAAAGGACATAAACCTGCTGGAGACAGTCCAAAGGAGTTCAACAAAGATGATTATGGGCCAGCAGGATAAGACTTCTGAGGAGAAACTGAAGGCCCTGAACGTGTACTCCCTGGAGGAGATGGGAGAGAGAGAGAAAGCAGACATAATTGAGACCTTCAGATATCTGAAAGGAATACATAAGGTGGACATGGAAAGTCTCCTCAGGCTCAGTGGGAATTGAAACATGAGGAGGCACAGTCTCAAGTTGGAAGGGGGGAGGTTTAGGAAAAAGAGCAGGTGACACTTCTTCATAAAGAGGGTGGTGGCAGGTTGGAATGGACTTCTTGTGGAAGTGGTTTATCTGCAAATAGTAGGCAGCTTCAAGAGGGTCTGGGACACAGTTAAGGGGAAAATAAGGGTCACAAGAGGGGCAGATAGAGGGGAAGGGCTTGTTGACAAGGGGGGACAGGATCATTAGCTGACACTGAGGACCCTGTAATATGAGCAGACTTGACTGAACTAATGGCTTTATTCTACTGGCTTTGTCATATGTTTGTAGACCCTATCTAGTCTTCAGTGACCCTCTCGTTTCCCTATTTTCTGATATACTCCTGTGTCTATCCCATGCATGCTTCAAGCCTCCCACTGTTTTAGCCTCTGCCACTTTCACTGGCAGTCTGTTCCAGGCATCAACCACCCTTTCCTGTTTTTAGCGGCAATAATCAGTGAACAATTATGTGTGCTTTATGAACTGTAATGCTTATTCCAAAATACTAATAGCAATAACTGTCTGTTTTACTTCCTGATTGCAATTAAAACATCACATACTGTAGTAGTGTTTCTATTACCTTTGGCAACTTACGTAACATTGCAAGCAACGCAACCAGCTTGTTTAGATCCTGATTGTAAGATGCAATAACTAATGAGGACAAAAATGTTATTTTAAAGGCTACACTTAGTACCTGCTGAACCACGAGAAATAAATGAGACAGCAGATTACTGTCAATTTTATTTGAAATTAAGTGGCTATTTTCAAAAGAGGATAGAGTATTACAACCGCATTACTGGAAGCTCCAGCCCTTATATACTGTGGCATACTGCAGTTGGGTCCCTTCTA
Source organism: Neoceratodus forsteri (assembly GCA_016271365.2). NCBI lineage: Eukaryota > Metazoa > Chordata > Ceratodontiformes > Ceratodontidae > Neoceratodus > Neoceratodus forsteri. The sequence goes on from CM028138.1 coordinate 84,230,360, forward strand.
GTGCTGTGCAAAATGTGGAATTCCGCCGACAGAATTAGTGAGAAATAACCATTCCTCTGGTGGAAATTCCACCAGAATTTCCCTTGTTCGCCTTCAGAATTCCACCTGCTGTGATCCGCGGAAAAATATTCCGTAGAATGGCAATTGTTTCTGTGGAAAATCACTCCACAAGTATTTTGTGCTGCGGAATTCCATCATTCCATTTCCGGTGGAATTCAGTCAAATTTCAGCAGAATTTTGAATATTCCACGGAATTTCATCCCCCCAGAATTAGAAAGTTCTGCATAGCACTAGTCCCTTCAAGGAATACGTTGTGTTGTGGGGCACTGTTTTTATTAACGTTGGTATCTTATGCAACAACGCAAGCTCTGCAGGCAGCTTGTTTACTTACTGATTGCAAGATGCAACAGCTAATTTGGATAACAATGTTGCATTTAAGCTGCATTTCGTGCATGCTGAACCGTAAGAAATCAATGAGACAGCAACTAATTGGCTGTCTGTATTATATTTGAAATTCAGAGGCTACCTTTGGAGAAGGCGGGAGTATAACAATTGCACCACTACACACTACATCACATAATAACTCTGGCATGTCACTTGAAGAAATGTATTGTATTCTGTTGGGCGGATTGTACCATGTGCCTCTACATTTTCATCATTTATGGAAATAGTTGCAGTACCATGTGATACACTAGATGTATGCTACTAATAATACAGTACAAACTGTCACTACTTATAAGATAAGTACAGTTATATATGAAAAATCCATATCACTTCTAAATATGAAATTCTGTTGTGCAGAATTAGAACACTATGAACATACGAATGTGACAGCAGAAACAGACCACCCGGTCTATCTAAGTCTGCTCTAGTATGCAGCTAACACCCCTAGTTTGCAGCTGTCCCACCCCCCCCTCACATTTGTCATCCCACTGCCACCCCACCTCCCCGACCCTCACTCTCCCCTGTTCCCTGTCCCATGCCCTTTTGAAACTGTTCACAGATTTGTATTTTTTTTTCAAACCCAGTTCTCCAAGTTTGCAACACAGAGTCTTAAACCACTGCGTTGTACTTCCTCCACTTATGCTCCTTCAATGGAGACCTCGACATCGCTGGGGAAGCAGGAGTTTTATCTTTATGCTTGTGGTGCTGGCTCCAAGAGGAGGACTTTGACAATGACTTTTCCTTGTCTTTGTCATTGACAGCAATGCAGAACATTATGGAGTTCCTTTTTGGAGGTGGTCGAGTGAGAAGGAGAAGCCAGCTTGGAGACTGTAGCCTTGACAATGGCTTCCATGGCCTTGATAACTGATGTTTTCTTGAGCCTTTTTTCAGTGTCTGCTTATGCCCTGCTTGAATCCCTGGCAGATCTTGTAGGCTCTGATACTGTGGGACTGTCCCAAACAGCAAACAAAAATAAAAAGACGAGAGAAAGACATAAGTGCCTTAGCTGGGATTGTGAATTCAGTCTGCGAAAGTCTACAAGCGTTTGCAGTATTGTGTCCGAACTTTGTGGAATTTTTTAATTTATTTTATTTGAGCATAACTCAGTCATCTGTAGAGCTAGAAACCAGTAATGTGGTATGATTATTTGGTGATGGTGCTCAAATAGCATGCCAAATATCGTGAGATTTGGACTGCTTCTTTCAAATTTACAGAGGTTCAAAACCTGGTATTTTTTGAGGAAGGGAGGATTACATGAATAATGTTATTTGCTTTTAACTCAGTCATCTTTGTTGCTTGACGTGCAAATTAGCATGCATAACCTTTTTGTTAGTGTCATAGCGCTGCCTAAACAGTGAGAGATTTGACTTAGCAATTTTTTAAATTAAAGGGGTTTAACATTTCACTATGTTATTATTTTTAAAATGTGGAAACGAAAAATTTGACTGCTTGTAATGTTTCTGCTCTTGCAGGTTTAGACCTTGCATTTGTAATGCATATCCAAAGTCAATGTATCCTGATATGTGACAAAACTAGAAATCTATTGGTTTAGCTGTGTTCAGTTTACCTTAGAAATACCAAAAATGATTACTGGCATTTTCTCAAATATTTATGGTAGCATAATATTTAATGACTCCAGAAGTCCTCTTGTGGAATTTAACATTTACATCGCATACATTACTGCTTCTTCTGATAAACTGAGCTGAACTTTTTGCAGTCCTGTGGTTCCTCCCTAGATGACTATTCTTCATGTTTTCTCTCTTAGCTTAAACAGATAGACCCAGTGGAACTGCCAATCCCCCTGGTATCATAAAAAAAGCACTATGGGAAGTACTCAAACTTGTGGTTTGAAAAAAAGCAGCCAGGAGCCAAAAATAATTCAAAATAAGTTATAAATGTATTACCAGTCCATTGGAGTGTACATGAAGCAGCCCCAGTGCTTTGATGAGTCTTCATCAGGGGGTGATGCTAGTGATATTGGATATCCATATATAAACTCATGATTTAAAGTAATAATTCATTGTAGGATGTCCAGTAAATAAAATAGATACTATACTATTTTCAATAACATACAAATTCAATATGATAAAAGTTAAAAAGATTCAACATTAGTGCAGATGGTAGCAATAAGCAATATAAGAAGTCCAGCAGAAAACTAATACCTATATAGTTCACCAATTAATGGGGGGGGGTGGAGAAGAGGAGAAAAATAGGAGAGAAAAGAGTCACAAATGAGTAATGAGGGGAAGTGGCAAAGTAACAGCACAGGGTTGCAGCCAGAAATATATAAGCATAGCTAGCCCAGCGGTGCTGAGGGCTGAGGTGTTTAATGTCACACCAAGCACCACAGCAGCGACCAATATTTGGAAGTGAGCTTGAGCCACCAGGAGTCATCTGATGGGGAGGGTGAGAAGCTGGATTGAGCTGCCATAAGATAGCTTTCCTCTCCAGGGAGGGACGTGGGGTTTCCCTGGGTCATGGCTGATACACAGTGGAGGCTAGGTGGCAACACCAAGCCCCAAGGGAAACCTGGCACTAAGCCAGGTGGGAGGAAGGGGCCATCACCAGAACCACGGAACTTCACTACCTGACAACACATTTAGCTGCTGATCTTCAAAGATGGCCAATATACACACCAATGGCACCTATCAACAGTGTGTAGTTCTGCACCTGCAGAGTGCGCACAAATGTCTTTATACATGACTCTTGGCTTCCCCCATCAACACGTGTAATAAAGCATGGAGGGGTACAGGGGTATGTCATCATGGGATGGAGAACAACTAGACAGTGGCGATCTGACTGAATGCCTTGGTTGACACTTGAGTGAATCCTCTGCTCTAGGTGCAGCAGGAGATTATGTAATATAGCAGTCCTCCAATTAACTGCCTTGTCCTGTTCTGAAATGACCTTTCTAAAAAAAAAAAAAAAAAAAGGTTTAAGATTTTCCCAGCCCTCCATGTTGACTTGGAGAGCTTGGGGGCAAGTGACCATTGGGCAGAATAAGCTTTAAGAAGGTCTTAGAAAGGCCACAGGAGAATAGCAAGGAGGGCAGGAAGCTATTACTGCAGGGTCCCACCTTGTGTAATGAAATCACCCTCCGTGCCCTCTTCTTGCCAGTCTGTAATAGCACAGAAGTACATCCATGCCCCTGTGCCTGCCCCAACTGGGCTGCCCATGTAGAATAACAGGTGCAGTATGATCAGGTGAGGAAGGAGTGCATAACCCCCTTTGTGTTTGCTGTGGAGGGCTCTGTTTATTCCAAGGGAACACTTTGAGGCTGCACAAGCCCCTTTGCACCTGCAGAGAGCAAACTTTTCTTTTGTGGATTGGAACCTTAATGTCATGTGGGGATCACACTCAGGACAATCAAGCAAATTAAGTGTTTCTATAAGGTCATTCTCTTTCCTTCAGTAATGTTCACTGGATAGGAGAAACCACTGGATTGCAGAAACAATACTGAATTATCACTAGCAGAGCTGATCGAATCTGAGGCAACAGATAGTACTGTGTTGGATAGCCAGTTATCCAGTTTTATGTGCTCAATTAGGCAATGGTATTACCTGAAGTAAATGGAAGCAGGTAAAAGCTACCTGCACAACCCCAGTTTCCATACTTCTAAGATATTTTATTCAGCACCTCAAATAACTTGCTCCAGACATGAAACCTCCATTTGGAGTCATCAAAGCCTTAGTGAATGAAAGAGCACAGGCATCAAGAAATGTTATTAAAATGGAGGCATCAAATAAACAATCCCATGATTTCTTGAAGAAGTCTCATCAAAAGGAGAAAATTCCCAGTACCTAAATCTGCTCAAATGATATGATAAAACTAAAGAACTGACATTTCAAACACTTATATACAAGAATTTAGTTCCACTCTATGGTTTATTAGAGACATGCCACTCTCTGGTAAAAAAACACACCATCCTTTAAATACGATTTATAACATGTATTCTATGTGCTTATCTGATAAAGAAGAGGGACCTACCTTTCCACTGGGTTGAGCGGGACTGATGATGATAAGTTAATTGTTAGAGGGTATTTGCAACTGAACCCAATGTTTATATTTTTCCTTCTGGTTATCACACCCCCATAGTTGCTTTCAGTTGTTCCTTTAATGGTGTTTGAGTAGATAAAGTGGGTTGCATTAACCTAAGTGTCATGAGACAAGCAGAAGACTGAATATTGTTGTTAAGGCAGAAGATGAACAATTACATTTTATTTGTTTCATTAAAAAATCATATTTCAGGATCACTACATTTAGATATATTTAAATTTTTAAGAGGGATGTGGGGTGCCAGCAGAAGTATGTTACAACTGATATCAACATACTGTAGTGCTGAATTCATACATATAATTTAAAGTGAGATTTCAGTTTCCTGCAAAACATTGATACTTGGACTTAGCAGGACTCAGATTTCATAACACTCAAAAAAAGTTTGAATTTTAAGACATTCCCTTCTTCATCACTGAAGGCATTTGCAGGAAAACAAGCTCATTCATTTCCCTTTGATTTCATTTGTCCCTATTACTTTTCTTGCTTTGAAATCATTTTATGCTATTGCCAAGAGAGAGCTAGGAAATGTGAAAACTGTGTACTTCAGATCATTTCTCGTAATATGGTGGGTACTCTGAATAAGACTGTGGATGAGGAATGGCGGGAACTGGTTACTGCATTTGTTATTATCTATATACAGGAATCCTGGCTCTTGTGAGAAGATGTCTTTATGTTGAATGGATTTATTTATTTTTTCCAACCACCTAATAAAAGCAAAAAAGGGGACAGACCAAGGGAAGGATTGATGGATTGATAACAGAGTAAGAGTGCATTAAGATATTAAACCTACGGGTGTTAAGTGTGTGTGTGTATATATATATATATATATATATATGTATATATGTATCAAGACATTAGTATAATCATTTAAGTTTAGAAATCCAAGGAGAAGACTGCCTGCTATGCAATGTGCATAAACCCCCTATCAGAGCAAAGAATTTTGACCCTAAATTTTTTTGTCATTTAAAAGATAAGTTACTGATCATATCAGGAGACACAAATCTAGAAATTGTACAAACAGGGGATATGAACGATAGAGTTGCTGTTTTAAATTGTGTTTTGTGCTCCATGGGAGCTGTGCCAATTTCCATCGGCTAACTGCAGCAGATTGTTCCTGCTCTAAATGGCTCTACTCTGGTATAGGCGGGGGCTACACTCCAAATCCTGGGTTACTTTTAAATGTGTAGTGCCATTGAAGTGTGTTCTCCTGCTGTGATTTGCCTGCCAGTTCAGCTGTGTCCTAAACTGTGAACAATTGCCTTGTAACCTGCACTGCCTCTCATTTGATTTGTTTGTTACCTGCATGGGTCAACTCCAGTCACCATCTTAGGGGTTCCCCTGTTTGAATCATGTGCATGCTTAGTACGGATTGACCAGGGTGGTGACAGTGCTTTTCCTGCCCCTAACTCCTTACCTGATCTCTCCCTTTGTTCTTCTCCACCACTAGGCCCCTGCTGGAACCCCATCCCACACACTTGCTTGTCAAGGAGCACAGAGGACTGCAGGACATGGCCGTACAGGCCCTGCTGGAACCCCTACCTCCACACAGTGCTTGTCGAGGAGCAGATGGCAGGACTCAGGTACAAAGGTAAACAGAGCACTGGAATTCTTTGGAGGGGTTTCCCATTGACACTTCGTGTTAACTGCCCTACCCACCCCAGCCACCCTCCCACCCAAAGCTGACTCTAAATTTATTGGTTTTACTGGTCACATGACCCACTGTTCTTTTTCAAAGTCCCTGTTTTCCCAATTGCTGCTGCTTATACTCAGTGACCACTAGGGGTCAGTCCTGAGCAGCCACTTCTCCTCAAGTACCATACACTGTAGTCTACTCTCTCTACTCTCCTTTCCCCTCCTGACCTCTGCCTCACTTGTTTTCCATCCTATCACACCCCCGGCCCCCCTCCATCCAAGCTCCAGTTCCGGGCCTTGAATCCTGAACCCTCTGCATTCAAGGCAGCAACCTTTCTATTGTACTAACATGTCAATACTCTGCTTGCCCTTCTGTCTGCATCCCTTAACTTATGTCACCTCTCCCCTGCCTACCCAAGTATACTACACACTGCTGTGCCCTGAGCCATGGGTCACACTACCCCTTCCTCATTACTCCTAGCTAGCCTAATACTCCTTGCTCTCCTAGCTGCCTTTAAGACTTCCCACAACCTCCTCCTGCATCTCTGCCTTGGTCCATTAGCCTCTAGTGAGCTACTATCTCAACACCTTCCCCTCTTATGCCCCCACCTAGCTTCCCCTGACCTCGAGACTCACACCCTCCTACGTCTTAACTCACTACACCTCTCCTACTGCCTTCTGCCCTATGTTACTGCACTTCCCATCCCCATAAGGGCATCCAAGCTGTATAACTCTCACCAGCCCCACATGCCCAAGCTTCTCAAATGCCCTCTAAATAGAATACTCCTGCTCCTACTGCTCATCTCTGACAATGTCTATCCCAACCCTGGCCCACCTTCTATGCCCAACCCTTCTATGCCTAACCCAATCACCAAAAGGGCAGGTGGACTTCTTCTGGCTTCTATTAACATATGTAGCCTACCCAAAAAACATGATCAACTACAAGGTTGGTTAGCATTACACAAGCCAGAAGTCCTTGCTGTTGCTGAGACCTGGCTCTCTCCCAAAACAAATGACTCATCTGTGGTGGTACCAGGTTATTCCATCTTCCACTTAAACAGAATAGGGAATAGAGGTGGTGGGTGTGCCCAGTATGTCAGAGTCTCTCTTCATTGCATGTATTTCAAGCCTACACATGGACTCTGAATCCCAAGCTCTCACTGTCAATCTGTCAGTAGGCCATTCAGACAAATCCATTCTGATTACTGCCATCTATATTCCTCCCCACAACCAGAAACCAGCCTTTAACTCTGTCCTGGATTGTATCTCTCGCCTCCCTCATAAGGCGGAAGTCATCACATTAGGAGACTTCAGTATAAACCAGCAGTCCCCTAATGCTGCTGTCTTTAGGGATGCCGCTGCTGCCTGTAACCTCACTCAGGCTGTTATGCCCCCTACATGTCTAAACCACTAAACTGGCAGGGCCAGGTGGCAGGGCCAGTATGATTGACCTTATCTTCACCACTCATCCTGAGCACATCACTGATGTCCAGGTGCTCCCAGATGAACTCAGTGACCACTCACCTGTTCAATGTCGCTGGTCTAACGGCTCAAAATCACCCCCAAACGTCATCACCATGCAAATACTAAAGAATTGTGCCCTTAGCTGCCTTAGGGACTTCCACTCAAACAGGGTCAAGCCCTGGATAATTTTCTTTTTAACCAGAAAAGACACACTAAGCTGAAAGCTTGTTTACAGGTTCAACCTGGGAGCTCAAGGAAGTTAAGTGACTTGCTCAGGGTCACAAAATATGCAAGTAGGGGCTGTGGGATTCAAACAAAGGTCTTCAGGTTTGCAGATCAGAGCCTTAAACCACTGCTCTATACTGCCCTTTCCCATTTCATCACCACCTTTAATGCAGCCTATGACCGCTATGCACCCCTCACTAAGAATAACGTCAAAGGTGCTGACACCCCTTGGGTCAACCAGACCCTTCTTGACCAGATGCATGCACATGATAACCTCTGGCACCGGGCCACAGCATCTGGCCTATCTGCTGACAGACAGTGGTAACGTGAAGCCAGAATTCAGTACACTAGAGATATCCATAGGGCTAAGGCCTCCTACTACCAAGAAAAGCTTGCATCCACCTGGGGCTCTGGCCTCAGATCTTGGGACAACATAAAGGAGCTTAACAGTAAACCACCATACCCTCCACCCTCAATGTTAAGTGTCAGTGCACCCTCATTCAGGACCCCTCCACAATCACGGAAATTTTTAACACCATCTTTACTGACCACAGAGTCCTTCCCCAGACTTTTTCTCCCCTCACCCTCCTCCCCTTCCATGTCCTCAACTAGGTATTCCACCTTTTTTGCTTTAAAGCTATCTCACCCAGAGAAGCCAAACCTACCTTACCGGTACCGGGAAACTCACTTCAGTAGTGACTCACTCAATCTAAATCTTGTACTTGACGTTGTCCTCCCCCCTTTAACTAAGATCTTCAACCTCTCCCTCAGCCTGGGATGGTTCCCATACCAGTGGAAGGCTACTGTAGTTACTCCTATCCTCAAGAGTGATGACCACAGCCTGCCAAGTAACTATTACCCCATTTCTAGTCTCCCATCCCTATCTAAAGCTTTGGAAAGAATCATGTCTGATAAGCTCTCCAACTACCTTGACAAATATAATCTGTTTTGCCCTGAACAACAGTGATTCCAGAAAGGTCACAGCACAACCACAGCCCTTCGAGACTTCACCCACTATATTCACAAAGCCTTGCCCGAGGTCACCTGGTAGGTACCATCTACATTGACCTTACCAAGCCATTTGACATGGTTAGTCATGCCCTTCTTACCCAGACCTTCCCCTCTCTAGGCCTGTCCATGGAATCCACTGCCTGGTTTTCCCACAATCTCTCAGCAAGGCATCAACAGGTAAAAAATGGCACCACCCAATCTTTATAAGTGACGTTGCAGTGGAACTGGAAGGAAAAGTATCTCTCTTTGCAGACAACACAAAGATCTGCAACAGGATTGATACACAAGATGGAGTGGAAAGGATGAGAAGGGACTTGGTAAGGTTGGAGGAATGGTCAAATGTATGGCAGCTTAGATTCAATGCAAAGAAGTGCAAGGTAATGCACATGGGAAGCAAAACCCAGGGAAGAGTATACAATGGGGGTGAGATACTGACAATAAAATGGAAAGGGACCTGGGGTAACTATATCAGATGACCTAAAGGTGGGCAAGCAATGTGAGAAGGCAGTAAGGAAGGCTTGAGGGATACTGGGATGCATAGGGAGAGGCATCAACAGTAGAAAACAGGAAGTTGTTATCCCTTTGTACAGACAGTTGGTGAGACCCCATCTGAAGTACTGTGTGCAGTTCTGGAGACTCCATCTCTGCAAAGACATAGACAGAGTAGAGGCTGTCCAGAGGAGGGCAACCAAAATGGTGCAGGGTTTGCACCAGAAGACATACGAAGAGAGACTAAAGGAGCTTAATATGTATACCCTTGAGGAAAGAAGGGAGAGGGGGGACATGATAGAAACTTTTAAGTACCACAAAGGAATCAACAAAGTCCAAGAGGGTAATATCTTTCAGAAAATGAGACGTGAAAGAACAAGGGAGCACAATTTGAAGATAGAGGGGGGACGGCTCAGAAGTAATGTGAGGAAGTATTTTTTCACAGAGAGGGTTGTGGATGTGTAGAACAGTCTTCCTGAGGAGGTCGTGGAGTCAAGAACAGTGGGGGAATTCAAAAATGCATGGGACAGACATAAGGCAATCTTAGTGGGCGGTAGGAGGAAGTAGGCTATTGGTTAACTAGGATCTGCAGCTTATCCATTAGGTAGGAAAATGGGCAGACTAAAAAGGCCAAGTGGTCCTTATCTGCCTTCAAATTCTATGTTTCTATGTTTCTATGTTTCACCCTCTCCCCCTGCCTCCCTGGCTGGTTGGGTATTCCCCAGGTCTCCATCCTGGGGCCTCTCCTCTTTTTCCTTTTTGTAAACTCACTTCCCAAAGCCTGTCCAGATTGCATGATACTATATGCAGATGATGCAGTAATTTTCAGTTGCCACCCTGAGCCTTACCCACTTCAACAGGACCTTCAATGTCTTTTCTCATTATCAGAGGAGTAGTTTGTCAAGCACAAGCTTGTTTTAAACTACAAGAAGACTAAAGTCATGGTCTTCTTTCACTCACAAAATAAATTTAGAGATACCCCTCTCACTATCATCAACAACAGTCTCTCTGCCCTTAACCAAGTCCTCAGCTTCAGATATCTAGGTATCACCCTAGACCCCTCCCTCTCCTTTCAGTCTCATATCAACCTGGTCTGCATGGCTGTGAATAGCAGAATTGGTCTCCTATACCAGCTCAGTCATTGCCTGCCCCTGAAGCCCTCAGCTTGGCGGTTACCAGTTCCATTCTCTCACTAATTGACTACAGCATAGCCATTTATGGCTCAGCATCTGATACCACACTCCATAGACTAAAGGTGTCCCTTAGTAAAGCCTGTCATCTGGTGACTGGCTGTGACAGGATCACCCACACCTGTGACCTGTGCCACCTCTCCAATTGGTTGAATTTTGAGGGCACACTAAAATATCATACCTGTCTTCAAGCCAAGAAGATCATTGCTTGACTCGCCCTCCCAGCCTTCTTCACCTCGTTACCACACCCAGCATCCCCGGGACCACTAGGTACTCCAGCAAGCCTACTTATTCTATACCTTACTGCAAAACCTCTCATTGCTAAAGGGCCTTTATTTACTGGGCCCCTTTTGGCTCAACTCTATTCTGCCTGAGATTTCCTCCTGTGCCTACCTGGGCCCCTACAAATGTTCACTAAGGGAACACCTCCTCTCTCGGCAGGTGTGACTGTACCGGAATGATTTCCTTACCACCTGCCCTTCCCCCCGACTAGGTCTGTCCTGGACTGCCTACTGCCTCGGTTGGGACTCTGTATCAGTAAGGTCCCTGGGTAGTTAGTGTCCTTCCCCCTCTTGACAAGGTCTGTTTTGGACTGCCTGCCCCAATAGGGCTCTGTATCAGTAAGGACTGCCTGACCTTGTATGGTCTGAGTTGGCTGGGCTTACATTATTTCCCTAGTTGCCTAACTTTGGACTGTTTTCATATATACATCCTACCGTTATCATTGCCTGACTGTACCTTTGCATTTTACTATTTACTGTATACTGTTTTCTTGTTTTTGTATTCGTTTTCTTATTGTTGATGTGGAGCCATTGCAAAGGAGTCTCTGACTCAAAGGGTTGTAATTCTGATACTTTCAATAAATAAATAAATAAAATTGGTTTGATGTTGACATACATTTTCCAACTAATAAATGTACCAGTAGTTGAAAATCACAGGATAAAACTGATGATCAGTCTGGGAATGATCCACTATCTTTGTGTGAGGAGCTAAATTTATGGCTAATGAATGGTAGAGTTGCTGGGACGTGGAAGGAACTTTACTCACTTAACAGGAAACAATGCTTCTATAATATATTATATTTTAATATATTATATTTTGCATCCACTTTAGATGTACACAAATGCAAAGGCATGTGCATACTGCATAGGTCAGAAAGTGACCATTTACCATTATGCTTAAAAAGGAAATTTGTAAGTCCCAGTAATTCTAATCTGATCGATGGGAAAAATTAAGATATCTTTAATAATCATAGAGTCATCTGGAATGATACACAAAAAGAAAAAGATTATACAGTTATTAGCTAGTTATAATTGTATTACACTAAGCAAGACAATCATTAAGGAAGAAGCCATTCACAATTAGCTTTTTCATACAATCATCTTTTGGACAGCTGTATGCCCTTGTGTTACAAAGAGACCAGAATATCCAAAAGAAAAGGATGGTATGATAAAGAATGTAAGCAGGCGGAAATTAATTTAATTAAGAATAACCATCTTATAAGAAACAAATCCAAGATGTAAACATTTAAGACAGTTAAATGAAGCAAGAAGATAATATAAAATTGAAGGAATTTAGGGAAGTTCTAAATGCCCCACTGATAACCTTACTCAGCAGTTTACTGCAAACAGGCATGGTTCTGGAGGATTGGAGGAGAGCAGATGTGGTCTATCTACATAGGAATGGTAGCAGCGAGGAGGCTAGCAACTATAGGCTGGTTAGTCTCATTTCAGTGGTGGGAAAATGAATGGAAACCCTGCTAAAGGAAAGGCTGGCAATGTACTTTGAATCCCATGGACTGCAAACCACATGCAACATGGATTGATGAGGGGGGAGATCATGCCAGATGAAACTGATTAATTTCTTCAACTGGGTGACCAGAAAAATAGATCAGGGGAGGGCAGTGGACGTGGTCTATCTGGACTTTAGCAAGGCCTTCACCATGCTACTGCATAGGAGGTTGATTAAGAAATTGAGCAGCCTAGGGGTGGGCTCCAAAGTGATGAACTGGATTAGAAACTGGTTAATGGATAGCCATCAGAGAGAATGGTTATTGGTACACACTCTAATGATGGAAGAATGACCAGCGGGTGCCACAGGGCTCAGTACTTGGAGTGGTACTCTTCAAAGTCTTCATAAGTGACATTACAGAAGAACTGGAAGGGAAAGTATGTCTTTTGACTCTATGATGCTGGTTCAACAAATATTTTGTCGACCGACATTACAGTGACAGAGTTATGTCAACCGCAACTGCAGTCTGCATAAATCCATCCGAAAACACTTTGTTTCTTTTGGTGGGCTTCACACCCCCTGTAAGTAATATAATCAACTCTGAGTCAGATTTGATTCAGGGAGGTGGTGCAAGACCCCAAGAAAGCAGTGCCAGGGTCCTATGGTGCCATTACAGTGACCTGTCGCTGTATTGCTGTACTGTTGTTTGCAGTAGAGGTGTCGGTGTTCGATCAGCATACAACGCTTTTTCACAGATGATTCCAAAATCTGTAATAAGTGGACACTCAGGAAGGGTTGTAGAGAATGGGCAAGGATTCTGGGAAACTAAAGGAGGGCTCAGGAGCATGGCACTTGGGGTTAAATGACAAAAAGTGCAAAATCGGGCACCTGGGGAATAGGAACTCAGGAGCTAAGTTCGGAATAGGAGAGAGGTACTGGGGGGGGCACTGTTAAGAAGTTCCACTGCAAGACACACCTTAGACCAGCTCTGTCCACCATAAACCAAATCTGGATAAAAAGTTATATTTTTTGTGAAGTGATTGCAGAACTAACTGCAGGACTGTCTACCTTACTGTATCCAGTGTCGATTGATATAAAACATTAATATGGATCGCAACCAAAAAGCCTCCAGGAGCGGATCTAAAAATGCACTGGCAGTTGAAGTGCAGGCCGCAACAGCCACCATGTCGATGACTATTACTGGATCAGAACCACCATGGAAAGCCCTACAGCCTTGATGCAGGCGATTGATATAAAGGTTGAGTTGATACTCCAGAGATTTGTGGAGCAAGATGTTAAGATAGAAGCTGCATCTCTGATGGCTGCCTCTGTGGAAAAATCTGCAGTCCAAGCTCTAACTGCTACAGCTAAGCCAACACAAGAAAATGCCCACCTGTGTTATCAGCTAGAGGCCATGGAGAAATCCAACAGGGCAGCCCATGTGCGCATTGTGGAACTACCAGAGGGAAGCGAAGAAGATGATCTGATGGACTTCTGTACTCTTGGCTTCCCGAGGCACTCCAACTAACTCGGGACACACTTGCAGGGCAATTGTGCAAGGCATTTAGGATTACTTCATGGGTGGTAAGATCAAGAAGGGATACCCCCACAACAATATTGTTGGTGATCACAAGTTCATCCATGAGAGACACTATATTACAGGCCGCTAGGTCACCAGCTTCACTGAATTTTAATGGGGTTACTGTTCATCTGTTCCTGGACCTCTTGTTTGCCACTAAGGCCAGAAGAAAAAATCTGATGCAGTGAGAGCATGACTCTGCAGTTTGGGAGTCAGTCATTCTTCTTTGATGCCGGCCCGGCCGCGCATATACTACTGGGGTCGCATCTACCAGTATAGCGATCCTGTCGAAGTCGGGAAGAAGACAGAAGCCATTGCCAGGGAGTTCCAGACCAATGAGGTACATCAATCAATGGAATTGGAGAGAAAGACCTGAACCCCTGAAGGTAGCATACTGGACAATATAAATAAATAAGTAAAACTCATATAACTATGTTTCTGGTTAAAAAAGGTTTAATGGTTTATCTCTTTTATGTAAGTTAAAATAGTTATGGGTTAGAGTGTTCTGCAGTTTACTTCCTTCTTGTTGTACAGGGGGATGGGTGCTGGATCTAATGGTGCTAAATATGTTTGTACCACCATTTTAGGGACTTGGAGTCACATCATCACTGGTTGCTGAGTTTTAACCATGCTTGGGACTTAAAATTTTTGCTGGACTTGACTACCAAAAGCCTTAGTAGACTGTAGCTTTGTGAAATAAGATTTTAAGTAATTTCTTTTATTTGGGATTAATCCCCAGCTCCTAATACCAGACTGTATAGGCTAGTTATCCTTCTTAACACTGGATGTATATGTAAAACTTGATGTTCATTTTGATGCCTTGCAGGAGATGTACTATATGTAATTGCATATGCCAAAATGCAATAAACATAAAGTTAAAAAAAAAGGAGGGAGATACTGGCAGTCATTAAGCAGGAAAGGGACCTTGGGGTTTTCATAACAGCAGACCTCAAAGTGGCAGATCAGTGTGGCAAAGCAGTGAGTAAGGCTAGTGGGATGCTGGGGTGCATAGGTAGTGGTGTCTCCAGTGGATGGAGTGAGGTATTGTTGCCACTGTATCACTCACTGGTGAAACACCACCTGGAGTATTTCATCCAGTTCAGGAGGCCACACCTCAGAAATGACATAGACAGGGTGGAGGCTGTCCAGAGGAGGGCAAATAAAATGGTGCATTGGCTGAACAAGAAGCCATACAAGAAGAGACTGAAGGATCCAAACATGTACACAATGGAAGAGAATGGACATGATAAAGACCTACAAGTAGCTCACATGGTGAACAGGGTGCAGATGGGGAGTCTATTTCAAATGAGAAAGAGCATCAGGACTGGGGACATTCAATGACACTGAAGGGGAGGAGCATTTAAGAGGGATGTGAGGAAGTGCTACTTCACTGAAAGAGTGATAGATGCCTGGAGCAGAATGTCAGTGGAAGAGGTGGGGGAAAAAGCAGTAGGGGGCTTCAAGCATGTCTGGGATAGATATAGGGGAATATTAGTAAATTTGCAGGGAACAGGGAGGGTTTCCAGAGATCAGTTAGAGTCTGCAGAGGATAACTAATAAGAGAATATTGGGGCAGACTGGAAGAGCCAAGTGGTCCTTTTCTGGTGACAAATTCTGCATGTCTATCCTTCTGAAACTGTTTTATTGTATTAAAAAATGTCATATATAAAAAAAAATTATGAAATAAGTTGTTTCAGGCTGTGAGAAACACAGACTGTAGAACTTTTGGGAAATTGGTGGCTAATGGCATGGATAACTGTCAAGATAATAAGGACTCTCATATCCATCCCAATTTATACTGCAGGTCAATTAGTTTCAAGGGGCTAGTTTTTCAAAACTTTCAAGGACTAAGTTGCATGCCACAGCCACCACTATGTCACGAAATCTCTGCACCTGTGGCGAGTTAAGCAATAATGACTGAACAGCTAGTCATTTCCTGGGGATTAACGACCAGCCAGGGGGGTAGGGTGGCCCAAAGTGCAGCCAAGGGCCAACCCCCACTGGCCGGTCATTAATCCCCACAAAATGACCATAAAGATAACCTCACGGCCCTTGATCTGTCCCAACTAGTGACTCAACCCACTAGATTTAACCAGTCTAGTGGGACCAGCATGCTCCTTGACATTGTGCTCTCTAACCGCCCTCACAAAATAAAGGACATTAATGTATTGCCCAACTCCCTCAGTGACCACTCGCCAATTCTCTTCCTCTGGTCCTGCCCTGTGCTCAAAGCCATGCGCCCCCACCCACTGTCGCCGTTTTTGCCCTGGTGGTCCTCCGCAAACTTAAGCCACCTTGCACAACTGATTGGGTCCCCAACTCCTATGCAAAGAATATTGACTTGCCTTGCTTTCCTCACCAATGCCTTCTGTAAGGCTTGTGATGTTTTCGCCCCTGTCACCCGCACTAGTACTAAGAGGCACCCGGATGCCTGGATATCCACCCCCCCCCCGATCCATCTACTGAAGCAACACGATAACCTATGGCACATTGCTGTCAGTACAGGCAAGCCAGCAGACAGGCAAGCCTACAACGCAGCTTATAACCAGTGCACCTGGGCCATAAGAAAAGCCAAAGCCAGCCACTACCAATCCAACTTGACATCCACCTGGGGCAATGCCCACACCTTCTGGAATAACATGAAAGAGCTAAACAGGTCGTCCCGCTCCCCCCTCCCTCTCAGATGATCATAAATGGCACTATCAATGCTGACCCCTCCTGTATTGCCAACTGCTTTAATGAAACCTTCACTGATCTAAGCTCTGTTCTCCCAGCCCACTTCTTTGACCCCATACCGGTCTGCGACAGCCCAGTTGTTGCTCACCCCCCCTTCCTCTTTAGGACTATCTCACCACAGGATGCAAAGCCTATCCTCCTAAAAGCTCTCTCCTCCCGCAACCCTAGTGATGACCCCCTTGACTCCTGGATACTCCGCCAAACTTTGGATGTCATGCTAGTCCCCCTCACTAACCTCCTCAACCGATCCCTGTGTCTCGCCAATTCCCGAGGGCTTGGAAACAGGCCAAGTCATCCCTATACACAAAAATGGAGACCGTACTGTCCCTAATAACTACAGACCTATCTCCATCCTCCGGCCCCTCTCCAAAGCTCTCGAAAAAATAGTATCTGCTCAACTTACTGCATATCTATCCAGCCACAACATCCTGTGCCCTGAACAGCATGGCTTTCACCCAGGTCACAGCACCTCCACAGCTCTACTGGAATTCTCCCACATTATACACTCTGCGTTAGATTCCAGAGAGTTGGCTGGGGCAGTGTTTATTGACCTGTCCAAGGCTTTCGACACTGTGAACCACCCACTTTTGCTTGACACCCTCTGTAAACTGGGGCTGTCTGCTGGCCCATTAGCCTGGTTCTCCAGCTACCTCTGTGGTAGATCCCAATGCGTCAAGCTAACTGGTGGCCTATCCTCAGCTCTGCCTTATGTTCAGGAGTTCCACAAGGCTCCATTTTGGGATCCACATTATTCAGTCTCTTCCTGAACACCCTTCCCAACTCTTGTACCAGAAAACTGCTATTATATGCAGACGATGCCGTCCTACTCTCCTCGCACCCCGACCCGGTCTCTCTCCAGAACAGCCTACAGTCCTCCTTCAGCCAAGCTGAAAAATGGTTCCACAACCACTGCCTGGTCCTGAATCTCAAGAAGACAAAGGCAATGATCTTTTCACACCACCAAAGTAGCTCCAAAAATGCCCCTCTCCTCATCCTCCCCTGCACCTCTCATCCCCTTGAGCAGGTATCTATATACAAATACCTGGGCATCACCTTTGATTCAGCTTTCTCTTTTCATGCCCATGTCTGTGCCCTATCCACAGCCATGAATGTCCAGATTGGGCTCCTGTATCGACACAAACACTGCCTCCCTGGCTTCACCCTGCGGTTGGCCATCACTTCCTCAGTCCTGTCACTAGTTGACTATGGCCTCCCCATCTATGCCGCCGCTGGCCCCACTGTCCTCACCAAAATCCAAACTTCCATCAACAAAGCCTGCAGGCTACTGACTGGTGCCCCATGTGGAACCCACACCTGTCAGCTCTACACCACCACAAACATACTCAACCTGGAAGAATGTCTGCATTATCACACTGGCATACTAGCAAAAAAAACTCTACTTGGACTGTGTCCCCCGGGTGTCACGGCACAGCTCCAGCGCGCATTCCACTCAGCTGTAACCCATACTGCCAGCAAAGCTACCTTCTTGGTGCCTAGAAGCAGGACCTCCCTTGCCCAAAGGTCCTTCCATTACAGAGCACCGTCCTGGTATAACTTCCTCCCCATGCGCATCTCAAGCACTCCTAAAATAGGCCAGTTCTAAGCTGCCTTACGCAACCACCTTCTCAGCACTCGGAAGTGTACGTGTCTACAGTAGGGTATGTTCATTGCCCCCTAGGCTCGTTAGCACACCCACTCTAGCTTTACACTGACCATTACCTGCTTGGCCTGCTAGGAACTACCAATGAACTTTGTTCTATACTATGGAAACCTACCTATCTGTTAAACTATGTATAGGCCTTGCCTGCATGACCTGCCAGGTCCTACCTATTAACTTGTCTTGTACCATCTGAAGCTACCCATGTATAGGCAATGTATAATGTATGTATTGCACCTGTTTTGTCTCACCCTGCCTTACCACAATGCTGTTGTTACCCTCCCTGCGACGAGGTGCCTTTGTAAATGAGTCTATGACTCAAAGGTTGTAAATCCGATTCTTGAACTAAATAAATAAAATTAAAAACGGTGAGGTCATTATTGTGATCATAAATCTAATCACAATAATGACAGCTGTCTTTTATAGTTTTTTTATATTTAGTTTTCATTTTTCCATGGTGGTGTATGGTGAGACTGCTGCGTCCTGCCAGTTGTTGTGTGGCAACGTGAGGAACTGACGAGTTTCTCCGTGGCACCAATGGTGTTGTGTGGGGTTTAATATGCCTCTGCTATATTTATTTGTTGTTATTTCCATTTTATTTAGAAAAATTATGTCATTCAAAGTGGCTTGGCAAGAATGCACGATGGGCTTTGTGGCTGCTGTGCCAGGTATTTCTAAGAGATTTCAGACCAGCACAGTAGCCAATCAGTGAGCTAGTTTAGCTCATGAATTAATTAGATTTATAATTATATTTTCAGCCCATGTTCTGCATGGGTGGCAGGTGCAGCTGCAGATAATGTTATGCCTGGACCCACCAGGCATAGCATTTCAATCAACTCTGCCACAAAAATGGCTGTAAACTGCCATAAATCGGGAAGTCGGTAATAAACCAGCTCTCGTTTTGAAAATACAGTGCATGTATGGAAAACTGTGGCTCCACAAGAGAATCTGTACAACAAACTAGAATAGGATGAACTCCACTGAGAATGTCATATTTTCAGCAAAAAAGCTTTTTATTCCTATTATTTCAGACTAAAAGGTCCAGGCAACAGTTTCGGCAACTTGTACGTGGCTTCTTTCACTATATTTCACTTGCCACACATTCGTGACTCTTCCAAAGACAGTCTCTCCTGTTATTTGCCTCAGGTTTTTTAAGCAATTGTCCAAAGGATAAAACTAAACTTGAGAAATAGGAATTACACTACAAAACACGAAAGATGAATGAATTAATATAAGAAGGTTTGTGGGAATTTTTATTGTAACACTATTGTACGGCATGATTTATTAACACATGTAAAAATAATAAAAAATATCTAGAATGAACATAAGGATTATAGAATAGATAGATGTATGTGTAGTTCACATGCACACTGGGTATAATACATTAAGTATAATGGTGGTGGAGGGAAGGCATGAGTTGAATGGAAAATAGTTTTAAATATTGGATGTTTTTGATGTCTTTTGTAAATTTTATATTCAGAGAACAGCATTGCAATTTAGGGCCTGAAGAAGTGGTATTTAGCCATGAAACTGTTTCCTGGACCTTTTAGTGTGAAAAAATAAGAATAAAAAGCTTTTTTGCTGAAAATATGACATTCTCAGTGGAGTTCATCCTATTCTAGTTTGTTGTAGAGATAGATTGCCATTCTTTAGGGTGACCCAAGATTTATGTAATAACATAGAAAAGTGGAGCAACCTGAACCAGTACATATGTAGTTCCGCAAGAGAATCCCCACTTGTGGCAGTCTTTCCCCGTGCCTATTATGATTTTGTGAGGTCTGAAAATCTAGCTCCATGTCTTTTTTTTTTAGACTAAAGAAATTGTTATTGCTAGCTAAACAACTTCACAAGAAAATAAGGCATCTTTCATTCCAGATGAAAATATTATTAATGCCATTAAGATGGCACAGATTAATAAATCACCAGGCCTGGATGGGGTCTCCATGGACCAATTTATAGCTGATATTGATTTCTGGACATAGATTTTAATGGTACCAGGTTAATATGGCATGGACAAAACCACACATGGAATAGCACAAATGACTCTGTAGTGACAAGGGTTCTTTTCTCTGTGTGGTAAGAACCACTACCCCTGTCACTGTAGGCTGCCTTGCAGGAATATATGGGGTGTTGCTGGGGTAGTACCTGGTCAAGTTGCTTCTGTGGTGGAGAGGCTAGAGCATCTGCCTCCAGTGGCACTGGGGACCTGGGGCTGTGGTTGAGTTCTCCCCCAGTCCCACTGTAATGCGGCTTTTATCTTTTTTTTTTTAACAATTTTGCCCTGGTCAAAATTTTCTGTCCTCCTCGAAGTCCATGATCACCCAGAGTTGATTATAATAAGTCCGGGGATTGGGGGGGCAATGCCCCCCTGCAATAACAAAGATATTCCTCCTGTGTGTGATTTTGTTGATTGGTCAATGTGTTGTGCCAATGTTATTTTGCCGCACACTGATTTGCGTGCAGCATTTCTGATGTGTGCAGTTTTCACCACAGCATTATGATCCGATGCTGATTTTAATCACTTTGTTTTTGTTGTTATAAATGTATATCCTCTATATCTTCCCCCTTCTTGGAAAGGGGCAGTCATGTTTCCAATATTTAAAATAGGTCATATAAAAAATGTATCTTTGTATAGGCCAATAAGGCTGTTAGATTCCACCTCCTAGATCTTCACTAGGTTATGTGTACACATTTGAAATATCACTATAGTCTGTAACAAATCATTACAATTTGATTTCTATACTCTAGATAGGTTTCAGAAAAATGAGATCCACACTGAACCAATGTTGTGTTCTCTATCATTTGCTTGCAAAATATGTTTGGTCAGGTCACACTCTATATTGCTTTATAGATGTGACCAAAGCTCTTGGCTGACTAAACTATAACATCCTTGAGAGAAAACATTTAGACATGGGAGTTGATAGATTATACATTAATATTGTTAATGACCTTTGCTAGATAACTGGCATAAAATAAGATTGACAGAGATACTAATCTTACAGACAAGTTAAAAGTAACTGTTGGAGTGAAGCACGCTGTGTTTATGTTCCCATATTATTCAATACAGTGTATTCATTAATGATCTATTCCACCCATTAGATAATAGTCACTTTAGCCATTCAAAACTTGGAAGACACACTTATCCCTGTCTGGCAAATGTGGATGACCTGGAATTGATTTTCCTTGCACAAAAAGGTCTCTAAAATCAGCTAAATAAAGTGGAAGAAAATACAGAGATGTGAATCTGACAAAAACAAAGAAAAGTGACACAACTGCATGGGGACATTTTAAGGTCCAGTAATAAATACAGTGGCACTGTTGTAGAGGCAAAAATTAGGGTCTTCAGTGCAAAATCATTGGCTCAGTACCTCTATGGAACAGATATTTGAGGGTAGACAGTTCAAGATAAATTGGAAAGAGTTGCAGATAATTTGTATTAATAGATTCTTAAGTTATAATTTTCTGTCCCTGGGTACAGTGCAATATTATAGCTTGGTCAGACATTAGAGTCCTTGCTGCCTGACGTTTATTACATTTCTGGTTTTCTGCACAAAATTTGTCAGGATTGTCCAGATTATGCATAGAGGAAAACTACTGATTTATGAAATGAAGAAAAAATGTATGACGCCATGGACTGAATTTGTTAAAAATTCATTAACGAAACATGGTGATGGATACCTTTTGGTACTGGTCCTTACAAGATATTATCTCTAGGGCATATTAGACAAAGTGAGGCAGCCTCAAGAGACTGAGCCAGAGCCACAATGAAAAAAATGCACACCAACCTGGAGTAGGGCTGCACAGTTAACAGACTCAAAGACCATTGCTATGCTGAAGGATGATCAAATTGTATTACCCATATAGAAAACCACATTCCCTTTCCTGCCAACATTTCATACATGCACTATTTGCTTTTTCAAGGCCTTGAAAAAGCACAAATGTTAGCAGGAAGCGGAACATGATTTTTTGATGTGAGCAATAAAATTTGATTATCACTCAGCCCAACAGTGGTCTTCTAGTCTGTTATGACTGTGCAGCCCTACTCCAGGTTGGTTTGCATATCTAGGACATATAGCTTGATCCTTAAGTTCAGACTGATAGACATAGCTAGACAAAACCTGGTGAAGATATTAGAAAAAATAGATTCTACACCATCCTAGCAGCATTGAAAATGAGGCAGCAATTGATACTTGTCAAACTAGTTATTAACTCAGAGATGAGATCAACTTTAAAAAATTTCACTTTCATGTTTATTCAAAAAAGGTCTTAAAAAAGATATAACAAAGGCACAAAAATAAACTGTAACTGAAAACTGCCCATGTGATCATAATCAGATGGAAAACCTCACCTATGTAGTATTGGTTTGCCCCCGATACAATACTATCCGAATAAAGTGGCTAGGGAGTATCATAGGGAACCAGTACAAGGAAAGAATAACTCTCCTTTGCTACCTATTCAATTCAACAAGAGTTGAAATCTTCCTGAAATTAGGATACTATTTAAAAGCATTTTTAAAATTGAAGAGAAAAGAAATAGACTCAGGCAGGGGCATAATGTATAAAAAGATGAATATTCATAGGGTATGATTATTGTACATATTACATGTTAATGTATGTCTGCTTTTAGACTGACAGTGGAATGTATAAATGCATATTCTGTTATGGATTTGTCTGTTTACATTCTGTAAAATGGGTTTGGAACGTCTTTGAATGCTTAGTAAATGCAATCTGAATCTGAAACATTAGTAAGAGTCTGAGTGGGGAATCATGGGGAAAAGACTAGATGAACTGTGCTTGTCATTCATGACATTCTGCTTTCTATGTTCTTACCCTTGGCACCCATGGTAAGGCTGAATTTATCATAGTGCCAGAAGAAATTGCATGATAAATTCACCCATAATGCATATGTGTCTTGCCTTTCAACAGGCCATGTGCTGAATCTCCCTTTTAGGGTCATCTGTGGCTAATATCAAAAATACAAAATTCCCTGCCATATGAAAAATTACTGGACACGTGATTTAACAGGCCTGGCACTGAAGACTACATTGTGTTAGTCTAATGTTTATTAGGTTAGATCTTTTTTTTTATTTTGCTACAGTGCTTTTCTTTAAAACTCAAAGCATTTTACAATATCAATAATGATATAAAATCAGATGGCCCAGTGGGGTAGAGGGCTAAGGCACTAATGCCTTACCTTCTGCCATGCCAGCAGCCCGAGTTCAATAGTGGACTTGAGTCATCAAGAGTCAGCTGGGGCAGTAAAGGATTAGTGTCTGAGGAACAGTGCTTCCCTCCCGGGGTGGGGAAGCATGTTTACCTGGTCATAGACTGCCACCAGATGGAGGCCTGGTGGCAGTGCAGCATGGGCTGCAATGTAGGGAGGCACAGTAGGGAATGTCAAATGGGTGCTCCTACATGCATGAATGTGGTGCTCTACAGTGAGGGGGGGGAGAAAAATTGACTCAAAATGGAGTTGAGGGACTTAATGAAGCCCAGTCCACCTGCCGCAAGCCCACACTTCCACCCCAAGTACAGAAGATGGTCCGCCTTGCATTATTCACTCAGTGGAATGTGGCCCTGCCACATCGGGGAATTCATGGGAAGAGTACAGGGGGAAGTGGGTGCCAGCTCGGGAGGTGAGGACTGGGCTGAGAAGCCACCCCAAGACACATGGAGAGAAAATGTGTATGGGGAAAAACATTGTGATATAAAATACAGCCTAATAAATAAAATATAATACAACAACAAAAAATCAACAGGAATATATACAAATGAAAATTTACAGCAGAAACAGAAAAGTGTCAAAAAGGGCCAGGTTGGTCTATTGAAAGACTTACTTAGCTCTCTGGCAAAGATGTTTTAGATGTATGGTGAGAGGGTGTTCTATAAGACTGGAGCCACTAAAGAAAATGCCCAATCCCCCACAGACATTTGTTGGTAGCTGGAGCAATCAGTAGTCCTAGGTTCCCAGTAAAAAAGATCTTCATCTGGATAAAGGAGGGTTGCAGCTTGTGAAGATCAGTGGGACTAAGCCTGTTTAAAGCTTTAGATATCAAAAGAAACACTTTGTACTCAATCCTCTGCTTGACGAGTAGCCAGTGCAGTTCATGTAGTACCAGTGTAATGTGTCAGACTTCAGAATGGTGTGGTTTTTTTTCCCAACTCATTTTTCCCTCTGGTCACTGCTCTGCCGAGACTCCCTCAGGCATCCATGCTCTTTTCTGCCCTTCTGATATCCCCCATTACTGAGTCTCCCCTGTGGTACTCCGACCCCTCACCTACTTTGCAGCAGGAGAACTCCTTGGCTTGTACCCTCCAAGGTGGGGCCACCTCTCCATCTTGGTGCTCCTTGAAGTTGAGTCTTCAGCTGCAGGCAGGCTTAGGGCGAAGAGAATCAGGAGACCAGGTGGGCGGGATCCAGCAGTGGGCATTGAGACCAGGTGCTGTCATCTACCAGACGATGCAGGGTTTTTCCTTGTTCATACTTGTAACCCTCCTCTCCCAGAGGCACAGACGTGCAAAGTTGTCCAAGCGCAGCTGGGCGCACTCCCGCACCTGCTCACAGGACGTCCACCGACACCTTGACCCATCAGTTTTGTGGTCCCAGGCTGCAGTACCACCCAGTCTCCACTGAGCGTCACTAGCAATGGGGAGTCACACTCCACCCTACCCCAGGAGAGGAGAGCTGTTGTTGGACACTCAATCCTCTCCTTCCTAGCTGACCCCCATCAACCCAGGCTCATTCCTGAACCTGGATCTTCGGCATGGTGTGAGGTGTGGCATCCAGCACCTCAACCCTCAGCACCACCGGGCCAGCTCAGAATGGTGTGTTAATACCACCACCTAGATTACTCATATTATTCTAAGAGTGGTCTCACATGCATTATTAAGGTATGAGAACCTCAAACCAAAGGTGAGCTTCAGGTCATAGAGCAAGAAAAGTACCAGGAATTTGGATTTCCAACACCTTAATAGTTAGGAATCAGTGTGATCAAGCGGCAGGCAAAGCAACAAGAATGCTGGCGTGCATAGGGAGGGGCTTCACAAGTAGGAGCAGGGGGGTGATCATGCCACTCTACAAAACACTGGTCAGACCACAACTGGAGTATGGAGTATAATTTTGGAGGCTCCACTTGCAAGATGACAAGGATAGGCTGAAGAGGGTCCAGAGAAGAGCAACCAAGATGATCCAGGGGAGGCCATATGTGGACATACTGGAGGAGCTTGGTCTGTATACACTGGAGATGAGAAGGCAAAGGGGAGATACAGTGTAAATCTTCAAATACATAAAGGGAATAAATAAAGTAAAGGGAGGCAGCACCTTAAGACTGAGTGAAAACAAAACCACCAGAGACTATGCATTTAAGCTGGAAGGGGGTAAATTTTGTGGGGACATAAGGGGGTGTTACTTCTCAGAGAGGATTCTAGGTCCATGGAACAGGTTGCCAGAATGGGTTATGATAGTAGATATAGTGGATAAATTCAAGAGAGCACAGGACAACTACATGGGACTAGGCAGAGGGAGGAGAGAGAAGGCAGAGAGGTGGGAGATAGGAGGGTGGGAGGGTGGGCTCATCTTTTGGGTAGACTAGATGAGCCTAATGGTCTTTTTCTGCTGGTAGGATTCTATGATTCTATGAACCTTATGAGCAGTCAATGTGAATCTACTTGTGCTATGGCTAGACTGTCTGTATAGACTGTATAGATTTTTGCTGGTGACTAAAAAATAAATCATTTTTGTTGTGATACATCTTTAATAGTCTTTTAAATTTCATTGTGGGGATGTATTACTGCCAGTTTTTTACACTTCTGCCCAGTGTCATTCTCTCAGCTAATTGCAAAAAGTATTTAAACAATGTCATGAGCCACTTTACTTTTTTTCCCTAGGGATCAGTGTCACTGTTAAATGCCCTTGCCCTGTGTTATGTACTGTAGCATACCTAGCCCACTAAGTATTTTAAGAAATGACACCGTTTTTAGCAAACTACTTACAGCTGGCATCAACAAAACTCAGTCACACAGAATTTCCCAAATATTTAAATGTTACATGTAAAAAATACAGAAACAGGGTCATCAGCAGAAACAAGCCCCTGCTGCACATTACGTTTGCCAAGCCCTGCCTTTTAGGCACTAACATCATAGCTTTTTTTTTTTTTTTTGCAATTTATACACCATAGCTTTAAGCACCTACTGTGGTCACACATACCCTTTTTTGCATTTAGTCAAATTCCAAGGTAGTTTCAGTGTGAGTGATTTGGCTGCATAATGTTACTGATGATGTCTGTGATAGGGCTTTTAGGTGTTCGCATAGGACTTCAGACCTACTCAAGTGGTGGTTCTATCACCTGTGTGGAACAATGTTATCTTTCTCATTTCAATTTATGTAGTATGAGATAAATTGTCAGATCATACTGGGTATCATACTGAGTAGAAGAGAACAGCAAAAGACTTGTGTCCTTCTAAGCCATCCTTCTACTTCTCAGTGGTTATTGCCATTAATATTACTTACCTCAAAAAAATGATCTTGTCTTTCCTTAAGCTAGTTCCACTGATTACATCATTGAGCAACAAGTTCCACATTCTTCCCACCCTCTCAAAAACAAAACAATGTATTCTATTTAATGTGTTTCTGTATACATTGTAATAGAGTATTTCTGCCATCTAAGGTTGTGCGAAGATCTTTAAACTTGATTCCCAACATGGACCTGATCTCTTCATCCTTGATTATTTTGTACAGTAGCATCATGTCTCCTCTTATACTCTACATCTCTCAAGTGTGTACGATTCTTAACATTGTAATCATATGGTTTGTTTTCAGTCTCAGTATCATTTTGGTAGCCCGTCCCTGGACCTTTTTAACCAGATAGATATCTTTCCTCAGGTACGGACTCCAGACCTGCGAGCAGTAACCCAGATGAGGCCTAATGTGTGTACATATGGACATGCAAAGAAGCCAGCAGAAGAAGGCCATTTGGTCTATCTAGTCTGCTTGTATTGCAGGGTCCACAGCTTGAGGTACATGTTCCTGCTCGCCCTCCCCACTCCTCCCATTCTCCTTACCCATGATCCTTACCTTCTCCTACACCTATCCCAGCCTCTCTTAAAGCTGCCCACTGTATTCAATGAGATCATCTTTTCCAGCAATGCATTCCAAGTGTCCACCACCCTCTCTGTGAAGAAGTACTTCCTGACCTCCCTCCTAAACCTCCCACCTTCCAGCTTAAGACTGTGCCCACCTTGTGTTATGGTTGCCACTCAGCTTAAAAAGACTCTCCTTATCAATCTTATTTATCCCTTTCAAGTACTTGAAGGTCCCAATCATGTCCCATCTCTCTCTCCTGTCTTCCAGGGAGTACATGTTCAGTGCCCTCAACCTCTCCTGATATGCCTTACCCTACTGACCCACTATCATCTTTGTAGCCCTCCTCTGGACCTTCTCCAGTAGGTTGATGTCCTGTTTGAGGTGTGGGCACTAGTACTGAACCCCATACTCTAGATGAGGCCTTACCAGGTACCTATACAAGGGCAGTATAACCTCCTCTCTTCTACTACTGATCCCCATAGACATGCATCCAAGCATATTGTTTGCCTTTGCTGCTGCTTTCTTGCACTGTGTGGAGTGCTTTAGGTACCTAGTGATCATCACTTCCAAGTCCGTCTCCTTTTTTGATGCAGATATTAGGATTCCACCCAGGTAGCACTCTGTCCTGGGATTCTTGGCTCCAATATGCATAACTCTGCATTTCTCGGCATTGAAGCCAAGCTGCCAGATCCTGGCCCACCTCCCCAGCTTTTCCAGATCATCCTGTAGGTCCTGTACAATACATCAGACGTATTATTGATTCAGACTCATTAATAAAAGCTCTTCTAGTAAACCCCAAGATTTAGTTAGCTTTATTTTCTACCAGTATGCTCTGTGTGCCTGATTTTAATGCATTAGTAATCATAATGCCAAGGTCCCATTCCGATTTTACTTTCTACAGTATTTGGTTGTTGAGGTAATAGTTTTGTTGGGTGTTATATCCAAAATACATTACGACACAGTTGCTAGTATCAGATTCCATGTTGTTATTAGCTGTCAAATGCTCTAGATAGAACAAATAGATCATGGGTCACTAGCAGTTGACTGGTAGGCGTATAAACCCTCTTCCAATTAGTGTAATCAGCAGCCTTATTGATATAAATAATAGTATCTTTTTCTAGGTCACTAATATAGAGATTGAACAGAAGAGGTGGACATGGAACCTTGAGGCTCACCACTTGTTACACCACAGTAGTTTGAACTGATCCCATTTATCCTGACACACTGAGTCCTGTCAGTTAATCATGATTCTACCCACCTTATATGGTTCTGTTGTATACCTATTGTATCCATTTGTGATAGCAGATTTGTTGCGGTACTTATCCAAAGCTTTTTTGAAGTTGAGGTACATTATAGCCATTGGTATGTTATTATAAAGATTATTACTAACTACTTCTTAAAAGCTTAATAAATTTTTCTATGCAAGACCTATTAATTGCAAGCCTGTGTTGATTTCATTCTTTCCAAGCAATATTTTTGTTATCAAATATTATGTCTCTTATTATACAGCACTTTCAATTACTTTACATATAGTTGAAGTCAGGCTAATGAGCCTATAGTTCTCAGGTTTGGTTTTATCCCCCTTCTTAAAGATAGGCACCACAACTGTCCTTTTCCAATATTAGGGTACAGTACTTCACCTTTTATGATAGACTTGTTAATAATATGGCCAGTGGTTCTGTTACAGATGTTCTAAGTGCCTTTAATACCCTAGGTTGGAAGGCATTGGAAGAGGAGGGCTTAGAGAAAAAAAGACAAACAGTAATATAAAGGTATGTTCAACATAAGGAAAGGGGAGAAACGTTAATAAATGTGGGATATTGTTGTCTAGTAAGGAATTAGAGCTTAAAGTAAATAGAGTATGGCCAAGGCAGGGAATATAGGGTTGTTTCACTTCAGTTTCAATTGGTGGGTTACAAGCAGTACCCTATGTCCATCTAGTCATGAGAGGGATAAAGGGGAGAGGGTTGGAGGGGTTTACACTAGGCCTCAGGAAATTTACTTCCTGAATGTTCCTGGAAATAAGGGGGGGGGTATTGTTGGGGTAAAATACAAAGTCTGTTTTTTAGGTTGGATTGGTTGTTTAGGTTATAATGAAGTATTCAAGTAAAGAATTTATGGGAAAAAACATTTTTTTAATTATCTATGCCTCTCCCTGCCATCACTCCATTATATAGCTTATGTTGTGGGTAACTTTGCAAGGGAATGGTAGCTGATGTATTGTGGATAATATCATGGAATATTAAAGGGGGGAAGTGATAGAAATAATATTAGAAGGATAATGTCTGTTTACAGAAAATTCATTTTGTAGAAAGGGAGTTTTTTAGTTTTATGAAATCATTTTAGTGGTTTGGGATTCCATGCATCATGCATAGCCAATTCTAGGGGAGTGGTAGTGTTCTTGAAGGCACAACTGAATATTCAAATTCCAACGCAGGTTGTGGATACGAATGGTAGATTTGTGATAATGGTCTTTAAGATTAAAGATC
Organism: Neoceratodus forsteri; assembly: GCA_016271365.2. NCBI lineage: Eukaryota > Metazoa > Chordata > Ceratodontiformes > Ceratodontidae > Neoceratodus > Neoceratodus forsteri. Next base: position 84,260,144 of record CM028138.1, read on the forward strand.
ATCTATTAACTCTAGTTAATATATTGTCCAAATTAAGATGATGGCATGTTTTTCACAATTTTGTTTCTACAACATGCACAGTTTCCCTCTCTTTGTATGGTTATTGGTGATCTTAATGCAATGTTGACATCACTTTACTGCCCTATGGAGTCTAAGGAAACAAAACTGAATTCAGTTTTAACTGTTAAATCTTTCATGTTAGATTTAAATTTAAAGGATTCATTCTGTCATATGACGTCTGATAAAGAAGAATGTTCTTTCATTCCTAATGTACATAATTCATTTTCTAGAAGTGGTTTTGTTTTATCCTCTAAATCTGTATTACATAAGATCATGTAAGTTTCTTATGGGCCTTCTGAGTTGTCAGATCATGCCCCACTTATTTAACATTAAAGCTGGATGTAGTCATTATACAGGACACATTATGGACATTGGATCCTCTTTTATTGAAGGATCCTAAATTCCTAGAAAAAATTAAAAGAGAGATTAAAAACTAATTTTATAAATAATATAGATGATGAGGTCCAACTATGCTTGCATATGGGAGGACATGAATGCATAATTAAGAGGCATATATACAGCTTTCATGGCAAATGAAAATAGAAAGCATATTAGGTTATGAGAGAGCTGGAGAATAAATTTATTTAAAGATATATTATAATAGATAATGACCAAAGACTATAAGGAAGTTTCAGCTTGTAGAGAAGCATATAATTGTATATTTTAAATTCAAATTGAGAGAATGGTATTAAAAGCAGAATCAAGAAACCATTTTATGCAGATAAACCTTATAAATTATTATCATTTTAGTAAAGTCAGAAAAATCCACTCCACAAAATATTTTGTGAAGCACAATTCATGAAATTCTCTAATTTGCATATCACTGACTTGATCATGGCATGTGAAATTTCATGGGTGAAATTCACAGTTCACACACAAACTTCACTGCCTGGTGTAGTAGTGGGTGCCCCTCCCACTCCCACCCCTCCCTGCTGGCCACAGTAAAAAATACATAAATCCCTGGTGTCTAATGGTCCCCTGGTGATCACTGGCCAATGTAAGAATAAAGCCTCTGGTGTCTAGTGGTCCCCCCAGCCCATTGCTGGCCTCAATGTAAAAATATATATGTTAAATCCCCTGCTGATTGCCGGTCACAATGTAAACTTATATATATTTTAAATCCCATTCTCCTGTGTTTAGTGCTCCCCACCGCCAATCATCAGCCACAATGTTTTTTTTTATAATTGAATAAAATCCCTGGTGTCTAGTGACACCCCCCCCACCACCACCACCACCAATCACTGGCCAGTTGGCCACAATGTAAAAATATATGTATTTTAATTTAAATGCCTGATACCTAGTGGGCCCCCCACCCTGTCAGGTAGTGCCCCTCCACCTCACTCCCCCAACCCCAAGCAGGCCACTGGCACAGCCCTCCACTCACCTCCATGGCCAGCAGTCTGACTGCGCTCTCTCAATCAATGAGCGCTTGCATACACACATGCTCATTCATTGGCAGAGAGATCAGTTGGGCTTCCAGCCACGGAGGTGAGTGGAGGGTTGTGCCGGTGTTCTGCTTGGTGTTGGAGTGAGTGGGAGTGGAGTGGTGGGACACTCCCTGATGGGGTGGGGGTTCCCCCTAGACACCAGGGATTTAATTTAAAATATATATATTTACATTGTAGCCAACTGGCTGATGATCAGCAGTGGGGGACACTAGACACCAGAAATGGTATTTAAAAATCTATATGTATTTACATTGGGGCTGGCAATCAGTGGGGGCCACTAGACACCAAGGATCTAACATACATATTTTGTTCAGTGATCAGCAGTGGGGGGGGGGCACAAGACACTAGTGATTTGAGGGATCTGTTGGAATTTGTATCTTCTCTGTACTGTGTTTTTTTTTAAGTGTAATTTGCACTCAAAAATCCTCAAAAGCGAGATGAAGTTACTAATGGCGAATTATTGCTTCATGGGACAACTTCACGAATTGATCCGCAGAGGCAAATTTGTTGACTTTGTGGTTAATTCATAGGTGAAGTAAAACTTCACTGCATCTATAATTACAAATGCAAGCAGAAAGAAATAATGCAATTTGAGCTGTAGAGGATGATAATTTATACATGATCTCAGATAAAAGAAAAATTAATAATACATTTTTAATTTTATGATAAGGCATATACTCCAGAAAGCCCTTCTACAGAGAGGAAAGTTGAGGAGGTTTTGAACGAAATTGAACTGAACCATCTAGATGTATTAAAAAGTCAGTTTTTAGACAGAGAAATATCAATGGATGAAATTGAGATTGTGATTCAGGAATTACAGGTTGGCAAATCACTGGGTCCAGATGTATTTGGAAATTATTTTTATTTATGTTTTAAAGGACGATCTGGTACCTCATCTACAATTAGTATTTAATAAATTGGTGTTAGTGGATAGTAAACCTCCTTCCTTTGATGAAGCCATTATTAGTTTGATCCTTAAAAAAAGATAAAGACCTGGTGAAATGCAGCTCATATAGACTGATCTCTCTACTAAATTTGGATTATAAGGTATTTGCTAATGTATTGGCAAAAAGAGTAAATATGGTTAGTAGTAAAAAATGATCAAAACTGATCAGAACAGCTTCATTGGGGGAAGGTGATTGACACACAATGCCAGGAGGGCATTAAACATTACCTTCAATGTAAAATCTTCAGCTCCTGCCCTATTGGCATTAGATGCAGAAATAGCATTTGACCGTGTTGATTGGTCATATTTTTAAAACATGCTTAAAAGGCAAGAAAGAACATTGAGCTCTGATTGGTCAGTCTGGGGCTGGACCCATGATGTGATCCCAGCATAACACCACAGATTTAGTTCGAGCACAGACATGATCGAATGACATGGCAAATGAATCACTGCACAAGCCATATCAGACTTGCCCACACTTAGTATGGCCAGTTAACAAACTTAAACATGTCAGTCTGTCCCTCCCATAACACACAATCCAGCAAGACTCACACTCACAACCCTTACACATTGCTCCAAATCACTGTTATCAGCTTTGTTTCCTTATTTTAAAAAAAAAAGAGTAAACACAGAAACACAGTTGATGACAGATAAGGACCACAAGGCCTATCTAGTCTGCCCATTTTTTCTACATTATGAATGTGATATAGGCCTTTACTCTAGCACATTCATAAGGTAGAAAAAATGTGACAGTCCTGTTTGTGATCAGCACTGTGCCCTCTTGGCAGCCTGACTTCACTGTCCCCTGCTCAGTAGATGTTTTCAGTAACCTAACCCCACTCAGTGTAACCTCCTTGGTAGTGGCATGGCAAATAAATGAAAGTGCCATTTCTCATCCCTGCCCCCAAAACACATACACACAAAACTGAAAAGAAGCTGCCTTTGTGATCGGCTTCACCAACACCATAGCGAGTCCCTGTCACATACACTTTTGAACAGCATTGCATGCTGTAGTTATGGATGCCGAAACCCATCACAAACAAAATCCAAATCTTAAATATAGCCATCACTAGCTAGCCCAGCGGCACTGAGGGTTGAGGCGCTGGATGCCACACCTTGCTCCACACCAGTGACCCCGGTACTGGAACAAGCCTGGGTGGTCAGGGTTGACAGGGGAGGAGAAGGATTGAGCATCCAGAGGACTGCTCTCCTTCTCCGAGGTGGGGGGTGCGCTACCATCGGTGTGCTGGTGGCCCCCTGGTGGTGGCTGGAGGCATCACAGTGCACAGGTAGTCTACAGGGATTGTGCTGGGGCCAACACCGGGAAGGGGTGTGTGTGGTAGCATGCATGCCCCTGTCCACTGGCAACATTGCACGCCTCACACGGCAAGTGGAAAGAACAGGGAAAAACAGGGCACCAGTCGCAGCGGCATGATGGCCGTCTCCATGGAGGACTCACCAGTTCTGAGGGCCTGCAGCAATCTACTGGATCCTGATCTGGTGGCTGAGTATCAGGGGCTCTGCACCACCTTGCCGTGGGGGGCAAGCCATGGGGGTAAATGCTGCAAGGCCCCGAATGTGGAGCGGAGATACTTGGGATGGCGGCCAGAGCCTGAGAAAGAGGCTGCCTGGACATGGGACAAGGTAAGGCAGACTGGATGCCAGGGAAAAAAATACCAACAAAAAAAAATATATAACCATCACTCTGATCAGCTTCTGAATGTCATGGCAGTCCCAGCGACAATCAGCATGCACTCCCTCTAGCAGTCTCTGTTCATACCTCACAAGCTGTCCCTGTCTTCCACCAGCACTTTCACTATTGACTACATCGTCAATCAGCACCTTCCAACCTCACCTTCAGACAGCATTTTCTGACCGTCTCTTCAATCAGCACTTTCATACAGTGACTTGACTAAACTTGTACTCCCAGTATAAACACGAGGCATGTCGGACTGTACCAGGAAAACACATGGAGGGGGTCATAGTGAAAGAAACAAAGCCACATGTGAGACAGACAACCAGATACAAAACCAACAAAATTTCAGCAACTATCTACACAGCTCCACCTAGAGAATGAACAGGAAAAAGAAACTTCTTTTTTAAATAAATATACTTCCACAAACAAAGATAAATTAAAAAAATTTTTTTTAAAATATATATTTTTATTTTTTTTTCTACTTAAAGATTAGTGATTGTATAATAGGAATAATGCTCTCCAGGGTGTGTGTTGTGCTTGGATAACATCACTTCTGGGGTGTTGAACACTTAGCCTGTGACCCGCATGCCCAACCTGTGGCATGACGTTATCCTAGCATGAGACACACCCTGTCATGCATTATTCTTTTAATGATTTGGGCCTTGCTTTGTCAACTGGGTCAATATTAATCAGACTGTCTCTAAAAATGCTTCTTCAAAGAGAAGAACATGCCAAAAATTCCCTTTATTGCCATTGTTATTTGTTCTATTCATAGAACATATTGCAGAACTAATATGTACAAATTTAGAAAACAAGGGTATTTGCCACAATGGAGTAGAGGAAAGGATTTCACGTTATGCAGATGATACACTGATCTCCTTGGCTAATTTAGAAGCACATTTCTCTATTCAGCTACAGCTTCTGTCTGGGTTCTCTAGGGTGTCTGGATATAAGATAACTGGGAAAAAACTAATACAATGAAATATAAGAGACTAATAAATTTAACTAAATCATTTATAAGGAAAGCAAAGAAAAATATTGAATTTAAACTTGCCCATGAAAAAGTGAATTGTAAAGCATTTTATGAATATGTAAACTCCCATAAAACGACAGACAGAACTACAGTATAGGACCATTAATACTCCACAACACAGTAGTGTGTGATTTGGGAGAAATGGCTTCGGTACAAAAAGACAACAGTCTTCAATATATTGAGCCAGATATCACCAAGGAACAGCATATGAGTCAAAAACAAATTGAGCTCACCTAAAGGCAGCATATTGAAGACTGATACTGTATGTGTTGAACAGGAATTGGGTAGGCTCAAACCAAATAAATCTGCAGGGCCGGACAATCTCCTGCCAAGGTTCTTTTTTTTTTTCCTTGGGTTCAGATCTATCAAGTATTTCCACTATTTGGATTAAGATGCCTAGGCTATCTTGACCCTGAGTGTACCAAATATGCCAATATCAATCATAATGCAATGTCTGTACACTATCCCTGACACCACTCCAAAAACTTTCCCAACCTAATCTCATACCTGCGTTTGAGAGTTATCCAGAAAGGCAATAAAAGGCACCCAAAGCCTGTTGCAATATTCTAGCCTATTATCTGAAATACAATGAAGTTTTTCTAACCTTGCACATTCAATCAGTATATTTAACCACTTAGAATATGGCGGCAAATGAACATCCTTCCAATGTTGCAGCAATACTCTTTTTGGCATGATAATTGCTGAATCAGTAAACTTTCTAGCACATCTATCATACTGTGTTTGAAGTAAAAAACTAGAACCCAGTATCAGAATTCCTGGATCATATGGAAAATCCACCCCCAACACACCCTCAACTAGTGAAGTGATCCTGTTCCAGTACACTTTCAGTGCTGGGCATTTTATCAACATATTTAGTAATGTCCCCTTCACCTTCTGACATCTTTGTACAGCAGTAGAGGGCAAAGGGACTGGGTTTGATCCTCAGAGTGGAATATTTTTGTCTTTCTTACTACAATTGAGGTAGTATGAGAGATATTGTTAGATGTCATTGCTGATGTTTATGATAGGCTTTCAGCAAGGTCTGACATTCTATATTACAGATAACTTGAAATGTTCCAGCTCAGATGTTGAGGTTTAAATGCAACTTGGGAAACATAGCTTCATACAGACAGACTGTTGCTTGCAAAAATTAACTGCAACTGTGGGGGTGGCAATTCTGCACTCCGTTCTGGATGTCCTTTGGCACAGCATGCAGCCCCTGTCTAGGAAGCTTAGTACAGCATTAGAACTACAGGCTATCAAGCAGTAGAGCATAAGGAGCCTAGGTTTGATCCTAGGAGGAGAACATTATTTTCTTTATCACTACAATTAATAGATGTTGTGTCTCAGACACCATTCCCCAAGGCACTTCCCTTTTCTTTGCCAGGTGATGCCTGTCAGCCTTCTTTCTGGCAACATAATTATTTCATACAAACCTGCTGTGGTACCTTTTGTACCATTGGTACTTTGTTGATTGTGATGGCCCTAGTTGCCTTTCACTGTTCCTCCTTATCCGCTCACATTTTGCTATTGCTCTTACCAGTCCCATGTATGCACCAGTCCCACTGTGACATGAGACTGATAACATTCTAGGAACTTTCATTTTTAGTACTGAAATAGTTTTCATAAAAAAAAAAGGAGCTTTTCTCCTTAGACGTCAAATGTTCCCTGTGGGCCTTCATGCCATGAAGAGAAAATCATCTTATCATCATATTAGAGCCTGTTTCCACTGAAATGATTCTGATGTCTCAGGCAGAGGATAATGACTGCATACCATCAAATGCAGAAGAAACATTTAAAGTGTAAGGAACAAAGAGGCTGTTGTCATACTAATGTCTTAAGGACTAAAAAAAACACAAAAAATAGCCTAAATATACAAAAATAGCATGAAACTAGAAATAGTATACTGCAATTGTTTTGCAAAAGACTGCAAAATATTTTATTGAAACATAGAAACATAGACTATGACAACAGATAAGGACCGCTTGGCCCATCTAGTCTGCCCATTTCCCTACCTACAGGATAGGCCGCAGATCCTAGTTAACCAACAGCCTATTTCTTCCTACCCCCCCACAAGAATTGCCTTATGTCTATCCCATGCATTCTTGAATTCTCCCACAGTTTTAGACCCCACAACCTCCTCAGGAAGGCTGTTCCATGCATCCACTACCCTCTCTGTGAAATAATACTTCCTCACATTGCCCCTGAACCGCCCTCCATCTTTAAATTGTGTCCCTTTGTTCTTGCACATCTCTTTTTCTGAAAGATGCTACCCTCTTGACTTTGTTGATTCCACTGAGGTACTTAAAAGTTTCTATCATGTCCCCCCTCTCCCTTCTTTCCTCAAGGGTATACATATTAAGCTCCTTTAGTCTCTCCTCATACGGCTTCTCTTGCAGACCCTGCACCATTTTAGTTGCCCTCCTCTGGATTGCCTCTATCCTGTCTATGTCCTTGCGGAGATGGGGTCTCCAGAACTGGATGCAGTACTCCAGATGGGGTCTCACCAACTGTCTGTATTGGTCTTTTTTTATTATTAAATCGTGGACCAGTTTCAATTTTTTATGGCTTTGCCCACTTTTAGTCAAGTGTTCCCAGCCCATTGCAGAATACATGTAAACAATTTTGCTATCCTTTTTCCTTTTTTTAGATGGGGACCAGTGCCAGTTTTGCACACCTGGGTCTAGTGTTAGTGGGACATTTTGAGCCTGTTGTGACAACTATTTGATTTGTTTTACTTGTGACTGTGTTTGGTTTGAAATTCCCTGGAATTACAGTTATCTGACAGTTCTCTTTAGAGAGTGGTGTGTGGGCGGGGGCAGGGGGTAAACCAATAATACAAGAAATGGAAGAGACAGACTGTTAAGTATAAGTATGTAGGTGTGTATACAGTGTGAGTGCATGTGTGTGTGTGTGTGTGTGTGTGCATGTGTTTAAATGTACACAGAGTGGAAGCACAGGGTGAGGATCAAGGCCTTGATTGAGATAGGTTCCTATAGCTGTAGCTGGTGGAAATCCTTTATAGAGTGAACATCTGATCCAGGAAATAGAGGCAGAAGATAGGACTTTTCAAAAGGATCTGTCCATGATCCATGCACCACTATTTTCAAAACAGAAATGTCTGTAAATTGTTGGACCATCTATGAGATACTCCAAGAGTGTCTGAATTTTTTGACAATAAAAAGACACAATTGCAGCAACACTGGATATGCTTCACTTGTTTACCTCCAGTGTCGACTTTTTCGTCATAAATACATGTATCTTTTGAAGCCAGAAAGGATAAAGAACCCAGTGATAACAATTTATTAAACTCAAGTACATGGACATAGACTTTTAGTTTAGAGATAGAGGGCCAGATATTCAGAGGAGTTGTGCAATGCACAACTGAGTTGCGCATGCACAACCACAGAAATGTGCCCAGGAGCCATATTCAACTAGTTTGAATGCGCAGCGCAATATCCATTGAGCCAATGCACAACAGTAATGTATGCAGCACAAGTACATGGGGGCGTGCCCATGAATAAGCTGCGCAATGGCATATTCAGCCAAAAAACATGGTGTAAATGAGAAGCAAGTCAGAGAATGCGCCATACAGAATTGAGCATATAAAAGGAGGCTCAAACACACACACAGCAGATGCACAAGCCATAGCAGGACAAGCCATGGATACAGGTTCATTCTTGATAGATCAGGTAATGAGGGTTGTGGGGAGGAGGCAGGAACACCAACATGGCGAAGGTACGTCGTGTATGCCAATGCAGACAGTACCATGCCCCCTCACGTTTGAGGACTATGGGGACATAGATATCATGAGCCGTACCATCTGAACAGGGCAACTGCAAGCAGCTCTGTGAGCTGTGCCATGACAAGCTGCAGGCACCCACCAGAAGGACTTACTGTATGCCATGATGGTGGAGACAAAGGTGACAGCAGCAATGTGCCTGCTCGCAATGGGCACCTTCCAGACACCAGTGGGGGCAACCACTAGTATATCCCAGTCTGCCATATCCCGCCTCCCCACACAATTCCTCAACACCCTGCTGCCACATGCTTCAGAGTACATACGATTCCCAAGCACACAGGCAGAGCGTACAGCAAACATGCAGGAATTCCACACGGTGGCACGCATGCCCAGCATGATTGGGGCCATTGATGGCACCCATGTGGCCATACACACACACACACACCACCTGGCCTGGTCCACAAGGGGCTATCTACACGAACAGAAATGGCTACCCCTCTGTCAACTGCCAAGTGGTGTGCAATGCCACTGGGCGATCATCAATGTGTGCGCCACTCACCCTGGGAGTACACATGACACATTCATCAGGCACCACTCCATCCTGTGCCAGAGATTTGAGCGTGGGGAGATCCCCACAGGTCACCTGATTGGTGAGTATGACAAGAGATGGGGGTAGCCTGTGATGTGGGTGACTGAATATTGGCGAATGGTCATAAGGGCTATTGCACAATGGCACCCACAATGTGGGCGACCTTGGATTTCACCTCTTTCACTGAGTTGCACCCCACCGGAGTAGGAATCCTAATTAAGGGGTATGTTGGGGGCAAAGCCTCCCATGGGGGGGTGCAGGGGTGAAGCCCCCCGCATTAAACAACATACTGTTTTTCAGTCGCCCTTATGGTTGTGTGCCCTTATGACCAGTCACTGTGATTCAGTTGCCCATGTCACATAGAACTGAGATGGGGTGACAGAGCAGCCGTGTAGGTGTGGACAGGCTCAAGACACACATGGAGGGGGATGTGTGGGATGCTGTATGCAGAATAGGAGAAGGACACGGGAACATGCAATGCCATGCACTAACCAGTATGTGTTACCCCCAGAGGTGACAGTGCTTACCCACTGTGACCCTGGCTGCTCACCCCCCATCCGGCACCCATCCAATGCTGTGGTGGAGCGATATAACAAGGCACATATTGCAACATACAACATCATCGAGCGAGTCTTTGGCATGCTTAAGATGTGATTCCCTTGCCTAGACAGATCCAGTGGTGCCCTACTGTACGACCCTGCAAAAACCTGTGGCCTATTCCTGGCCTGCTGCATGCTGTACAACATGCACATTGACCGTGGGATAGCTATGCAGGTGGATGAGGGCAACAGCAGCAATGAGGATGGGGAGAACAAGCCAGATGGGTTTGTGCAGCCACGCGTACAAAGAAGGGACCCCAGGCTGGCAGTCCATGCCAGGAGGCACTGTGACACTATCATAGAGGAGCATTTTGGTAATTGCAGGTGAGTACCAGACACGACAGCTGTGCATGCATGGAACACCACATATGTAGATAGAGGCATATGACCAAACAGGGATGCATGCAGGGACACGGGCACACACACTGCATGCACAGGGACCTTACAGACCCACAGCCACATGCCCACAACACAGTGGAAAGGCACGGTGCACGCACACACACACATGGGTCCTGCACTGGACATAGAGGTGGCCTTATGTCACCCTGCACATGCACCAGCATCACCATCATGCATCATACAGCTGGTCACAGTGGGGCATGTGGGTGGCACAGTCAGGAGCGGTGGGTGATGTGGCAACACACACACACCCATACAGCAGGACATGACATGGATCAGAGTGAATGCACTGACACACAGACAAGGCCAGCACAGTGCTGCTCACATCACACCCATGCCACAAGGTCCAGCAGCACTGCATACACACATGGAGGATGTGCCACATGCCACATGTACGTGACAGGACACGCACATGGGCACACCCAGTCAAGTGTGCACCAGCCAACAGCAGCGGGTAGCAGGATGGGGCAGCACACCCAGCAGGCCTACTGTGCAGTTCCCACTACTGCCACAGGCACATGGGCGGCCACACCCAGGCTGTGAGGCAGCCACAACAACGCACTCATGGGGTTAGAGGCCTGAGAATGCGTTCAGGCCCTCACGGGTGTGTATAGACTGGCAAAGAGAATACTGCCGGTTGTGTCAGAGATGGGCACGTCGAAAAGCATGGCATCAGCCGTGCAGGGATCACCAGTCACCATGACTGTGGTGTTGATGTTGCACTACTGGGAGTCTGTCATGCCCTGCCATGCCCAGTGGATGCCAGTGATGCAAATCCAGTGGCGATGGTACCAGCAATGCAGTCCAACGATGCGGTCATGATCTCCTGCAGCTGCAGGAACTCACCTATCAGCTGGGCACATCCAATGTCCCCTCATTCAGCCAGTTGATGCACCTCCACCTGCAGTGCACGTATCTCAGCCCTGAGCATCACCTGGTTGTCCATGGATTCCCGCAGTAGCAAGGTGTGCTGCACCAGCCTGTTGGTGCCTGGTGCATCATGAGGCTGGCTCTGACCTGCTGGGGGTGTGGTGGCATGCCATGCAACATCCCTCACATGGGAATGCAGCACAGGTGACTGCATAGGTGGTGGGGAGTGTGCAGATGCCCCAGCGGTGGCTCCTGTGGTGTGCTGCATGGTGGCCACTGCTGCCTGCTGCTGTACACCATCAACCTGCTTGCCAAGTCTTATGGCACTGGTGACCATGCCAGCACTCTGTCCACTGCTGGCGACAGCAGTGGTACCACATGCCACTGTGCAGCCATGTTCAGGTGGTGCCTGCACGGGTGCTGTACCACCAGTGCTGACATCCTCTGCCTGTGTACAGCTCCGTCCGCTGGGTGGCGTGTCCAGGCCTGCGCCACCTAGGATCAGTGTAAGGTCGCTATCACTGTCCAATGATGCTGCCTCCTGTGTCCCAGGTACAAGCACCAATGGGTTGTCCGGTAGCAGGAGGTCTGCCAGAGGGTCACTGTCACCCAGACCAAGGAAATCAAGCAGCCCCACACTGCCATGTTGCTGACAGTCAGTGTCCTGGATGCCTGTTGATGTTGATGGCACAGTCTCCTCAGGTTCCATGGTGTCAGTCGCATCCTGCAATGCACCCCTGTGGTGTGATGGTGCTGGAAGACAGAAAAAGCATTATCAGAGTTGACTGTGGCACTCTGCATGCAGTGCTATGTCCAGTGTGAATGAGGCATGCGTGCCACCACCGTGCCGGCCTGCACCAGGGAATGCCTGTGCAGCACCACATGTCAAGGCAGTCATGCCACAGGTGGAGCACACAGCAGGCCAGCCATGGTGAGTAGTTGCAGCACATGGTGTTGCACCCCCATATGGCTGATAGCCATGCCTCCCCCCCTTCCCCACCCCATGGACCACACCAATGATGTATTGCACAGCTGCCTGTGACCACTGTGGCCCAGGCTGTGCCACCAGCATGCACTGCACAGGTAGCACAGTGGGCAGCCATGCTGCACTGCACACCATGGACCCTGGCCTATGGCCATAGTACAGTGCCCATGCTGGAGTCCCTCTGCACACAAGTGGCCAATGCCATGCATGGTGAGCCCATTCACAGCATGCACTACAGCATGCCACACAGACCATGGGTATGCATCAGTGCTGCTGGCACGCTGGCACGATGCTGGAATGCACACACCCCTGCCCCCACAGTCATTGCCTACATACTCACAGTGCTATGATAGGCTGCCATCCATCTAGAATCCAACACCTGGGACACCCTCGATGACTGCAAGGCTGATGGTTGCTGCCACCAGCTTTTCACCCGACGACAGTAAAGGTGCAGTGGCCAATCCCCCACCTGTCCTACTGTGAGACACTCTGATGGAGGCCACCTTCTCCTTTATGTGCCTCTGATCTGTTCTCATCTTCTTCTTACTCTCCTGTGCACTGCAGTTATGTCTGCCGTGGGTGTTGACATATGTGGCCACCTTCTCCCATCCAGTGGCATAGTCCAACAGGGTACCAGGAGTTCCACTCAGCAGTCCCTCCCAGTCAAGGTAGGCCTCAAACAGGGCCTGCTGTTCATCTTTTGTGAAGTTGGGCCTGCGCTTCCATGCAAGCCCCTGCTTATCAGCTCCCTCTGTCTCCGACCTGTTGCTACCTGTGGACAGTCAGATGGTGGCCAGATGAGCAGAATGGCAGCACAACATGGACCAGTACAGCACTGACAACATACTTAGCAATATCATTACACAACACAGTGTGCTGGTTCTTACCTTAATGGCTGCAATTCCTGTCAGTGTCCAGTGCTGTGTTGTGGTGCTTTTACGGCTCAACCCATGCAAATGAACAACAGTGCAATTGTAATGATATGCTAATATGCGCGGCTGTGCCTAGCATTGGCTCATGAAGCTATTTGCATATGATGGCTGAATACTGCAAAACTGAGCTTTGTACAATACATATGTGCCAGAGCATTTCACTGGTGCATTCCTGGTACATGCGTGATGCGCATATGCTCACCCGCCATACGCGCCATAGGTGGAATACTGTCATGTGTGGCATATCATGCACCTGTGAACACTGTGCATCATTCCCCTATTCTGCATGTATCCATGTTTGCTTGTCGTGCATGCAGCCCTGATGCTCTGTATGTCCTCAATGTGCTAGCATGTTAGATGCAGCATGTGACATGGACAGCCAGTTCTGAGTGCTGTATGATCATTTTTTGTAAATATAAAAATGGGTCATGGACTGTCTGTCATGAGAGATGCTGAAACAGCATGTGAAACTGACACATCAAAACCCCCCAGGGATAAGTTCAAAGGACATGAGGTAGCTTAAACTGCAGATATCTGAGGTGCAGTTATCTTGTTAGTTTGCATTAAAGGCAGGAACCAAGATATCCGTTTTATAATGTCCTCAGGGAAAGCCTTTGATTTGTACTAGGTTTCATGAAGAAGGAGAATAAGCATGTTTGGGGTGTCTCCCGAGATAGCCAGTAAATACATCAAAGAGTCTTTTGATGTCTGTGTGAAGCAGGTCCCAGACTTACATCAAAGAGATTTTTGATGTCTTGGTGAAGCAGAGCACAGACTGGTTTGGACCAGTCACAGGAAGAGAGGCAATTCATTTGGTCATCTATTATTTTTTTTAAATATCTTAATAGGACATCCTGTGTTATAAAATATAAATTGTAATACATGAAAAGGCGGAGTTAGGTGACCTCAGAGAGAAGGCTGGCTCAAGACTGCTTTAAATATACTGAGCAGACCTTACAGAGAGACATTCATTTTTCTGACTGAGGAGAAACCTCAAAGCACTGAAATATTAAGAAAGTAAGACCAGTCTGAGTGTATGGCTTGTAGGAATTTTCACTTTTAAACCTGTTTGTTTTAAGGCTGTATGTGTTGGAATATTTTGTTCTGTATTTTACTGTTTTCCTATTTTATCTATTTTAAAGTAAAGATACATATTTTAAAAGCAGAAACTGCCTGGTGTGCCTTGAAACTTCTTTTTATATAAGTGGAGCTTAAAATGGTTATAGTTGACACTGTGCATGTGCTTATTGTGATACCAAGCTGGGAAACAGATAAAAATTCTCTAAGGTCTTGCATAGAGTTCTAAGGGTTCATTTTGAAATACCTGGTTAGGTGCCTGTAGGCAAAGATATCTGGCCCCCCAAAGACAGAATTATCTGAGCCTGATAATTGGGTATGCTAACAAGAGGTTATCAGTTTGAATCCCTCCAGAACTTGGGACTAAGGTGACTTGAACCCAAAAAACAGACAAGAGGGTTACTTTGTTCTGTTAAACTGTTCACAATTCTATGTTCAGAGGTTGGCACCTTGGGAGTAGAGGGCTGACCTGTTGAGTGGTTTGTGACACACCATGCCATCGACTGCACATTGTCTGCTAATGCATGATTGGTGCATGCACATCATGGCACAATGTCATGCAATGTTTACATGGGTCGTGGCCATGACCCCATTCTCCTGCCTTAACTTCTGGCATTGCACATGTGCAGTATTGTGCAATAGGCCTCTGTTGCACTTGTCTATCACACATCTCCATGCTGCACAGCTGTAGTCTGTGTTTCCCAGTTGCATATCAGGCACTACACAGTTCAACATGTACACTTTGCAAGCCAAACTATACATGGTTGTTTACAGTATGGTGGGCACATAAAATGGCTGGTTCTGTGGGTTGCATGTGATGGGCATGCAATTGGAGTGACATGGAGATGGCCAACCTGGTGGCCCTAGTGGAACCACTGACAGAACAGCTGTTTAGTGTGGCTGATCTGCAGGAGCCACGTTCCCAGGTCTGGGACAGGGTAGCAGTGGGCCTGGAGAGGAGGACAGGGGTGCCGCAGACTGGGGAGCAATGCCTCCACAGGTATGGGGACCTCTGGAGGTGGTATCGAGCACAGCTATGCAGGCTGCAGGACAGAGCGCATCGGGGGTCAGTGCTACAGCCAGGTAGGCATCCCCTTGTACTGTGCAGCCTTCCATTGAACATTTCCTGTGCTGTTATGCACAATGCCTGTGCGGCTGCACTGGTGGGGGCAGCACTAGTGGGTGGTGCTTGTCCTGCATTGCTGCACCACATATCTGGTGTGCGGTGACATAGGCCAAGACACCATACCATACATGCGGGCCAGTGTCCCTGCCCATGCTGTGTCAGCTCTGTGCACTGTGCCCAGGCTGGAGGGGGGTCTGTACATGGCATTTCACTCATGTCCATTTCTCTCTCTGTTCCATCCACAGGACCGGTGGATCACAGGAAGGCCTGGGAGGCCACAGATGGAGACAGATGGCATGCTGATGGGGGTGCTATTGCTGCTGCTGCTGCACCAGCACCAGGACGGGCAAGTGAGTGTGTGCAGCATGGCTTATGGGGCATGTCTGGGACTGGGATGGGTAGTGTGATACAGCCAAGGGCACTGCCGCTATGCATGGCCACTGCTTGGGAGGTTCATGGCTCCACTGCCTGTGTCATGTTGTGCTGTGTGTGGCAGGTCCATGCATGTGGCTGCTGTATGGTGGCATCCCATCACTGTACCTCTTGGGGTGGGTGGGTGGGTGTATGTGTATGTGTGTATTTGTGTGTCCCATGGTGTCTCACTGCTGCTGTCTGTGGTGCCATTGCACCAGCACTGGGGTACACTGCACAGGTCTGGGTGCATGTCATTCTCTGGCATCGATGCAGTCAGGCTGTGGGGGCATAGCTAGGTCAGCTGTTGCTGTCCACTGTGCATATGCCATTGCCAGTTCCATCCACCAGTGGCTGCATCAGCTGTCCTGTGCTCACATGGGGGGCTTGGGCCCTTGTGGCCCCTCATGTATTGATTGTTCTGTGTCCCCTCTTAGGTCAGGCTGGGTCCCTGGCCCACAGAAGGTGGCCTGCATTGATCAGTGGGGGTTTCCTCCATCTGCAGTGCCTCATCCAGCACCACATCACAAGGACCAATGTACATATCTGGATTGGCCGGTGACATCTGGTGGCAACTAGGCACCTGGTGTGAGAGGTGCGCCAGCTGCCTGTGGCGCTTCGGTGTCAGCATCTCTGACCCTATCCCCCCCCAACACTGCTTTGGACTTCACCTACCCTCCTCTGCTTTAGTTAACTTTATCTTTCCTTCTCCTCCAAGTTTGCTTCATGTCCCATTCCCTTTTTGCCCACATTGCCCCTCCCTGCGTTTACCCCTTCCTGTTTATCATTGTTTGCCCTGTTGGCACCCCTTTGTTTCTGTTTAAGATTGTTGTGTATTAAACTGTTTATATTTTAGCACATCTGTGTCTGTGTCTCCTTCACATGCAGGCTGCTGCACTGTGCTGCCATTGTTCTGTGGTGCTCTTGGGCGTGTCCCCTTCATTCCCACTGCTGTGCCCTTTGTTTGGCATTGCTGCATACACAGGGTCCTGTGTGCTGTGTCCCCTCTGTGTCATGGGCCCTTGGGCTTTGGCTGTGCACCTACCCTGTGTGTGGTACACTGCCTTGAGTCACTGTTGCCTGTGCTGGCCTGCTCACCACCTGCTATGTTGCCTTGACAGTGCTGGTGTGTTGTCGGTGCTGTGCCCTGTGTCCCTGCATGTTGGCATGGCTTGTGCCCCTATTCCCCGGTGCATGTGTGTCTCTTTTACATCAGACCACTGTACATGCCTGGTGCCTTCACACCATGGCTGCAGCATTGTCCCATATGGTGTTGCCTGTCAAGGTGGTGGTGGTGTGGTGCCATGGGCCTGCCGGCATCTGTTCCATCTGGGTGGGTGGCTTGGTGTCTTTGGTGGCCAGTGTTTGTGTTGTGCACCTGGCATTCTCTGTGGCCCTCTGGCCTTGTGCCTCTGCTGTGCCTGCTGGGCACTGTCCCCTTGTGGTTTTGGTCTGCCATGCCTGTTTTGGCACTGTGTTCTTGTGCTGCCATACCTTGTTCACTTTTGCCTGCTGTGCTTGCTCAGCATACTGGTTGCTACATACTGTCATGCTTCTGTGCAATCATGGTTGCTCCAGTGCATGTCTGGTTGTGCAGTGGTGCATCTTTGCTATATTCAGTGTAGTTTGCACCTGCGCATGTCTTTGGTGCATCTTTTGAATATGGTGCAATTTTCTCTATGGCGCAAATGCATTGCACTGCATATTCCACTGCACACATACTGGGTGCACTTTTGAACATCCTGGCCATATTGTCTAACTGTTCTGTATACTTGGATGTGTTATATGTTCTGTTTACAAACGGAATTCCTTTTCATAGGAGGATTGCAGTAAGAGAATTCTCTGCATACTATGTGCTTAATCTATTTGGGACCTGGATTGGAGACAAGTTTAACAAGACATAATTTTTAACATAACCAATTTACAGTTATAAACACAGCGTACTGTGCTTCTGTAGACAAAGATATGTTATCTATTTTTAGAAAATGGTTCTCGTAAAAGCTTCACACTGATTGGCTGAGGCACCCTGCCACCAGTATTGTTATTTTTTAACAATGCCCAGTAAAAAATAAGTGCCAATTCGGGGTGCCCTTTTACTAAGGTTATCCTTAGGCACCCCGAATTTTGAAACTCGCTACCGCCATTTTTTTCACCTCGGTAAGCGCCGGCAAGCCAGAGGTAAGGCTTCCCACCCGATGTCCCCTTCTCTACCACATGATAAAACGTAAAGAAAAAAAAATCACCAGACTTCTGAAAAACAATTCCAGCACTGCTGCAAATGTAACAGAAATCCCAAACTTCAAAAACACAGCGCTCAGCTCAACCCTGCTAGATCCATGAGAAGATCGGCATTTTCTTAAGTTTCTGTACCACACATGGACGTCCATCTGCGGTATGGGAACCTAAGAAAGTACCGCTCCTCTCAGTAACCGTACTGCCTTCAGTCCTTCATCAAGCTAAAACAGTCAGCACGCCGCCCTCCTGCTTCCATGCAGTCACCACTACATTTAACTAAGGACACTCGGAAAGCTGCATACAGACTATGCACTGCATAAAACCAAGACAAAAAACTCTTACCAAGAAGTCATGATAACTCAGATGTAATCAGGGAAAAGAGAACACAACAAGTAGCGCCCTCTGCTGCCACAACTAAAGGAACTACTTTTCAACAAAATCCACTTGATTCCTTTTTGCTTGCCATAAATAATTTTTTTAAATATTTTATATAATTGCTAACTATACCCCATTTTCTAAGTGTAATAATACCCTCCAGGGTGGGCATTATGGATATACAGACCTTCCAGGTGCTATAAGGCCCTCTGCCTGTGATGTCGGGCCTCACTACGCCCCTGGACAGTCCGTTATATCCCAATAATGCCCACCCTGTCGGCTATTATTACTTACATAATAACTGGGCTCTGCTTTTTTCATTAGGGCACCCTGGTTATAATTTGCCTTTATAACCAGCTGGTTAATAATGACATTCACGCCCTGGGTTTTATGCCATTGGCAGGAGTGGTGATCATGTCAAGCTATTGGTTTAATTAGAGTCATTTCATATCATTGGTAGGGATGGTGGTCATGTCATGTCATTGATTTTGGTAGGGGCATGTTTTTTATTGGTAGGGCTAGGTGGACCTTTTCTTGTTTTAGAGTTTTCAAAGCTAGTAATTTGTATATATGTGCATGTTTTTTAAGCAGTAAGCAACTCTAGAGTGTATGCAATTCTCCCAAGAAGTGGTTAGATACCACAAAGAAGCAACAGTGTGTTATTGTGAGTATACAATGAAATCTTGTCTAAAAAGACAAAATGGAGAAAACTATTTATGAAAAAAGCAACAACTGAATTAAAAAGTGTGGGTTTGATTCCTGATATGTCAGTGAGAGTGCAACATGCAAATGGCTCCTTGCATTATAGGCTAAATACATGTTGACGATGCCCAATATGTGCCTTGAACTATTCATGCTCTCCTACTAGGACACTGTTTCTGGTTTTACGTTCCAGAAATGGCTACATTCTTGCAAGTTCTTCATTGTTTTTTTTTTCTAAATAGTGCAGTGCCACCCTAGCAGCTCTGCAGTAACATCTCACTGTATAAACTTCAGCAAACCTCTGTGCACCAGTCCATCCAACTGTTAAATGAAACTGAAGCTGAGTTAAAACAAAAATACTGTATCTCAGCTGGGCTACCTGAAGTAAATAAGTTGTACAAATACACATACCAGGATTTAGCATAAATCTGAAAATAATAAAATGGAGGGCTGATTTATTTGCAAGCATTACTGGTGCATTAGCTACACTCTTCATTCTCCAGTAACTCACTCACCTGAAGAGTGGTGCCACATGTTCTCCTGCTGCTATCGAAGGGGAAGACTAATCTGTCATCCTGTAAAAACCCAGTGCAGCTGGGATCATTCAGATGTAAAGCACTGAGTGGAAATCCATCTGCAAACACCAAGCAGCGCAATACAGAAACATAGCTGCTGTTGCCAGTGCAGGTTAACCTGTAGTCTGAAATGAGAAGGAAATGGTTGCTGTTGTAAATATACTCAGATTAGACTGGAGCACCCCAGTTACGTCCTGTCAAAGAGAGCAGTTCCTTCTGGATGCTGTTCAGGAGTGTTTACTGACACAGTGTTACTGAGCCAAATAGGGAAGGGGCCATACTAGACCTAGTGATATAAGATGGGGAGCAGGTGCAGGAGGTAGAAGTGCGAGATCCCCTTACAGGCAGTGACCACTGCACAATGTGGTTTTACATCAGCATGAGGAAGGAAATAGCTTAGACCAAAACTAGAGTAGTGGAGTTCAGGAAGGCAGACTTCAATAAACTGGGGAACATACTATAGGGGCACCTGGCCATGCTCAGACCAGAGATGAATGTGGATCAGAAATGGTCCATCATCAAGAGGGGACTAATGGTCACCATGAACACATGCGCAAAGGCTCGTAAAAAGAACTCTAAGGCCAAGAGACCTAGCTGGTTTAGCAGGAAGGTGGCAGGTTAAGTGAGGGAAAAGAGGGTTGCCTTCCTGAGGTACAAGTGAACCCAGAGGGAAGAAGACAGAGAGGTTTATGCAGTGAAAGTTAGGAAGGCGGGGAAAGCGGTCTAGGCAGCCAAAATGGCAAAAAAAATGAGATTGGTGCAGTGGATTAAGGAAGGGGGAAAAGGACTTCTTCCATTACAACAAGGAAAGGAGATCCACAAGGGACAGGATTGTAAGGAAAAAGAGAGAGGGAGGGTGGGCAGAAAACGGTGAGGATCAGACAGAGGCACTAAATGAGTACTTCTGCTATGTCTTCACCAGGGAACAGGACAGGCCCATGCCACAGAGGATGGTTGGGGGGCTGCCGTAGAGGAGAGGAGGAATATTATGGAGGGTTTGGGGTGGAGAGAGTCTTAAGAGGACTGAGGGAACTAAGGGTGGACAAGGCTCCTGGCCCAGAAGGAGTACACCTGAGGGTCCTGAGAGAGTTGGCAGAGGTACTAGCAGTACCTCTAATGGACCTGATTGATACCTCACTGGAAAAGGGGAGTGTATCACAAGACTGGAGGACAGCACATGTGGTACCATTCCACAGCAGTGGTCCCAGGGAGGAGCCAGGTAACTATAGGCCGGTTAGCCTAACATCTATAGTGGGCAAGTTAATGGAGACCATTCTTAAGGAGAGACTGGTGTCCTTCCTTGAGGTGAATGGTCTCCAAGATGACAGGCAGCATGGGTTTGTCAGGGGAAGATCCTGTCAAACAAACATGATAGACTTCTTTGACTGGGTTACAAGGTCACTGGACAGGGGGCAGGCAGTGGACTTCCTATACCTGGACTTCAGCAAGGTGTTTGATTCAGTGCCTCATGGTAGGCTGATCAGCAAGCTGCGGGACCTGGGTGTAGGAGACAAACTGCTAGGGTGGGCTGAGAGCTGGCTGTGGGACAGGAATTAGAGAGTGGTGGTAGGGGGGAACTATCCAAACCTAGGCCTGTTACCAGCGGGGTCCCACAGGACTCAGTACTCAGACCTGCACTGTTCAACATCTTAACTGGGGACATAGCAGAGGGTATCAAAAGCAAGACCTGCCTTTTTGCTTATGATGCCAAGCTCTGTGGGAGGGTGGACACAGTGGAGGGGATACAAGAGTTAAAGGAAGATCTGGCTAGGCTAGAGAAATGGTCGGCCATCTGGCAGTTAGGATTCAATGCCAAGAAGTGCAAGCTCATGCACCTGGGAGTCAGGAACCCAAGGGTCAGCTACTGGCTAAGGGGGGTTCAGGTGACCATCCCAGAGGAGGAAAAGGAGCTTGGAGTGTTGGACAGGGGGGACATGAAGCACTCTGCACTTTGCAGTAAGGCAGCAGCCAAAGCTAATAAAATGCTGGGCTGTATCACCAGAGGAATCACCTCTAGAAGGAAATAAGTTATTGTGCCACTGCACAGGTCTCTAGTGAGACCACACCTGGAATACCGTGTACAGTTCTTGTGCCCTTATCTAAAGATAGATGTGAATTTACTGGAGGGGGTCCAGTGGAGGACAATCAAGATGATCCAGGGCATGGGGGACAAAACATATGAGGAGAGGCTGAGGAAGCTCAGCATATACTCCATTGAGGACAGAAGAGACAGGGGAATATGCTAGTAGCCTTCAAGTACCTCAAAGGCATAAACATGGTTCAGTTGGAGGGTATATTCAATCTGAGAAAGAAGGGTATTACAAGAGGGCACAGCCTGAAACTGGTGGGGAACAGATTTAAGAGGGCAATGAGAAGACACTCTTTCATGGAAAGGGTGCTAAAGGGGTAGAACAAGTTGTTGGGGGAGGTGGTAGCAGTGAATACAGTAGACAGCTTCAAAGGAGGTGAGACATGGTGAAAAGAAAATCAGAATGGGAGGAATTAATGTGGGAAGGAGGGAAGAGTGTATGGGGAGAGGAGGAGGAGGACTCAGAAGGAGTAATAAAGGAAGGCAGCTCAGGGATCAAACTGAGCTGCACACTGAGCAGACTAGATAGACCATTATGGTCTGTTTCTGCTGGCACATTTCTTTTATCGTATGTGGAGTAAACGGAAGAAAACTGTGTCATCAGTTCTGGTTTTATTCCTTTGAGAATGTAACCAGTACACAATCAGTAAATAAAGTCTTTTTTGAGGGACTCTGTGAGTCAGTAGATTATCAATGGGTTCTAGAACTTTTTCACATTTAGGATCACTAGTTTAAATCTGAACCACATCATTCGTGATTTAAATCATTATGGTTGATTTGTGGCCTAAGTTAAATGAACTGTAACAATCTTAGTCAAGTTTCAGCTGAAAAGTGCCTACAGTAAAAAACAACAATCATAAATGGCACTGTGTGGCATCCATATGGCAGTCTCAAGAGAAAGACAAAGCACTGACTAGCCTTGGAGTCTGAACTGTCCTTTTATTGACTTGATGGGGTACCACTGTGTTAGTGCTGAGGCAATTTGAAAGGCCCATGTGGGGAAGTTTACCCTGCAGCCTTCTTTGTCAAGTGGTAAAACACAGGTGCTTAATTTCCAGTGGTGTCAAGCTGGTACCATTCAGGAGCATTAATACATGGATATTTATAAAAGAATTTTCTTCACTGCTCAACTGAGAAATCATGAATAACCAAAATCTTGAGTCTGTTTACATCTATATTATGAAATTCAACATAGTTCAGGAAATATTAAGAAAACAATGTGCCATATTTAACTACTTTATCAAAGTAAACAATTGTTAAGTAAAATTTTTTTAAGGAAAGAAGCTAATAAACTCCACTGATCACTAGGTCATTCCCAGTGGTGCTCCTTGAGCAAATGCCTAACACTGTGCACACCAGTTAAAATTTCATTACATTGAACATGCAGTACATAAACAGAGTGTGCTCATTAAAAAATGCATAATATAAGATTTTGTGTAAACCTCTAAAAAAGAATAGTACTGTTCTGTTGAAATGTGTTTTATAGGTGAGATGAATGCTCATTTATCACAAGCCTCCCCCTGTCCAACATCCTGGCATTAGGATTGCCATAGTAACATCTTGCCCTTTGGTTAGGAGGATAGGTGAGTGACTCACATTGCAGTCAATGCCAGTGCCACTTTGGCGGCCACTGGCATAGGATTTAGATGTGCCATGTGACATGTAGTTTCCCTTTTTAGAATAGTAGTGTCTCACCTCCATGACTCATCCTTCCCCCTGTTGGACCCAGAGTAGGACACCCAATCTGCTTAGAAACCCACATGGCATAGTCACAGTGCAGAGTCTTGGCACTACATCACTGTGCCAGCATTGTTGGAGATGTCACCTCTTTAGATGCCCCTGAAATAATTTCATATTAATATAAAATGTGGTGACCAGGAATGGCACACTAAGCCGAAGATCATGTCCAGGTGTGTTCCAGGGAGAGAGAACAGGAAGAGTTGCAAAAATAACAATCACTAAAACAACAGCAAGCATTATACATGGTGCAACTGTGCAGAATGAGATAGTTCGATAAATAACATATTGGCAAACAATGAGCAAAATGTGACATTCCACAATTACATCAGCAAAAAAATTATACAAGATGTAATTGTGTATGAGACTATTTGCAGTATATATATATATACAATATAGTGTCACAAGGCACAATAAACTCATAACAGATGGAACTGTATCTGGCCAAAAATAGGCTCTTGATGGCCACCAGAAACTGAATTTACAAACTGGCCATAACCTACACCCTGGGGAGAGAGGTTAGGGGCTGGAGAAAGAATGGGCATTATGGGCCCTGAGCAGAGGATTTAGAGACAAAAGTGAGGAGGCAGAGTGACGTGAGACTGGGAGGCTGCTCTAGAGAGAGAGGGGGAAGTCAGTAGGAGAAAGAGGCCTGTCCAGCAATGAAAGAAAAGTAAGTATGTTAGAACTATGCACGTAATTGTATGTAGGTAAGTATAGGAATTTTTGGCCTTTTGCCAGTTTTGGATCCAGACTAAGCACTTTAACGTGTCAGCATGGCTCTGTTGGGAGCAGATCTGCCTCTAGGTCAGAAGGTCATGGGATCTGTCTCACATCATGATTGGGCTCATACCATTAATGCTGGTACCCAAGAGAGTAGTAGTAAGCAGATGCTGTACTGTTGGAGTATGCTGTCCTTTGCTTGAGATGTTAAACAGAGGTCCTGTCTGCCTTGCCTGGTGGTTGTTCAGGTAGACATTAAAGATCCCATGGCACCTCTCAGAAATGAGTAGGGAAGTTATCCCAGTGCCTTGGCCAGTTTAATTCATTCACTTACAGTACATACTCGCAGCAGCTTAATCTGGTTCAATTTCAATTGGTTGGCATCTGTATCTCCCCTCGCTCAGGCAAGGCTGGAAATAGAATTGTCTAGCCCTCCTTTCTTGATAAATGAAAACTAAATCAATAAATGTTAAGTTTTCATACAGTGGCGTGAAAAAGTATTTGCCCCCTTCCTGATTTTCTCTATTATTGCATATTTGTCACACTGGATGTTTTCAGGTCTTTAGACAAAATATAATATTAGATAAAGGGAACCTGAGTGAACAAATAACACTTTTTTTTTACTTATTTCATTTATTTAATGAAAAAGTTAACCAACACCAACTGGCACTGTGTGAAAAGTAATTGCCCCTAGTTAAATCAACCCAATTAAAGGGATAATTAGAGTCAGCTGATTGAATACAGCCAGGCTTGATTACAGCCAGCCCTACTCAATCTAAACCTCACTTATTTTGACCCTTACCATCAGAGTCACGCTGTTGCACAAAGATTCAACAAGCACATTATGCCATGATCAAAGGAAGTTCCTGAAAAGATCAGAAAATAATTTGTTGCCCTCTATCAGTCTGGAAGGGTTACAAAGCTATTTCTAAGGCTCTGGGACTCTATCGAACCACAGTGAGAGCCATAATCTCCAAATGGAGAACACTTGGAACAGTAGTGAATCTTCCCAGGAGTGGGCGGCCTGCCAAAATTACTCCAAGGGTGCAGCGTAAAATCATCCAGGAAGTCTCAAAGGATCCTAAAACAACATCCAAAGAACTGCAGGCTTCTCTTGCCTCAGCTAAGGTCAGTGTTCATGACTCCACAATCAGAAAGAGACTGGGCAAAAATGGGCTTCATGTGAGAGTAGCAAGGGAGACCACTGCTAACCAAGAAGAACATAAACTGTCTCTCATTTGCCAAGAAGCACCTGGATGATCCACAAGCCTTTTGGGAAAATGTTCTATGGACAGATGAGTCCAAAGTGGAACTTTTGGATGACATGGATCCCATAATGTCTCGCGTAGAGCAAACACAGCATTCCACAGTAAGAACACTCATACCAACAGTCAAACATGGTGGTGGTAGTGTGGTGGTGGGGATGCTTTGCTGCCTAAGGACCTGAATGACTTGCCATAATTAAAGCGAACCATGAATTCTGCTCTGTACCAGAAAAATTCTTAAGGAGAATGTCCGTCATCCTTCCGTCAGCTGAAGCTGAAGCGTAGTTGGGTCATGCAGCAAGACAATGATCCAAAACACAAAAGAAAGTCCATCAGAATGGCTAAAAGAAGTAAAATTGTGTTTTGGGAGTGGCCTAGGTCAAAGTCCAGACTTAAACCCAATAGAGATGCTGTGGCAGGACTCGAAACGAGCAGTTCATGCTCGAAAACCTACCAAATGTTACTGAATTAAAGCAGTTCTATGAGGAAGAGTGGGTTAAAATTCCTCCACAGTGATGTGAAAGACTGATATGGAATTATAGGAAGTGTTTGGTTGCAGTCATTGCAGCTAAATGTGGCGTAACCAGTTATTAAGTGTAAGGGGCAATTACTTTTCACACAGTGCCAGTTGTTGTTGGTTAACTTTTTCATTAAATAAGTGAAATTAAAAAAAAAAACAAGTGTTATTTGTTCACTCAGGTTCCCTTTATCTAATATTACATTTTCTCTAAAGACCCGAAAACATCCAGTGTGACAAATATGCAATAATAGAGAAAATCAGGAAGGGGGCAAATACTTTTTCACGCCACTGTATGTGTTTATCAGATTAGGGCACAGATTTACTAACTATTTTTGCAAATCTACAGCAAACATGAAACATGTTAAGCCACTAACACAGACATTTCAGTAATGTGAACTTATACAGAAATAGTCACCATAGATGCTTCTTGTGTGATTGTCAAATACATCATAACAGTAGCATCCGTATTCTCCATCATTTTCACCACACCATTCTTTATCAGTGCATGTCTGAGCTTCACATGGATTCAGCAAGGCTACAGAGAAAGAAGATAAATCAGAAACTTTACTTCTCGTCATAGCTGTTCAGCAGAAAAAACTCTTTGATTCAGATGAGGATTGTTGGGATCTCAAAGAAGACAGCAAATCTATATCATATCATATTTATGTTATTATTTATATATTAAATTCTGGTTCCATATCTTAACCCTGTGATGGAAGAAAGTTGTTTAAATGTGTAACATTTGCTTTAATCCCAAACAAAAAGCAAAGTGTTGCCATTACTTCACATCAACTATGCTGAATATGTTCTTTCAGAAGAAATACATTATGTCTGCCAACCCTTTTCTTAAAAGAAATCTGTAAAGATGTTGTAACATTTTACAAATGTCTTGCACAGATTTGCTAGTTTTAGTAAAGGGCTTGCAAAACCTTATTTGCATTTAGCTTATCACCACAAAGGTCTTGTAGATAGTATCTTAGTTTGAGAAGAGACATGAGAGTGATGCAAAGGAAGATTTAGTTTGGAAAATGAGCTGTAAGTATTCACAAAGGTGACTGTTACTGCAACTTGGTGCAAATTGTTTGTAAATGGTACATTGGGGTTCTTGGCACATTTCCTGTCAAACCATATACTTTTACCATTAGAGCAGTAGTTGTCAAGCCTTAAATCATGGTGGCCTCTAAGGGTCTCTCATTGTAGCCACCAGATCTTACTGGTGGCTGCACGATTTATTTTTGTACCCAACCTTCTGTTATATTCCAAACCCCATGACACACAGTAACACATTTATTTTTACACAGAATACAATATATCATGTTCCTGATGTATTTGCAGTTGCAAATCTTTCCTATATTTATTTGAAAGGTAAGAAATTGTCCATTTCATAAACCGTGTAAGTGGAGCTCCAAAGAGCTCTTAAACTGCATAAAATTGTGCTGGTGGCTACATGTGGCCACTGGCCTCATTTGAGAAACACTGGATTACAGTATATCAAACTAGCCAACCAGTGAGACACCAGCTCAATTACCAGTTCCTGCTTTTTTCTATCCCCTCTCTGTGAAGAAATCTAAACTGCTGTACTTTAAGGGAACTCTTCCATATTTAAACTGTTTTAATGGGGGGTTGAATGAGGCATGAATCTTCAGAAACTCCATTCCCACAACTCTTACAAAGTTGAATGAAGGTTCCCATACCTCTGTCATCTGTCCCCACTAAATAACATAGTATAATTCTACCATCTAATGGTGACAGTTTTCATACAGACAATTCTACAGGGGACAGTTCCTATACTTAAACATTTCCAGTTTATCGAGTGGTTTTAATTTAATATAAACCTTGGTCATCCATTTATTTTTGTGTTTTTTTTGTATTGATTGCTTGTATATTATATTCTTGTGTATGTGAATTCTGGTGAGTTATTTCTTGTATTAACTGAAAATGCACAATATGAAATATATGTTGAATGATATTGTATATTGTTTAAATGGTATAACATTTTAACTGGCAGTAAGTAAGTGGTACTATACTTGTCCAGTTTAAATGCTGATCATTTTATACTGTATGCATCACAATATCTTAACACAGTGTTAAACTCAGATATTATTAAACCATTTCATGTTGTCATGATTCACATAGTGCTTAGATTTCAGTGAGCTTCCCATTATTTTATCATGTTATGGGATGAATTGGTACTTTCCAGTTTTGTTATAATTTTAACTATGGAAAAACTAGAGTTATTTAAGTTTAAGTTTAATGAGGATGCTTTCATCAGTAAAAGGTTTAATGAAAAAAGCATAAACTTCATATACAACCTGATACCTGTTGAAATATCATTCTAAAACAGAAACCTGTACTGTATTTGTGCTTTATTCACAGTGCTGTGCTCACTAAATGATTACATGGTATGCCATAAATCTACCAGTTCAGTCTGTCACATGCTCTACTGTGCACATCAGGAACAGCGTGGTCAGGAAGAGCGAGAGGGTACAAAACCACAAAAGGGTATATGCACAGTACTGCACCTTCTCTCTGTTCCCAGGAAGAGGATAAGATCTCTGCTGAGAAGAAGTGCCAGTGAGCGGCTGCCATGGCTCGATGGGATGAGCCACAGGCAGCAAGGGAGGCAGTGTGTCTGTAGACCAGGTTTCAATTCCTGATCTCAGATGCATAACATTTTTTTTTCATACTTTGTGTAATTTTAAGTGTTAACCCCCCCCCCACACACACACACACAATTGGTTGTTTAAGTCAGGGGGTAGGGGGCAGAACCCCCCTTAAGACGTGCAGTAATTAAGTTGGCAATATGCCGTGCTGTATTGGCAGTGCAGTATATTGCTGTGCTGTAATTCTTGCAACATTGAGCTCTACCATGCCTATGTGAAATACAATAGTATACTAAATTGAGAAACTGCTGTCTATTTATTAAACATTTTGTATATGAGTGTATAAACTGCAAACAATGTGCAAACTCAAAAGATTTTTTATCAGTTATGATGCTAATTTATTTCTATCTGAGACATAGAATGTGATCAGCATTTTTCTGTCACTTTTAGTGCTGAGTATGTTTGAATTTATAAATATTTTGGAGCTATATATATATATATATATATATATATATATATACATAACACCCACATTTTCCTAAGGGTTAACAAAGTTTCAGCTCCATTAGGAATATGCTTCTAAGCCTGTTTATATGCACTATTATGGTCTGATTATGACATAAGTAACGCAACATCAGTATTTAGTTTCACTACCAATGTGTAGTAACTTAGCAAGTTTAACTATCAGACATTATGCTTACAGATCAATGTTTGTCAATTGGCAAAAAAAAAATTATTCTTGCCCCGAGATAGGAGGGCACTTTGGATTTTATCTGTAAGTTCTTTTTTTGGTTTTTTTTATAATTTTCACTTTTTAAATAGGACACCTTGCCTGGTGATATTATATCGTGGAGTAAAACATTTTGTGGAATTAAAAATGGCTAAATATCAACACAAAGAACATTAAAAACAGATTTGCATGCCTGTCCCTTGCAATAGCTCTGGCCACAATCGCTGCCCTCTGGAGTCCTTGTGCCAAAGACAACTTGGAGTAATACTTGTAGTCGCAGCCTGTCCTACATCTGACTACCTGGCCCCCTGCAACTTTCAGCATGTTTCTATATAGAGACTGAGGATACAGGCTGGCTGCTGCATCTAGTTTGTGGATATAGATTACTACACCATCTCCTACAATGAGATTCACATTCCATGTCACGTTGAGATTAACTGCATTCCAAGATACACCACATAGAGCACATTTTTTGTGCTCTAAGTGGGTGTGCAGACACCCTCCCATGTCCCCTTCTATGTAGGCCCACCAATCAGCCACCCTCAACCCCAAACATTTGTTAAAAGTATCTCCCTCCCATGTCTCACTCATTCAATCACCAAGCCCATTGCTACCTTGGAACACCCAAATTTGTGATGTACCCATCACTGTTTCCTTTACTCTTTCCTCTGCCTCTATCTCTTTCTTTAATGCCAAGCATCTTACCCATTGTGCCTCCTTCACCTCCAAATTCTGGATTGGCTCTCTCGCTTCCTATCTTTCTACCATCCTCTTTCACCCCCTCTGGAATGCTGACTCACATTCCCTCTCTCCACCCTCCCCCAGGAAAACCCTGGATGGTCATGTAAATGGGCTTACGAGCTCATGGACTATCCAGTGTTTAAATAAATAAAATCAAAACCAAAATTTATTTGGACCAATTCACTTTCTCGTATCATTTCCCCTTGTCTGTCCACACTGCCTCTTCCACCTCCTCCCTCAAGCCTCTTCTTCATGACTTTACTAACCCTTCCGACAACCATACTGGACCCCTGTTCTTAGTTTCCTGTTCCTCTTGCCTGTTAATTAAGTGCTCCCACAGCTCAGAGCAGTACTGTATATCATTGACCACTCTAAGCCCCTTACCTGTGCAGCTTTCATCTACTACTAACTGTATTCACATCTGGGAATTGTTTTGAATCTGTAATTTACTATATTGTACATGCATTGTTACATTTGCTCAGGCTGGGTGGTCTTTAACTCTGCTTTAATCTGGTGCTTGTACCCAGTTAT
Organism: Neoceratodus forsteri; assembly: GCA_016271365.2. Taxonomy (NCBI): domain Eukaryota; kingdom Metazoa; phylum Chordata; order Ceratodontiformes; family Ceratodontidae; genus Neoceratodus; species Neoceratodus forsteri. Next base: position 84,290,883 of record CM028138.1, read on the forward strand.
TAATTACACTGCTTCTATTGTAATGACGTTGCACCTTTTATATTGATTATGTTGCTTTATCTGCCTGAAATTAATGACTGCCCAACCATATTGTATTGTTATTTTATTGTTGTTATTGCAATTGTTACTACTCTTGCACGTTACTGTACCATGTATTTTGTTTTTTATTTATTCTGCACCTTTGTTACTGTCTACTACCTCCCCATCCCCCCAGCATACACATCTGGGAATGAGCTGTTGCCAGCTCAGTATGTCTTTCCTGGTGAAACATTTGAAATAAATAAATAATGCCAACTCCATTGTCAAGTCCATCACTCACTCCAGATGCTTGTCCTCCAATTTGTAATGAAAAACTCCCCTCCCAGTCCCAAAAAAATGCCAAGCCTTCCCCTTAACTCTGATAACCAAGGAACACCCATTTTATTCTTTTCCATGCAAACAATATACATTAACAGCAATGATACAGGTCTCTTTTCTCTGGTCCAGTCTGCCAGCAACAGACACTACGGGAATGTTTCAAATGTCTTCCCACCACACAGCTATGTCAGTTGGTGGCATGGTAGGGCATAGATGGCAGGGGAGAGGTGGGGGCATGGAGAGTCTGTTGGCCATGGGACAAGAATGCATAATAGAGATCTCAGGAGGCTGAGTGAGCTGACTGCTGGGTGGGTTTGGAAAACTGGCTTGGGAGCAAGAGGTGACTTTCCTGCATTTTTCTGTGTTAGACACATATCCATGTCTAAAATGACAGCCCACCAGTCACTTTGAATGAGGGCCTGTCATTCTGGATGCAGGCGGAAGATTTATATTGTATCCATGGAAACCACAGTGTCTTCCAAATTCACAGCCTGGATAGATGGTCTAGCATCTTGCATCCAAGTTTAATATGTCCTTAAGTTAAGTCAAACCAAACTGGTCTGACATATGGGGAATTAAAATTTGAGTCAGTTTACTCATCTGTTGAACAAATAATCAAACCAAAATTGCTAAATTGTGTTTTGTTCTTTCTGTTGTTTTTCACTTTACCACATTTGCCTGTATCCATGTTTATTCACCATCATAAAATATGTTTGGGATACTTTTTTGTAGTTCTATGGTTCTGCGTTAGACATGGTGAAATCCAGAATGTAGTTTTACATTAATACCTTTTATTAGACTAAGCCCCCCCCCCCATCAAAAAAAGAATCCTACACACAAGCTTTCAGGATCAACAGAAAGCCATTCCTCAGACGTAATGAAACATAACCAGTGTGCCATAACTTATATTCATAAGTTCTAATAAACAATAAGCAAACCAACTAAAAGTAATTTGTTACAGCAGGTGTGGTTACATAGCAACATAAAATTTGTGTCAACAGAAAAGGACTGGTAAGCTGATCAAGTCTGTGCTGTTTGTTCAGAGTTCTCATCAACTTGCCTTTGGGAATGTGCATTAAAACATTAAGACCTGACAGGTACTGTCCATGACCACATAATTACCTAAATAACCCTCCTTTGTAAGATCTCCCAGTTGTTATAACCATCCTCAAAGGCAAATTGAGGTCAATTCTGGATAACCACATCTGCTAAAACAATTCATATTTAATTGGTCTGTTTCTGGTAAACAGCCTTTGATTATTAGAACTCATCCAGTATATAAGTTCTGATATGGTGTTAGTTTTTATTATTATTGGAAAATTATTTCTGAAAGATGCAATTTCAAAAACCAATTAACGTTTCAGTAGTACTTTCTAGGATTTTTAAAGATCAAATGCCAACGTTTTACATATTTACAATAAAAACATGAATTCAAGTCAGGGACCCTGGTTTTCCATTTTTACCGGTAACACCGGTAACAATCACGGAATCCTGCTTGGTTTGCGGATTTTGAATTCTTGTACCGGTGCCTCACGGAAATTGCATGTCACTATACAGAATCTCTAAGATTTCAAAAGCACTTTTTTAATTTGTTTTAATTTTCTCTTACTATGTCCCTTCTCACAACATCAGTCTCGACTTTCAGAGATTTCTAGACTGGGTATCCTTAGCTTCACCCCCAGGTAACACATGAGCTCCTGTGGTCCTGCCCCTATCCTGCCTGGATTGTGTCCCCTCAGGTGGAAGGGAGGGACCCCAGGTCACCCTCCACACTCCCTTAGTGTGTGTCAGGCAGCTCAGTGGGTCCCTCATGGAGCCTGGTTATTTAGTCTGGGGCACCTGGGTCCCTTCTGCCAGTGGCCAATGTGGGGTGATTGTTCCTGGTTTTCTGGTCTGTGTCCCGAGGGGCACCAGCACTAGAGGAGATTCATGGAGTGGGTCACATGAGACATGCCACTGCTCCAGATCCTGGCTAGCGCCCTCCCTTCCTGATCACTGTGCAGCACCATTGCATCACCACCCGTGGTCACACAGGTGGTGGTAAAGCAGCAGGACCTGCAGCCCACCCTCCCTGGAGGAAGAGGAAAGCAGTCCCCCAGGTGCTTTATCCTACTCCCCTGGCCAGACCTCCAGCAACCTGAGTTCACTTCTGACCCTGGGTAGGTGGCAAGAAAAGTCCTACCGTAGCGCCAGCGGGCTGACCCAGATTTCTGTATCTTCAAATGAATGCTGCTATGCTTTTGTATTCTTTCTGCTTTGTTGTGTTTAGAGTCAGTAAGGAAATCACCCACACTGCTTTGTTGTAATCAGCCATTCAGTTTAATCACCCATGCCTAGTGGTTAGAATAACAACGGTGATTGAACTGGTACATCCAGCAGACTTGGGTTTGATTCCCTCAGCCTCCACTTGCATACTGTGAGACTCCAAACGGTCCAACCAACCTCCCCAGTGCTTCTAGGTTACTCCTGAAACAAACAGTTCTACCTAATTAGGCCTTTACCTGTTTTACAAAGAATATAAAAAATACCAATATATGTTTACTACATCATAGAATAGTAGTCAGGGTACCATGTAATTTACCTGGGTTTTACTTGGGCTGAAATGATTTTGTATAGGTAAAGATAAATGTTCAGATACATTTTATGTGTTTTATAAGTTTGTTTTAGATTTTAGTCAGGTTTTTATTGTATTCTTTGCAAATAAGTATCTAGGTTTGTAGATTGCTAAATGTAGGATCAGTTTTACAAACTAGCTTATTCAAGTTTATAATCAGTAGGGCCATACAAAATCCTCAGTTATTTGAATGAAAACTAGTCTGAATGAAAGTATGTTCACAAAGAAGAAACTGCCTTACTACTTATGAAAAGACTTCACAGTTAGCACCCCATTTAGGTGAATTGGATAATTTGCACCTTTTCTCCCACCCGTTGTTTCAGTCTCTGTGACAACAGAAAGTTTTCTGATAAACTGTTTCAACAAAAATCAAATATGAAGTATTTCAGTGTACTTATGTTTGGCCAGTGGATTTTGAAAGCACAGTCAATGATGTACAGAAAGTAAGACCCCAGGGGCTGTATGACACTGGTGGACAGACTGGTGCTCAATTCACATCTGAACAAAGACATGAAAACGGGGAGACACCTTTTTCATCGACACCAAGTAAAAAAAAAAAAAACATCCACATGTCTGGGAGATGCATAAACCATTTGAACATCCTCCACTAATCACTTGTGAGTTTTTAGGTGAAGACACTTTATTTCAAAGAAGCAAATTCAAGCAGTTTTTTTTTGCTCCTCCCACCCCTGACAATTCATTCCTTCAGGCCTGCCAAGGCCTCCTACCACCGCTGCTGAGTCCCGACCATCATCCACTGCCCCTTACTGCTGTGCTACTAGGTAACCTAAAGTAACCCTTCACTGAGTGGGCCCCTACCCCTGTGGGAGGCTACCAGGGGAGGAGGATTGTCCTAAAGAGATTCCTATGTATCCTGGGCATGGCAGGGGTCAGAACGGACACATGTCTGGGGCTTCCTGCTTAAGGAGGGACCAACAGCTGTCCTTTGGTTGGGTCAGTGGATGTTTTCCCATTTTCTTGGGAGTATGACAGGCCACACGATGTCAAGGCACAAGCTGACGTCCATCACGGCCCTCCTGCAGTGAGGGCTGACATGTTGTCATGCCTCTGGCCTCCACATAGCAGCATATGCTGTAGTGAACCCACCCTCCCTCATAGGAGAAGGTGAGGGGTTGTTGGACACTCAAGCCTTCACCCACCAGCTGGCCCTCCAGCACCCAAGTCTTTCCTAACCCTGGTCAGCAGTGTCACAGGCAAAAATCTAATTCAGGCAGTTAAATTATAGATAGGAAAAACAAAGGTAGTCCACCTTAGCGGTGATGGTTCAGATTAATTCACATCTGAATTCTAACAAGCAAAGAGACCAAGCCATTTGTAACTTGTGCATGTGGGACGTGGGTGTTGAAGAAAGGGGATCATAGTGCTGTCATTACTGCCATCACCCCAGAGGGATGTGGACTGCATTGTTGCTACTGCCATCACACCGAAGGGGTGGGGTCTGTAGTGCTTCTGCCATCACCACTGGTGGATGGGGAATGTAGTACTGCTGCCGTCCCACCTGAGGGATGGGGGTCATAGTGCTGATACTGCCATCACACCTAAGGGATGGGGGCTACAGTGCTGCTGCTTCTGTCACACCTGAGGGAGGGAGGTCATAGTGCTTTTGCTGCTGCCATCACACCAGAGGGATGGGGGCCGTAGTGCTGTGTTGGTGCTGCCATCGCACCTTAGGGATGGGGGCTGTAGTGTTGCTGCTGCCATCACATCTTGTACCTAAAATAACTTTAAATTGGTACAAGAATGGAAGGATGTATAATAGTGGAAGTCAAAATTGCTAAAATGCATGTTAGCAGTGTTAAAAATGGTTAAATAAAGTACACAAAACCAAACACCGGTAAAACCGGATTTTGGCTTAGCAGACACCAGTGACAATACCATTTTTTACAATGTGCAAAACGGAATATGCCCTTTTTCAATCCCGGTAAACCAGTGTCCCTGATTCAAGTCCCTATGTCACAATTAGTGTTTCCTAAAAAGATCATGCTGTTTGGCTTTGTGGTTTTCTTTAAATCAGCTCCTGTTAATGTGCTCTGCAGTAACTGAAAACAGTGAAGATTTTTTTTGTCTCTATCAGTGAGTGATGACATTATTTTTGTCCAGCCTGTTGCTGTAGCAATTAAGTCCTTGATTGCCTGAAGTAGCTGTTGCACTTCCCAGTCAGCACAATCTGTAGGGCTAATTGTCTTTACTCCAAGTGTGTTACTAACCCATCTGGTTTGTGTTTAGATAGATTAGTTTACAGTCTATTATTCTGTTCTCATAAAGAATTGGTCATTTGTGTTTCAGAGGTTAACTGAAGTGGTATGAATGAATGTTTGTGAGAAATTTCCTGTCTGTATCACAGCCGTGAGTTCTTTCACATCAAAAGCTTGCATTGTTTTTTGGCTATATAAACACAGAGTTGTTTAATGGATATAAAATGAAGCTAAAGTCTGTTACACTATAGAAGTAGTGTGTCTTTGATGTAGCCTCCATACATATGCTCACGTGAGAAGAATATTTTTGTTATGTCAGATTGCCAAACAGTTGTCTGCTACACTTTGCTATTTCAGGAACATGTACTGAATGAAGTCACAAAATTCAGTTCTCTGAGGGATTCTGTGTAGAAATAGATTATGTGTGTGTAACTAGACATACTATATGTCATCCTGATGCCCCTGTCTCTTGCCCTTCAGTTGAGGCTGCTGCACCCTGCTTCCCTCTGCCCCCCCCCCACAGGCAGGGCCAATTCCACCTGTTGCCCACTGTTCCAGTCTCCATAGACAGGACTGCTGTGCTCTGCTAAGCCCTAGAGTCCCAGGGCCTCTGCCCCCACATTTGGGGCTGCTGCACCATGCTGCCCAAGGCCACCAAAGGTGGGGATTTTGCTGCCACCTGCTACCCACTTCCACTGCTCCAAATGGGCAGGGCCACTGCAACACATGCACCTTGTCTCACAGTCAGGGCTACTGTACCCTGATGCCCTACTGTGTCCAATAGAGGGAATTACCTTATCTAGGGAAGAAATCAAATTTAGTTTATTCGCTGATTATATTCTTTTAATAATTAAAATATTAATAAATCCCTAAGAGTGTTATTAGAAGTAATTAATACATTCTCCACTGTTTCAGGATATAAAATAAATAATAACAAATCAGTTTTTATGAAAATAACAAAACACAAATCAGAACCCCTAGAACAATTTATATTGGAATTTAATATCCAAGAACATATTGGGGTTGTATTTATCACCAAACCAAGAAAATAATATAAAAATTAATTTTAATGAAGCCAAGGACAAAATTATAGCCCTATTAGATAAGTGGAAAAATCTAATTCTGTCCATATGGGGGCAAATTGATACAATTAAAATGATGTCTATGCCACATTTAATTTTTATGATTCAGAATATTTTGGGGGCTCCCTCTATTGCTTGGTTCCAAGATATAAAAAGAATTAAAAAAAATATATTTGAAGGGGAGGGAAACCTCGTATTGCATGGAACTTAATAATAATATCAAGAAAACTGGGAGATCTAGGATGTCCAGATCCATTAAGTTATGTGAGGGCCAATATTCTGGCGTTGAATTATCAAATTATGTTTTTTGAAGTATCAGACCTATCAATACTTAAAGAAATATTTAATTTGGATAAGTCTGAAGGTACTAACAATTCCTGGAGTAGCATATAGCTTGAGCCAGGATCAATGAACAGGCTACAAATTGTAATCTTTAAGTGGTTTCTAGTGGCTAAAAAATACTTTACAAATCCCATAATTTTGGACCTACCTTGGTTATTTTTTAGGATCTCAGAATGGAAAAGTTTAGATACAAGTGTTCCATATGTACAGGCTTTATATAAGAAAGATATAATTTACTGGAGAGATTTAATTGTGAAGAATGAATTCCCATCTTTTATGCACATTCTAACTTTGTTAAAAACCCTTAGATGGAATCTTCTCCACTACTATTCTTTAAAGAAAAGTTTTCAGGCAATCTGGACAAGGTTTGGCCAAAGCCTTAATAAATTAGCAAATATTTTAAAAGAACAAACCTCTTATGGAAGCAAAATATAAGAAATTATTAGCACATTTTTATTATAAAATCATAAAACCAAAGTTAGCTGTTAATAACAGTAATAACAAATGGGCCACTGAATCAGGGATTGTCTTAGAGCATAGACAACAGGATTTAATTCAGCAAGGTGGAAATCAAATTTACGTATCTGTAAAAAATAAATCCAGACAGAGAAATATTAATGATCAGGACTATTATACCCCTGCACAGATACATAAGATTAATAACAAATACTCAAACCTTTGTTGGCATGACTGTAAACAGAAAGGCAATTTAGCCCAATGTCTGTGGTCTTGCCCAACAAAAAAATTTTGGCCTTGGCCTCCATGGCTTTAAAAAAAAATTTTTTTGCAAAACTGGAAGGAAATGATATTAGGAAAGCTTAATCTTTATAGATGGTAGTATATATTCTAGGAAACCTTACTTATGGAAAAATTAGTGATGGAGTTTGAATCTAATAAGCATAACTTGCTTGGCACCATTTGGGAGAAGTAGAATCTTATATTCTTCCAATGACATGTATTAGTGAATAGACTACTGCGGATAGTATGGCTTGAAGTTGATTTCTCAAGAGGCATCTTAGGGTCGAGGGACGGGGATTGACTTTGGTGTAGAATATATATTAAGTTCTGGTATAAAGTATTAATGTTTAATAGTTATCTATGTTTAAGGATTATCGTGAATCCATATTGTAAACTGATATTTGTTCATTGTTGAAGGTAATAAAAAGTATATATTTTAAAAAAAACTTGGAGTAAAGACAATAAGCCCTATAGGTTGCTCTGACTGGGAACCTCAAAAGCTACTTCAAGTAATCAATGACTTAATTGCTGCAGCAACAAGCTGGACAAGAATGATGTAATCACTCACTGATACAGACAGAAAAATCTTCACTGTTTTCAGTTATTGCAGAGCACATTAACGGATGCTGATTTAAAGAAAACCATAAAACCAAACAGCATGATATTTTCGGGAAACACTAATCATGACACATGGACTTGAATTCATGTTTTTATTGTAAATCTGTAAAACATTGGTATTTGATCTTTAAGTGCTAGAGGAGCAGAATTCTGCAACACTGGGGACAATTCTGCATAATTCCATGGAATTCCACCAATGGCAAAAGTGCAAAATTTAGAAAGTGGAATGTATCTTGTGGATTAGTAATCCTCAGTTAACATAAACCACAGTTTCCTCTTCTACAATCTGAGAAAAAGTATTCTGCAGTTTACATAACTCTCGGAAAGTTACTCCATGGTTTACATAGAAATGTTTTTTGAACTTCCATGGAATACAAAAAGAAATCCTTCTATGGAATACAAAAAGAAATTCTGAAAAGCATTTTGGAAACAGAATTGCCATTATGCATGAATTCTGATGGCACAACTTCCACATTCCTCAAAGCTCTACCTCTCAGTGTTTCAGTCCAACCAGCTGAGAGAGTGGATAAAAGTAGGACCCCACTGAAAGTGTGAAAATTGTATTTCAGCTGATTATTGTATCCTGGATAAATAATTTATGAAAACAAAATTTTAATTGAAATGCTAATTTATAAGGGTTCCACATTCAAACCTTTTTACTAGCCTGCTGTTCTAGAAACTATAGTAGTATCTGGCTTGTGAACAACACTATCCAGTGCCAGACAGTGTATTAAAAAAATAAAAATAAACTCCAGTAGTTGTGGCTGTAAAACTGTTTCCATGTGTGACATGATTTTTTGTTCACTAACAACCAGTGATGGAATGAAAACAAATCCTGCATTGAGCACTGTAATTAATAAATCAGTAAATATAGATTTTCATTAATGAACTGTTAGTTTGAAAGTGGACCCCAGCCTTATTATATTACAGTCTACCTGCAGGCAGTATTTAGGCTGCTTTAAGGAACACATAATATTAAGAAATAGAAACTTACGACAGTTTACACTGGTTTGCCATATTGGGATTTGCACACCATGTATATGACACACTTTCTCATATGATCCAATGGCTGAGCACAGCATCCCATTAGCTGTCCCATAATGACAGAGGTCATACACACAAGAAGAATAGTATGGCTTAGGATCAACATGCCAGTGGCAGCCAGCAAATGGTCCTGATCTGTCAGTTATGATTTTACATAGATTTTCTTTATTTTGTAAGCCATTACACACTGGTTCATTTGTATCACTGTCGTCTTTGCATCTGTAAAAAAAAAAAAACAAGAAAAAAAACATTGAATGCAAACTTTTGCTAAAACTGTGCTTTAATGTTATATCATGCTTTCTGAAATTTCAGTGAAACTTAGAAAGCTGGTATCTAGGACGGCTCTGCATAATTCTGCCAGCAGAAATCTTGAGGGACTGTAAGTCTTTCTCCAAAACATTTTGCTGAAATTTTTAAAGAACTGACAAATCCTGCCAAATAGTGAACCATGGCATCTTTAATATTTTAATGTACAGCAATGAAAACTGTGCAGTTCGACATCGTTCCACATAGGAGGCTTGAAAACAAGCTGGGCAGCCTGGGATTAGGTCACAAAGTGGTGAACTGGGTTGGGAATTGGTTGAGGGACAGAACACAGAGGGTGATGGTAAACATAGTTAAATCTGAGGAAGGGAGGGTGAGCAGAAGAAGAAAAAGAGGGGATTTGCTATTACCGTATAACACTCTAAAAAATCCTGACCTTATGGATCAGTGTGGTCTTCAGTTCAACAATAGAAACACTAAGCTAAGGTTGCATAATAAACAATTGGTGAGCCCTAGAGTGAACACAAACAAGAGACAAAATTCCTTCTCTGTACGTTTAGCTTCCTTATGGAATAAACTTCTGAAGGATCTGGTAAGCATGACTTAATTTCCTAGTTTCAAACAAGGGCTGGGTGACTATTTACTAAATAAAGGGTTTTGTTAATTCCCCCACTTGGAGTGGGAGGCACTCTAGATGGGCCATAAGGTCTTCTTTTGCCTGATTTTACCAAGTTACCAGTGGATTGCCACAGGGATCAGTTCTTGGGCCAGTACTGTTTAATATCTTCATTAGTGACATTGCGAAGGGGCAGGAGAGGAAAGTATGCCTCTTTGCAGATGACACTAAGATCTGCAATAGGGTTGACACTCCGGGAGGGGTGGAAAAATGAGGAAAGACCTAGCTAAACTGGAGGAATGGTCCAGAGTGTGGCAGCTAGGATTCAATGTGAAAAAGTGCAAAATCATGCACTTCGGGAGCAGGAACCCAGGGGAGGATTACATGACCGGTGGGGATTTATTAACAGCCACCAAACAGGAAAGGGACCTGGGAGTCATCATATCTAATGACTTAAAGGTGGCTAAACAATGTGCCAAGGTGGTAGGGAGAGCCAGTGGGTCACTGGGGTGCATAGAGAGAGGTATCATCAGCAGAAGAAAAGCGGTGATGATGCCACTGTGCAAATCATTGGTGAGACCATATTTGGAGTATTGTGTCCAGTTCTGGAGGCCGTATCTCTTAAAGGACATAGGGCAGAGGCAGTTCAAAGAAGGGCAACCAAAATGGTGCAGGGCCTGCACCAAAGGTCATACAAGGAGAGACTAGAGGAGTTCATTTTGTATACCCTGGAGGAGAGGGGGAGAGGAGAGACATGATAGAGACCTTAAGTACCTAAAGAGAATAAATAAGGTACAGGAGAGCAGCATCTTTCGAAAAGAAGATGCTCTAGAACAAGAGGGCATGACATGAGATTGTAGGAGGCAGACTAAGGGGCAACATGAGAAAGTACATCTTTACAGAAAGGGCAGTGGAGGCATGGAACAGCCTCCCAACAGAGGTGGTTGGAGCAAAGTTGGTGAGGGAATTCAAACTGCATGGGAGTGACAAGGGGGAACCCAAGCGGTTCAAAAGAGGAGTTAAAACCAGAGATAAAGTAGGATCTCTGACATTTTGAATAGGTAGGGAAAAAGGGCAGACAGGATGAGCCTATCGGTCCTTATCTGCATCAAATTCTGTGTTTCTATATTTAAGAATAAAGTACAGTATATTCGTGTATGGATTCCCATGATATGCCATCACTACGGCAACAACTTTACCACGACCGACACTACAGCGACAACAGCGCCAGGTTGCTGTAGTGTTGGCACGGGACTCCGGCACTGCTTTCTGGGGGAATTGCACCCCCTCCTTGAAGCAACTCTGACTCAGAGATGATTAATTTAGTAGCAGGGGATTTGGGGGGGCAATACCCCCTGAAGAAAACACAGTCTGAAGTGACTCCCTTTATGCCAACTGCAAATGCGGTCAACATAAAGGAGCTTCTCTAACATCAGTCGACAACAAAATTGTCAACCAACTGTCATGGATCCGATTCAGACTACTAAGGCACAATTTTCTAAACATGAGACATTCCAATAGGAAACTAGTCTTCTTATATCTCTGAAAGTACAGTATGGTATATTGTAAACTGACAATATTGTTCTGCAGTGCTTTCTCATATATACATTTTAGAATGGGGAGCAGTATATCTTAAATGTTAGACCAAGCTGAGAATCTGGTGACCCAGTAGGCTAGTGTTTGAATATCACAACCACCACTTGCATACTATGTGACCCTGAGCAAGTCTATTAACCTCCTTGTGCTCTCACATCCAACCTGGAAATAAGCTTCATCTTAGAGTACCTTTCCAACCCAAACATTCTAAAATGAAATAAAGATAAACGTATAGAATAGACATCAATGTAAACAGCATAATGTTTACTAGTGTCAAGGTAGCTGCAGCATTTTATGTAATTTTCAGTCATCTGTAGAATAGATATCAATATTTGTATTTATTCATTTATTTTAATTTTTGGATACAGCCTTTGAGTGCAGAGTTCGTTTACAAAGGTTCCAAGTCAAGGAGAACAACACAATGGCAGACAAGCATATTGTGCATACAGCAGCAAGTATGAATTTACAGAGGACATATCATCAGTAGTTAAACCAAGTATAAGTAACACTATACAATAACATAACAAGCATTTGTCAATGTCGAATGTTTGCTTGCTGGAATTAGCATTGGAAATGCAGGAGTTAGACAGATGCAGAATAGGAATGTGGGTGAAGTTTTGAACTTCACACCAGCCCCACCTCCATCCTGTAGAGATGGACAGGCATTGGTGTAAGTGTTTGGGTTGTCGCCCATGACGGTCATACCATGTCACCTCACCCTATTCTGCAGACACCAACACGTGTTGAGGTGTGCCTTCGGGTGTTTGGCTTTACAGTCACCCCATTCCATAAGGACATATGCTGAAATGGGTGCAGCATAGGAGAATGGGGTGAAGTCTGGAGCCGAAGAGTCCAAGGTACACCTCAATGCCTGTCAGTGGCTGGGGAGTGGGGTTGGGATGGCATGAGCAGTACAGTCAGCAATCCAAAGGCACACCGCAATGCCTGTCAGTCTGTACAGGGTAGGACGTTATGGTTCGAAACCCTAACGCATCGGGCATTTGTTGGTATTTGCACTACCAATTTTCAACATGGCATTTTTGTGACCCCACATCATGAAAGCACTTGGGACCTCTTCTCATGAAGAGTGGCAGGGTGATTTTGTCAATGTGTCCCGAATGTTTAGTTCCAACAGTGACAGTGCCATTCTTCGCCACATGTACGAAAACACAGATCGGGCAGGATGTGAAGAATGACAGCTGTACCATCCATAGGGAGGTGTGAAGAGATGGCAATGTTGAAAATCTGTAGTGGGAATATTAAAAATGCTCGCACTTCCGAGCATACATGGAAACTGCGCAAAGCATGTGTGTAACACAGTCATTTTATGGACTTTCATCACCAAATTTTTAACATAGGCATTTTAGGACCGCTGCTCATGAACAGCATCACTGTGATTTTCTTAATGTGTCCCGAACACTGATTACCCACAGAAAGCACGTTATTCTGCGCTGGAAGTGTGAAAACACATTTTGGCCAGGATATGAAAAATGACAGCTGTACTATTCATAAGGAAGTGCAGAAAAATGGCAATGTTGAAAATCTATAGTGAAAATATTGCAAATTCACGAAGTTATGAGTGTGTATAGCAACAGCGCAATACACGCTCATAAAACAGTCATTTCTTGGATTTTTCCACCAAATTTGCAATATAGACTTTTTGAGAGGCCACCTCGTGAACACTGGCACTGTTGTTTTGTTAATCAGTACTGAAAGGTGATTCTGCGCAGTGACCGTGAAATCACCTTTCGGGACCAAATAATGCCATGACAGTGGCTGAATTCATGAGGAGGGGTCCCAATAACCTCATGTTGAAAATTTGATGCCAAAATTCCCCAAAATACCTGAGATATGCACCAAAGTTGAAAAAAAACTATTTATGCAATTATACAGCTTACCGGCATTTTCTGAGTTCACGGTTGGCTTTGAAGAGTGCAGGTGTGTTCTGATCCACCGAAGCTCATCACACTGGGCTCCAGAGGTAAGTATGGGGTGAGCAGGTTGTGGGGAAGCAGAGTGCGCAGAGGGTGGGTGCATTGGGGGCGGGGACACTGACTCATCGAGGACCATTTTCTGATTTACAGGAAAATAAAAAATAAATAAAAAACACAGTGGGACATTTTTTTAACTAGGGATATTTGGCATGTTGGGGTCGGCTCCCAGCATGCCACCTGAGTGTTGTTTTTTTGGGAGGGTCTGTGGGGGGGGGGAATTATGCCGATAGGAAGTGGGCTCCTTTGTTGGAAAATTACACTGGCACAGTGGAGGGAATTATGCCATAGGGGAGTGGGATCCCCATCGGCAAATTACACTGGGAAAGCGGGGGAATGAAGCCGACGGGGATTGGGCCCCACGTCGGTGGACAAAAACTGTTTTTGGGGTGGCACATGATGCTGAGGGGGATTGGGCACCCCCTCTGCACTGGGGTCTATCTAATATTATTTGTGAACATGGCAGCAGCTTGCCTCTGCGTTCACAAACAATATTACACAACGTTTTGCCCTGCAATGATGGGTCACTCCCTCATTGCAGTGGAATGGATGATGCTGCAATGATGAGGTGGTCCCTGATTGCTGTGGCAAAAACATTACAAGTTGGTGGCACTTTTGGAAGCCAGTGTCATCAGCACACTGTGCCTCCATTGGTCCACCAGTGCCAAGCCCCCAAATGCAATGCCTCCGTCGGCTGCTACACTGCTGCGCCTCCACAACCCGCTTCTCTCCTAAGCTGCAACATAATGTTTCTTGCACATGCGCGCAAGCAAATATAAGAATGACACATAGACAAACTACAAAAAATAAGGGAGGGTACAAAGATCCATAGGCCAGCATCCAGAGATGTGGGATTGTAACAACTGTATCAGTAAAGTGAGGATGGCAGGCCAGAAAGTGAGAGATAAGTACAAGTGGTTGGGGTGGTCCCATGGGGAGGGTACAGGGTTAAGGGTGTGCAGTTGAGGTTGGGTAGGCAGTGAGGAAGAGGAAGTAGAAAGAGGCTGGTGGTAGGGAGATGAAGGAGATGTAAAAGGGTCAATTAGAGGTCCCTGGGATAAGGATGGGTTGAAGTCAGCTTAGCTAAAGCAGAGGGGATAAAGCAGTCTTGAGGGCAAAGAGTTTGAGATCATTTAGCAGTCACATCTGCTGGAGGTATCTAGGTAGTGCTTCAGTTCTTTTTTAAAAGAGCTAATGTTGTTGGAATGGGCTAGTGTGGCAGGCAGTTCATTAATCCAATGAGGGGCTCTGTAAGCAAAAGAGTGCTGAGCAAGAGAGGTTTTCCTGAATGGTGCTGATAGTGAGCATCGTGCAGCACCCCTGGTGCAGTGCTGGGTTTGCGAGAATTGCAGTAGGTTGCAGATAGCAGGCAGGGTGAGACCATGAAGCACTTTCTTTCCCATGAGGAATACAAGAATTGCAGTAGGTTGCAGATAGCAGGCAGGGTGAGACCATGAAGCACTTTCTTTCCCATGAGGTATACTTGGTACTTTACTCACCCTGGTAGGTTTAGCCACTGTGTTTTGGCATACAGCTTACATGTGTGGTTGAGCCTGTTGGAACACAGGATGAGTCGGCAGGCTTTGTTGAGTGCTGTTTTGACATGCTTTAGGGCCATGTTGGTGGCAACACTATATACTATCAGCCCATAGTCAATACCTGACAGGACTGAGCTGGTGACAGTGAGGTGCAGGGCAGTGGGGGTTAGGTGGCTCCTGTGCTTATACAGGACTCCAAGTTTGACATTGACAGTCCTGACTACACTGTCAATATATGAGGAGAAGGAGAGTGAGTCATCTATATGTACTCCAAGGTAATTGAATGTCCTTACTTGTTAGAGGGTTTAATTTTTTTTTATGGACTATGTTGAGACTGAGGTTTTTCTTTTTGGAGTGTGGGCCAGTGAACAACATTATTTTAGTTTTTTCATAGTTGAGCAGCAATTTGTGACTGCTGAACCAGTCCTCTAACTGGTAGAAACTGTTTTGCAGGTCCTGGGAGAGACGGTCTAGTTGTGGGCTGTGATTAGTGATTACAGCATCAGCCGTGTAGAGGATCATTTTGGATGTGCAAGCTTAAGGGATGGTATTGAGAAATAGACTGAACATCAAGGGTCCCAGGATGGACCCTTGGGGAACCCTTAGTGAAAACTTCCTGGGGCTGGATAACACAGAGCCTATCTTCATGCACTGTGTTCTGAGAGGTATTTAGAAAATCAACCGATGGAGGTAAGGGACAGACCAAGTTCTAGCAACTTTTCTAGCAGCACGTGGTGGTTTGCTGTATCAAAAACTTTTGTGAGGTCAATTAAAATGTGAGGTTTACATGATGGGTGGGGAGTTATTAACGGCAACCAAACAGGAAAGAGAGTGAGTATGATCTGTACCATTTTCTACAGAAAAATGGTAGAATCCTCCAGATTCCACATGAATGGAATTCTACTGAATTCTATAAAAATCACTGAATTCCATGACATTTTTCTGGAAGTGGAATTTGCATATTTCACCCAGGTCTCATACACACTTCAGAATCAGCTTCCATCAGCAATGTTTCAGCTATAAAAATGTGTTAGAGAATGCATTGTTTAAAGGAAATATTTTTAACAGTAGACCTCTTAGGCTGAATATCTCTTTTAAAAGAGGTATTGGGTGTACCTGTAGCTGGCAGCAGTCCAGTGGTATTGGTGACTAAGCCTTCCCTGTATTGATATTGTACTGCAATCTCTTTATGTAATTTGTGATGTCATGCAGGGGGAAACTGGCCTAAACACCTAGTAGCTAGGCATAGTCTCTCCATATATAACACTTCAAGATTTAATAAAACTGGCAAAATAGTATCGCTATAGGGCAGACTGTGCCATGGATACCTCTGGACTGCTGCCAGCTACAGGTAAGCCCAATTTTTCATTTAAAACACATTCCCAGGATGCATGTGTAACCCCTAGATGGCGCTATCCCAGGGGCTACTACCCCTGCCTGATTTGCCACTAACAGGTTGAGGGGCCTGGATCCGATGGTGGGTGCCTCCACCCAGAGGTCAGGGTTTGCAGTAGTTAAACTAACTTGGTCACAGCCCTCTGGGACACTGCAACCCCCCTTTCTTCCCACTAGTGGCCCACACAGTATATCAGAATTACCTTCACAGTATACACTTACCCCAGGACTGGTTCAGGCTTTGGGACCCCTGAAAATAAGCAGATACAGTGCAACAATCACAGTACAATACTTTAATATAGACAAATACCTCAGGCAGTATAACTTTGCTGAAACAAGCAGCTTTGATTTATTTAGGGATATAACAAGGACAGGGGAAATCAGGTTAATTAGCTTATCACTTACTCATCTACTTATGGCTCTGTGCATTAGGCCTATCCTCTACCAGTTACTGTCCCTGGGTACCCAAGCCCTAGTGGCTAGTCCAAACCGTGGCAGCTGGTAGGGCCTTTCACACAGAGAAAAAGAAAATTAGTTAAACAGTCAGCAGTACAGTAATTCCATTTGGATTCAATCGCGGCAATTCAACAGGGAGCGACTCTGAATTAGTACTCACGACCTCCAAACAAGATAGGGTCCTTCAACGTCAGCAGGGCTACTCTTGAGCTCCACGAGACTCCTCACACATTTATATGGCAAACTGCAACAGGCAAAAGTCCTTTAATGGCAGCAGGATTCACTTGAGCTACACAAGCCTCCTCACACATTTGTATGGTAAACAGTCACAGGCAAAAGTCCTTTAATGGCAGCAGGATTCACTTGAGCTACACAAGCCTCCTCACACATTTATATGGTAAAAAGAAAGTACTATACCAGGCAGGCTGCTTCTCTATCCCGATCGCAATTACTGCACAATACCCGGGAGAACACATAGCAGATTCAGTTCCTGACAGACCGAGTGCAATTCAGCAATTTCTCCAGTCTTCTACAGGGTGAGCCTGGTTTCTACTCTTCAGATATCCTTTGATTCTCTTCACAGCACGGATTCAGTCCTAACAAGCAGTTACACAAGCTGCAGACCGGAACTCTGGGCCTTACACACGTTTCCCGACTAAAACTGCACACCAAAAAGCACAGGCTCCTTCCCTCTTCACTGCCAGAGCTCAACTGACACTCCAGCAGACAAAACGGCACTTCCTTTGAGTTCCTCCCAGTTCTTGGCTGGATTGGCTGTCACTCACAATAGACTGCCCTGTTGGTCCAAAAGGCGCCAAGTCCAAACTACATCTCCCAGAGTCACTGTCCATACAATCCTCTTGTGGCTGGCTCAGATTACGAGTCCAAGTTCTGATTCATCCAAGGCACCGTTTTAGAGCTACCTTAACCCACACTGATCGGTCCAGTTCAGCAGTTCAAAACTAGAATGAGGAACTAGGCAAACACAGTTCTGACTGCAAAGAAAGCAGGTTAGACCAACTGTATTTTCATTATTACTCTAAATGATTTCTGGCAAACAGTTACATCTTTCAGATAGGTTCCTTTGAATTCTAGTGACTTCAAAATGGAGTGAATTGGCAGCAGCTCGAATGGTACTCAAGCAAAGAAACACACAGTCCCCCATATAAACTAATTATGTCTGCAAGCAGACAGCTCTTAAAGAGACAGTACCAGAGGCTCTAAAACACTCACAGATAAATGGCTTAAACACCAAACACCATTCAAGCTTGGAGCATTCAAGCAAGCTCCTGAAGTCTTTTAGAACCCCATTTGCAGAGGTTACACCCTTTCTAACCTTGGGAAAGCTTGCGTCCGCTCAAGCAAGTACCCATAAGTTTCAACTGCAACCATATACATTTGCATTAGGCTCACACATGTAATCATCAGTCAATATATCATTTTACCAAGAACACATTTCTGAAACATTGCAGTACGTCACTCTTTACACAGTATTACACACACATTGTACCATAATTCAAGTTATTACCTCTTGTACATGAAACCTGAAGAGAGGGGGCCCTTCCCTATCAGTTACCTTGGGGCTGGACGGGGCAAGGGCACCATACTTAGAGGGCAACACAAGTAACTTGGAGTTAGCACTGATGCTCAGTTTGGGCAATGAGCTCGGGGACACATACACTCCTTTATGGACAACATTGAGAGGCAAGTCCACAGGCCTCCCAAGGGAATCATAACTGAGGTGCACCACAGGCTTTACAGCTTGACCAGTCTTTCTAGGGGAACTGTTGCAGTCTCTGCACTCCTGAGCCTCATTTCAGCATTGTCCTCACTTGTCAGGGAGTCTCCATGGGAGTAGAGAGGCTAGAACTCGGGGCACTTTCAGCTCCAGGAGTTACAGTTTCTGAGTCCACAACATTTGGCTCACATGGAGAGCTTTCGGACACTGGCAGTGGACTGTCGGAGCACTCAAAATACTCTTCTTGTTCTGGTGTATCACCAGTCTGCCCCAATCCATCATTTTCTCCTGAAAGCTCAAACAGTTCAACCATGCACAATGATTCCATTTCATCTGATCTGATGCTTTGCACTTCACTTTCTGGGAGCATTGGCTGTTCTGAGCTGAGGACAGTCCAGAAGGCCCAGCTTCGCCTCCAGTATTGACTAGGGATTGCCTCAAACAATTGACTCAGTTCGTAAGAAGGATAGTATTCAAAGTCACTCTCACTTTCTTCTGATATGGACTGACAGTCATGCTCAACTGGGACTTGTGGAGGGGAACACTTTAACTCTGCTTCTGTAGGTGCAGACTTTCTTGATCTTTTCTTAGCAGCAGCTCTAGTCACTGGTCCAGAGGGGGCATCTTCTGGGGGCTCAGACTCAATCAAGATTTGTCCAGTGGGCAGTAAATGATTTCTATGCATTGTTTTTACATCTTTTGAATTATTCTCAGGCCTTACTTTGTACACTGGCAGATCATCTAGTTTGCCCACTACAATGTGAGGGAGATGGTGCCATCTGTCAGCAATCTTGTGTTTGCCATGCAGTCCCAGATTTCTTAGCAATACCCGATCTCCCTCCTGGAGTTCCTGTGCTTTCACCTTTATCATACCTTTCTTTGTTGGCCAGATTTCTTTTGGCAGCCATGGTTTGAGCCAGTTGTGCGCATGAGTTAGCTGGGCCTTTAACTTTTGACATACTGTAAATAGTTGTCAGCTTGAACCCCATCAGGAGAGACCCCAAAACACACATCTACCAGTAGTCGAGCTTCTCTTCCAAACATCAGGCGGAAGGGGCAGAACCCAGTGGCATCACTTTTGGTGCAGTTTTAAGCATGTACCAGGGTGCTAATTTGTTGGCTCCATCTAGGCTTGTCCTTTGGGTGCAGGGTGCCTAGCATATCTAGCAAAGTGCGGTTGAAACATTCAGGCTGTGGGTCCCCCTGGGGGTGGTAAGGAGTGGTTCTGGACTTTCGCACTCCCCACATAGAAAGCATCTCTTTGATCAGATGACTCTCAAAGTCTCTCCCTTGATCAGAATGGATTCTTTGTGGAACTCCATAGTGAACAAAAAAGTTTTCTACAAGTACTTTGGCCACAGTGGATGCTTTCTGGTCTTTGGTGGGGAAAGCTTGGGCATATCTCATGAAATGGTCAGTGACCACCAGCACATTACTGATATTTCTTTGATCTGACTCCAAACTCAGAAAATCAATACAGACCAGCTCCATGGGTGCACTGGTGGTGATGTTAACAAGAGGGCAGCCCTCTGGGCAAAGCTTTCTCTGTAAGCAGCGACTACAAGTTCGAATGTGTTGCTCCACATCAGCCCCATCTTAGGCCAATAGAATCTGGATCTCACCAAGTCAAGTGTTCTGTCTATACCAAGGTGCCCCTGGTTGTGCAAGGACCTCAGTACTGAGTCTCGAAAGGCAGTGGGCAGCACTAGTTGTTGTTTGTCTACTTGTCCCCTCTGTCTACTGTTTCTCTGTATAACAGTTTATTGATCAGTTTCAACTTAGGACCTTCTTTGTATAACAGTGCAGTTCTCAAATCAGTGGAGCTTAATTTGGACACATGTTTTCCTGCATAGAGGGCTTTAAAGCTGATTTGATCATGGGATCGCTGGATTGAGCCCGTCAATACTGTCATTGTCCAGCTGAGGCAGTGCACCAATGTCTATTGCAGAAAAGTGGCAATAAGCAGCAGGTATGCAATTCTCAGAGGGTCCCAAGCAATCCACCATGCAGTCCACTGCATCCGTGGACATTTGTTCCTCCATGTCAAACTTCCGGCAGAGTGCCCGAATGTCAGGTTCTGCCAATCTGACCCAATCATTCTGGGGAACAGGCCTCCGGGAGAGAGCATCAGCATCTATGTGGTTCAGACCTGCTCGTATTCGAGAGCATAGTCATATGTAGATAATGCAGAAAGCCACTTATGGCCAGTGGCATCCAACTTAGCTGAGGTCTGCACATAGGTCAAAGGATTGTTGTCAGTTTTACTAGTATTTTAGCCCCATACAAGTACTCATGGAATTGGTCAACAATAGCCCACTTCAAAGCTAGGAACTCTAACTTATGTACAGGATAGTTCTTTTCGGATGGGGTCAGGCTTCTACTGGCAAAGGCTACTGGTCTGGCCATTCTCGTGCTCTTGGTACAAAACAGCCCCCAACCCTTGCAAGCTAGCATCAGTGTGCAGGATGTAAGGTTTTCTTGGATCAGCATAGGCCAACACTGGAGCATGGGTAAGTTGATATATGATCTCATGAAAAGCAGTCTCACAATCAGGAGTCCAGCGGGCCCCAAATACTTCACTCGGATGAAAATACACTCTTTCAGTCTTGAGGGACTCTGACTTTTGGTATTTTTTGTGGGTTGGGGGATACCCTTGAGTAAGGTTAAGTAAAGGGCAGATCACTCTTGAATAGTCCTTGATGACGCCCGATAATAACTACAGAATCCCAGGAATCTTTGCAGTTCTTTTAGATTTTTGGCTGTGGCCAGGTGGTCAAGGCCAAGCTTTACTTGGGTCGGTCTCTATTCCTCGGTGGATACTATGTCCCACATACTTTACTGATGTTTGAAAGAATTGACACTTATCAATGGACAGTTTAAGGCCAAAGTCCCAGTCAGTCCAATACCTTAAATAATCTGCTCTCATGTTCCTCCAGTGAGCTGCCAAACACAATAACATCATCTAGGTATACCAGGCACTCTAGTAAGTTCATGTCCCCACTGCACGCTTCATCAATCGTTGAAAAGTGGCTGGGGCACCTGAAATCCCTTGAGGCATCCTCATGAATTCATAGAAGCCAGCGGACAGATAAAGGCTGTCTTCTCATGGTCCTCTGGGGCCATCGGATCTGGTAGTACCCACTGCAGAGATCCAACACAGAGAACCACTTGCTCCCATTTAGGCAGTCCAAAGCATCCTGAATGCGGGCATTGTGTACTGATCAGGATAGTCCCGGTTTATGTGCGATAATCCACACACATCCTTACTGTCCCATTCTTTTCCTCACTACCACAATGGGGAAGCATAAGGGCTTCTGGATTCTTGTATTACACCAGCAGCTAACATCTCTTGCAGATGCCGTCTCAGATCATCTATGTCAGCAGGTGCCAGGCATCGAGACCTCTCACGAAATGGTCTTTCGTCATGCAGCCAGATATTGTGCTCAGCTCCTTGCACGCATCCTACGTCCCATTCCTTTAAAGAAAACACCTGGTCTCTCTGGGCAAGATTCTCACTGATCCTCACTTTCCATTCAGCTAGCAATGGGGAGTCGCCGAAATCAAACAAGTCAGGCGCTACTCTGTCATTCTTCCTCGAACTCTTGCTGCTGGGTAGCACTGCAGTGTCTGCACAATACACATTAGCCAGGATGCAACCTCTATTTACTCGAATGTCTCTTTCAGACACATTATGAACTTGGACCATTACCCATCTGGCATAAGCATGGGCTCTAGCGGGCAAAATACTAGGCTTGACCAGCAGTCCCTCTGGCAATTTTCCATCGCCTGGTGCATCCAACATTAATATTTTATTCTTAACATCCTTTCTGATACGGACCTCTCCCTGTAAGGTACACTGGGCATTTGGCACCAGGATCAGAGACTCAGGATCCTTCTTCCATACAATTCGACCGGTTCCTCTGGTTCTATTTTTCAGCATCTCTCTGTGCCTCATAGGCCTTCTTAATTAAAGCCGGAACTCTTAAAGCTCTACTAGTCTTTGACCCCGTTTTCATAACACAACTGTGCCAGCCTTCCAAACATATGAGCATTTGTTCCAATCAACAAAGGGACACCATCATACAGTCCAGTGGGGACACACTAAGGCTAGGGTCTCTACTTGTTCGGCCACTCCAGCCACAGAGGTGGGGAAAGACAGCCAAATTCGGATATACCCGGAATAGGGGTAGGCCTTCTCACTTAACCCCCATACATGCAGTCCTTCTAATGGTTGTATAGTACATCTGACAAATGCTTCTGATACCAATCCTGGAACATAATTGTCACTTGGAGCCACTGTCTAATACAGCTCTTGTAGACACTCCATTCACCTTTACAGTGGTCTCCATGGAGGGACCCACTATTCTGGACCAGTCTGGAGAGGCGGTAGTGGGGCCTGCACAACTGACCTTGCCACAAAAGGACGTGAGTTAGCATTTTTGGTGCCCTCACTGGGATCATTTCGTGCACCTCTTAACCACTGATTTGTTCTCCGGAAGCTCTCCTTGTAGCCTATATGCAACTTTGTCAGTGTCTTTTGGGGACCGGCATTCCCTTTTCATGTGTCCATCCTTCCCACAATTATAGCAAAACATACTTTCTGGAGTTTGAGCTGGCCGAGGCGCCACACTGGGAGCCAGGGCGGGGGTACTACTAACTGGAAACCTTGGTGCCATCTCTGTCTGCGGCGTGATAAGCATTTGGAGACACCTCGTCAGTTTCTCCACTTCCATGGTCAAGGAATTGAGTTTGGAGCTGTTATCAGCAGGAGATACATGGGTGTGTACCCCATAGCAGATGCAGTCGGATATAGGTCGGGCCCATACTTGCAGGTGTGGCCTTCATAAAGGGACTGTTTTTGAATTCCCGGATCTCTCTCTCAACAGTTCACCTCATTGTGGCATATCTTTTTCCTTGTCAGAGCACTCATTGACTGCCAACCTCTGCCCCTGAACTTCACTTGATGGGTATTCCTCAGTCACTCGGGTCGTAGCTGCAGCTATTGGTGCAGGTCCCTCCCAAGGTCCCCTTTTCTCAACTCCTCGAATTTCTCTCATTAACTCATCATAGGAGGGTGGGGATTCCAGTCGATTTGCCAGGTGTAACTGAAGCAACAGCAGTTCTGAGAAGGGGGCAGACTTAAGGATCCTGTCCAGCCTGGTTCGGTCCAGTTCAATTGCTGGCAAACTACCCTTTCTAAGGCATTCTTGCAACAATTTTTCCAGCCAAGATACATACACAGACAACAACTCCCCTTGGTACTGTTGTGCATTTCTTACTCTCCACCATAGGTCCTCATCAGAATCTGGGCTCCCATACACATTCTCCAAGGCCTCAAGATAGCCTGTGCAGTCACTTCAGGTTACTGGCCCATTTAGCATGGATGGTAGCCAGGGCAGGACCTCGGAGGCTCTCACTAACCCTCTTTCGCTTTTGGCTTCCGAGCATTGCCATTCTAGCACTTGGGAGCAACATAGTCTATCCAGGTCTCCCAGTAATCCTCCCCTTGGGGGGTGGGGAGGGTGCCAGAGAAGATCCTCAACCTTCGGTAAGAGTCGTGACTAATGGCAGGTGCAGAAATAGGAGTCTGCATTGGTTCAGCCACCATTACGGGTACTGGAGCGGAGAGGTGTTGGGGAGGAACACCTCAGGTGGCAAGAATAGTTTCTTCAAGTCCTCCACAGTTTTCCTTCCCAGCAACCATTTAGCAAATTTCTCCTCAAAAGTTTCAGACAGTGATGGGGCTCATTCCCCGGTCTTTACTGTCCTTAGTTATCACTCTCCAGGCAGTGAGGGCCCTCTGGGGTAATGGTCTGTGGCACTTTGGAGCTATCTATGGGATCCTTAACCTCTACTAGGGCCAGGAAAGTGTGGGTGAGCAGATTAGCATGCCGACCCACCACCACAGGGTTTTGTAAACCTTCCACCTTGGAAAGTACTCCCTGTACAGTGTCCGTATTGATACCCAGGGGATGTCCAGTATAAGCATAGCATTTTGGGGTCGATCTCCTCCCCAGTACACCCTCCACCAGCCGGTGCACAGCCACTTCTGTCGGGTACCCATTTTTCTTAACAGTGGTTCGTAATATGGCCACTACAGGACACACAATCCCAGCGGTGCCTCCAAGATGTAACCCCTAGATGGCGCTGTCCCAGGGGCTACTACCCCTGCCCTGATTTGCCACTAACAGGTTGAGGGGCCTGGATCCGATGGCGGGTGCCTCCACCCAGAGGTCAGGGTTTGCAATAGTTAAACTAACTTGGTCACAGCCCTCTGGGACACTGCAACCCCCCTTTCTTCCCACTAGTGGCCCACACAGTATTTCAGAATTACCTTCACAGTATACACTTACCCCCAGGACTGGTTCAGCTTTGGGACCCCTGTAAAATAAGCAGATACAGTGCAACAATCACAGTACAATACTTTAACATAGACAAATACCTCAGGCAGTATAACTTTGCTGAAACAAGCAGCTCTGATTTATTTAGGGGGATATAACAAGGACAGGGGGAAATCAGGTTAATTAGCTTATCACTTTACTCATCTACCTATGGCTCTGTGCACAGGCCTATCCCTACCAGTTACTGTCCCTGGGTACCCAAGCCCTAGTGGCTAGTCCAAACTGTGGCAGCTGGTAGGGGCTCTTTCACACAGAGAAAAGAAAAATTAGTTAAACAGTCAGCAGTACAGTAATTCCATTTGGATTCAATGTGGCAATTCAACAGGGAGTGACTCTGAATTAGTACTCACGACCTCCAAACAAGATAGGGTCCTTCAACGTCAGCAGGGCTACTCTTGAGCTCCACGAGACTCCTCACACATTTATATGGCAAACTGCAACAGGCAAAAGTCCTTTAATGGCAGCAGGATTCACTTGAGCTACACAAGCCTCCTCACACATTTATATGGTAAACAGTAACAGGCAAAAGTCCTTTAATGGCAGCAGGATTCACTTGAGCTACACAAGCCTCCTCACACATTTATATGGTAAACAGTCACAGGCAAAAGTCCTTTAATGGCAGCAGGATTCACTTGAGCTACACAGCCTCCTCACACATTTATATGGTAAAAGAAAGTACTATACCAGGCAGGCTGCTTCTCTATCCGATCGCAATTACTGCACAATACCGGGAAAACACACAGCAGATTCAGTTCCTGACAGACCAAGTGCAATTCAGCAATTTCTCCAGTCTTCTACAGGGTGAGCCTGGTTTCTACTCTTCAGATATCCTTTGATTCTCTTCACAGCACGATTCAGTCCTAACAAGCAGTTACACAAGCTGCAGACCGGAACTCTGGGCCTTACACACATTTCCGACTAAAACTGCACACTGAAAAAGCACAGGGCTCCTTCCCTCTTCACTGCCAGAGCTCAACTGAAACTCCAGCAGACAAAACCTGGCACTTCCTTTGAGTTCCTCCCAGTTCTTGGCTGGATTGGCTGTCCTCACAATAGACTGCCCCTGTTGGTCCAAAAAGGCTCAAGTCCAAACTACATCTCCCAGAGTCACTGCCCATACAATCCTCTTGTGGCTGGCTCAGATTACGAGTCCAAGTTCTGATTCGTCCAAGGCACCATTTTAGAGCTACCTTAACCCACACTGATTGGTCCAGTTCAGCAGTTCAAAACTAGAATGAGGAACTAGGCAACACAGTTCTGACTGCAAAGAAAGCAAGTTAGACAAACTGTATTTTCATTATTACTCTAAATGATTTCTGGCAAACAGTTACATCTTTCAGATAGGTTCCCTTTGCACCCTAGTGACTGCAAAATGGAGTGAATTGGCAGCAGCTCGAGTGGTACTCAAGCAAAGAAACACACAGTCCCCCATACAAACTAATTATGTCTGCAAGCAGACAGCTCTTAAAGAGACAGTACCAGAGGCTCTAAAAACACTCACAGATAAATGGCTTAAACGTCAAACACCATTCAGGCTTGGAGCATTCAAGCAAGCTCCTAGAAGTCTTTTGGGAACCCCCATTTGCAGGGGGGTTACACATGGCTGAGCCTAGCCAAGACAGCTGCTTAGGCTCTTCTCTCTGTGACTGCAATCTACATCCAAATAGTCTGCATATTTCCCAATAACTTTTTATAAACCAAAGCACTCTTCTGACTAAGTGTGATGACAGCAACAGGGATGTTTTTTTCTGCATAACCTCATCTCATCTGCGGCAGCATGTCACTCAATTTCATCACAATTTGAGCTTTCTCACCTTAAAGACCATGTCAGCAGCAATGCCGATTGACCACGTAGAAGCTATGTTTGTTCAGCTTCTCATGGTTTGGATGAAATAAGAGGACCCACAGTTGCCAACAGCAAAACTATGCAGGGACTGGATAGTAGAGCAGCTGCAATGGAGCAGCATTGTGTTCATGTGGATACCGCAACTCATGATCTCCAGGCTCAGCTGAGAGACCAGACCAAGATCATTCACTAGTTTCAAGAAAAGGTGGATGATCTTGAGAATAGGGGAGGACAAAATAATCTCAGGTTCATGGGGCTACCTGAGAAGGCTGAACTCAATGATACCATCAGTTTTCTGTGTCATATCCTCTCTTCCCTACTTAGGGTATCCAGAAATCCTCATTTTGAACTAGAAAGATCCCACAGATCTCTTGACCCCCTCCCAAAAAGGGTGAGAGACTTCATTCCATCTTGGCTAATTTTCTACCATGTCAGGTGAAGAA
The DNA here is from genome assembly GCA_016271365.2 of Neoceratodus forsteri. Lineage (NCBI taxonomy): Eukaryota > Metazoa > Chordata > Ceratodontiformes > Ceratodontidae > Neoceratodus > Neoceratodus forsteri. The sequence goes on from CM028138.1 coordinate 84,318,178, forward strand.
GGATATTTGCATAGGGCCAGAGAACAGGAGTGCCTTGAATGGTAAGGCCACCCAGTTATGATTTTCCCGGACTTTTCATTGGACTTAAACAACTAGCTGAGTGCTTACATAGCTGTGAGGCAGTGGTTACATAGCCTGGCATACCTTTTACATCAAGGTACCCTTCCTCTCTATTGATTGTGGTAAATGGAGTGCCAAAGATCATTGATTCACCAGAAGCTGTGGCCACTGTGCTAGACATCCAGTGAACCAGATCAGGGAATGATGAGGCTTGCACTCCAAGCTCTGACAGGCAAAACACTGTATTTCCAACCACTCCACCTGCAGTGCCCATGGACACTATCCCTGTCAGCCACACTGGCCAGACCCAGGCCTCTCCACATGCCTGAGGAGGAACAGTGGTCCTTCCCCTAAAAGCAAAGAGAAGAAACCAGAAGCAGGCAAAAAAAAAAAAAGAGCACTCCATTCCCCTGGACCATTCTTGCAGCTATAGCCACATGAATGATGACTCTGGAGAGGAAGAACCTGAATTTTTCAGTGCTTCTCATCACTAAGACATATGCCCCCCCTTGCCACTGAAAGCACAAATGCTACACCCAGAAGAGAGACCCACAAAAATGCTCCTCAACCACCTTCAGTGCCCCCCACAGCTCCACTAAACCTGCAGCACAGGAAAGTAATATAGCCTCCACAGCCTCTCGGATATCTTGGGCAGAGGTAGTTGCCACCTTGGTCCTTCTCCCATCCTTGAGTTTGTTAGGCCCTTAGGATGCTGACACTGCTTCTCAAACACTCCCAACAAAACCTATGGGACCAGGGGCTACTTCACCCTGATCAGGTACTTTCTTCTGACTTTTGAATGTGAGTGGGTCCTGGATACTCTTATGTCCAATTTAATGGACAAATGTTCCAAGTTGTTTGGAAGAATCTTGCCTGTACTGCGCTTTGAGTCTAGGAATATTGCTTGAGGGGTAGACTAAGATTCAAGTCACCTATATTGTTTGGAAAGCAATATAGTTTTACTTATAGTACTAAATTTGCCACCAATAGTCTACAAGAAACATTTCATGGCTGAGTGAGCCACTTCCTAGGGGTTTTCAGTGGTCCCATTTAATAAACATAACCATAATTAATACATCATACTTTAAATTTCATATAATGCAGAGTGTGGCCCATTGCAATTCATTAATTTAAAAAATTATAATATCCAGGTTGCAAGATATTTTAGTCAATAAAGGGTGTTGCTTTTATTCTATGACATACAAAATGTATGCATGATTATGATTTCCATGTATCTTGCCCAAGAAAAGTATTAAACATCCAACACTCATAACTTAAACCTCTGTTTATAGATATTTAAAAATATTTTGTTCACCTTTTGCTATGAAAAAAGATAAAACAATGAAAAATCAAACTTCAAGAAACTGATGAAATGCTGTCTCCTACGCCCAGTGAGATTTTAGTACTGACAGTTGTAGTGGTATAACTTGTAAACTTGCATTTGAACTTGGTACCACTACTTTGGCCTTTGGACTCATTTTTTTTGTGTACTTGTTACTTGTATTTTACCATGGATATGAGTAGGGTCTCCCATCAATGCCTTCTCAGCGCTCTAATATCTGGGACTTGCGAATGGAACAGAGGGGGAGGAATGTGTTTGTAGTAGCACAGTACAAAAAACATTGAACATTGTCAAGACTTGCCCTGTTACTGCGAACCCCTGGATGTTGGCCATGGAGAGTAAGGACACCAAGACTATTAGCACTGGTACTACAAATGATTCTTATATCCTTTCCTGTACTTTCTTGGCTGTCAAAAATAAGGTGTGTTTCAAAGATTTACCATACTCCTCTCTAGGTGGTTCTATGTATTGGGGTAAGGAAGGGATCTGCATGAAAATTCCATCTCAGCTCTGCTTTACACTCCTTGATGCCATAGGGTGGCACTCCCCCAACACTTTGGCCTGTTTAATCAATATGGCTGGTTGGGCTACGAATAATTTTACATAAGCAAGGCACTGGACTTGGTATGATGGGTGTGCCAGTCTAACTCTTTAGATCATGCAATGCTTTTAAAGCCCCAGGAACTAGTAATACCCTTACAGCTAGTGCGGCTACTTTTCTACCACATCTTGGGGTGCTGAGATGGTGGTGGAGGCACTAGAAGTGAGCTACAATTCCACAATAGTAAATCTGGGCGATACTCATATTCTAGGCTCTTTATAATGTGCTTCCACTAATGCATTCCTGAGGCCCAACTCTCTTACTCCTAGCCTGGAACCAAGACCAGCATATCTTGAATAGGAGCTGTAATACCAGGCTGCTGCCCCTATGAACAGGACTCTACAAATTATCAAGCCACAGTCAGCCCTCCCACCCTCTTTGTGGTAGTACTCTACCAACTAATAGCCTGATCCCTTCAGTACCTGGAGGCAGATACTTTGTAGATTTGGGATCTCCCCATATTAATAAACCGTACTACTGGGGAATGTTTATATATACACCCTCCCTTATATCACAGGGAAGGATAACCTCCCTCCTCCTGTCCTGTATGCTAAGTTCCTTTTTTTTTTTTGAAATTGTATTTTTTATTAGTCATTTTCAATATTCTCTTCTATACAGTACCATTTGACTTTTTACAGAATGATGCATAGGCTCAGGTAACTCCAAACATGGGTTACAGTCAATCATTATTATATCTTTAACTCATTCATTGTAACTCTACCATGTCAGGCTAATTCATATGTGTACATCTTAAATTAAAATATAACTTAAACTCAAATCCGAAGTCTTTACCTTCCATTTCCGATCTTATTACCTTTTTTCAGTATGACTTCTGCTCCCCAGTCCCCGCCTGTCTCCATTTTATCTTTACCGTTACCATTATACTTTGGGTGATCCTCCCTTTATCCTATGGTAGAACAAAGGGAGTTTCTCAGACCCACCTCGGGTCAGTCCTGGAGCCTTCAGATGTCTTGTGGTACTGCTCATTAGCCTACCATCTCTCCCTAGTGTAAAAAATTTGGTTCCCTAGGAACAATGTACAGTACCCACCTACTCCATCTCGCTGTACAAAGTGCTGTTTTATTATTTAAAGAATATGTAATCCTTTCTGCTTTACATATACTGTTAACAATAGTCCCCCATGTCTCCATTGTGGGAATCCTAACGGTTAGCCAGCATTTCATTATTGCCTTCTTGGCAGCAAGGAGCATAGTTCCTAATAGGGGACCAGTAGATGGACCCCTTAGATGCCTGGGAAAAATATGTAATAGAAAAAATTCTCCAGGCCATGGGAGTCCTGGACCCCAAATCAACTCCAGTTCTTCTAGCAGGGATTTGAAAAAGGGCTGTAATTTCAGGCATGTCCAAAAGACATGAGTATGGTGAGCTGTTGCTTCTCCGCAATCCCGCCAGCAAGAGGCAGTTCTGCCCCTGTCATAGCGTGAAGTTATTACTGGTGTGCGGAAGTACCTTATAAGAAGTTGCCATGAGAACAAACACCACGCCTGAGAGTTAGTAAGTTTAGAAGTCAGATTACAGGCTACTTTCCATGTCTCTTCGGAGATCTATGTGTCCAGTTCCCCTTCTCACTTCTGCCTAACTTGATAGGTGTTTCCCCCTATTGTCTCCATTAATGCTTTATATATGAATGAAATTGCATTCTGTAAGTTTTTGATACGGAGGGTCTGAAGAAGCATTTTTATCAGAGGTGGGTGCTCCTCCTGACTTCGTTCCTCTAGGAGTAAGCTATTAAAGAAGTGTCGAATTTACAAGTACCCAAAAAAGTCTGAGGCTTTCAAGTTGAACTCTTGTTGAAGGGAGATGAAGGTCTTCACCTGTGAGCCTGTCTCAATTGAGTCAGGCTAGTAAGGTGTTAGTGTTCAGTTTTGGAAGGTATGATCTATCGCCCGGAAGTTTTCCAACCGCCCAATGGGGAGAAGCCAGGTCAGGTATGAGGAGATCTGCAGGGATTTACATATCTTATTCCAGGCTCTTACCTGGTGAGTGGTCCAGGGGTCTGTCCATGGCTGCCCTAGGTTAGGAGGGGGGCAGAGTAGAACAAGGCTCTTTCCCACTCTGTGTCTGAGAGTAATAACTCCTCTGTCTCCTTCCATCTAGCAGTATTATCAGGTGCTGCTCTCCTAATCACAAAATAAATATGTGAGGCCCAGTTGTATAATTTAAGATTAGGGAGGGCCAATCCTCCTCTGTCTTTTGGAAGCATTAGAGTGTTTAAGCCTACTCTAGGCTTCTTTCCTGACCACAGAAACCTGGAGATTATTTTATTCCAGTCCTGAAATAGAGTTGAGGGTAAATGAAAGGGTATGTTTTGAAATAAATAAAGTGCTCTTGGTAAGATCACCATTTCGTATCACCTCGACCCTTTGTTTCAGATTCAGTGGGAGAATATCCCACTTTTCCAGGTCGCTTTTCATCTGGGCCGAAAAAAGGGCCGTAATTGAAATGCAGGGCGTCTTCTGATTTGTGGGATAGGAAAACTCCCAAATATTTAAGTTTATTTAACTTCCAGTGGAAAGGGTATCTATCTCTTAACCATTCTGGCTGGTCAAAGTGAAAGACCATTGCCTCGGTTTTGTTAGTATTCAGTCGATAGCCTGAACATCTACCATATTCCTCTAGTATTTTGAAAACCTTGGGAATTGACCTAGTGGGGTTCGAGAGGAAGAGCAGGACATCATCTGCATATAGCGCTATCCGATGCTCTGAATCATCTATCCTAATTCCCTCCACTTCTGTGGCTTGTCGTATAGCCTGGGCCAGGGGTTCTATAAATATAGCGAAGAGGCCCGGAGATAGGGGACAGCCCTGCCTAGTGCCTCTACCCAAGGGGAAATACTGAGAGTGGTGACCTGATACTTTAATGCATGCTTGTGGTGAGGAGTATAATTCTATGAGGACATGATAAAAGAGGAGGAAGCCCATCCCATTCATTGTAGTGAAAGGAAAGCCAGACACTGATCAAATGCCTTCTCGCATCTAAGCCGAGAAGGACACTCTGCATCTTGTTAGCCTGCATTCTCTGTATCAGATGTAATGCCCGGTGAGTATTGTCGGTAGTAGACCTGCCTCCTACAAAGCCTATTTGATCCAGATTAATTAGACTCGGAAGCACTGAATCTAATCTTTTAGCCAAAATGGCAGTGTAATATTTATAATCTACATTAAGGACTGACACTGGTCTGTACGAGCTGCACTGCAGGGGGTTCTTTTTGGGTTTAAGAATAAGTGAGATTGTAGCATATGACCAACTAGGTGGGGGGTATTACCCTGCATTATTTCATTCCTGTATGCTAAGTTTCAATGGAAAATGCTTCTAAATGGGAAATCACAGTATCAACATGTGTGGTTTCAATGTCACTCAGAGTATTGATTTCCTTCATGTCTAGCTAGTCAAGCTAGACTTACCCTCATGAGAGTATGTAGGTAAGTGCGGACTATCACCCATTTCCCAATATTAAGCCTAATGCCTCAGGCTGTTGTGTCAATGTTATAATTATGTTTTGTTTTTCTGTTATGTTTCACTTTATACTGTTGGTTGTGTATTGATACGCCACTTGTTTCACTGTGTTACAAATGTCAGACTGCCCTAGACTCCTCTGCTCGGGGGGGGGTCAGCATTGCAATCTTCCCAATATCTGGTTCTCAGAGGGTACCCCTGGCATTACCTAAAAGCATCACTAAGCCACCTACAGAACTTGCTTCCATTCCACTGACACCTTACTCAAGCATGCATTTCAGTCTAATATGTTATGATGGCTGACATACGGTTTCTTGCTGGAATGTATGTGGGATGAACTCCCTGGTGAAACAGAAGCAAGTTCTAACCCACCTTAAAAGACTATGCAGTCAGATGGCCTTCTTGCAGGAAACCAAACTGTTGTCTCTAGGTGCAGAAAAATTAAAAAGGGAGTAGGGGGAACTGAATTGCACATTTCATCCAATGTTAAGAAAAGAGGGGTCTCCATCCTCATTCACAAAACTCTACACTGGACTATCATAAAAAAAGGTTGACCTCAATGGTAGGTGGGTTCTAGCAATGTTAAAAACAGGCTCCAGTCCCCTGTTCCTGGGTAATCTCTACACTCCAAATGAAGACTCACCTCTTTCTGCCACCAGGTGGCAGAGAAAGTCCTACAACCACAGCAATGTTCCAGGTGGGGACTTCAACCTGGCACTAGACCATATAGTAGACCGCAGCCGCTGTTCAGCAGAAACCCATCCCAGGGCACAAGAAGCAGTCCAACTCTGGATGACAATCCAGGCTTCTTCAGATGATTGGAGGGTGCATAACTGGTACCCTTATAGTATGCCAAGGCTCACTATTCCAACACTGACCTGCCCGGACAGTATTGCCTAACAGGTTCAGTATCATGACAGTGAGCATCCCTGCATAAGGAATCCAGAGGGATGTTGACAGAGGTAATGTAGCAGATGTGATGGCTTGCTACCTTACCCCTGTCCCTTGGATTGAAATCCATGAAGAATAGGAAGGCTGGCTGAGCTGCCCAGTGGTGTTGAGAACTACACTACGGTGGCTTGGCCAACATGCTGTGTAGGTGTGGGTTCTATCCACGCTGTGTGTGAGATCTGTTTTACCACTTCTACCCCCGTAACTACTTCATTTCTAACTCCGACGTCCTCTCCCCCTCGAAGTTAGATATTTTAGTTATGGAGGATGTGGGTGGTGGAGCCACCCACATGGGGGGTTCAGGGGGTGAAGCTCCCGATGTGCCTTGTCATTTTTCAATCAGATGCCTGAAATCATGTTTTCAGGCATCTGATTGATTAACAGGCTGGATTTCGAGCCAGTGGGGTCAGTATCCTGAGACTCAGGATATTGAGTTTAGGGATACCATAGTATATCCACATAATTCCAGAGGTAAGAATTGTGCATTCTACTTAGCAGCCCATCAGTCTTACAGTAGACTGGATATGTGACTTGCCTCATATATCCTCTTATACATGGTGACAGCAATTACTATTCAGTCGATGATCATCTCAGACCATGCCCCAGTCCAGCTGGAAGTCCTCTGGGGCCTACATGCTAACAAATCCCACTCCTGAAATCTTGACCTGCTGCTGATCCATGATCCCCACTTTAGGTCTGGATACAGAGTGAAGCATCAGCCTTTTTCTGGACCAATGATATGAGAGAAACTTTAGTCAGCATAATGTGGGGGACCTTTAAGGCCACATTAAGGGAGGTTAATAATCGGTTACACTGCATGCTATCAGAAAGAGAGGGAAGCTGAGCTAGCTGACTCAGTCTCGAGTCGTATTTCAAAGCCCTGCCAATTGGAGGCTCCAGCCCTTCCCTTCATACTGAAATTCTCAAGCTCTGCATGGAAGTAGACTCTCTTCTCACCAGGAAAGTTGGTCTAGCATTGATGAGACTGTGGCACAAATATTAGAAAAGCAGTGAATAATGTAGCAGAGTACTAGGTGACCACTTGAGAAAACAACAGGTTGAACAACACATGGCTGGGCTCAGAGATGCTTCTGGCAATGTGTGCACTAAGAAGGATGACAAACAATATAATGGAAAACTTCTATGAAGTTCTACATAGCTGCACTGCTGGTCCCTCTGATTTCCTGGTAGAGGCTTTCCTCAAACCTCTATAGCTCCCCAAGCTCACAGCTGAGGAAGCACAGACCCTCAAGGCTTCCTTATTTGTGTCCAAGTTAGAAGCAGCCCTGAAAGCCCTCAATCCCCACCAGTCATCTGTGCGGGATGGCTTCTTGACAGATCTCCTTCAGCTTCTGTCCCCCGTGAATTACCCCTTTCTCCTATGCCTCTACCAGGAGTCTGTGACCACCCGCACCTTCCCGCAAACCATGAGAACAGCGGTTATTATAGTCCTACCTAAAAAGGGAAAAAAGTCAGTAGAACCTGCTAACTATAGTTTTTACCTCCGTTACTATGGTAAACAGCAACATATTTACTGAAGTATTAATGTAACTTGAGCACCTGATGCCTTCCCTCATTCATCCATCCTACATAGGCTTTGTCCTGGAGTGCCTTAACTCTGCTCACCTACATACATTAATAAACCTTGTGTGTATTGCAAAGAGTGCACCCACTCCAGCTGCAGCAACATGTATAGACTTCATAAAAGCCTTTGACTTGGTGGAGTGGGGGTACCTTTATGAGGTGCTGGAAATGATGAGATTTTGTTCTCAGTTCCTCACAAGCATTGACTATATACTCTAGCCTTATGGCCAAAGAACTTACCAGCTTTATTGTCCATATCATCTCTGACCCCTTCCCCGTGCAAAAAGGTACTTGCTAATGCTGCCCTCTTCCCCGCTCCTGTTTTTACTGGCCATTGAGTCCCTAGCCTCTGTAATCTGCACAGTTCTCCTGATCACAGGTCTCCAAGTAGGGCAAGAGAGTTACAAGACTCTTCTCTATACAAATGATTTACTGGTGACTATGGACCATACCCCTGTTTCCACAACCCAACTACTCAGTCTCCTGGACTCTTTTTCTAATGTTTCTGGACTGAAAGTCAACAGATCTAAGATGGAGATTCTGCATCTAAACAGACACTGTGAAGCTTCTACAATGCAACACCTGGGGATGCGGTGGGCCGCAGACTCTATCAAGTACCTTGGATTACCATCTCCCCAAAGATCACAAAGATGTGTGATTTAAACCCCACCACACTGTTGGCAGATCTGCATGTCAAATGTGACAGGTAGAAGGCCCTTGAAATGTTATGGCAGGTAAGATACAAGCAATTAAAATGGTCATGGCCTCCAGACTACTTCATACTCTAGTTCGCCTGCAATGCCCATCCCTGGTAACTAGTTCACCACTATAGATAAGATGATAGGCAGTTTCTTGTGGGATGGGGACAACCCAGATAAAGCCATACAAAGCTCATAGCATACTGGGAAGGAGGAGGGTGGGATCTCCCTTGATTCCAGGCATAGTCCTGGGCTATCCACAACGTGCAGACTCTCAAATTGCTGCAACTCCTGGATTAATCTTCTCCTTTTTGGCTGGGCCTGGAGGCCTCATAGACAAGGGAGGGATACCAGCTTCATGTCTATATACTCCTTGCACAAAGTTCCTGAAGTCATGCCCCACAATTAGACCCTCACTATTATTCTGGAAGCAGGTGCAGTGCTGGTTAGGGCCTGGTGCTACCACCCAGCCATCACCCACTAAGGGACAACCCCAGTATTAGAATTGGGAGGGGTCCCCAAGATGGAATAGGTAGGCAGAAAAGGAAATCTGAGGAATAAAAGACCTGCTAATATCAAACACCAACCTTATGGACTCCTTCAAGGGACTCCAAAATAGATATCACTGGGATAAAGATGAATGTTGGCTTTTCTTACAGATTAGAAATGCCCTTAGTCCTTATCTTAGACAGCTCAAAAAAACAGCTATAACATTCCCACAGCACCCCGTGCTCTGTTGACTGAAGACCAATAAAAATAGATCCAGCTCCATCTATCAATTGCAAGGGTGGAGCCATGGACTTGACCTACCTACAGAAGATTTCAGTAAGGCGTTTGACACCATTCCACATAGGAGACTAGTAAGCAAGCTGGATAGCTTAGGAGTGAGTCCAAAGGTAGTCAATTGGATAAAAAATTGATTAGGGGATAGGTGACAGAGAGTGGTGATAAATGGAGTACACTCTAAGGAAGGGCAGGTGACCAGTGAGGTGCCTCAGGGATCAGTGCTGGGACCGGTCCTCTTTGATGTCTTAATATGTGAAATTGAAGAGAAGCTAGAAGGGAAGGTCTGTCTTTTTGTGGATGACACCAACATTTGCAATAGAGTGGACATTCCAGGGCAGTGGAAAGGATGAGCAGAGACCTGAGAAAACTAGAGGAGTGATTAAGGGTAAGACAGCTGGGTTTCAATGCAAAAAAGTGAAGAATATTGCACTTAGGGCACAGAAACAAAGAGGAGGAGTACAAAATGGGTGGAGTGGCATTGATGACCACCAAGCAGGAAAGAGACCTGGGGGTAATCATACTGGATGAACTAAAGGTGGCCAGGCAGCACAACAAGGCAGTGGAGAGGGCAAGTGGGATGCTGGGGTGCATAGGGAGGAGTATCACCAGCAGAAAGAGGGAGGTGGTGTTGCCTCTGTATAGATCTCTGGTAAGACCCCACCTAGAGTATTGTGTCCAGTTCTGGAGACCACATCTCTGGAAGGACATAGACAGAGTGGAGGTAGTCCACAGTAGGGCAACTAAAATGGTGTAGGGTCTGTATCAAAAGCCCTATTAGGAGAGTCTAAAGGACTTCAATGTACACCCTGGAACAGAGGAGGGTGAGGGAAGATATGATAGAGACCTTTAAATACCTCACGGGGTAAATAAAGTAGAGGAGGGGAGTAGTTTTTCAAAAGAAAAGGTCCTCAAGAATAAGGGAAATGCCATGAAGCAGGACGGGGGCGGGGGTAAATTCAGTAGAGATGTGAGGAACTACTTCTTCACAGAAAGAGTGGTGGATATCTGGAACAGTCTTCCAGTGAAGGTGAGGAGGTGAGGGCAAAAACAGTGGTGGGGTTCAAGAATGCTTGGGATAAACACAAATGAATCATAGTGGAAAGGAAGGGGGGGAGGAAGAAGAGCTGTAAATCAGGCATGGTCTGATGCACTAGTGTAGGTAGAGAGAAATGGGCAGACTGGATGGGCCAAGTGGCCCTTATCTGCCATCAGATTCTATGTTTCTATCAACACCTTTGAGACTGTACCCTGGACAGACACTCAAAGCAGTAGAACAGTGGGCAACTTGTCTAGGTAAAGAAGACTCTGATATTGAGTGGACAGCCTGCTGGAGGCTCAACCACACCATTACATGGGAGCCTAAATTGCCCACTTCTGTTTATCATCCATCACTGGAGCAATACCCATACAGCTTCTAGCCTCCCTCATCCCCCCTTCTCCCTGATACACAGTATACCCCTACATTGATATTAAAAGCAGCAAGCACTATGTAGTCACACCTCCTCTGATGCCACATACTTAGGACCAAGATGCATTGGGAGTACAGCTGGTCTGTCTCACTTTTTTGGTCAATGGTCTTTAGTATGGCATGCATTGTTTTTTACTGTCTTTCAGTATATGGTATGCATTGCTATTCATTGTCTGTCAGGTATTTTAAGTGATGCATCAATTTAACATGTATTGTGAAGTTGCACCATATCTACTGTAGTGACTCTGTGGGGATAGGTTGTATGCTAGGCTCTTTTTATACTGTTGTTGATATTGTACTTGTCCTACATGCACCCTGAGATTCGTCTGAAGAAGCATACTTATTTGTTTGCTGGGAATCAGATATGGGATTGTTCCAATGACAGCCAGTTCTTACCATTCAGCTAAAGAAAAATTCCTAGCTTGAAGGTAAGAAAGCTCCCTTCCTTTATATTTGCTATCCACAGATACCCACTAAATGTCACTATTGTTTTCACAATTACTCAGCACTCCTTTTGACTGTAAATCACAGCTTCACCAGTAGATGGAACTGCTTTGCACAGACTGCCTTTTCTTATATACAACACTACCTTGTCAGCCAAACGTGCTTGTTTCCAGCTATGACCTGGGGGAAGGAGATACAGGAGGCAGCAGGGAGGTAAAACACAGTAATACATGGTATTCAAAAAGTTATAGTGACAAAATGAATACAGAGACAACATTTACATAAAATAGGAGCAGAAAATGGAGTAAGGTAAAACATGGGTGACTAAGCTCCAAAAACATGACATATAATATACAAAGAGATGCATATTTACATAGGCAGAATAGCCAGAAATGTAGGGCAAATATGTGTAGGCGATACAACTGAGGTTAAGTGATGCAAAAGGAAACTAATGACAGGGCCCTTGAGGATCAGAAAAGCAAACACAATATGCAGCAGCTCATCAAAAACAAAAATCTGGACACCAGAAACCACCTGCTGACAGGGATCACATCAAAGAATGCCTGGACCAGCTACAATACAGTAGAATTTCATGGAAGTAGGCCAGTGACCACCTTAGGGGTACTTGTGGCAAGTCAGGGGAGTCTTATAGTTCTCCTTGATGAGTGTCTCAGAAGACTGGAAGTTGGGGGTTGTGGGGGTGTTCCAAATATTTGAAAGTCTGTGCTTGATTGAGGCTTGACCTGTATTATACCTGTATCCCAGAATTTGGAATCTGTTGCCTTTCTCTGATCTTAATTTGTAGAAGATATTTGTAGAAGGGGACAAAAAAAGGATCCCTGAGGTCATTTGGTTGTTCATATTACTAGAATTTGGCACAGAACAGGGCAATATGGAGAGAGTGCCAAACCAAGGAGGGCCCAGCCTAGCTCCATATACATTGTGCAGTGATGGCTATAAGGAGAAAAGGCCATGGTGAATATGCAAAGGGTATTGAACAGGGGATAAATCTGGATAACCTACTGGAGGCACCAGAGAATACCACAGCACCATAGTCTAACAGGGAAATGTATGCATTCAACTATATGTTTCCTAGTTTTAAAGGGGAGACCAATACGGATTATAGGGATTCACCCTATACACAAGTGTTTGAGCTTGGCAAAACATTTGCCACAGTGCAGGTTATGTGATCAAATTAGTCTAGTTATTGGTCTCGATTCAGGCCAAGATATTTATAGGAAGTTACCAAGTCAAGGAGGGCTCCTAGTGTTGACTGTATTTTCACAAAGGGCAGGGAATTGGTCTACCAGTGTTTGGAACCAAACAGCATAGATACAGTGTTCTTGTAACAGTTAGTTGATTTGCAAAGAACCAATTTTGTACATTAAGGAAGTTGAGCTGGAGGGCCTGCTCAGTGGAGGAGGGAGTAGGTCGTGAGGAGGGGAGATAATAGCATCATTTGGGCACATGTGAGTTTTGAAGGGGGTTAAGGAGCTGGGGAGGTCATTTATAAAGACAGACAATGGAGGGGGACCCAGGAATGAACCTTGGGGGACCCCAAGGGTAACAGGGAGGAAAGAGGACTCCATCTTTTAAATGATTGTGTTCTAATTCCATACATCAATTTATAAAACCTATAAAAACATAACAAGGTTCACAAAATTACAGTGCTGTTATTTTTAACATCATATTGCTGTATATTGACATGTATAGACATGTAGCGAAACATAAGAATTGTATTGTTAGGATCTATTCATGTTGATCAAACTCCAAACTTTAATTTATAAAAGCTTAAGTTTTTATGCCTAACAATTCAAAGGTTACAGCTTTCATAACATAATGTCAAGCAGTATAAAATATCCTAAAAACATTATTTCAGTAAATTATCAGACGATATTAGTGGTTATTCTTTCTAAGAATAAATATATTCTTGTATAGTTTACAATAAAATTGCAAAGTTGATAATATTTTCCTTAAACTGCTCAAACATTATAAAGCTGCTATTCACTTGCTTAAAGTTTGCTAAAGATACATACCACATATACATAGTAACATAGTAGTTGATGGCAGATAAGAACCGCTAGTCTGCCAGTATTCCTTGCCTGCATCAGTGGCCACTGACCCTACTTGGTCATTGGCTATTATCACCTCTCTTCACCCCATCTAGGGTTCCCTTATGTCTTCACCCCATCTAGTGTTCCCTTATGTCTATCCCATGCATGTCTGAATCTACCCACTGCGTTAGCACCCACCACTTCCTGAGGTAGGCTATTCCAAGCATCCACCACCCTCTCCATGAAGAAAAACTTCCTCACATTTCCCATTATCCTGCCCCCAATCTCATATCATGTTCCCTCATCCTTGTACATCTCTCATACTGAAAGATGTCACCCACCTGCACTTTGTTCAAGCATTTAAGATAGTTAAAGGTCTCTATCATAACCCCCCTGTTCCCTCATCTCCTCAAGTGTATACATATTGAGGTCTTTTAATCTGTCCTCATATGCTTTCTAATGCAAGCCCTTAACCATCTTGGTTGCCCTTCTCTGGACCACCTCCACTCTGTCTATATCTTTGCTAAGATGTGGCCTCAAGAACTGAACACCGTATTCCAGATGAGGCCTCACCAGCATTTTGTACAATGGCATCACCACCTCCCTTCTACTGCTAGTGGTACCCCTTCCTATTGACCCCAACATCCCACTGACCCTCCCCACAGCCTTGTTACATTGTTTGGCCACCTTTAGATCATCTGAGATGATTATTTTTAAATCCATCTCTTCCCTGGTGACTGTCAGCAATTCCCCTCCATCCTTAGCTCTTGGCAGGGTTTCTTCACCCCAGGTACATGATTTTACTCTTCTTTGCATTAAACTTTAATTGCCACACCTCTGACAACTCTTCCAGCCTTCTCAGATCCCTCCTCATTCTTGCGACCTCCTCCAGTGTGTCTGCTCTGTTGCAGATCTTAGTATCATCCACAAATAGGCAAACCTTCCCCTCCAGGCCTTCAGCAATTTCACTGAAGAAGACATTAAAAAGGACTGGTCTCAGTATCAATCCCTGAGGTACCCCACTGATCACCCTCCTTTCCCCAGATTTGGTCCCATGTACTACCACCCTCTGCTTCCTGTCCCTCAACCAGTTGCTATCCCAGTTTTCCACTTTGTGGCAACCCCCAAGCTACTTAGCTTGTTCACCAGTCTTCTGTGGGATACAGTGTCGAAGGCCTTACTGTAATCGAGGTATGCAATATCCACTACTCCTCCCTGATCCACTTTGATCATCACCCAGTCAAAAAAGTCAACCAGATTTGTTTGACATGACCTTCCTGCTGTGAATCCATGCTGTCTTGGATCCTGTGCTCCCATGGTTTCCAAGTGTTCCACAATCCTCTCCTTAAGCAGTGCCTCCATGATCTTATGTACTACTGAGGTGAGGCTAACCAGCCTGTATTTCCTTGCCTCCTCCCTGCTACCACTCTTGTGGAGATAGACTACATTTTCCCCCTTCCAGTCCTTTGGAACCACCCCTGTATCGAGTGACTCACGAAACAGGGCCATCAGTGGTGCTTCTAGCACCATCCATAATTCCTTTAATATCCTGGGGTGTATATCATCTGGTCTCACTGCTTTGTTCACCCTCAGTTTAGTGAGTTCCTCCAGGGCTCTCTCTTCTGTAAAGGGAGTGGTGTTTGCCTCCCCCCCCCTTATTTTTGCTGCCGCCTAGCTGTGGTCCCTCCCCCTTTCCCTTTCCTCCCCTCTCCCTCTATCGTGAATACTAAACAGAGGTCTTCTTTTAGTATCAGTGCATTTTCTGGGTCCCCTTCTACACACACACCTTCCACCCCTTTGAGCTTTACAATCCCCCCGCCCTTCCTTCTATCACTAATGTATCTATAAAATGCCTTGTCCCCCCTTCACCATCTGCACTAATCTTTCTTCTGTCTGTGCATTTGGTGCCTAATCACTTTCCCAGCATCCCTCTTTCTCTCTCTCTCTCTCTCTCTGGGTACACTGCCCTATCCTCATTCTTCTGAGTCTCCTTGTACTTTCTGAATGTCCTCTTTTTGTGCTTCACTTTCTATGCCACCTCCTTTGTTTGTAAACAAACAGAAAAGGCAGAACATGGAGTCTGCACATAGAATTTTTAAAGAAGAGATCTGGCCACCAGCAAGAAAGTCAGTTACCATACAAGTCTATCCTTTATTACAAAGACAATTTATATAAAAAAATTGTACAATCTTTTATTAGGAAGGTATCAGGTCAACACTGCATTGGAAGAATGGCACAATCAAAAACTGCACTGACAGTACAGCATGCACAGTTTTAGAGTTGGTTTATTTATATTAGCATGGTTTTTGACTGTGCCTGTTTTCTAGTGTATGTGAGGCATGGTTTCTGACTGCTCCATTCTTCTGATATGGTTTTGACCTAGTCCCTGTTAGGGAAATGTTTTTAATGTCACAAGCAGAAGATTATGACCTCAGTTAGCTAAAAAACAAAGTTAAATAAATTATGACAGACATGAGTTTTGTTCTTATGTAAACGTTTGAGATGTGTAAAGTTGGCAAAACTTTGCTGCAATAGAACTTTGCGAAGTTGGCCAAGTTCACGAAGTTCAAAGTGTTGACTTCACAACATTTATTGCCAGGCAAAGTGGTACTTTTCCTGTGAAGTGACCAAACTTTGATCGCAAAGCTGCTATTTCATGGAAAAAAGTGGCTCTTCACCTTAGAAAATGTAGCAAAGTCGGTGTAGTCAAAGTCAGTGATGACTATAGGAACTTCACAAAGCTTCATGAAGTTGAAGTTTTGCAACCTCACTGATGAAGTTTAACTTTGCTGCATCTCTAGTAAATACCCTCAGTTATAAAATCATGGAATGGCTCATAAAATCCATTTTTTTTGGAATAATGTGTTATTGAACTTTGCTTAATTCTAAACAGATGGAAGCTGGGTTGTATATGGTATGCATGATCACTGGACTGAGGGCAGTCAACTTGTACTTAACATGAGTTTAATGTTTCAATACATGATTCTGTACAGCATAAAAAGTTAGATAAAGAAACTCACAGACAAAAAGAAGAAAAAGTAGATGGAAACAACATAAGAGATTGTTCAGACAAACAAAGTAATATATCATAATCAGTTTACCCTGGGGTGCTACTAGATGACTTCCACGCATTGCCAAACTGCTGATCAGTCCTTGCTGCCTCTCCGTTTGGCAGTAACTTATCATCGCTAGGGTTGTCATTAAAGTTTCCACACATTCCACATAAGGAGTTTCTATACTGTTGTCCAGCTTTGACAATTAAGGTGCTCAAACCATCATAATATATTTCAACGTCAGTTGTTGTTCTAAGCACCACCATGTTATCGAGCCATGATATGGAAGCTAAAGATCCCACAGCTACTGGTGATGTAGTGGTTACTCCATTTACCTGAAATGTAATGTAAAATATAAGAACATAGAAAATGCTGGATAAGAAAGAACAATGTCTTCTAGTTTTAATCTGCTGCCATCCAGACGATTGCACTGTTAAATATTATAATAAACTGATATAGCTGCTGTGTAATGGGAAGTACAGCAGCACAAGGGAAACCATTTTTGGTTAGGGTAATGCATTGCTGCTTTGAATACTACAGAGGATTTGGACTGAAATGGAAGGAATAAGAGGTTCTCTAATTTCTTACTGTCTCCTTTTAAGAATCAGTCAGTTATTAATCTTGAAGTTTCAGGCCCTGGAATAAATGTTCTCTTTAAGAAAGCTTGAAAGAGAAATGTGTTTCTTCTTATCTTGTATCTAACTGTGGTTAAGCATTCAATACTTGTATACTGTACAATACATTATATAACATGGCAAAATGAAACTGACAGTAGAGTTTATCTCTGCTGTAACTAGATGACCTTTCACTTTTTTTTTGAGGATGGAGGGATGCTTTTCTTGGCAGGTTGTGAACTCCCAGTGTGCTGAAAAGGGCCATAGTTCAGTCCCCTACTCTTAGTTACCTTGTACTGTTTTTCAAATATTTGCTGTTCAAGGTGTTGGCTGATGCATCCTCTTGTCTACCATATGTCATTTTTTGAGATTTTTATCTGAACAGTACAATATTACAATTTATCAGTGATCATATTAATTAAGTCAACTGAAACTTATTTTTTCACACATTATATTAGCAGCAGCTCTATTCTTTTTTAAGATCAGGTAGTTTTGTGTGATTGGGATGAAGAAAATAAATATTTTCTCAGTTTTTTTTTGCACTGGTCTAATTTCACCACACATATCTTTTTTGGAAAGGCATACTAAAATAATATTCAAATAATGGGCTTTTAACATTAGAGGGAAGGTGATTTGTTATTTTTCTTCCAAGGAGACAACGTTTTGGATGATAATGTGCACCAGCATTATTCAGATACATAGATACATAGACAGTGTCGGCAGATAAGGGCCTATGGCCCACCCAGTCTGCCCATTTGAGCTTGTAAGTTCAGTTTGTTTTCCTAGAAGTCTGTTGCCCTTACCCCTGACCTCCAGAATTCTTTATGTCTATCCCATGCATTCTAAATCCGTGATTGTTTCAGCCCCACCACTTCTCTGGCAGGGTGTTCCACTTGTCCACCACCTGTTCTGTGAAGAAATTCTTTCTCATGTTTCCTCTGAATCGTCCTCCTCCAACTTCATCCCATGCCCTCTAGTCCTGGAACATCTTTTCGCTTAACAATAGTGTTTTCCTGCACCCTGTTCCTCCCTGTAAGATACTTGTATGTCTCTATCATATCCCTCTCCTCCTCTCTCCTCCAGGGAGTACATGTTTAGTTCCTTCAACCTGTCTTCATAGGACTTGTGATGCAATCCATGCACCATCTTTTGTTGTCCTCCTCTGAACGTTTCTACCCTGTCTATGTCCTTACGTAGGTATGGTCTCCAGAACTGTACACTGTACTCCAGGTGGGGCCTCACTAGTGTCTTGTATAGCGGAATTATGACCTCCCTTTTCCTGCTGGTGATGCCCTGCCTATACATCCCAGCATCCTATTTGCTTTACCTGCTGCCTTGTCACACTGTTTCCCTACCTTGAGGTCATCAGAGATGACAACCCCAAGATCCCTTTCCTGCTTGGTGCATGCTATATCCTCACCCCCAACTAATATATTGTGCCAGGTTTTTGTGCCCATATGCATTATCTTGCACTTCTTTGCATTGAATTTCAACTGCCAAACCCTGACCATTCTTCAAGTTTCTGCAGGTTGCTTCTCATTCTGTCTACACCCTCTGGTGTGTCTACTCTGTTACAGAGCTTTGTGTCATCAGCGAACAGTGAAATTCTGCCTTCTGGGTCCCATGCAATGTCACTGATGAAGATGTTGAATAGGACCGGTCCCAGCACTGATCCCTGTGGTACCCCACTGGTCACTCTTCCCTCTGTGGAGTGACAGCCATTTACCACCACCCTCTGTGTCCTGCCACTCAGCCAGTTACCTACTCACCACACTACTGTCCTGCCCACACCCATATTCCCCAGTTTGTGTAATAGTCTTCCATGTGGCACAGTGTCAAAGGCCTTGCTGAAATCCAGATAGGCCATGTCCACTGCCCTCCCCTGATCCACCTCCCTAGTCACCCAGTCAAAAAATTCAATGAGGTTGGTCTGACATGACCTCCCCTGGTTAAACCATGCTGCCTTGGGTCCTGTAGTCCATTGACAACTAGATGTTCCACCAATCTCTCCTTCAGTAGTGCTTCCATGATCTTTCCCACTACTGAGGTGAGGCTGACTGGTCTGTAGTTCCCTGCTTCTCTTTGTTCCCACTTTTGTATAAGGGACTACATCTGCTGTCCTCCAGTCTTTGGGTACCTCCCTGTTTCCAGTGATCGGCTAAACAGGATAGCCAGAGTTCAGCCACCACCTCTTAGTTCTTTTAGGACCTGGGGTGCACCCCATCTGGCCCCATTGCTTTATCAACTCTTATTACTTCCAGTTCCTCAGGACCCTTTCTCGTGTAAAGGGACTTGTGTCCATTTCTGCACCATTCTCACCCCTTGTACTCCCTTCAGACCCATTACCCTCCTCTTCCTTAGTAAAGACTGAGCAGAAATACCTGTTCAATATGTCAGCTTTACTGTTGTCATCCTCCACGCGGCCCCCATCCTCCCCCTTCAGTCTCACTATCCCTCCCTTTGTCTTTCTTTTTTCACTTATGTACCTGTAAAAGGTTTTGTCCCCTCTACCCACTGATTTTGCAATGTGTTCTTCTGTCTGAGCTTTGGCTTCCTTACTGACCTCCCTGCCTCCCTTTGCTTCTCCTGGTACTTCTCCCTATCCCCTTCTGCCTGTGTCTTTTGTATTGCCAAATGCAATCTTTTAGCTTTCACTTTCTTTGCCCGCTTGGAAAACCATAATGGTCTCTCTCTTCCTTTTCCTCTTGCTAACCTGCTTAATGCATAATTCTGTTGTTCTTGTAATCCCCATTTTAAATACTGCCCACTGTTCCTCAACCCCTGATTCCTGTCCCATTCCCCTTAATGCCTCTTTCAAGTATCTCCCCATTTTCCCAAAGTCTGCCCCCCTAAAATCCAGGATATGTGTTTTTGTGTGGTTTGGTTCTGCTCTTTCTGTGATTTCAAACCACAATGACTGGTGGTCACTGTTCCCCAGGTGCTCCCCCACTGTTACCCCCATCACACTGTCCCTGTTTGTGAGCATAAGGTCCAGTATTGCCTTCTGCTGAGTTGGTTCCATGACCAGTTGCTTGAGGAAGGCACCTTGAAGGCAGTCCAGGATAAATCTGCTCCTAGTTGATGCTGCTGCTGATGCTCCAGTCCACGTCTGGAATATTGTAGTCTCCAACCAGTACTACCTTCACCTTGTCTGCCATCCTTTGGATGGCCAGCATCAGCTCCCCTATTCGTTTCTTCCTCTGGGCTGGTGGTCTATAGACCACACCTGTGCCGGATGGCTGTCCCCATTTTCCTTTCCAGCTTAACCCACAGTATCTCTCCCCATTTTGTTCCTCCTGGATCTCTCTTGGCCCTTATGTCATTTTCACATACAGTGCCACCTCCTCCTCCTTCCTGGCCTGTCTTCTCTTCTGAATATGTTGTAGCCAGGTATGGCCATCTCCCAGTCATGGTTATCATTACACCAGGTTTCAGTGATGGCCACAATGTCCAGGTCTGACTGTACCATGACAGCCTCCAGATCTTCCATCTTGTTGCTAAGGCTCCTGGCATTTGCACACATGGCTTTCATGATTTGATCTCCCTAGACTGTTTCACTGTTCTCCAGCCCCCCTTCCTTGGTTGTCATTTATCCCTGGTTCTCTTGCTGTTGCCCCTGCTGAATTTTGCCCCTTTTCTGTTTATTCACCTCTTGGGTGCTAATCTCCATCTTTTGCACACTGCTTTGCAGAGATAGCCACTCCTCTGGTTCACTGGTTCCACTGCTAGCTGTGGGTGAGCAGAATTCTACCCTTGTTGGCCTGCTAATTTCTTTGCTAGTTTTAAATGCTTGTCAATGTAGCATTTAAACTTATCATTGAGTTTGATTCCCTCCAGGATGGACTGGCTAGTCAGGCTTGAACAAACCTCCATCCCTCCAGGTGGGTCCCCAGTCACCAATTAATCCAAACCTTCTTCACAGCACCAGTTCTTCAACCATGAGTTAAAGTTCCTGGTGCATGCACTCCTATGCTCTCCCTTGCCTCTCACAGGTAGTACTTCTGAGAAAGTGACAGAAGTAGCTACTTGCTTGAGACCCCTCCCCAGTTTCCTAAACTCTTCCTGAACTTCCTTTGACTCCTCATTTGCCAGGTCATTAGTACCTAGGTGGATAATGACATCCAGCTCACCCTCCCTTCCAGATGGAAGGTGTTATAATAGGGAGAAGGCCCAGCTACTGGACATAGTAGTGATAGGAGCTGACTGTGAAGGTATGAACATGTCTGGGATGTTGTTTTCTGTGGCGCATGTGAGGGCACTCAAGAATTCACAAATCACTGTGGGAATCCAAGGTGTCTGAATGTACTGTACTTCAGCACATGCCTATTAATGTGCATATTAATCACTTGCATCTGGTTTTGCCTGACAGTTGAAGTCTTAAGACTGTATTCACAAATGTCTTATCCATTTTTCCCATTATGTGCCATAGGAGTTATTAGGGATGTGCACGTACCTTCTCACAAGTATTTCATGAGCATCTTATTTGTCCCCCCCCAACCCACACACACAAACACACACACACCATACCAAATATTCAGGTATTCATTATTTGTACATGGTATGTGATCAAAACAGGTAAAAAACAGTAAAAATAAAATAATTTTGTACCTGCTCAGGTCAAGTTGTTTGGTATGTCCATACTCCACTCAATGGCACTGCTGTAAGCACATGAAATTCCCTCCTCTCCTTTCCTCTTCTCAATGTGCTACTAGCTGTTAGCTGATAACTGACTTAGAGAGTGGCAGAGAGCTACAGGTTTGGGAGGAGGGATCACTGAGCAGCTGAGAAATAATACAGGCTATAATTTTGCACCAACCATTATGGAGTGGAGGCCATGGAGGTCTTACTTAACTAAGATATCCTTTTAGGACCTCAAGGAGTCAGGCTAGTGAGGTGAGGAGTTATTTAATGACAGCACCAGGAGCCGAAAAGGGGCTGGCATAAGGCCAGCAGGCTACAACCTTTCTCAGATTAATTGCATAGGAGGATGATGATGAAGGGCAGGAGATCACTTGGGGCGGAGGTGGCCAGGAGATTGGCACTGGCCACTGGGGAAGAGGGAACGGAGAATAAGGAGAAATGGGGCATGGCAGAATCACTATGGGTGCAGCTTTCAATGGTAGATTCTGAGATAGATAGATAAGGCCTTCCAAAGAAACCTGAAGAAGATGACCCTACTTATATACAGGTCATAGTTGAGACTGCACCTGGAGTACTGTGTGCAGTACTGGAACACTCACCTGAAACAAAGGCAAGGACCACCTGGAGTCAATCCAAAGGAAAGTATGTAAAATGATTCATGGCTAGCAGGGGAGGACTTCTGAGGAAAGACTGGCTGACCTCAGTATGTATTTACTGGAGGCCAGGAGAATGGGGAGACATGACTGAGGGAGGGATGTTATCAAATATTGTATTTCTTCACAGAGACAGTGGTGGAAAAGTGGATATGTCTGCCAGCAGAACTGGTCAGTGGTAAGAACTGGGCAGACTGGATAGACTATGAGTCTTTTCCTGTCTGCATAGATCTGTATATATCTATGTATCTATTTATATATGTTAACACCTAAAATAAAATCTTTAGAGCATCAAGGGTATCATCTGTGTTTATTCAGTCCTTTTATCCAGGCACACAGTGGATCAAGTTGCCCTTTCTATGTTTAAATCAGAATACTAAAGGACCATATTGCAAGTTGGGCCTCCCACTGTGACTCAGGTGCCTACTGGACACATGCCAATTAACCACTCCAGATACAGAAGTGAAACTTGAAGGGTCACTACCTGAAAAGTTGATCAGCTTACAAGACATTAGATGTAACTACTATAATGCATCTTGGCTATAAATATGGAGGGCTCAGCCCCCTCCATAAATCTCAAAAGATGATTGGGTCCATGGTCCAGGCTCCAGGAGTAGTGGCAGTCAATACTGCTCCCCATAACGCAATAAAGGGACACACTCATACCATCACAGTAATTCACATCACCACACCACAGTGCACTGGAAACCTACATTCCCAGTACAAAATTCACAGAATACCTGGTCACTGTAGTATAAACCCTAGGTCCCCAGTCCTGCATCCATGTGCACCCCGTCACTAGCAAAATATACCAACACTGCTCACTCCCTTCACTATTCCTTATGGAGGCTTTTCCCACTCACTTGCATGGATCTTTTTATGTTATACATGGGAGTTAAAAAGGTACACAGTACATCATATTCATTTCGCTCTTTATAGCAAAATGCTCATAACACACAAGCAAAGAATGGAACCAATGTCTCCATTCAAGGCATGCAAATGCAGCTTAGCTGCAGCAGTGCAATTGCCATGCACTCTTAAATGACATGGCGATCACAAAGTACTCATAATAGCATTCCATGTAAGGATTAAGCCACGAGAAAGGATGGGTCTACTGTAGATTAATCTATGGTTGGGGGTTGGATCACGAGGCCGAAGGCTGAGTGGGTCCAACCATCCAACCATGGATTAATTCCACTGTAGACCCATCCTTTCAAGTGGTTTAATCTGCTTGTAACATGGCAAGGACTACAGCAACTTCATATGTATTATTATTAAGAACATACATAAATATGACTTGTTGACTGTACTGAAAACATCAGGTTCCTATCTCTCACTAATCTCTCTATGAGGTTCAATGCAGTTTCAAACGTGCGCTTGCACGTTGCACATCTGACGTCTATTTATATACTTATCTGCTGTTTGTAGAAATTCAAACGAGGTGGCTAACTGTGCAGCAATACTATACATCCTGGTGAATGTCGCTACTTTGTTCCTGTGGGTTTCTTCCGTGTGCCAGCGTCTGCTGCAATGTAGGTGTTTGTTGATTCTCCCTGTTGCACTCTGGGTGAGTCTGGTGATTTGCATGGCTGCATGGACAACCCACTACCACTTCGGCTACCCCAGTTTTTCTGTGCGGATCGGCGTCTGTTCCGATCACAGGCTGCTTGTGCTTTGCCTCTGTGTATTGCGGGTCTCATACCTATGGCTCAACACACCTTTCTATGCCGCTCTTCTTGTGCATGCCACCCACTTCCCGTCTCTTTATTTATAGTCCACTACTTTGGTTATGTTGTGGTGACTTTCCTACTGTCGAAGCTCTGCCAGCTAGCTCACTGCATTGCTGTTTGGCTACAAAGTAAGTTGGCGCCTGACACAACTATGCTATTCCTTCCCTTCTGCCACCTTCTGCCTTTCCCACTGTACAGGTTGTTTCCCGTATCTAACTGGATCGCAGTTTGAGCACTGACTACTCTCACAGCCACAGGTTTCAGTGTGTTGTGCAGACTTCTTCAGCTGGCTCATCCCTGACAGCACATGGCTTGCACGGGATCCAAAGTCTGTTCTACTTGTTGTTGCGCCCGGCCGGTGTCTACCATGATCTACCGTGGTATTAAACCATGGTTTGCACTGTACCAGCTGGTGTGTTTGCACCTATCTGAGTGCTTGATTTCATCTTTCTTTTTTGTGCCATGTTACAAATGCCATTAACTAGCACTAAGGGTTTTCACCCAATAATGAGTGTGCAGATCCTCACTGAGGGGGTACAAAGCCATTGAACATGAATGACTGGGAACTTATTGTGCATGAAAGAGTAACTGGGATTCAGAGTAGATGCATAGGATTTTATATGACATTATGAATTTCGAACCAGAAAAACACCAGAGCCCTTGCCATTTTAAGTGCTTTTCTGGTATTATCATCATTTTTTCACCTGTCAGTCTCCTGTACTTGATTTCTGACTCAAAGCAAGAAGATTGCCCAAGGGCTTGGGGTGCAGATTTGTGAATCTTGAGACCCACACTTTGAAATGACTCTACTGTAAGTAGTACAACCTATAGTGTTCAGTGGGGCATTGAATAATTCAATAAGGATTCCCTGTGCCTTGACATCATCTCTCTCATACTCTGTCTTTCACTGTATTGAACTCCAAGCTTTTATTAACCTCTCTCAATGTTCATTGACCTAATAGTGCATGCTTAATGGCTGTTGGAACTGTTCATTGACTGTAAAGTGCTTTGAATGTGGTGTTTTTGAAAGCTGCTATTTAAAACCAGTTTCTTTTACTTTCCTATCGAATGTAAATATCCTTTTATCTGCCAGCAACAATCCGGACATTCTATCAGCACTCACCTGTACAGTTTTACTTGTTCCTAGTGTGACCTGTGCCTGAACTTCACCACTCCATAGCCACACCTCAACCCGAGAGACATAAGATACATGGGGATTTCCTCCTCGATGTCGATTCTCAGCAGTGATATTGAAGGCAAAGTCCAGTGAGTGGCTACAGGTTTTAGAAATCTCATAGGTGCACCCTCCCTGAAAATGGGTGATGGCTCCATCAAATGAGTAGTAATGTGGATCTCCTGCCACTGTACAAGTGCCAAAGGTGCTTTGACAGCCCAGCTTTCCATTCTTTACAACACACTGCTGGTCCTGACGGCAACTAGAAGGGTCACATCTAAGGTTATTTGAAGAGAGACAGATGCACCTCTGGGTGCAGCCTTCAGTCCAGAATATATCCCCAACCTAATGAAGAAGAAAGTATATTAGAATTATTTTCCAGGATGCCAAAGTGCAGTTAACCAGCTGTTCAAAGCAAGTGAAGTGGTTCAGAAAATGTTGTTTTTTTTTTTTTTCTGTAGTTTATTTACCAAATATAACCCAACAGAATTCTAGCATATCATGTTCAGTGGAGGTCCTGCTTTTAATTTTGAGAAGATCAATTGAAAGTACTGTTTCAGCTTCATGAATCTGGGCAGCTAGTACAATTGGAATTGTACTTGCTCAGTCACATTTATGTCCTGAAAACTGTTTATAAAGCACAGTAAGATTTGCCACACATCTCCTTCTCATGGTTGATTTTATGTTTTACAGCAGAAGTTAGACCCAAATATTGTATACACATTAAAGGATAACTGCATTAATCAAACCAGGGCTAAGAGATCAGCTCTTTGATTAGCTGTAAACCATGTGATTGCTGTACAGTAATCACACAGGTCATATATGTGCCCTATCATCAAATTACAGTAGGTGGGATCAGAAAAGATAAGGTATAAATCTCTTTTTCTAATTACTAAAAACAGCTGTGCATGATTTTATAATCACAATAAGCCAATATTGGGGTTGGTCACCTTCAGCAAGCTTAACCTGTTATGTGGATTGCATTCAGCAGTGTTTTGTGTCATCAGATAATATATTATTGTTTCAGAATAAAAGTAATCACTTACCAACTTTCTAATTACTGAGGGAGAAAAACAAAATCAATTACTGATCACGTTTAGAGTACATTTGTGTCGAACGGAGGCTAATCACGTGATCAGTGACTGTTCATATAGATTGAAATCAATAGTTTCCACTGCTTGGAACAGAGCCAGAGGAGCACTTGTGTACCATGTTCAGTTAAAGACAGAGCACTGTTGAGCTATACAAAACTTATAAAATGGGCAAATGATTTCAAGCAATCTGATTGGTTGTTAGCTGTGCATTAGATGTGTCTAATGCACAGATAAAACTAGAATCCCCATTTAGAATACACAGGACCATTTTACAAACGCAATAAGCCTCTCTGGGGATGTGCATTAGACAGTTCTAATGCATGGCTGGGAGAGATAAGATGCACTGCGGCCTGGGGGCCTCGTGACTCACTACGTCCCCCTAGCCATGGCATTAGAACTGTCTAATGCACACCCCATTATGTCTTATTGCTTACATATACATATTATTATATATGTGTATATATATATATATATATATATATATACACACACCATATTAAAACATTAGTTAGAGTTGAGGATTAAAGCCACAAAAGTACGGAAATGCAATGTTGGAGTTAAAACTACCTTGAGTCATGAGGAATCTGTGGCCTGGCATTCCTCGTGATTTGAATGACCACAGGATGCAACCTTGGCATTAGAGATTATGCAAATTTTTACTTCACTGATAAAGTTCCAGTAAAGTCATGACTTCACTGTCATTGACATCACCTTTGCAAGGCACTTTGTGAAATTCTTCCATTCCTCCAAGAATGTAGTCACAACTTCACATGCAGCTTCACCTAGAACTTCACCTGGAACTTTGCTGGAGGAGTTCACTTTGCCTGCAATTTGCCCTCCACCACCTGGGAAGTTGTCAGCTTCACATGTGAAGTTCCTGAGTTATCAACTTCATAAACTTCTAGATTTTGCAAAATTGGACTTTGCATCATGAAGGCACTTTGTCAATTTGAAGAACTTTGCAGACTTCACACATCTCTAACTGGCATTGCCCTACCTTGGGCACACATTCTCCAAGCATTGCTGGGTTGAAATTATTTTTGCAGTGTGGTCTGGTTAGGGAAGCAAATGGTTGCATAAGACTGGTGCTTCATTGAAATCTGCCAAAAATAGCAGCCATCCTGTCCTTTAACCACCAAACAGCCATTGAATCTGTGCAAACCTGGCTGTCTAATGGTGCAGCCCCTGAAACTGACCTCAAGGCAAACACAGATCAACTTTAAAAAGTCAAAAACCTACCAAAAGGACATAGGCCAATGGCGCAGCCCAAGAGCACTATGCCTTGAGCCACCACAAAGGAACTGCTCAATTCACCTATCACAGCACATCCATTCATAAGACCCTTACAATCCCATCAAGCTCAGCCAGCTACAAGAGAGAACTTACTGTGCAAGTTAAAGACCTAAATGAGAACTGGGTTTGAGAATATGCATGCGCAGCTCTCCCATATGCAAGTAACTCTAAATGGGCTGGGGAAAATGGCCGAGACACATGGGAGGTGACTCAATGAATTAGAGAAAAGGGTACATGAGCAGGAGGACAAAAGCGTGGCTCTAGCTGCAGAGTTAAAGTCAGTCCAGAATCAAATAATGGAACTGAAAGATTTCAATATAAGAAAAATAGCAGGACAAGAGGACACAGCATGAGAGTAGAGGGAGGCCAATTAAGAGGTAATGTGAAGAAGTTCTTTTTCTTAGAAAGGGTGGTGGATGCATGGAACAGCCTACCTCAGGAAGTGGTGGATATGAATACAGTGCAGGGCTTCAAACGAGCAAGGGATAGGCATAAGGGAGCAATACATATGAGTATGAATAGATAGACCACTGACAGAGCAAAGGTCAATGGCACATTCATAAGGTACAAAAAGAAATGGGCAGACTGAATTTATCTGCCATCACTTCTATGTTTCTATAAATTGGATGATCATGATAACAGGGAGCGATGCACCAACGTCAGGGTAATCAGCCTCTCTGATGGGATCAATGGCACAGATTCCCATACCTTCCTCACCACTTGGCTACCGCAAGTACTGGGACTTCAAAACAGCCCAACTATTGAAATACAGAGAGCCCACTGGCACCTGGAGGAAAGCTAGGACCTGGAGAGACAGATACCTAGGCATTTTCTAATTAATTTCCTGCAGTACCCATACAGGGTATGTGTGCTGCAGACAACTTGGAAAAAGAGAACAGTCAAGGTTCAGATCCAAACTGTGAGCTTCTATCCTGATTTCAGTCACAGACTTAAGATGCAGAGACAAGAATTTAACCAAAAAGCACCTCCATGGGAACCTGTGGTAATCTGCACATGTGTATCCATCCAAATTTATGATAAGGAGAGTGGGCCTACCACTGAAGATGTTTAGTCAGACTGAGACTTATACAGAGACCAAGACAGCCATGAGAGAGGGAAGATCCAGCCCTAGGATGACAGCCCCCCCCAAGCTACAGAAATCAAACTGAATTCTTAATCTACAGTGACACAGTGAGTGTGGGATGGGTGGGTGAATGAAGCGGCATATACACCATGTGCTCAAGGGGGGTAGTTGCCCACAGTGTGAGTCTTTGATGTTGTTATAGGATGATTTCGTCAGGTTCGGTTAGTTAATTAATATCTCTGTATTATGCTTTCTGTCATTTTGCAATAAAAGTGCTCCGAGCATTAACGGGGTGAATTATATAACTATAAACTACTACTACTGGTGTGGAGAACACACTTTTTATTAAAATCAGGGTTCTTCAAAGTGCTGGGGTAAAAGACCAACCCCTTATCAACCCCACAGCATGGTTTACCATAATGGTGGCCATGAAGTCATATGGGGCCGTGGGAACAGAGGCACTGCCATAAACCTCAACTACTGTATATAGCTGACCTAA
Source organism: Neoceratodus forsteri (assembly GCA_016271365.2). Taxonomy (NCBI): domain Eukaryota; kingdom Metazoa; phylum Chordata; order Ceratodontiformes; family Ceratodontidae; genus Neoceratodus; species Neoceratodus forsteri. The sequence goes on from CM028138.1 coordinate 84,347,479, forward strand.
TTTGTTCTGCTACTGTGAATGTGTACTGAATTTATTTTGCTTTCTGTGCTGGTATACCTCTCATTATTTAGAGAAATCATTGTAATTCAGGGAAAGGATAAACACTTTATTAAGCATAACTCATCCCTACCCCGAGAGAAAGGCCTGACTTTTGGCATCCAATTTATAGCCATGCCAGACACTGCTGCTCCAGGTGCCCAGCTCACTCTCACTGCAACAGCTTGCAGAAGGAATGGAAGGTATTGCACTCAAAGCAGCTGCATTGAGAAGTCTAAATTTTGCAATAACAACTACCACTAACAGAGACAAGGTTACTGATGCCTGCAGACCAGGGACACTAGTTTACCGTGACTGAAAAAGGGCAAAATTTACTTTACTGAATGGAAAAAATGGTATTGTCACCGGTGTCTACAAAGTCAAAATCCATGTTTACCATTGTTTTGTTTAATTAACTTTAACATTTTTTTCTCAGCTAGCATGTATTTTTGCAGTTTATCTGTCTAATATTGTGTATCAATCCTTGCAATTATTTCAAATAATAATCTCTGTGATAAGCTCAATCTGTACCTTACTTTGGTTTTGTGTCTTATAGGCATACACAGTCCTTCCACTACCATCAGTGCCTATTTGCCCAAGTGATCTGACTGTGCAGACCTTGGAGGTCAGTGACTCTGTGTGTGTGTGTGCGCGTGTGTGTGTGTGTGTGTGTGTGTGTGTGTAGTTGACCTCATGTATAGCATTTTGAGTCAACCAGGCTCATATGTGACAGCGGCATTACTATGGCCCTCATCCTTCAGGAGTGACAGCAGCATCAGTACTAGGAGCAGCACCACTATGTCTCCTATCCCTCAGTGGTAATGGCAGCAGCATTATGGCCTTCAGCCCCAGGGGAGATGACAGCAGCACTATGGACTCTAACCCTCAGGGGTAATGGCAGCAGCAGCGCATTATGGCCCTCATCCCTTAGGGGTGACAGCAGCAGCAGCAGTAGTAGGAGTAGCACTATGTCTCCTATCCCTTAAGGGTGACAATAGTAACACTATGGCTCCTATCCCTTAAGGGTGACAGTAGTAACACTATGGCTCCTATCCCTTAAGGGTGACAGTAGTAACACTATGGCTCCTATCCCTTAAGGGTGACAGTAGTAACACTATGGCTCCTATCCCTTAAGGGTGACAGTAGTAACACTATGGCTCCTATCCCTTAAGGGTGACAGTAGTAACACTATGGCTCCTATCCCTTAAGGGTGACAGTAGTAACACTATGGCTCCTATCCCTTAAGGGTGACAGTAGTAGCACTATGATCCCATTCCTGATGGGTGGCAGTGACAGCAACTGGAACAGAATTATAGCCCCATCCCTCAAGGCTTCTCAAAACTCAGACGTGAATTAAACCAAACCACCAGATGCTAAGGTGGACGGACTGCTTTGGTAGGATCCTATCTTGCATTTAATTGCCTGAATTGATTTCTTTGAAATAAAGTGCCTTCACCTAAAAAAATCCACAAGTGACTAGTGGAGGAACTTCTAATGGAAAATCATGCATCTTCCAAACATGTGGATTCCTTTTTTACTTGGTCTCCATGAAAAGGGGGTCTCTCAGTTTTCATGTCTGAGCTCAGGTGTGAATTGAGTACCACTCTGCCCACTGACATCGTACAGCACCTGGGGACTTAACTTCTGTATTTCCCTGAGTGTGCTTTCTGGCTTGGGAGCAGCTGCATCACCCCACTCAACTTTAATGGCATTATACAGTGGCAGTTAGAGTGGCAACAACAGTTGGGCCATATCGCAACTCAAGGGCACACAGATTCTAAGGCCCCCTGACTCACTTAGGGGAACACAACAAGCAACAGCAGAAGCTCCACTTTGCCCACTGACATTGAACAGTATCTGGTACCTTACCTACTGTGTGCCTCTGAGTATGCAGTCTGACTTGAGTAATGTTGCAGCACCCCACCCACCCACGCTGGTATCATGCAGTGACAGGGTAACAGCAGCACCCAGGTCATACAGCAAATTCAGGGGCACACAGAAGCTAGGCCCCCCCCCCACACTCAGGAGCACACAACTAACAACAGCAGCATGGAGAACTGCTAGCACTTATGCCATCAGCAGTCAAGCTCACCCACCCAGCTTAAAAAAACACTCTCAAAAGTAAAAATAAAATAGTGGCACAGGACGGTGGTGCACAACACTGACAAGTGGGAGATCTGGGTGTATAAGCTGAGCTAAGCTGAGCTGAGCTAATCCAGACTCCCCTGTCCTAGGCTTTTGGGGTTTAGGGCATGATACAGACGCACTACATGGTGACCTGGGGGGGCATACCTCAGTAGCTAGTGGGAGCTACCTTGATGATGTGGTGATCACGCAGTGCTGTAAGCCCCTCCAGGTTGGTTGATCTTGCACAAACACATGCAGATCATCAAGCATCCCTTGAGCCTCCTAGCTCAGCAATGTTAACAGTTCAACTTCCCAGAAACACATTTAAATAAATGCATAAGTGTACCAATACTAAGCATTTGGTGGGTTTTAATCATGCAGTGTAAAAATAGCTTAGGCATATACTTTCTTTTACACAAAAACTTTACTGTCTAGATGGAGCTCAGTTGCATCAGCTGATCAAAGGGTTAGTGGCAGCGCAGTTAAACTTTAAACATGATACCCCTACCCATGCTGTCCAGCCCAATTCACCGAGTGGGCTGAGATTTACCTTTTCTTATTGTTGTTTTAAATCATGTACTGTGAAAAATGTTTAGGCATATACGTTTTCTCCACAAAAACATCATTTTCAGGTTGCTGAGCAGTCATATCATCTAAGCGAATGAAGCGTTTAATGCAGGAGCAGTTAAACTTTAAACCTGACACCGTCACCCTCACTTATTAGTCTGATCCCCAGGTGTACTGATACTATCTAGATATATAGAGAGATACATGTATCATCCAGTGTAATATAAATACTAAAATATGTTAAAGCACTTATCAAATGAAAACTGTGCTTTCAGGATGGAGAGCAGTCCTCAGCTGACGGAAAGGTTGGAGGGAAGCATTGGGTATTTAAACTGACACATTGATGCTTACAACAAAGCAGAATGTGTAGTTTTCTTAATGACTCTATAAGCAGCAAAGCAGAAAGAATGCACGGCAGAGCAACATTTCATTTTAAGATGCTAAAATCTTGGGGATTCCTTGCAGTCACTTGCAGTTTTTGTAAGTCACTTGTGAAAGTATTCAAAATCTGTGTACAAAACAGGATTCAGTGATTTTTTACCAGTTTTACCATAAAAACGGAAAATCAGGGTCCTTGCTGCACACCACGAAGTAATCAGGAGGAATACACACTATCATTTAAGTCAAAGGGGATACATGAAATCATGCTTACTGCTGCTTGGAAACACTGGTGTTATGGAAAAACAAGCTTGTGGGTGACATCATGTTGGGCAACATTGTAAATATGCCCTCTAATCCTTCGAATGCAGCGTGAGATAAGAGGGATAAGAAGGAAGCAACAGGAAGCCTGGGAATAGCAGCCAAGAAGGAGAGGGCTGGTATGTGCTGTAAAGTCCAAATGGCAGTTCTGGGAATAGGAGCACAAGAAAAGTCCATTGGAATTGAGGACCAACAAGGAAGCTGCCATAGTCCCAAAGCTCACCCTCAAATGAGCAGCCAGTAAAAGATGGCAGGAGTGATCTGGCCTACCAGCACAGTGGTAGCACTACTGCTCAGAATGCCGGCAATGTGATTTTGGGAGAGAGCTCAGGTTGTTGAGGGTTGGCTGGGGTGGAGAGGGAGGATTGAGTGTCCCAGAGGATGCACTCCTCCTCCTCTGGGGAGTTAGGGTTATGTCCTATGCCATAGTACTGCCACCTTGGTAACCACAGGTAGTAGTGCAGCTTGAGGATGGAAAAAGAAGTAGCAGACATCACTGATCTTGGGATGCAGACATACACACAGCGTGCATAGGCACACCTTGATGTCTGGGCACCCAGTGTTCTAGGGAGCTGGATAACAGCAAAAAGCACAGCCCCACCAACTTAATGATAAACCCCAGTATATCTGGGTCCCTGCCTCCAAAGCATGGTACTGTCTGATGCAGCCTGATGTTCAGTGTTGTATTACCTCTACCCCAACCTCATGTGGAGGGTGCTGGAGAGACAAGGGGATATAAAATAGTAAGTTCAAGAAATGGCAAGAGCTGCAGCCATCAGTAAGTCAGATCTGCCCGAGATGGAGAAAAAGAAGGAACCCCATTTGGAACTCCATTGGAAGAAGACAGCCAGTCAGTTCCAGGCAAGACTTTGGTGTTTACAGCCTGTTAGCCCTGTAGGAAGAATCAGAGCCCAGCTAAGACTGAAATCACCAGAAACTGTGAGTTGGTGTAGAACTGACTTTGAGGATGTGTGATCGTTATAGATCCAGACAGAGAACATTGGAAAGGGCCTAACAGGCTGCACAAAACTGGAGAAAGTGCACAATTAGGTGTGAGGTGTCAAGAGTGAATGCTTTAGTTTTCATAGTTCTATCATCCTGTTCCTCTGCTCATTTAGAAAATGTGAGAATTTAGTGTCCGAACCAGCAACTGTTTAGATTATTTAGGTAAGGAAGACCAGGGTTAACTAAGTCTTCAGCAAGCCATAAGAAGTAATTCCAAAATACGGGGGCATTTCTTGGGGAATAAACTCAGATGGGGGTGTTAATGGTCCAAGGTACAGTCAAGGGCTATTTGATATTACCCCAGGTATGAGTGTAGTCCCTGGAAGTGCCCATTGTTGCAGTTATAAGCCTAATTGCACTATTTTAAACAGCTTTTCAAAAAGTAAATGAAATTAGACTAATAAGCAGCATACTGGTTTCAGCCATCCTGGACATTTCTAGGTGATTAACTTTTGGTGCAGTAGCCAATGAGAAAGTAAGCTGGCTTCATGAATAATTAATTAGTTTTTTATATTATTGTGCCATAATCCAAGGCTCAGGCTAAGACCTGTATTTAAATGTTTGGAGCATTAATTTCATGATCTTGTTATTGCTGGTCCCATATTGTTTGCATTGTGGATTACAAATAGCCTTAGCATAAAAGCTGGTGTCTAAGGAAACATCATCCTTTTGGGCCCCAACTGACTCCATAGCTGCAGTTCCTCTTGGATTGGGGTGGGTGGAAAAAATGCTAGTGCACCAGTTATGTGTGGTGGTGAGGGGCTACTGTATGGTTACTTATTTTTTGCTAATCCAGTGTACCATGCCTGTTTAGTATTCCCTCTGTTTTCTCCTCCAAAATAAATATTGTGTTCATGGGGCTAGGTCCAGTAGAGTTTTATCTTGCATATACTGTGTGGTTTATATTATTCGGTGTGGCATACTGTTGTTGTTATTGTGTCAAAATATTGTTTTAGTTCCAGAGATCAGTGCCATTGTTCCCATAGTGCAACAGGAGCCACCATGAGGGAAGGCACCATGTCAGATGAAAGGAGAATAGCCAATGAAGAGCAACAGACCTGCAGCCATCTTCAAACCGGTAAAACCAACTAAGCATTATAACAGCTTCTAGTCAGGCCTACACGCACCTTGTGGGTATGTGTTACTTGAGATATACAAAGTTGCTCTCTGCTGCACCCTCGTGATTGTTGCTGCAATATTTTTTACAACATCAACCAGAATGCCACATATTACTTCTAATGCAACAGTGCCAATTCCCTATAAAGTGAAAGTATCACTTTATATTTGCAGTAGAAATGGGTAGGCGCTAAAACTGTTGGTGGTTTCAATCACAGGTGGGACAGAATGAAAGGTATAGTGGGGGCTCAGGGCTGCAGACACTGGGAGGAGACTAGGGAGGTGGGTGGGGAGGGCTAGGACCCTGGAAGGGCAGTAAGTACCAGGGCTAAATAGGGAATGTGTGCAGACTGGATGGGTCACTGGTCTTTTTCAGCTGCCATTGTCTATGTTTCTATGTTATATTACAACTCTATTCATGTGGCCTAGCATTCAGTTCGCCTTACCCACAGCTGCTGAACATTGCTGTGAAATCATCAGGCTCCCGTCAAACACAGAATAGAATGAGGCTGTAAAAAAAAAATCTAATAACCTTGTAAAGCATGGCCCACTGAAACAGTAGTTCAATTAAAAATATTTTTCCAGAAAGCTGGCTTCAACTACATTTAGTAAATATATCAGCTTACCGGTTAAACCTACTCTTCTAGGTACCTCCTGTGCTGTGCGCCATGATTTTTTTTCTCTGTCCTAACCCTTGCCCAGGTCTACAATGCTTTTTATAAGCCAAATGTGGTTGTCATGTTTTTTCTTGAGAAAAACTAAATGAAAACATTTATAAAATACTTAAATTTGGGGAGATCCAGAAGCAAATGGTGTGATACCTTTTACTGGACCAAACTTAGATGTTACAAGAAGAAGTGCCTAAGCTTTCGGACCAACCAAGTCCTTCCTCGAAAGCTTAACTTAGCTTAAATTTGGGGGGAAATACAACATTTTACTACCAAATAAAACTGGAAGATGCCTGGAATGTTTTATAGTGAAAAAGGGTAGTGTAAAATGTTTAGTAGTTTCATTGCACTGCTGCTTTATGAAGCGTCAGTAGCCTTTAATAATCATTATTGCTATACATAGCCATATGTTCACCGGGTCTGACGTGTCTACACAGTAAAATTGCATGTAACCACCATTACATGAGCTTCAACCACCGAACATTTGAGTGTATTGCCTACAAGGAAACACATTTAAAAACTGTACATCTGTCACCCTTCTGGTTTTGACATACCCATGTGACTACTTCGAAGTGAAATATGAGACATTGCTAGAATGACTTGGTTGTAACAGCCCCTATTTGAGAAATTATTATTTGTAGGAACATGTCCATTTTCTTTATTTTAGTAGCAGCATTTCAAAAGGGATTATTTAGATCCCAGCTGCCAGTGCTGTCTTAATCAGGTGTAGAGCTTAACTCTTTTCATCTGAATACATGAAACACAGACACTTAGGAACACAGAAACATAGACTTTGATGGCAGATAAGGGCCAATTGGCCCACCTAGTCTGTCCATTTCCTTACCTATTGGATAAGGTACAGATCCTAGTTAACCAACAGCCTACTTCCTCCTACCCCTCTCTAGAATTGCCTTATGTCTGTCCCATGCATTCTTAAATCCCCCCACTGTTTATGACCCCACAACCTCCTCAGGAAGGCCATTCCATGCATCCACCACTCTCTCTGTGAAAAAATACTTCCTCGCATTGCCCCTGAGCCGTCCCCCCTCTATCTTCAGATTGTGTCCCCTTGTTCTTGTACATCTCTTTTTCTGAAAAATGCTACCCTCTTGGACTTTGTTGATTCCCTTGAGGTAGTTGAAAGTTTCTATCACGTCTCCCCCCTCTCCCTCCTTTCCTCAAGGGTATACATATTAAGCTCCTTTAAGCTCTCTTCATATGACTTCTGGTGCAGACCCTGCACCATTTTATTTGCCTTTTCTGCACTGTCTCCATCCTGTCTGTGTCCTTGCAGAGGTGGGGTCTCCAGAACTGCACATTGTACTCCAGATGGGGTCTCACCAATTGTCTGTACAGAGGGATAACAACTTCCTTTTTTCTACTGGTGATGCCTATCCTTATACATCCCAGTATCCCCCCAACCTTCCTTACTGCCTTCTCACATTGCTTGCTTACCTTTAGGTCATCTGATATGACTACCCCAGGTCCCTTTCCATTTTTGTTGTTCCATGAGGAATTTGTTGCACCAGTACACTTTATGCAATACAATACAAAAAAAAACTCTAACTGTGAAAAAGACCTTGGTATCACCATAAATAGAACCTTAGATTCCAAGGACCACTGCAAGAAAACAATTGGAAAAGCCAGCAGGATTTTAGGTGCTATAAAAAGAAACATCTCCAGCAGAAATTCTGAAGTAATCATGCCATTGTCTTGTTCATACATCAGACCATTGTTACAATTCAGTACTCAAGTTTAGTTTCCTTACAAGAAAACCAATATAACTAGACTAGAAAAAGTACAAAGAAGAGCATTGAAACTCATTTATGGATTAAAAGATACACCTTATTTAGACAGACTGCACACTTTAAATGTATACTCACTCGAGGACTGGAGAAAAAGAGGGGATATGCTACTAATGTATAATATTGTACAAGACCCACACTTACTGAATGAGTTAAACTTGACCTTTGAAGACCAATTAACTCTGGAAGCCACACTACAAGGACACCATAGGTCATGAGGGCCATGGAGCCAGCACTCCCCCGAAACAGCAAGACGGACCCTGTGAACCCCTGGTGAATATTAGATCATGAGGGCCTCAGAGCCAGCCCTCCCCCGAAATGGCAAGATGGACCCCGTGAACCCCTGGTGAACAGTAAGTCGTGAGGGCCTTGGAGCCAGCCTTCCCCCGAAACAGTAAGATGGACACCGTGAACTCCCGGTGAACAGTAGGTCATGAGGGCCTCGGAGCCAGCCCTCCCCCAAAATGGCAAGACAGACCCCGTGATCCCCTGGTGAACAGGTACGCCATGGCAGCCTTTGTCCTTCCATAGCCCCCTGCAGCAAATCCTACCTCAGAGTGCAGAGAAAATTCAAACTTGGCGCCATTTTGGGAGGGCCACGCCACATTTCTGTTGGCACAGCTGTGCTGATAGGTTTTCAGGCTGACTTATTTCTGGACTTACTGCCATGCTTGGCTAATCTTGGGGGGTGTCTTAAATGAATGCCAAGATTATTGCTGTGTTTTGGCTAATTCTAGGGGGTGCCTTAATTCGCATGCTCAGAATTGTGCCTGTAACTTTACACGTTGTACACTTCCTGGAGGGTGTTGTAGCAGTATGTTAAACCTCATAAAAGGTTATTTGTGAACTAAGCAAAACAGAAACAGCGAGTCTAAAACCTACTAGATGTTCTGCACAATCTGGGGGGGGGGCATACTGAACTCGGGAAGCCACAGTAAAAGCGCTCTGGTAACCTGTAACTTACAACGAACAGGTCTCGAGCATACTGTTAACAATGCAAAATAGCTGCTGTGAGTCTGAAACTTGCACGTTTCTGCCCAACTCATGTGGGAGCCTTTAACTCTGGAAGCCACACTACAAGCACACCGGTAATTTGCAACCCGCAACAAACAGGTTTAAATATTTCATTGTGTAAACGCACAACTGCAGGAGTGCCTAAAGTCGACTTGTTAGTTAAATGTGCTTTGATCAATCAGGAAGGGAGCTCGCAATCTCGCCAAAATCCATTTCTGATGTTTAGTGCATACAGATACTGAAAGACATGTTAGATATTGAAATACATGTTAGCTGCAATTTGATAGATGAATGTTAACTGACTCCTCCTCTGACAGCCTACCTGCTTTCTCTATTTAATCTTCCCTCACTTCTCCTCTCTTCTCAGTAGGTCGTGAGGGCCTCTGAGCCAGCCCTCCCCTGAAATGGCAAGACGGACCCCGTGAACCCCCAGTGAACAGATATGCCACGGCAGCCTTTGTCCTTCCATAGCCCCCTGCAGCAAATCCTACCTTGGAGTGCAGAGAGGCCCCGCCGGCACTCTGTGCCGGCTGCCCCACCACCCCCACCACCGCCCTAGGTGAACTCCTAGGATGCAACACATGATGTGAAAAAACCTATCAGCCCTCTTTTCCATAAGCAGCTTATCTGCTCTTTCCACTAGTGGCCGCCCTGGTGACTCAACCTGTGGTACTGTGATGCCCAGTATTAGTTTAACTAAATATGCCGTGTCTTCCCCCTCTCTGGGAATTTAAAAATTATGCCCTGTCTCTCCCCTGTCTAAGAAATCATTCTTCACTCACATAACTTCTTGGAAACAGTAGTACTCTAACATGTTGCTGAAAGTACTGCTAATCCCTATTGGTTGGGCTGGATAAGGCATACCATAGCCACCCAAACCATCTACGGTATTGTCACTTGAGCTATCTGCCCTTACCAACATCCCTGTGCTGGTTGCTCCAGGGGCTCAGAAACGTGTGGTTGCAAGGGTGTGCTGCTTGCATAGCTATCTTCACACAAGCTGCCTGACACACACCCTGCCTACCTTGGTTGCAGTGCTGCTCTATCGGAAATTCCCATAAACGCAGTTTGTGCTTCTGTCACCATGACACTCCCTGGACTGGCTGGGATAATGACTAACAATCTAGGGCTACCTGGGGCTATGGCCAATACTCAAGGACCTCAGGCCACCTTGCCCTACTAGAAGTCCCCCTCTACATGGCTGTCTGCCAATGGCCTAAAAATGGCACACCTTATCATTCACAGTATCCTGCACAACCTAGCTGAACTTGTGGCCTGGGTGGCACACCACAATCTGGATATCCTTGGTATCTCAGAAACATGGCTGAAGCCACACATCCCAGACTCTTTGTGTGCCCTACCTGGCTACAGCCTCATCAGACAAGATAGGGCCGGGAAAACACGTGGGGGTGGTGTGCTCCTATACTTTAAGGTGCACCTAAATGTGTCTGCTATTGATCATACACCCCCTACTTCCCTAGTCTGTGAGTTCTTGCATGTCCTCCTCCTGCTAGGGAATGCAAAAAAGGTACACTTTGTCTGTGCCTACAATCCTCCAAGGGGAGGAGTACTAGGGCTCTCCTCGCTGCTCGACTGCCTTATTGACAAGGTGGGCTCAAATGAGGTACTAGTCCTGGGGGACCTTAACCTCGATTGGATGGGACACAACACAAAGCACTATGAGCTCCTTCTCTCAGGTCTTGCCCTCAGCTTGCTCATTACCGAACCCACAAGGCTCTCCCCCAAGGGAGATAAAGGAACCCTCATCGACTGGATAATGAGCAATAGACTGGACAGAATAGTCTCCACAGGAATTCTCCCCGACGTCATCTCAGATCACTCACCCACCTACTGCATATGGGGTATCTCCTCGCAAAAAATCCCCAGTAAAGTGATTCAGATGAGGGACTATTCTAAATTTAAACTAAACGACTATCTAGCAGACCTACAACATGCTGACTGGTCCAGGTTCACCACTACTAATGACCCTGCAGGAGCCCTTGACCACTTCTCTCACGGTGTTTTGCCCCTTGCAAAACAGCATGCACCCTCACAAAAGGAGGGTGAGGGGTACTGTCATGAAATGGCTCCATGGTGGCCTACTTTCCCTCATGAAACAAAGGGACAAATACTGGGAGAAGTACAAAGCCTCTCAGCAACCACAACTACCTTCTTGAATATCGGCAGCTCAGAAACTCTTGTAAAGAGCAATCCACACTGCCAGGAGTGAGCACTGTCAATCTGCCCTGCTTCCTCAGCCAGAAATCCAAGGAGTTTCTGGCAAAACATCAAAAACTTGGCTGGAGGGTCTGCTACGGCTCAGGTCACTGACATGCATATTAGCGGAGTCAGCTGCAACAACCCACGTACCATCGCCAATGCTTTCAACTCCATGTTCACTGACCTGCCTGCCCCCCTCCTTCCCAACCTCCTACTCCTAAGTCCCCGATTGGGCACACCCCTGACCTCCCTTCTGCCTAAAATGGGTCTCTGTCTTGGAGACCCAGAAGCTCCTTGCAGGTCTCTCCCACCACAGGGGGGCAGAGGTTGACAGCCTTGAACCCAAATTGCTCAGCCTGGGTGCTCCCCTCCTAGCCTGGCCTATTACACACATCTTTAACTCCTCTCTAATCTCGGGGATCATCCCTGATACGTGGAAAGTGGCCAAGGTTGTCCTTGTCTTCAAACAAGGTGACCCTAAAGAGATCATGAATTACCTCCCCATTGCCATCCTGTTTGCAGCCTACAAACTTCTCAAAAAGGTTGTTGCCATGCAGCTCTCCCACTACCTACACAGCTATGGACTTCTCTCCCCTGCTCAGCATGGGTTTAGAAAAGGGCATAATACTTCCACTGCATTTGCTGTGGTCACCTCTGAGATCAGGTCCACTGCTGATCAAGGCCAGCTGACCACAGCCATCTTTGTTGACCTCTCAAAGGCCTTTGACCGTGTCGACCACTCCTCCTGTGCTCCACTCTTTGCTCTCTTGGATTCTCTCCCCTCTCTATGCCTGGTTCTCCAACTACCTCGCGGGCAGGCAGCAATTCACTGCTTTTAATCTTTCCCTCTCTGACCCCTTCTCTGGCACCTGTGGGGTCCCCAAGGGATCCATCCTAGGACCCATTCTGTTTTCCTTATTCATTAATGAACTGCCCATTGCTACCCAGGGGTGCACCACCCTCTACGCTGATGATCTCTTAGTTCTGGCCAGCTCCCAAGACATCACTAGCATTAACTCCAGACCAAATTCCACTTCAAACTTATCCAAGACTGGCTAGTGGGCCATAAGCTGACCATCAATCTGGAAAAGACCCAAGCTATGCTCTTGACTCCCTGGTCAAGACAAAACATGCCCTGCTCCTTAAAAATCTATGGATCTGATGGTACCCCCTGCAGGCTGTGGATTCAGTCAGTATCTGGGAGTAACCCTTGACCCCAATTGGATCTCAACCTGCACATTCGAATGTATGCAAGTCAACCAATGGCAAGCTCAGACTTGCCTACAGAGCAAAAGTTGTCTCACTTTGGTGGCATGGGTTGCCCTAGCCAGGGGTCCTCCTGCCCATCTCTGCTAGTGGGCTCAGTATCCTTATGCCGCAGTCCCAAAATCGAAGTCTTACAAAATGGACACTGCATACAATAATATTTGCCGCTTTAGCTCTCTGCTTGCCTCATGCATCGCTGTGATCTATACTTGTGGCTGGAGTGGATTCCCCTGAAAAGTACCACGCTTTTGTACTCGGCAAGTTCATCGACAACATTGTTAGAACGGCGACCCCTTCTGCACTTGCCCTCCTCCCCCAAACATGGAACCCCTGCCTACCACTTAAGATCCAGTGCAGTGCTGGACTGCCAAGTTCCCAGGACCCGTACCCTTGCTGGAGACCCAGCTTTCTCTGTCCATGTGCCTAGGGTGTGGAACTCCCTTCCTGCATCAACTCGCTCCTCCCCCCCCACCCCTGCTTCAAAGCCTCGCTATGGAGCTTCCTAAAATCTGCCTCCACCTGTCTCTGTGCCATATAAGACCCCAGATGTGGCAATCTCATCCCAAACTGACGGATAGGAGGATCACACTTCTGTGCGCTTGGTCCCACAATACGCTGAAATTTGCCCTGGGGCCCTTTTTCTCTTGCTTGCTTGTCCTTGAGTGGGGTCCTAAGTGGCTTAACCCATATCTTTAGCCTTGTGTACAGTGTCTGCATATTGTTGTTGTTCTGCCTAGCTATATGTTTTGTATTCTGTTGCTATCTTCCTATCAACCTGTTATGCCTGTAATCCCACATGCTGTTATCTACATATCTACTTATTATGCTGGATGTTCTTGTATGTTACCCTGTCTCAACTTGATGATTTGTATGTATCTTGTATCCTCCCAGGTCGCACCTGAAAATGGGCACTTGGCTGTCTAGTGTGCTTACCTGGTTAACAAAAGCAAATAAATAAATAGTAAAAACACCAGGGGTCATCCTTTACAAATTATTCCAACTAGGTTCAGAATGGACAAAAGAAAATATTACTTTTCAGAATGTGTAATTAACCCCTGGAACAGCCATAATAATATGTCATAATAAGTGAAAACAAAACTAAATTCAAACAAAATATAGACAACTTTAGTCTGAAAGTTGATGATTTACATTACTAAACAAAATCTACAGGAGTAATTTTGGGCAAACCACCTTTTTAGTTCCTTGAAATCTTTGTGGTTTTGCAAATCCAGTGAACAAAAGACTACTGAAATACTTTTAAACTAATGAGCAAAAAGCATGGTTTGGGTTCATAGGTAGACCTCTATTTCAGTTTATTTTTTTTTACATAGCTCATAATGTAATACTTTGCTTGAACCATGATAATTTGCTCCTTGAAGTAATATACCCCATCAGACTCACGTTGTAGTAGACGCCAACATAGACACAGCCGCACTGGTCTGCTGGGACACATGCATCACCACTCAGGAAGTAACCATCATCACAGAAACAGCCTTCAGAACATGATGTGTTGCAATAACTCGCTGCCAAAGATTGTGCACATTGGGTATGACACGTGTTACCACACACCTCATAGTGGCTATTTTGTGGACACTGCATTGCTGGAACACAAAGATTCATAGATTAGCAACCTAACAATCAACAAGTTTTTGTACATAAGTAACAGTTATTACAATCCACAATGCTATGAAGAAGTTCTGTTTTAACAATGTATTTGATGAGAGCCCAACTGCTATGCAACATCTACAGTAGGTTCCACTGATGTTTCTTCTTTTATTACTCAGAAAATGATGCAATACGTCATTCATGTGACATGATCATGATCACAGTGTGATCTCCTAGGTGCTCTAGAATTGGAACCTGGAATCTGTGTTTCAAAGCTCTGTGCTCTAATCACAGGTCCTTTCTATGGATTGTGGCCATGTAAATATACCCTTGTCCATTTCTAGTAAAAAAGTGATATGTAGGGATGGGCAAAGTCAGGGGTTTGGTTTTGGATTTGCCTGATACAAAAAAGTTTGGAATTGGTTTTGCAAAAGATTTTGAATTGCTTTGTTTGGGCTTACTCATGAAAGTGTTGGAAGGAAAGACATTATCAGGAGAAAAAAAATACCATGAAATCTAAAGGAACAGTGGCATAACAGTACAACATATACTGTGAGAGATACACCATATCCAGCTTTGAGGAAATTCTTTATTTTTGTCAGACCTTAAAGGCACAAAACCACACAGCAGTGTGGGGAATGAAACATGATTTAGGGGAACCACCAACCCTTATGCAACCTTATTACATTTAGGGCAAATTGAATAATGTAGCAAAGCAAGCAAGTCAAGTATTTTTTCCTAGCCATATTTGAACCAGCTGATTTGTTCATTAAAGATAGAGTGATGCAGTTCTGCAGCATTCTGCAGTAGATTTACTGCAGGAAACAAGGCAATTTAAAGTAAGTAACATAGCATGAAAGAGTGGAGCTTTATGCTGTGTTAATGCACTGTACTAAGCAGTGGGTGAGTGGCTTCAACCACCACAAGGTACATTGATATAGCACAGTCCCCCCAAATGGAATGGCCTTATTCTAGTTAAGAAATGTTAGGTAATGTTACTTGTTTAGCAGGGTAGTAGTGTTGCAATTTAATGCTGTATATTTCAATGGTTGGTTTTAGGGCATGAGCATAATAGATATATGACAGGGATTAGGTTGTAGCTGGCAAGATGCACAAGTTGGGTATGGTCGCACTGCAAGGAGTAGGGTATGGCCGCATGGTTATTAGTTGCTCCTGTTGCTTCAGATAAGTATTACTGACTTTTAACTTCTTGAACTTTCCATGTAATCTGTAAGGCTAATCTGTAAATCTAGGTGTGCTTCCTGTACTTTCCATATGCTCTTAGTCAGACCTGGAAGCCTAGTCTGTTGATTGGACATCATGTGTCTCCAATCAGGTGCACTGCAGTGCAATGGATTAGGCTCAAGCAGAGAGGCTGAGCTGTACTGTGTTTGTTTTTGTATGCCAGATAGGGAAGTGGACATTTTATTAGCTTTTACAGTGATATTTTTGGAAGGTTTGCTGGTAGTTTAGTGATGTATGTATCAGAACTGATTAATAGTTAATTATTAATTTAATTATTAATTTTCTTGAGACATTTTTTCCATTAATGTTAATTTAATTAATGAACCCTGTTAATTATTAATTGAACCCCTATTAATTGATTTTTTTATGGATTAATGCATTCATTTTCATGCATTAATAACTGAATGAATACAAGTTTTTTTTTCTCATATTGACTATACTTTGTATTCTCCAGTTTCTCCCATTCGCTATTCTGTATTGTAAACATGTTGCATCATCAAGACAGTACTCAGATACCCACAAACTAACCAGAAATGGAACTGTCAAAATTTAAGGCATAAGACACCAGCCCAATATATTGCACAGGTGCTCCACAACCTGATCCCCATCAGATCCTAGGCTGCACACATTTGTGGTTTCTGCCCTTCTATTGCTATGTAGAATCATAGTTTTAAAATATATGTTGTATTTATATTAGGCATTTAAATTTTGTGTGTGTGTGTGTGTGTGTGAACAACCCTGAGATTTTTTGAGTTTGAGTTTTTGAGTAGGAAGTACGATTTTTCAAAGTTGTAAGGATTTCCTTTATCATTTGTGATTCTTGATCGATGTTACTCACAGGGCTGTCGTGTTTGTTTTTTTTTATTTGTACAATTTCTTTTTGACACTGCTGGGTTGTTTGATACGTATTTTGACTTTATTGACCCTGAGGATATAACATTAGCATATCAAACTTTTTGATCCTGACTGGTTGTGATCTCAGGTAATACATACCCTAAAATATTATCTGAGCAGGGGGTATATGCTAGGTTAGTGCAGTACCATGGGACAGGGTCCTGATCAATGAGGAGCTAGAACTGACCAGAACCCATTTCATAATGGAAGTTAATCCTTTTTGTCTTGCAGTAATCTGAGATACTCTGTTGCATCCTAATGAGCTCCACTGTAGCTTAGGTTTACCATATTGGCTTTCTAGAAAACATTATTCTTTTATCTTGATAGAGCAGTGAATGGTTATCTAAGGGAGAGTAGTGAAGGGTTATCTAAGGGAGAGTATAACACTTTTTCTTCCACTATTTTGTGACTGTTCTTGCACTATGTACAGTATTGATGCACTGCATAAAGTTTGCCATGGAAAAGTTACTATATACAGTATATTATACAAGAAACTGAAAATAAATTAGTGGGAACTCCTCTGCTTTGTTTTCTGATTTTTTTTATTAGACCTACTTTTTACCTCACTGAGTTGAAGCTGGCTTCACTGTTTTTAATTTTACCAGAACTGGAGTCTTCCTATGATGTTTAATTTCTCAGTGTACATGCCAGATAAAAGCCACCCCCCTCCGTTCTTATTTTCTATTTTCACAGAAGACCCTAGTAGCCTATTTGTTCTTAGTGTCAGTCACCATTTAGGAGATCACAGGGTTTCTTCATTTTCCATTTTTCCTGTAATTTTTTTTTCTCCTCTCTGACATTATATACATCAGCTGAATAACCCCCCTCCTCCCCAAACACACATATGGGCACGCACGTATACACACACACACAAACACACACGCATGCACACACACACACACATACACACACTCACACACACACAATCACCAATTAATCTTGAAGACATATTGGTTCATCATAATTACTGCTATCAAAATGACTTTGCAGAGAACCAGTGGAGCCAGCAAAGATACTGAGGTTAGCTTTTATAAATGTAATACTGTCCTCATTTTCAGGCAGCAAACAATTGTCCACATTATAAGCTACACTACCAAGGGTGCTGAAGATTCTCTCAGAGTATGCACTGGTCAGAGGACAACTTAAGTATTAAATGGCAGTTTTGCACAATGCTGGAAGATTTTTTTCATACTTTGCCAACATTTCAAAGGGTTATCCCATGTGCTTAGTTTTTAGGGTCTTTTACATAGTCTTGAGCAATTGTGGTAGCAGTATGACTTTGATTAACACTGGAAGAATTACTATCTTCATCAATAGCACATACTCCTGATCAAATGTCACTAAATGCATCTTGTCTATTGGATGTTTCTCCTGCTGGCAGTAAGGTTTGGAAGTGTGCATGCTTAACATGTTGGGAAATAGTAACCATCATTTTGTTCAACACTTTTTTAATGAGTAGGTCACTGTGCTGTACTGTACAGTACTGTACTGTACTAGTACTGTACCTACTGATGTCTGTGATGGCAGTGGAAAGAAAGAATGGCAGGCTAGGCATAAAAAGAAATGGGCTAATATGCTGAAATTTGCTTCATGGAGTAATTTGTAAAGTTCTGCAGTTTTGTGAAGTGAATTAGAATTACGAAGTTGGACTTGGTGGAGTTTTCTGACTTCACAAACTGGTGAAGTCAGAACTTTGCCAGCAAAGTCAGTGGAATCAGCAATTATAATGGTGCTTGGTAAAATGTACCACATGACCTTCTGAAACTGCAAACATGCAGATCACATGGTACTAGAAGCCAGGATGTCGACCATGTGGTACATATGCTCTGTGAAGTCCTTTGTAATGAGTGAAGGCGGAAGGATCTGTCCACTAGAATCTCTGCTTTCTAGACATAAATCAAACCTTTTTGGAGTTCAAAACTCTTAAATCTTTTAATCAGCTGATCTCATCTGAGAGTGTAGCACCAGGGGATTATTGGTTTTTAAGCTTTTGAGTAGGTTTCAATAGTATATTTTGTGGCTAATTAGCCAGTGTTCCTGATTATATGGTTACAGTCCTGGAGGCGAAGGTCAATGTAGAATTGAAGGAAAGTAAGTTTCCAGGGGGTAAAAATTAATCCCTGAAGGATGGTGAGGGTGGTTTCCTTGTGGATAATAAGTAAGGAAGGGAGAAGAAATCATGTAATTAGCTGGAGGTTAAAGTTATTCAGTGTGGAGAAAGAAGATTTTCAATGTATCATGAGGAGTCCAGACTTAAGGAGAATGGACTGAATAGTTAATTAGGCTGTCTGTTTTTCCACTCATGTTTCATTATAGTCATGTGCCTTTCCCCAGGCCATGACCAAATTCTTCCATAACGTAATGTGCCACTTATCTTCTCATAAGTGTGTGACACTGCCTACTGCATGTCCTATATCATCTCATTTCATTCTCTTCAGGCTATGACACATATTCTAGTAGTCCTGGACTCAGAATCCAGAATGGAACATACCAGATACCTTGGTCAAATCACCATTGTTGCTGTACTGCCATCTGGTTATATTAATGATGTTGAAGAAATAGAAAATGAGTTAATTCGATATTTGTCTTTCAGGGAATACTAAGAGAGAAAATGTTAGGGTACTAACTTGTTTTTTTTCTTTAGATATTTCCCGATTTAAGACCTAAGGTCGAAACATAGATTATTAACTCTATTTTCTATTTTCAACGTGCATTTAATATAACCATTTTGTTTTGCTTTTAGACCACATGCTGACGCAGTGCCTTGTTTTTGTTTTTTTACAATTTCTACTGCCATCTGCTTACTCAGTCTTCCTGCCTCTTCTCCTCCTCCATTTCCTCTGGTGCAACTGTATTCCACAACATGTTCCATCAAACTCAGACTCTGAATACAATGTACATACCAGATACCTCAAGCGGCAACTCATCAGTGTTGCCACACTGCCATCTGCTTGCTCAGTTCTCTGACCTCTCCTCTTACTTAGATGCAGCTGTATTCCTCCACATGTTCCAGAACACCTGAACTCTAAATCCAGCGTAGGCCATGAATACCAAACAAAAGCTACAAATAACCAATGCTGCCACAGTACTGCTATGGTTACCTTGATCCCCCAGCAGCCTCCAGCAGCACATAATGTGCCACTTGCTTTCAGACCATTACTTTTGTGCCTTCAGCATCTCTGTCCTCATCCTCCTCCTTTGCAGATGCAGATGTCAACTCAGCCTGCCCGCTTTGTGCCTACAGCACAACAACAGCATGATGACCATGACAAAGAAAATTATTTGACTTACCATCATCCTTCTGTCACATGCCAGCTTGTGCCTTATCAGCAGACAATATCATTTTGTCATGTTCTTCTTGACTTTCTTGGCAAAAGGCATGACCATCACAAATGTTATGATTGGTATAATAATTTAACAGAATTACACCGCTCCACCTTTGAATCAAATGCACCATATGTATGTTGTGTCTGTTTTCATCCCATCATTCAGGCCACTGGGCATTGCTGTCAGAACTAGTATGTTAAGTATAATTTTGTATTTGTTTTCCTTTTTTTTTGCACAACTCTTTCTTTCTCTTTCTTTCTTTCTTTCTTTCTTTCTTTCTTTCTTTCTTTCTTTCTTTCTTTCTTTCTTTCTTTCTTTCCTTCCTTCCTTCTTTCTTTCATTCTTTCTTTCTTTCCTTTCTTCCTTCCTTTCTTTCTTTCTTCCTTCCTTCCTACCCTTCTTTCTTTCTTTCTTTCTTTCTTTCTTTCTTTCTTTCTTTCTCTTTCTCGCAACAAACTGTTTGTCTTACAACTTTCAGTGACGTACAGCTTAGTCATAAATTACAACACAATGTTCTAAAAATGGCTGCCACATAGTATTAATATTGAACAGACTCAATCATTTATGCCTCTGCTTCCAGCTACAGGTGAGCCTAATACCCCACATGAAAGTGCTTTTCATGGGTGCTCAAACCGTGTCAGCCACTGTACCTGAATATTTGCCTTCAAATTCTGGGTAGCTGGATGTCTGTGATGATATTAATGTGCCCTTGAACACATGAACATTTGAACATACATACAAATGTATTTGCCAGCAGAAACAGGCCACATGGTCTATCATGTTTGCTTGAGTGTGCAGCTAGCACCCTTACCTTGCAGCTGCCCCACCTCCCCTCCCCCTTCACAATTACCCCTCCACCCTGTGCCATCCCCTTTTGAAACTTGTCACTATTGTATAGGATACCACCTCTTCAGGCAGAGTGTTCCATTCCACCACAACCCACTCTGTGAAAAAGTATCTCCTTATTTCCCTCCTATATTGTCCCCATCCAGTCTAAGACCATGACTTCTCATGCCCCCCCCATTATCTTAAAGGCATGGAGTCATAATGTCATGGGCAAAACCATGCACCACAACAATGCCACATGCAAAGCAGCATGCAGCAAAATAACTTTAACACAATATGCTGACCATTGCACACACCACAGCAACAACTTACTTTTTGCAGAGAGCTCCACCCTACACCCCCCAATGTGGGAGGCTTCACCCACCACCCCGGACTAATTATAATCAACTCCAGGGGGCCGTGGACATCAGAAGGTAAAAAAAAACTTGGGTCGGGAAAATGTTTGTTTTTCAGGCCAAAAGGTGTCACAATAGAATGGGACCTGGGGAGAAGCGAACTGCAACCCCAGGTCCCCTGACACTGTCAGAGACAGGTGCTCTAGCCAGTCCACCACAGGAACAGCTCAACCAGGCACCACCCTGATGGCATCCTTCATCTTCCATGCTGGCAGCCTACAGTGACAGGGGAAGTGGTTTCTACCACACGTAAAACTCCTGTAACTGCACAGCCATTAGCACTTCTTGCAGCATTGTATTTCATGCATGGTTTCATCCATGCTATCTTAACCCAGTACCCATTAACTTAAATATCCCTTCAGTACCTATCTTGTTTATCTCTTTTAAGTACTTAAAGGTCTCAATCATATCCCCCTAATCCGTTCTCCCCTCCAGGGAGTACATATTCAGTTCACTCAGCCTCTCCTCGTATGGCCTGTTCTCCAATTCCTGGATCATCTTTGTCACTGCATTATACCCCTTCCAGTAATCTTACATCCTTCTTCAGAAATGGGCACCAGTACTGCATGCAATACTCCAGGTGTGGCCTGACCAGTGACCTACAAAGAGGCAGGATCACCTCCCTGCTCCTAGAGGAGATTCCTCTCTTGTGTGTCTCTTGTATGGTTAACTGTTTTAGTTCTGGGCATAGTCTGTTACAAGAGGTATGGACAATACCTAATCATTGGGAACTTTCAGATCCAAAGGTGCCTGACAGGGATGGAGAGCAAAGGTTATGTTGTTTGCTTTATTGGCTCTGTGGAGTTGAAAAACACAGTGCTCCATCACTATACCAAACCCTGCTCTACTGAAACCTCAGTTATAATGAACAATACTCCTGGCTTCCAACTGTCATTACCTGTTAACCTCTACGCATTTGATCATGGAGGGAAGACACTACCACCAGCACATATAAAATGGAGAGACTGAACACAATACCACCAGGACATAACAGGACAGATGTGAACATTGGGGCACACACCATTAAAGGAATAGCTTTAAAGCACACAGAAATAAAAGAATACGAGCTGCTCACACATTATGAAGAGGGATATAGTATTACTCAAAAGTGGTCAGAAGTAAGCCTGTGTGAATGAGTGTGCAGTTCAGCTTTTTCTTTAGTTGAAGTTATGATAAGGAGTATTTGTAATTCATCTTTTTATTTAGTTGCAGGTACTGCAATTTAGTTTTAAATCATCTTGTAAGCATTTATAAACTGTTTATATGACAGCTGCACTGTATTATGCTTATGCAATCTGGAAGTAAGACAAGTTGGTGGGGTCACTGTCACTCAAGTTAGATACAGTACTGTAAGAAGAAATAAGATGTGGCTACATTTTGGCATGTTGGGACACCTAACTATGAAGGAGTAAGCAGACTGAAGTACACTTTTATGAGAGAGACACTTCATCTCCCATTCAGTCTTTTCAGTGGTCATGTATCAGCAGCTTCATCACAGGTGTGTGGTTAGGTGTGAGTGAGTGCACGCTGTGTATCAGCAAACAGACGGATCAAGTGTAACTAACTGCACCATTGTAATAGACAACTGAGCTTCTGTGACTGTCTTCTTGTTACTTCATGGGCCTCGGG
Source organism: Neoceratodus forsteri (assembly GCA_016271365.2). NCBI lineage: Eukaryota > Metazoa > Chordata > Ceratodontiformes > Ceratodontidae > Neoceratodus > Neoceratodus forsteri. The sequence goes on from CM028138.1 coordinate 84,369,943, forward strand.
AGGAACATCTTTATTGGCAATAGCAGTGATAGGGCCAGCATAGAGTCAGCTCATAGTGCTGTGTCCATTCTAGGGCGAACCTCAATGTAATGAACAGGGAGCTATAATGTACTCTCATTATGGCTCCCATTCTGTTTGTAATAGTGAGAGAGCACTTTAAGTGGTTATGCCTCTATTTTTTTTATAAGAAAGGAACACAGTGTAGGTCTCTTTTACCTGCCTCATTTTCTGCCTCACAAGACACTAACATCATATAATTTCTGCTATATGAAACTGAGTGCACTCTCTTTCAGTGTCTTGTTAAAATAAATGTGCCAAGGTGAGTTTGTCCCATCTCCCCCTGTTGACACCTGTTTTACAGAGAGTGCATACTGCATAACAAGCATCCTGGGAGTCAATATAACTTTTCCATATCCAATAAGTTGCTTTCTTGTTTTTATCTCCAGGAAAAGATACCTTGGCCAAGATTCACAAAAAAAGTCAAAGTGCTGTTCCAAAGTTTGCACTGCACCTGACGGTTGCACTGGTGGGCGATCCTGCTATTCATAGCGGGATAGCATGGTCCGCTGACTGTGAATAAGGGCAGGTGAGGGCAGCCCTAACCCACGAAAAGCACCAGGAACCTCAGTAGTGCTGCCCCCACAGCCAGCCAGGAGAATGGATTGCCAACAATAGCATGCATGTGTTAAGTCCCTATTCACTAAAGTAGCTATGCAAATGAGCCCATTGGGCATGCAAGGTGCAATTGGACATTAGCATGCCCATTATATGCCCATTTGGATGACCAACTGGTGGTTTAGTGTGCCCCCCACCAGCCCATGCCCCATTCAGCCACATTCCGTGCAGGTCTAGTGCTCCCCCATTCTCTGATTACCATCCCCAAATATATGATGCTATTCCCTGGTAGTCTAGTGGTGCTCCCCCCCACTGATTGCTGACTCATGTAAACAATTAATGTTTTCATAGTATAGTGGCCCCTCCCAGTCTTTGATCCTCTCCCTGAATAAATAAATTAATTGCCTGGTAGTCTAGGGTCCCTCCCCCCCCCGATTGCTGACCCCAGATGAAAAAGCATTTTCCATTGTGCAGTGATCCCTCCCCTCCCCAATTCCAATCACCATCCCCATATGCTGCAGAATGTTTCATAGTGTAGTGGTGCACCCCTGCCCTGATCACCAACCCTATCAGATATATTTCCGTAGTGTAGTAGTCCCTCCCTCCCTCCTCCCTGGTCACTGATTGGCATGCCCAAACGCAAAACCCCTAATCCCTGGTAGTCTAGGGTCGCTCCCTCCCACCCCATCCAGTGTGACCAACCATCCTGCTCCCCATCCTAATCCATGACCAGTGACCAGCACAGCCCACTTCTCACCACCATGACTGGCCACTGACTGAGCCCTCATGGAGCTCGTACAGTCTACAGTATGGCTCAGAGACTGTGACTGACCATTTTTTTTTTGTTCAAACAGAAGAATGATTTGAAAATCAGACAAGAATATTTGAGTTTCAAATATTTTTTTGGGGGGGGTGCAAAACAGGCTGACTAACCTAGGCTTTCTGCACACTAGCTAAGGGGTACCTGCTTTGCAGAATGGGTAACTATTGACCTGTCAGTCTTACCGCTATTGTGTGTAAAACTGATGGTGATACTAGTCATAGAGGACCTCATGAACTATCTGGAGAGCAATGGACTCCAGGATAGCAAACAGTATGGGCTCATGCCAGAGAGGTCTTGTCAGACCAACCTAATAGTATTCTATGACTGAGTAATGAGGATAATGGATAAGGACCACATCGTGGAGTCACTCTACTTTGATTTCAGCAAGGCCTTTGACTAGGTGCTTCACAGAAGGTTGCTGAAGAAGCTAGAGAATCTAGGTGCAGCAAAAGACAAGTTAAATGGGTAAGAAACTAGTTGGAAGGGAAATAGCAGATGGCTGTGTTTAACGGAGTTAAAAGAGAAGGAGGTCACCCGTGGGGTGCAATAAGGATCAATCCTGTGTCCAGTCCTTTTCAATATATTTATCAGTGACATGGGAGAAGGAATTGAGGGCACGATGTGTCTCTTCACTGATGACAATAAGATCTGTGGCAGGGTAGTGGTGGTGTCACTGGTGGGCAACAACATCAATGGGTAGGGTGGTAGGCTGCAACAACTGCGGTGCACCGATCTTTCTAAAAATTGCCTGGCGTGTGGGAGGATGTGTAGTGTGCAACCACATAGAAAAACTTAGGAAGGAGATTGAGGGTCTGCAGGAGGAACTAAGACAGGCAAGGCAGATTGGGGGTGGGTTTAGCCCAATACTGGAGGGAGGAAGAAGGGGAGATGAGGGAGGGCGATTTAAGGCAACTGTGGTGAGGAGAGGGTCAGAAGAAGGGAAGCAGAGACAAAGGGACCCAGGCCAGAAAGAACAATTGCCAGGGAAACCAGGTCAGGAGACAAAAGTCAAATGGAAGGAGGAGATAGGGACTTGTGAGGGAAGGCGAAGAAGTGGCAAAAAGTCATGGAGTGGAAGAAAGGGAGAGGAGCAGGTTACTATGAAGAGGGAGGCGGGCATTTGTGAAGGGCCTTCAGAAAATAGTTTTGCACTGCTACAGAGAGGAAGAAGGTGGAGGAGGGAAATGATGAAATTAGAGGAGTAATTGATAAATGCCTGGACCAAACTGGGTGGGGGAAGTTCTGTCTGGGAGAATTGGGCAACAGGGTAAAAGGGGGGAAACAATGCAGGAGGAAGAAGAGGAGCTGGAAATGAGAGAGGAGATGAGATGGAAGCAAGCAGGAGTAAGGGGTGGAATCTTAGTGCCGGGGACTCAATGCTAAGAGGAGTTGGGTAGGGTAGCAAGGGGAGAGGCATAGTCGCATTTGGGTGAAGGCCATGCCAGGAATGACAGCGGAAAGGGTGGGACAGTCTGTTCTGAAATATGCTAGAAAGGGTAGGGACAAGCCTTTATTTAATTATACATCTTGGGACAAATGACCTGGCTGACAAGACAGTAGATACAGCCAGAGGAGGTTTGAGGAACTAGCACAATTATGTGAGGGTCAGGAAGATCAGTAACTTTTCAGAGATACCATTGGTGCCAAAGGCAAGCACAACAAGAAAGCTGAGAATAGAGGAATTTAATGGATGGCTAAGAACCTGGTGTTGTGCTAAAAGGGGTATGGGCTGTTGAGGGGTGGGGAGGGACCTGGGAGGACAGTAGTCTCTATGCAAAGGACAGACTACACTTGAGTGAGGGAGGAAAAGAAGTGTTGAAACAGAGGATGGAGGAGTACATGGAGAAGTTGGAATTTAAACTAGGAGTGGGGTGGCAGTTAGGAAGAGATATGCAGAGACCACAGGTTAAAACCATATGAGCTTACTCCCCATAATAAAGACAAGGACAAATGGCAAGTACTGTTGGTGATGCTAGGAAAGGAGGGCAGGATGGGGGGGGTGGAAGGTGGTTACCCTTAATGCTAGGAGCCTTGGGGAGGAAACTGCAGAGTTACAGGTTCTCATGGCAGAGGTAGAGGTGGACATTGTAGTCATGCAGAACATGGGCAACCCAGTACAATGACTGGGACCTGTCTGTACCCAGGGTACAGATTATTTCGTAGGGACAGAGTGATTGGGAAAGGAGGGGGGCTGGCACTATAGTGAAGGAAGGACTGAAGTGTAAGGAGGAAGGAGGAGGGTAGTAGACAGTCACTTTGGATGCAAATCCAGGATTCCAAGAATAGGATTCTTAGAATGGGAGTGGTGTACAGGCCACCATCTCAGATGTAGGAGTTAGACAGGGAATTAGCAGGGACAGATCAGGAGGACCTCAGGGAAGGGTATGTGGTGATTGTGGGGGACTTCAACATGCCAGGAGTGGGACTGGAGCTCCCCAACAACCAGGAACAGAAGGGAGCAGGTACTGCTGGATGCCTTCCAGGACAGCTTCCTACTGCAAATGGTCAGTGAACCAACCAGGTTAGGGAAATACCCTTGACCTTGTGCTGGCAAATGGGGACTTTGGAGAGAACTTACAGTGGAGGAACCGCTGTCAGGGAGTGACCACCGCTCAGTATGGCTCATATTGGATATGGGCAAGGAAGGAGTGGAATCTGGCACAATAGTGCTGGACTGTCAGGAGGCCGGATTTTGGGAGGATGGGAAGTGGGTAAAGGTACCTGGCCAGAATTCAATCTAGTATGGACACTAACCAGAGGTGGGAGCTCATAAAGCTGGGGATAGTGGAGGCAACAAAACCTGCTGCAAAGCCCAGAGCAAGAAGGCTGGGCTAGAAACTGATCTGGTTGAGCAAGGAGGTCATGGAAAAGGTAAGGAGGAAAAGAGCTGCCTTAGGAAGTACAAGAAACAGGGAGGGGAGAAACAGGAGGAGTACTTGACAGAATCGAAGGAGGTGACAAGGGCAGTAAGGGGAGCCAAAGCATCCACGTGAACTCAGGCTGGCACAAGGCATTAAGAAGGGGGAGAAGGACTTTGGCACATCAGAGAAAAAGGAGCTGTAAGGACCACATAGTAAGGATTATAGGAAGGAGGGGGTTGGGTGGGCAAGCAGGTCAATAAGGCGGAAGCACTAAACGAGTACTTCTGCTCAGTATTTACTAAAGAGAAGAGGGGTGACACCCAAGGTGGGAAATGGCAGAAGGAGGAAGTGGTGACAGATGGGAAATCATGGAGAGCAGAGTTCAGAGAGGGTTTGAAGGCACTGAGGGTGGACAAGGCACCAGGCCCAGATGGCATCCACCCCAGGGTACTGAAGAGGCTGGCAGAGGTCCTTGCAGGACCTTTGGCAGACCTATTGAATGCCTCACTACATTCGGGGTGTGTACCTCAGGACTGGAGGATGGCTCATGTGGTGCCCTCCACAAGAGTGGCCCCAGGATGAACCGGAAACTACAGACCAGTGAGCCTCCACATCCATCGTGGGTAAGCTAATGGAGACTATCTGAAGGAGGCTGGTGGCCCTCCCTAGAGGCCAAAGGACTACAGGACAGCAGACAGCATGGCTTCATACGTGGCAGATCCTGCCAAACCAACCTGGTCGAGTTCTATAACTGGGTAACTAGACAACTGGACAGGGGCCATGCAGTGGATGTCCTGTATCTGGACTTCAGTAAGGCATTTGACTTAGTGCCACATGGAAGGCTGGGAAGGAAGTTAGTAGACACAGGAGCGGGTGCAAAGCTGGTGAGATGGGTAGAAAACTGGCTGCAGGAAGGCAACAGAGGGTGGTGGTGGTGGGAGCTCTCACCCAAGGGCAGTGACGCGGTGTTCCACAGGGCTCAGTGTTGGGACCAGTGTTGTTTGGGATATTCATTGCAGACATATCATGGGACATCAAGAGCAAGATCAGTCTGTTTGCTGATGATACCAAGGTAAGTGCGGTGGTGGATGACCTAGGGGATGGCAGGGGTTGCAGGATGAGCTGGCAAAGCTTGAAACCTGGTCAGACACCTGGCAACTGGGCTTTAATGCAAAAAGTGCAAGGTGCTGCATTTTGGGATGAATAACACAAGGAGGAGTTACCAGCTAGAGGGAGTGCAGCTAGCCCAGACAGAGGAGGAGGAGAAGGATCTGGGTGTGCTCATTACAGGTCAATGAACAACTCGGCACAATGTAGGAAGGCAGCTGCAAAGGCCAACAAAATGCTGGGTTGTATTGCAAGGGTATATCCTCGAGGATGGAGGAGGTGATTCTGCCACTGTATAGGTCATTAGTTAGACCACACCTGGAGTACTGCATCAGTACTGGCATCCGTATCTGAAGAGGGACATTAAGTTACTGGAGGGGTGCAGCGCGAAGCGACAAAAGATGATCAAGGGCTGGGGACTTATCATACGAGAGGAGGTTGAAAGAATTGAACATGTACTCACTGGAGAGAGGAGAGACAAAGGGTGACATGATTGAAACCTTTAAATACATGAAAGGAATAAACAAGACAGGTACAGAGGGCTGTTCAAAGTAGGGAGGGAGAGCCACAGGGCCATGATATGAGACTGGAGCGAGCAAGGTTCAGGAGGGAGATGAGGAGACACTTTTTACAGAGAGGGTAGTGGCTGGGTGGAATGCATTACCTGCTGAAGTGGTATGCAGTAGAACAGTGGACTGCTTCAAATGAGGATGGGACAGGACAAGGGGGAGGGTTAATGAAGGGGAAGGGTGGAAGAGAGGGGCAGCTGCAGAATAAGGGGTGCTAGCTGCACATTCGAGCAGACTTGATAGACCTCTAGGCCTTTATCTGCTGGCAAATTTCATATGTTTGTATGTTCGTAGGGTAAACAGTGAGGAGGAGGTTAGAGAGATGCAGAGACTTAAAAAGACTGGAGAGGACATCAACAGTTTGGCAGTTGAATTCAATGCTGAAATAGGAACAAGAGTCCCAGGACAGAGCACTGGATTGGAGGGATAAAGCTTACTCAAGGCACTGAACATGCACTTGCTGGAGGCCAGATGAGTAAAGGAAGATTTGCTAGGGACCTTTAAGTTCCTGCAAGGCATAAAAAAGGCAGTCAGTAAGGAACTATTTAATATCTAAGTTGTGACTCAAAAAACCTGGGGCGTGGTTGGAAAATGACAGGTGGGAGGTTCAAGAGAGACATGAGAATGTTTTATTTTACAGAAGGGGTGGTGGAGCCATGGCACAATCTGCCAGCTGCTCATCAATGGTTTCAGATATGGCTAGGACAGAGTGAAGGGCTTAGTGGCTGCTCAAGATGGTTGTGGAAGGGCGGGAGGCATGGGGGATGGACAGTGTGGGTTAAAACCCTGTATGGACAATAGACCCCCTGTTTATTAGAGTTTTATGAACAGACTGAATAGATCCCTGCTCCTTTTCTACCTTCATTGTCTATTTTTCTATGTTTCTATGAGTTCAACGTGAATTTTTTGGCAAAAAGGGGCCAGTTAGCACAACAGGCCCATGGTACACTAGTCAAGGGGCTTCTGCTTTGCAGAACTGCAGGACAAGGTGTTTGTTTTTTTTTTTTACACAGCAGGATAATTTGCAAAACACACAAGAATATTTGAGATTGAAATGAATTTTTTTGGAGCAAGTGGCTTGCTGGCACCTCAGGCTTTCAACACTCTATCCTAAGGGGCTTCTGCTTTACACTATTGCTGAAACAAATTTTTTAAACAGCAGAATGATTTGGAAAACACACAGAATATCTCAACTGAAAATGAAATTTTTGGCAAACGTGACTGCCAGACTAGCAGTTTTATGGTATGCTAGTCAAGGGGATTCCGCTTTGCATGATGGTCAGCTGAGACAACCTTTTTTAAACAGTAGAAGGATTTTTTTTTCATTAAAACACACTGTGCTAGTACACAGTGCAGCCACTGCCTTTCTAAATACATCCATTCTTGTGTGCACGTGCTCATACACACACTCACACTGCTTCCCTTGTTTCACTATTTTTATTTTTTAAATAACTTTTTTATAGTGTTTGAGCCCTTTTTTATTTCCTTTTTTTTTAACCCAGGCTTCAGCAGGAGTGGCACAGGCTAAGTCCCAAATCCACCGCCCTCACACTGCCATTGTCCCACACTGCCTCTCAATCTCCACTCTATTTTACTTTTTTATTGTTTTTTTCTTCTTAGTTTCTTACTTTTTTTGCAATCTTCCATGTTCCAGATGTGCAGCCTGTGTAAGACTCAAATCACCCCTACCCTCGTACTGTCTGATTCCCTCACACTGTCTTCTTTGTATTTTACTTTTTTTACACCAAGGTTTATGCTAAGGTTTGCAGGACTAGACAGAGGCCTGAGACCTATATAAACTACTACCCTTAAAATTCAGTGGTAATATTTTAGGGTTTGTTTGTTTGGCCATATAGGCATCCAGGCTTCTTTAAAGAGCTCTTTGTTTTTACTTATAACCACCTCCAGGAGTAAAGTATTCCAAATTCCCACCACCCTCTGCATCTTGAAATTTTCCTTCTGGTACTTTTAAATGTGTTAAACTTTATTTGGAGGGGATGCCGTCTTGTTGTCTTGAAGTCTTGCTGGATCACTCATGACATCAAACATGAACGTGTCTCCTCTTAGTCATTTAGACTCCAGGGTCTGAAGTTTTATCCCACCTACTCTATCCTGATATGTCAGTTCCCTCAAACCTCAGATGGATTTGGTTATTCTCCCCAATGCCCCTGTCTTGTGGAGTGCCACAGGGCTCGATCTTGTTGCCAATGCTGTTTGCAGCGTACCTGCTGCCCCCGGGCGAGATCATTCAACAGTACAGAGTGGAGTTTCACTGTTATGCAGATGATACCCAGCTGTACTTGTCTTTGGCCCCCAGAACATCAGGAACAGTTGATGTGCTTAACAACTGTCTGGCAAAAATCAACGACTGGATGGCTTTCAGCTGGCTGAGACTCAACTCGGCTAAGACGGAGGTACTGGTGATTGAGCCTGGTCGCGGACATGATGGGTCCACACCTGGGGCTGACTCAGTGCTTTTCCTGGGTTCTGCTCCATTGGTGGCTGCCCCAAGGGTGTGAAATCTGGGTGTGATCCTTGACAACAGATTGACTCTTGAAGATCAGGTGTCATCTGTTGTCAGCAGTGTTTTTTTATCATCTGCAGAACATTGCCCAGATTAAGCCCCTCATTCCACCTGAGGACCTGCCGACATAGTGTATGTTTTGTGACCTCCAGACTGGACTACTGCAACTCTCTATACTTCAGGGTCATGAGAGAGACCCTCTGCAGACTTCAGCTAGTGCAGAACATGGCAACCTGACTGCTGACTGGCCTTTCAATGTCCAGTCATGTGACTCCAGTCCTACGGGCTCTGCACTGGATGCCAGTCAGGTGGAGGGTCCTTTTCAAGGTGGGTCTTCTCACCATTAAGGCCCTATATGGATTGGGGCCTGGTTACCTGTTAGAACTCCTGACTCCGGTGACCTCTGCTCACTCCCTCCAGTATGCCTTGAGGGGCCTCCTGGACATTCCCCGGGTTCAGCTCAAGACCTCAGGAGATCATGCATTTAACATCTCTGGGCCGACCCTGTGGAACTCATTACCACCTTCTGTCCAGGAGGCTTCCTCAGTTGAGGTCTTCAAGCGGAGGCTGAAGGCTCACCTCTTTGCCATGGCCTTTTCAGTTATTTGATGAAAAACCTTTTGCTAGTCCCTTCTGTGATAATCTGCCCCCCACTTTTTTATTCAGTTTTAATCTGCTATACTTCATGTTTAGCATTTTTATTGTTTTATAGTTATGCTCTTTTTATTGTGCCGTTTTAATTATTGTTAGGTGCCCAGATCCTCTGAAATTGGGTGCCCTATAAATAAAATTGCCTTGCCTTCTTTGTACCCCCTCAATGGCTCTTATATCTTTCTGCTTATACAGTGCCCAGAACTGACTGCCATAATCCAATATTAGACTTCTGTATGCCCTCTTCAGTGGTGATATAGTGGTGATATTTGTCTTATCCCTCCTTTTTATGGTTCCCTTTATGTTCCACCAACTCATGTTTGCTTTTGTGATAACCTCCCCACATCGACCCTCCACCTCAAAAGTGTTGTTTATAGTAATGTCTGGGTCCTTTTTGCATTCTGTGTGCCTAATAGTGTGTTCCCCAAGTTTACATTTGTGAAACACATTTTTCCCATGTGCATTTCAGCACATTTTTTTAAGGTTGAACAGCATCTCCAATTTTCTAGCCCATTGCATTATAGTATCTAAGTCTGTTTGAACATAATCTGCCTGTTCATATATAGTACAAACACTACTTATTTTTGTATCATATGTATACTTAGAGCAGCAGCTATTTTTTTTCTTATTTTTCTTTTTTCATCTGGATCAGGGGTGCAGTGTTTTTATGGCTTTGATTCTATTCCATATATCTTCTTTAGGAAAGATCGTGGGCCTTCCCTATCAGTGTTGCAAACCCTATGATTTATTTCAGACTTTGCATATACAGAGCAAAAGTATTCATTGAACATTATCTGCCATTTTCTGATGAACACTTATAGTTCCCTTCTCTGCTGTCATAGGGCCAATAACAGTTGACTGTTTTAATTAATTTGTTTGTAGTTTCCAAACTTTGCTTCCTTTGCAAGTTTTCTTTCAGCATTCTTTTTTTGATTTTATTGATGAGACACTTACTTTTCCTTAATGTCTTTTTACACAAGTTCCAATTTTCCAGTGTTTTATTTTGTGAGTATTTTTTATATAATTTCCCCTTCTATTTGATCTGTCTGTGGATGGGATTAGTTAACCATTTTGGATTTATTGTAGTCTGTTCCTGTTGTATTTCCTGACCTTAGTTATTTATTTGTCACATATAATTAGTAATGAGTGTTTAATACACAACCACATTTTGTTAGGAGATTTGTCTTCTAATTCTGTTTGCCAGTTTTTTAGCTATTTTCTGAATTTTGTTTATTTTAACTGTATTACACAAACACTGTATAGCAGCTTAAATTCGTGCCCATTATATTTAGTGCTCCGAGCACACCCAACATGTTTAAACCATCTTATTGTAACTGGTGGAGCACTAGTACAGCTATTGTATAATGATTCACCTAACATTCATTGTCTTTTTATTTTCTTGCTAATATGAAACCAGCAAAAATTAGCAAAAATAAAGACAGTGATTATTCCATTTCTACAGTATATTGTAATCTTTCCTGTTTTTGGAATGATTTTACTATCAAATGTGCAACTTATAATGTTATGCTTGCTCATGGAGAGTGGTAGATTTACTTTACAGGTTTGTTATTTTAACATTTTCTGTTGCGAGCACGATGTCCAGTATGTTGTTTCCTATGGTACGTTTGTTTATATATTGTGTCATATTTAGGGTCTTGTATGCTTCTAGCAACAATTTGCTGGATCCAGTTGTTGCAATGCATGTTTCCTAATTTATTGCTCCCATATTTAAATCCACTAGGAAAATTACTTTCTTGGATTGGCATACATTTTCTAGTTCTTAAATGATTTCTTCAGTTGTTTCATTTGTGGTATCTGGTATATTGCTTCCAAAACTTTATTTCTACTCTGAATTTTAGGGGTGATGTTGATTGCCTCAATTTGATTTTATACCTTATATGGCAATACTGCCACCCTTCTTTTCTATCCTGTCATTGAAGTATTACTTGTAGTCACTTAATTTATGGCCCCCCATAGCCTCTGGTGTCCGCCAAGTTCCTGTAATGCATACTATATCAATCTTGTGGAGCACCAGCAGTGCTGTCAATTCTTCCTTTTTATTGTTGTTGCTTTTTGCATTTGATAGCATGCATTTTGTAGTAGTTTTGTGTTAGGACTTCTTTCTGTTATTATTTCTGACTTGGTTACATATCCTCATTATTAATAATGTGCTGGTCATTTTGTTTGTGTCCTTTCCTACCAGCACAGGATGTATTCAATGATCATTTCTAGTGTATCATAAGTTTGGTACCCCTCCCCAAGTCAATTAGATGAAATGATATTCTAAGATATTTTTAATAATGCTGCCAAGTAAGTTCAAATCCTTTTTGTTCAGGTGTAGAGCATCTGCCGTGCAAACTTCTAAATTTCTATCAAATTTTTCCCGCATCCTAATAAACTTTATGTCCCATTTGTTACACCAGTTTTAAGTCTAATGTTTATTTTATTTGTTCAGTTTTTTTGTTTCTATATGTGCATTTAGAATGGGTAAAATCGCTGATATTAAGACACTACATCCTTTATTTCTCAGTTCTCTGCCCATAGTAATTGTATCATTGCAAATACTTCTCATGGTCTCTGTCAACATTGTCTGACCCAGTAGGTAATACCACAGTGGTGAAGGGTCACTACTACAAATTAATGTTTTCTAGTCTTCGACTTATATCTTGAGTTCTGGCCTCAGGGAGACATGTGATCATGCTGTTTGTTTTCTGCCCAGATAACAGAATCTGAGTTTCGAAGGGTAGAGTCTCCTATTACCACTAATTGTCTGTCAGCATGCTCATTCTCTTTTTCTACTGAAGTTTTTTTGTCCTCAGGTAATGTGTTTCAAGTTTCTATAGTTTGTAGAGCTGAGAACATGTTTGATAATGGTAGGATATTACTGGTATCTATTTCTGCTCTCCTACTTTTCAGCAATTCTTTTTATGGCTGCAGTGCACAGAGCCTAGCAGATGTCTTATCACAGTAGAAAAGTGGAGCTCATCAGATTCCCGAACGAACATTACAAAATTGGAATTGTATTATTTGTAGCAGAGAGAGAGAGAGAGAGAAACTGAAACTGTTTGACTCAAAACATCTCTTCTGCATGGAGCATACTCATGTCAGTTCAAATCGCTGTCAGCAAATGTACTAGTGTAACTGCACTACTTAAAAAGAAAAAGAAAACAAAGTCCTCTCTCTCTCTCTCTCTCTTCCACTCCTGTGTGGCATTTTAGTTGTTGGGATGTCCAGATAAAACACAATCCTAATCCTAACAGCTGTGTTTTCCTTTAGGAGATCTGCAACAGTTAATGTGTGTGCCACTCTTTTAATCCTTTCTTGGTACAGTAACCTTTTCCCAGTCAGCTTGCAAATGGTTGTAATACTATATGCTAACAGTGCAGAGTTCAGAGCATGAAGCAGTATATGTGTATTTCTGTGTGTGTGTGTGTGTATGGCACTTTGGTTCAAGTCTTGCTGGTTATCATAGATACGTGGAAGTTGACAGCAGATAAGAGCCACTTGGCCAACCTAGTCTGAACTATTAATCCCTATCTAGTGTAGATCACATGCCCAAAACTGAACTCTGGAGCACCTCCCCCACCCCTTGTCTACAGGATGGTGTGTGTCTATCCCTCGCTGTAAATTCTGTGACCATTTTAGCTCCTACCAGGCTCACTCTGGTAGGCTATCCCAGCATCCACCACCCTCCATGAAAATGTTTCTCCCATTTCCCTGAGCCCTCCCCTTTAGCAATTTTATGTCCCCTTGACTGAGCATCTCTTACTTTGTAAGATGTTCCCTTTCTGTCTCTCGTTATACCAGTGATGTATTTGGAGGACTCAATCTTGCCTCCCCTCCCTCCTATCCTCCAGGGAATACATATTTAACTCCATTAGTCTTTCCACATAAGTCTTATACTGCAAGCCATGCACCATTTGAGTTGCCCTCCACCCTATTTTCTTTCTCAGTAGGGGACTCCAGAACTGGACGTAGTATTTCAGGTGAGGTCTCATGAGTGGCTCATACAGGGCAAGATGAATTCCCTCTTTCTACTCGTGATACCCATCCCTATGAATCCAAGCATTTGACTAGCCTTTCCAGCCACCATATCACACGGCCTACTTTCTCTTAGGTCCTCTGAGATGATAAATCCCAGATTCCTTTCCTGCTTTGTGACTGACAGTACCTCCCCATCTAGTTTGTACTTTGCCCCTGGGTCCCTGTGCCCTATGTGCATGATCCTGCAGTTCTTTGTATTGAATCCCAGCTGCCATTCTTCAGATCATTTCTCCAGTTTTTTAAGGTCTTCCCTTATTCTTTCAACACCCCTTGGCGTGTCCATGCTATTGCATACTTTTGTATCAAATGTGACGATGCATACCTTCCCCTCCAGTCCCTCTGCAGTGTCCCCAATAAAGACAGTGAAGAGGACCAGCCTCAACACTGACCTCTGTAATCCACCCCTTGGCTTTGCAGTTTACTAATCAACCTTCTATGGGGAACAGTGTTGAAGGCCTTTCTGAAGTCCAGATAGGCCATGTCCACCACACCTCCCTGTTCCACTGCCTTAGTTACCCAGTCATGCTGTAGAGTAGTACAATGAGTTAGTGCAAAACACAGTGCTTATCCAAAATACAGTAAAAGTTATGGTTAGATGTATAAGTGAATAAATGCCATATAAGGCAGTGTACGTGTGTGTGTGTGTGCATGCGCGTGGCAATGCTCTGTGTGTGTAGACAATACACTGCTATGTTATATTGGAACGTATATGCATATATGTGTATATGTATTAGCCAGTGCGTGTGTATGTATCACAACAATTAGAAATTGCAGGTTACAGTAGGTTGGCTCAGTGGTTGGTGCAAGAAATTGCTGGTAGCATTCCTCTACTACTCTGAATCAGTTTTCAGCCTTATGTGTGTCATGCTGATTTAAATAAGGTGTCTAGAGGCAACCCCTCACCTTCTAATAACATACATACAGAATAATATGATAACTTGATGGCAGATAATGATGGCTAGGCCCACCTAGTCTGCTCGTGCTCCCTGCCTGTATCAGCAGCTGCTGACCCTGCTTGGTCATTGGCTTTTGCCTCTCTTTCTCATCACTAGGGTTCCCTTATGCCTATCCCATGCATGTCTGAATTGCCCTACTCTGCTAGCTCCCACTACCTCCTGGGGTACATTGTTCCATGCATCCACTACCCTTTCAGTGAAGCAGAACTTCCTTATATTCCCCTTTATCCAGCCCCCACTCTCATATTATGCCCCTTGTCCTTGTACAGCTTCTATACAGAAAGATACCATCCACCAGCACTTTATTCAAGCCCTAAAGATACTTGTAGGTTTCAAGCATATCACCCCTCTCCTGCCTCTCCTCCTGTGTATACATATTGAGGTCTCTCAGCCTCTCCTCATATGTCTTTGGGTGTAAGCCCTGTACCATCTTTGTTGCCCTTCTCAGGACTGCCTTCACCCTGTCTATGTCCTTACAGAGATGCGACATCCAGAACTGTACCCTGTACTCCAGGCCTCACCAGCATTTTGTACAGTGGCATCACCACCTCCCTTCTTCTGCTAGTGATACCCCTCCCTGTACAACTCCAATATGCCACTGGCCCTCCCCACTGCCTTGGTACACAGTTTAGGTCCTCTAAAATGATTATCCCCAAATCCCTTTCCCCCCAATCCTGCAACTCTCTGTAGGGTTTCTGTACCCCAGGTACATGTTTTTGCATTTCTTTGCGTTGACTTTCAACAGCTACATTTTGTACCATCTTTCCAACTTATCTACATCCCTCTTCATTCTTTCTACCCTCTCTTGAGTGTCTACCCTATTGCAGACTTTGGTGTCATCTGCAAATAGGCAAACCTTCCCCTCTTATCCTTCCAAGATGTCATTAATAAAGATATTGAAAAGTACTTGCCCTAGGACTGATCCCTGAGGCACCCCACTGGACACCCTCCCTTCTGATTTAATTCCATTTACTACCACTCTTTGTTTCCTGTCCCACAACCAATTTCTATCCCAGTTCTCCACTTTGTGGCCTACCCCCAGACTACTCAACTTGTTACCCAGCCTTCTGTGTACGGTGTTGAAGGCCTTACTGAAACTGAGGTAGGCAATGTCCAAGCCCCGGCCAATCCACCTCCTTTGTCACACAGTCAAGAAGCCTATCAGGTTTGTTTGACATGACCTTCCTGCTGTGAATCCATGCTGCCTTGGATCCTGTGCCCTGCTGAATTCTAAGTGTTCCACAATCCTTTCCTTATGCAGTGCTTCCATGATCTTGCCCACCACTGATATGAGGCTGACCGGCCTATAGATACCCACATCCTCCCTGCTTCCACTCTTATGAATACAGACTACATGTGCCCACCTCCAGTCTTCTGGAACCTCTCATGTATTGAGTGACTTACTAAACAGGGCTGCCAGTGGTGCTGCTAGCTCCCTGCAAAGTTCCTTCAGTATCCTGGGATGTATACCATCTGGACTTATTGCTTTGTCCACCTTTAGTTTCATGAGTTCCACCAGGAATCTCTCTTCTGTAAATGTACTGGTGTTAATCGCCCTCCCCAATGCTTCTGTTGTCCAGTTGTGGTCCCTGTCCCTCCCCTTCCTCAGTCAATACTGAGCAGAAGCATTCATTCAGTATAGATGCTTTATGTAGGTCCCCCTCCAAGCACACCCCTTCCTCCCCTCTGAGTCATACAATTCCTCCCTTGGCCTTCTTCTTTTTGCTGATGTACCTATAGAAAGTCTTGTCCCCTTTCTTTATTGTCTGCACTAATCTTTCCTGAGTTTTTGCTTTCACACTCCTTACTGCCTTTCCTGCCTTTATGCCTCTCTAGGTATACTGCCTTGTCCTCCTCCCTCTGTGACTCCTTGTATTTTCTGAAAAGTTACCTTTTTCCCCAACTTTCCCTGTTACCTCCATTGAGAACCATAGTGGTTTGTGCCTTGATTTTCCCTTCTTTCTCAGTCTAATGCACTGATTTGTCACTTCCACTATGGCTCCTTTTAGGTGTGCCCACTGTTCCTCAACCCTCCCTTTCTGCCTCCTGTCTTGCCAGGGCTTCTTTGATCCCCCTCCCCATTCTTGCAAAATCCACCCTCCTGAAATCCAGGACCTTTGCTCTTGTGTGGTTTGCCTGTGTTGCTGTACTTACCTTAAACTGCACTGTATGGCGGTCACTGGACCCCAGGTGACCATCCACCTGGACCTCCATAATCCTATCCCCGTTGGTCAGTACAAGGTCCAAAACTACCTTGTCTCTGGTGGGCTCCTGTACCAACTGCCTGAGTCCTGCCCCCGAAGGGCTTCCAAGATGTCACAGTTCCTGGCTGAGGCTGCTGTTGGGATGGTCCACTCCACATCTGGCATGCCCAGCAGCATACCTCCCCCTTGGCTGCCATCCTGTATAGTTCCTCAACCAGTGCCCTATCTATCTCTTCACCCTGTGCTGGAGGCCTGTAGATCACACGTGCCATTTCATGGCTCAAGAGTGACCCCTAGTGCCTCAGCCTCCCCCTGTCTATCCTGAACCTCTGTTGCTTTAATACCTTTCCTGATGTTTCGGGCCTCCCCTTTTTTCCCACCCTATCCCTCCTGAACAGAGCATACCATGGTACATTCACCTCCCAGCCATGGATTTCAGTGTGCCATGTTTCTGTTATTGCCATCATGTCCAGGTTTGCCTCTGCAATCAAGGCTGTCAGGTCTGGGATTTTATATCCCTCGGAGCCTGAAAGGAAGAAAATGGTCCCTGAATGTCTTTAGTGTTAATCTGTAAAAATTTGTTTAGACAGTGCATTGCTATGTTATACTGGAATATATATGTGCATATGTATTAGTCAGTGTATATGTGTGTGTGTGTGTGTGTGTGTGTGTATGTGTATCACAACAATTAGAAAGTGCAGTTAGGTGCCTCAGTGGTTAGTACAAAACTTGCTAGTTTACACATTTCTCACTGCCCATAATACCATAATTTTGCAGTTGTATTGTCTCTTGCTTGTTTATATTTGACAGTACACTAGTCTAAACTAGTCAATTTATTTGGTGTTCCCTTCCTTTTTTGTTTATTCTTCCTTTTCATCTAGGACTTATTTCCTTATCCTCTTCCCTATTCCTTCTTTTTTATTTTCTCTTGCAACACTCTCACCCCAATTGTTTGACTTGAATATGTTTTCAGTTGCTATAGTTTAGACAAAAGCCACAATTGTGTTGATTTCAAGAGCATCTTTTAGGTAATATTTTAATGTACTCATTTCAGATAGTAAAGCTTGATAAGCCAAACATTTCCACAAGTAAATTAATGGACTATATTGAAGCTTGGTTTCTCTGCCTACATATTGCATTTATCACACTTTATATTGGACCCCTCCCTACAAAGAAGGGTTAGAACATCCCTAGTCATAGTCACAGCATTCAATTCTTTGGATTGAATAGTACTTGAGATGTTGCAAAATAATTAGATGTACCCTTTAACTTTTGCAAGAATATTGGGTTATCCCAAAAATGTTATGTTCTTGTCATCTACTCTGTCAAAGCTGGCAGACACTGGCAGATGCACTTTCCTTGGTCTATGTGTCACTCCACACATGCCAATGCTTGCTGGAGGTTGACCCCTTATACATGAACAGGAAGTGTCACTGGTTTGGATTCCTGGGGCCAGATTCACAAAACTTTGCCTGAGTGCAAACCAGTTTGCCCAGGGCAAACTGGGTTTTGGACAGAGTTAGTATTCACAAAGCCCAGTTTGCCCCTGCAAACTGGGTTTGCACCTGGGCAAAGTTGGGAGGGGGGCTGCAATGCAAATGAAGGAGAGGGACCTGCATATCCCCACAATCCAATTCACAAAGTTTTTGCTCCACACAAGGGCCATTTGCAAAGGCCCTTGCATGGAGAAATTATCACTGGCAAAAAACTGGCAGTAATCTGCACAACCCTAGTGGCTGGCAGAGATAATGTGGCACCCAATTCTCTGATCGCTGACCCCATAGGAAACTTTTCAGTTTCCATAGTGCAGCAGTCCCTCCCCATCCCTGATCTCCCACTTGGTATTGATAAAAAAAAGTTTCCATAGTGTAGTGGTCCCTCCCCAATTGCCAACCCAGATGTAAATTTAACGTTTCCATAGTGTAGTGATCCCCCCCCTCCACAGTTCCGATCACACTGAGCCAGATGTCAAATAAATGTTTTCATAGTGTATTGGTCCCTCCCCCCCACCGTGGTAACTGGTCGCCGACCCAGATGTAGAATTATTTTTTTATAATGTTGTGTCTTCCCTCCCCAGTCCATGATCACAGATGGATATGTAAAATAAATTCTTCCATAGTAGTCCCCACTCACTGACCACTATACCCAAATTTGGAACCCCCCTGCCCTGATAGTCTAGAGTCCCTCTCCACCCACCCACACCCCATTCAGTGTGACCCACCACCCCGCTGTCCCCCACCCCAACCCATGATCGGTGACCAGCACAGCAGCTTACTGTATACAGTATGTGCTTCAAGAGGGCTCAGTCAACACCAGCCACAGTGGTGTGAAGAGGGCTGTGCTGATCACTGATCACAGGTTGGGATGGGGGAGTGGGGTGGTGGGCCACACTGGATGGGGTGGGGGAGGGACCCTAGACTACCAGGGCTGGGATTTTCTGCATTTCAAGATGGCAGTTGGTGACTGGGGTGGGGGAGGGACCACTACACAATGGAAAAAAATAATTTTACATCTGGGTTAGCAATTGGTGACCTAGGTGGAGGAGGCACCACTGCACTATAAAAAAATTAAATTTTACATCTGGGTTGGGAATGTGAGACTGGGAAGGGGAGGAACCACTACACTATGGAAAAATTCATTCTACATCTGGGTTGGTGATCGAGGATGGGGGATAGACCACTACACTATGGAAAAATTAATTCTACATCTGGGTCAGTGATCAGGGAGGTGGGAGGGACCACTGCACTATGGGAGCTTTTTTATCAATACAAGGTGGGTGATCAGGGATGGGAAGGGTGCACTACACTATGGAAACTTTTTTATTAATACTGGGTGGGCAATCAGGGATAGGGAGGGACCACTACACTATGGAAATTTCATATTGTATACAGGGACTGCAATCAGTGACTGGGAAGGAGAGGACACCACTGGATTACTAGGGAGGTTCACTGATTATTAGGGGACAGTGGATGGGGAACAGGGAGGGCACCACTGGACTACCAGGGATTCTGCACTTACAGAACAGTGATTGGGGCATGGGAAGGGGTGCACTACACTGGCTATGGCCCATGCAAATGGGCTCTTAATGAGCATGCTAATAGACTGTTAGCACCATGCATGCCCAATTGGCTCATTTGCATGTCTGCCTTAGTGAATACCATGTTATTGTACTGGCACTATACTTGTGGGGTAGTCACTCAGCTGGAGGGCAGGGCTGAGCTGGTGGGGTTAGAGGTAGCGGTATTGGTGTTACTGCTGCCTCTCACTAGACCTATTCACAGTCAGATAGCACCATACGCTATCCCTCTGTGAATAGCATTTTTTTTACAGCTGGGCAATCACAATGTGCAATGCAGACTTTTACGTTGCACATTGGGATTTTTTGTGAATCCCAGTCCTGGTTTCACAAGATTCAAAACAGAATAAATTACTCCTTTGTTAAGTTTCCATTTACTATGTGGTAGTGTTAGGGAGAAGTCTAAAATTGTCCACCAACCCTACAATGGGACACAGGTTCCACTCTAAGCTCCTCACTGTGTGGTGGGTCCTCCACCTTCCCAATATGCCCTGCTAGGCTGCTAATGTCCTTCAAAGGTCACAATGTGGGGGGAGAGAGAGAGAGAGAGAGAGAGAGAGAGAGAGAGACTCTGGGTTATGATTTCTTTTTTGGTTTTTTTTCTTAGTAATTTGTATTCTGTTTAAAATATGTGAGAGACAGAATATGAGAGATTGTTTCACACAGAACTGATAGTTTGCTTAAAATGTTTCAAGAAAAAGACAAGGGGCTCCGCCAGGCGCACTTCTGTTGCCCACTTTCAGATGCGTGCTGGAGGTCAGTCCTTTATACCAGTGGACCAGAAGTGCCACTGCCTTGGACTTCTAGTTTTGTGAGATTCAAAACAAAGCAAATTGATCCTTTTTGTAAGTTAAGTTTTCCATTTACTAGCTGGTAGTGCTAGGAAGAATTCTAAAACTATGAGCTGACCCTACAATTGTATACAGGCTCCACTCTAAGCCCCTCAATGAACGGTGGGTTCTCCACCTTCCCAGCATGCCCTGCTAGGCTGCTAATGCTCTTCTAAGTAAGTAGCAGTAAAATTGTTTATTCTGTATTTCCAGAAAAGGATTGCCCAGTTGAGCCAAGGCTCATTTACAGTGGGGCCCTAAAGTGCAAAGAGCAGTTTCACATCTTAAAATACTGGTTACAAACATGCAAATACTGTAGTACAAAATTAATACAATAACAGCACAATAAATTACATCGAGCAACTTATTCACAGCAGCTCAGCAACATTTACAATCCATGATTTTATGGAAATGCAGGTCAATTTATTCTGGATATAGTTCCCCTTCTAAGGTCACAATGTAGAGAGAGAGAATAGGGTAGGGGTTCTTTTTTTTCATTGTGTTTTGTATTCTGTTTAAAAAATCAGAGAGACAGAACAGGAGAGATAGTTTTACACAGAACTGATACACCTTGCTTAAAATGGTTTAAAAAACAACAAGGGCTCCACCAGGCAGACCCCTGCTGCCTGCTCCATGCCATATAGAGCTACATTGGTATTCATACTCAGCCGTACCTTAGAGATGTGTGTACTATTAGGCAAGACATGGTTATGGAGGAGTGTACCTGGCTACATATAGGAAGCTTAAGTCACCAGCATCCTGACTGTAGTGAAATTATCTGGCCCACTGCCCAAGGACAAGAAGAGGAAGTAAGCCAGCATCAACTGGCATGATCAAAGTATGGATAGGAGTATCCATTTGTATTTTTAAGAGAAAGGGCACTCTAAGCTGTGACAGCTTATTTCCAGTTGCATCTTGGGTGGGGCATGGACCTGCTTTATTAACATGGAGAATGTTGGCCACAGCAATGAGGAAAATCCCACACCTTTTTCAGTAAGTGCAATGAGATCTTTAATGGTCACCAGAACAGTAACCAGAGATGGGCAGAAAGGATAATTAAAAGTCTCATTCAAAGGAGGGCACCTCAACAGTGCATCAGCATCCCCCACCTCGTACTGTACTACACTGTCAGTTACGGGTATTAACCCAAGTTCCTGGTGTGGAGCCAGATCTTCTTGTCCCAGAGGCAAGCTTGCTACATACTGAGCCACTAACACTAAGTGGTGTAACACTGGCAGGCAGCAGTTTCCTCAGTGGGTATCAGGAGGGGGTTGAAACACGAATAAAGGATTGGCTCTTTAAGACCTCCAGAAGATAAAATGCAAGATATTAAAGGTGTTACAAAAGGAAAGAAAGCCATCAAAGGCTCAAAATAAGAAAGTTTCCTCACCCAGAACCAGAAGGAGAACACTGAAACAAAGCAAAAAAATACCCAAGATTACTGATCTGCAGCAGTTTTACATGGGATGTGAACTCAATTCAGAAATCAGTTCCTCTGTGAAAAATAAATAAAAAAGGTTTCAGCTTGGCATGTAATAACATTGAAATATTCCTTACCACATAAAGGTTTCATTTCTCCAAATGGGAATCGGTACATCTGCTGCCTGACATGCGCCTACATAGGCCTGAATAGACTGACATAGAATGGTAGTATTGGTTCCTGACAGGCAAACATCATAGACACAGTTGTTGAAATGGGGATCAGGGTTCACATGTGAGTGGCATACAGCAAATGGGCCATTGACATCCTTGATGATTCCACAGTTGGCGGTAGACTGGGTGAGGTGCTCATTTGCACAGACAGGACATGAACCCTCACAACCATCATCACAGTCAACTCCATTGGCATTCTCTGCTTTCCAGTCTGTGGCAAACTCATATGCACTGCTCACCAGGGAGCCAGAGCGAACAGTAAAATCATCTGAGGCATCGCCATTGAAATTGCCGCACAGTCCGCAGGTTCTGCCTTTATAGCGGCTAGCAACGGTGACTGAAAGAACAGAATTCATGTCGTAGGTGACTGTCAGACCAAAGTCAGTTCTCACGACTGTGTAAACTCCATTCTGATATATAGCTATCTGTTCACCATTGAGACTCACTGGGAGAATCACATGTATTCCATTTACCTGTAAAATATAAAATTCATTAGCAGTTTAGTAACTGACAAATAGTGTTAAAATGTAAAACCTTTTAAGCCATGGGAAGCACTGCAGTATTTATAATCCATATATTTTAACCCCCATTCTCTATCTGCATATGCATCTCATTTTTTTATTTTCTGTTTCCTTCGTCATTTTAAACCTGTTCTTTATGTAGCTCCCACTGTGCCCTGTTGTACAATCACCAACCTGTGACACCACTGGTTACACTTGCACTCATCATTCTGCTTCTGGTGCTAATACCTCTACTTACATGGGTGGCTACATTTATAACAATGGAACCATTCCTCAATGTGCTTATTTTTCAGCAAAATTGCAAGTTATATAAAGATAAATAAAAATTCACACATACCCCAATAATGCAAAAGCATAATGGGATGTATATGCAGTTCACCTTTAAAATTTAGACTGGCTCTGCTTTAAGGAAGAGTGCATGGTGCCAAATGGCCTCTCACACAAACTGCAAAGGCTAACAGCAGAAGATATAGCTGCATTAGATATTAGTTTGCATATATATCCTATGAGTCTTTAATTTATTGGGATACATGTAATCTTGTATTTCTTTAAAACTTGGCTTTGTTGCCAATTCCTTTTTTGGGGTGCAGCTTGCCTCAGTGCTTTTGTGCTGAGGTTCATTGACTTTCTGGCATGTTTTCTTGTGAGAAGGACAAAACATGTGTCTGTGTCTTCTGTTCTCAGCTTTTGCAGTTTGTGCCAGAGGTCATTTGGCAACATGCACTCCTGCTTAAAGCAGAACCACTTTAAAGTTGCATGGTGATTTGCATTAGTCATGCTGATTTGCATTGGTGGGGCATGTGTGAGTCTGTTTTTCATTGAAACATGACTTTGCTGCTCATGCTTTTTTTCAGGTAACCCATGCTTTAGTACTTTTGTGACGAAGACCATTGACATTTTACTCTAATTTCTTATTGTGGGCTCACCATGACCCAAAAGACCACATAAGGAGTGATTCAGTTTTCCACTGGGTTAAGACACAGATGAGGCACATTAATGAGTCTTGTGTAGGATGAAACACGTGTACACTCCTTCTGTTCTCAGCCTTTGCAGTTTATGTGAGAGATCATTTGGCACCATGAACTCCTGTTTAAATCAGAATGACTCTAAATTGTCATGGTGATGTTCATACACATCCCATGATGATTTGTAGTCTGGGAGTATGTGCAATTTTGTATTTCTTTGAAACTTGGCTCAGTTGCCGATGATCTTAGTAGGTAATTCTTGTCTCAATGCTTTTGTGCTAAGGTTCTTTGACTTTTTAGCTCTGTACAGTAAGTAGCAGGATCAGCACCAGGAGTCATTGACTAATTGCAACCAATGATGTCACTGGTTGTAGCAACTAATACTGCATTTGGGAGGCAATATGCAGAGCTGGTTTTAAAAGAAACAGATAGCTATAAAAAGACATTATACAAAAGAAAATAGGCGGTAGGCAAACATGAATTCATAGCGTTACAATGCCGCCTACCTATTGCCTTTAAGTATGAATTAAGCTGAATAACAGTCTAAAACATTGGCAAGGATTTTATTCTCTGGCATATGGATTACTACTCAAACAAAGGATTGTACTATACTATACATGTTGAAAAATTATGATCTTGCTATCTATTAAGAGGTCAGACTGGTGCTATTCACTTTTTCCCTGGTTTACCTTTAGCTGACTTATACTGAGTGATCACACAGAATTAACATTTCAGCTGAATCAGGTAGGTATGGGAAGACCTGTTTCTAAAAACCCTGAAACCTTGCTGGTTCTAAATTTGAGATGAGAAAAGAGCATACCATAAATAAAACGATGTGAGTGGATAATGATGCAAATGAGAAATGTACATATAATGGCATATAATGGTTACATGCAAATTAATCTATTCATGAAGGGGACCTTATCAAGAAAGATCTAACCTCAGCAGAAAAGTCACCAAATACCTATATCATCCTAAGTGATCCACTGACACCACAAAGAAATATACTGTATATATTTTTATTAAACTTTTCAATCATTAATTTTTTTATTAAACAAGTCAATAAACAAATCAGATGCATTCAGTGTTTTCATTACTTCATTCATGCCACTAAGAAAATATTAACTAGTTCTAAGGAGGAGAAATACCACACATATACGGTACAATAAACAACAGCAACCAAATTGTCTCCTTTCAGATGCAAAATGCATCATGTCCTTTAGCTCATAAAGAACCATACCTAAAGTAGTAAAGATTGTGTCAGAAACAGGAAACAGTTACAGTCCCCTCTTCCCATTCATAGATATGAGGGTATTTAGATTTTCAAAGTGGGATATTCACACAGGTACAGTACAAGTCACATTAAACTGTTCCCTCAACTCACTGGTGTAGCATTGTTCAATGAGTTTCCTAATCTGTGCAGTGTTTAATTCAATGAATTAGTAAAAGGTTAGTATTGATTTGCAACTATCTGCTATGTACTATACAGTATGCTTTATTTTCAGCTGAGTGCTTATGAGTTTCATTTCAGAAGGCAGACTAAACAACTCTTAAAGAATACTGTGATATTTATAAACAATGCTGTTAAGGAATGTTGTGATATTTATAAACAATGCTCTTAAGGAGTGCTGTGATATTTATAAACAATGCCATGAAAATGCATTGCATAAACACTGCAAAACAGCTACTGCCATTTCACTAAACAGTTACAAGTGAGTTGAATAGGCAGTGAAGGATGGGTGGAAAACAGTTGAAAGCTTCAACAGTTCGAGTTGCCACTGTAGTAGCATCACAAAAAAACAAGCATTTGTCAATGCCGAATGATGATTGCGTTGGTGTGTTGAGCTCGCTCACTGCCCCTCTGTCACTCGCTCAGTCTGTTTCTCCCGATGCTGCAGGCTGTTCTTTTGTAGTGGGCTCCTGCCTGCATTGGCACCTTGTTATGCCCACTAAGAAATCTGCAGCTGTCCCGACAAAGCTCCATTGAGGTGGCTCAGTCCCCCTCTCTCAGTCGCTCATTTTGTTTCTCCTGGCGCTGCAGGCTGCCCTTTGGTACTGGGCTCCTGCCTTTGTTGGGGGCTTTTTCTGCCCACAAAGAAATCTGCAGCAGTCCTGACACAGGTCTGTTGAGCCTGCTGACTCCCCCTCTCTCACTCACTCATTCCATTTCTGCCGGCGCTGCAGGCTAGCCTTCTGTACTGGGCTCCTGCCTGCGTTGCTGCCTTTTTCTGCCAAAAAAGAAATCTGCAGCAGTCACGCTAGAGCTCCATTGAGCTCACTCACTCCCCCTCTCTCACTCGCTCGTTGTGTTTCTCCTGACGCTGCAGGCTGCCCTTTTGTACTAGGCTTCTGCCTGCATTGGCACTTTTTTCTGCCCACAAAGAAATCCACAGCTGTCCCAATAGAGCTCCGTTGAGGTTGCTCACTCCCCCTGTGTCACTCACTCATTCTGTTTCTCCTGGCGCTGCAGGCTGCCCTTTTGTACTAGGCTCCTGCCTCTGTTGGCACCTTTTTCTACCCACAAAGAAATCTGCAGCAGTCCTGACAAAGCTCCATGAGCTCGCTCAATCCCTTCTCTCACTCGCTCATTCCATTTCTGCCTGTGCTGCAGGCTGCCCTTTTCTATTGGGCTCCCTGCCTCGTTGCTGCTTTCTTCTGCCCACAAAGAAATTTGCAGCAATTACAATGAAGCTTCAGTTGAGCTGCTCACTCCCCTATCCCACTCCACTCATTCTGGTTTTCCCACCACTGCAGGCTGCCCTTTTTGTACTGGGCCCCTGTGTGCATTGCTGCCTTTTTCTGTCCACAAACAAATCTGCAGCAGTCCCAGCAGAGCTCTGTTGAGCTCCTCTCTCCCCTCCCTCACTCGCTCATTCTGCAGTCTCCCTGCCACTGCAGAGCTGCCTTATGTACTAGGCTCCTGCCTGCATTGGTGGCTTGTTCTGGCCAGAAAGAAATCTGAAGCAGTCCTGAAACGGCTCCATTGAACTCGGTCACTCCCCCTCTTTCACTCAGTCATTCCATTTCTGCCAGCGCTGCAAGCTGGCCTTTTGTATTGGGCTCCTGCCTGCATTGCCGCATTTTTTGCCCACAAAGAAATCTGCAGCAGTCACAATAGAGCTCCATTGAGCTTGCTCACTACTGCTCTGTCACTTGCTCATTCTGTTTCACCTTGGCGCCGTAGGCTGCGCTTGTGTATGGGGCTCCTGGCTGCGTTGGCACCTTTGTCTGTCCACAAAGAAATCCACAGCTGAACTGATAGAGCTCCATTGAGGTTGCTCAGTCTCGCTTTCTCATGTGATCATTCTGTTTGTCCTGGCACTGCAAGCGACCTATTTGTACAGGGCTCCTGCCTGCATTGGCACCTTTTTCTGCCCACAAAGAAATCTGCAGCAGTCCTGCTAGAGCTCCGTTGTGCTCACTCAGTCCCCCTGTCTCACTCACTCATACTGTTTCTCCCACCGCTGCAGGCTGGCCTTCTGTACTGGGCCCCTGTCTGCAATGATGCCTTTCTGCCCACAAAGAAATCCACAGCAGTTCTGACAGCCTCCGGTGAGTTTGTTCACCCCCTCCATCACTCACTCTCTTGTTCTGTTTCTCCCAGTGCTGCAGGCTGCCCTTTTGTACTGGCTCTTGCATTGGGGCCTTTTTCTGCCCACAAACAAATCCACAGCAGTCCGACAGAGCCTGAAGTTGAGCTTGGTCACCCCCCCCCCCACTTGTTCGATCTTAATCTGTCCCAAACAGTGATTCCCCACAGCGACCGTGCAATTCTCTGACAGGAGTGCAAAAACACTTTTTAGCCAGGATATGAAAAATGGCAGCTTTACTGTTCATAAGGAGGTGTGGAAAAATGCCACTGTTGAAAATGTGGCATGAAAATATTACAAAATTGCAAAGTTACAAGGGTGCATGGAAACAGTTCAATGCACGCTTCTATCACAGTCATGTTATGGAGTTTCGTCACCAAATTTTCAACATAGGCATTTTAGGACCTCTGCTCAAGAACAGTACCACTGTCATTTTCTTAATCTGTCCGAGCACTGATTTCCCACAGCGACTGCGTTATTCTGCGCAACTGTTAGAAACACATTTTCGGTCAGGATGTGAAAAAGGACAGCTGTACTGCTGATAAGGAGGTGTGTAAAAATGCCACTGCTGAAAATCTAGCGTGACAATATTATAAATTTGCGAAGTTACAAGGGTGCATGGAAAGTGTGCAATGCACTCTTGTAACACAGTCATTCAATGGGCTATCATCACCAAATTTTCAACATAGGCATTTTAGGACCTCTGCTCATGAACAGTATCACTGTCATTTTTTTAATCTGTTCCGGGCAGTGATTTTCCACAGCAACTGCTCTACTCTGCACCCGAAGTACGAACCACATTTCAGCCAGGATGGGAAAATGATAGCTGTACTGTTCATAAGTAGGTGGGAAATGGCAATGTTGGAAATCTGGAGGAAAATATTATAATTTACTGATTCTGCGTGTATGCAAAATGCACAATGCAGCTAATCACAGTCATTTTATGGAGTATCATTACTAAATTTTCAACATAGGCATTTTAGGACATCTACTCATTAACAGTGTCATGGTCATTTTCTTAATCTGTCCTGAACACTGATTTCCCACAGCAAATGCACTATTCTGCGCTGGAAGGGCGTAAACACATTTCCGCCAGGATGTGAACAATGACAGCTGTACTGTTCCCAAGGAGGTGTAACAAAATGTTAATGTTGAAAATCTGGCATAAAAATATTGCAAATTCATGATGTCATGAGCGTGCATAGCAACTGCACAGCGCATGCTTGTAAAACAGTCATTTTGGTGATTTTTTCCACCAAATTTGCAACACAGGCTTTTTGAGAGCCCACCTCATGAACAGTGGCACTGTCGTTTTGTTAATCAGCCCAGGAAAGTGATTCTGCACAGTGACTGCAAAATCCCCTTTCGGGGCCGATTAACACCATGACAGTTCAAGAATTCACGAGGAGGGGTCCCAAAAACCCCCATGTTGAAAATTTGGTGCCAAAATTCCAAAAAATGGCTGAGATATGCATTAAACTTGGAAAAACCCCTATTTATTCCATTATACAGCTTACCGGCATTTCCACAGTTTGTGGTCGGCTTTGAAAGAGTGCAGACATGTTCACGGTCCACGAAGATCATCGTGCGCAGACTCGGAGTAAGTATGGGGTGGGGGTGGGGAGGCAGGGTGCACAGTGGATGGGCAGGTTGCGGGGGCAGGAGACCTCCAAGGAACAGTTTCCTTTTTCAGGTTAAAAAGCATTGTGGGACCATTTTTTCCCTTACAGACAATATGGCACGCTGGGTGGGCTCCCAGTGTGCCAAAGGACCTTTTGTTTGGGTGGGGGCAGCAGTGAATTGACGGAGGTTAGGCACCCTGTCAGCACACAACAAAGGGGGGGCTCCGATTATGCTGGCAAGTTGGGCACCCGGCCGGCAGACATTGAAAGCGGGGTGTTGCAGAATGCCGATGGGGAGGGCTCCCCTGCCGGAATAATCAACACTGGGTGCACAGAAGCTGATGGGGATTCAGCCCCATCAACAACAAACATAGTGGGGTTATATTGTTTAGGAACACGGCAGCAAGCTGCCACTACGTTCACAAACAATATCAGGGTTTGCAGTTTGCCTCTTGCAATGACGTGGTTACCCTCATTGCAGCGGATGGCTGACGCTGCAATGACAAGGCAGTCCCTAATTGCAGTGGTGAAATTGTCAGAACTTGGTAGTAATGTTCCAAACTACTGTTACCAGCAGCCTGCAATGGCATTGGGGAAGAGGATAGGCCTTTGCAGGCTGTGGGGGCATTGGCCACAACAGTGCCGCACCTCCACAGCCTGCTTCTGAGAAAGTTGTCCCAATATGTTTTTGTGCTGTGCACAATCAACATAAAATGCTACACCAGTAAGTTGATGGAACAGTTTAATGTGACTTGTACTGTAGGTTGGTTATGAATCCCTTGAAACATGAATAACAGAGGTGTGGGAAATTGGGAAACTTAGCTTCATGAAATTCTTTGCATCATGAAAAGTGCACCTTTACATAGTTCTTCACCCAGTGAAGTGCTTACTTCATCCAGCAACGTTCTATGCATAATGGCACTTCATTAGCAAAGGTACTGGTGAACTCTACATAGTGTTTGCCAGATCAAGTAATACTTTGACCACAAGAACTACACAAAGATGCGCACTACAAATGATGTGTAGTATGTATCAAAATATTGATGCATGGGTCATTTGTTTAACCATAAAGTACCATAAATGCATCAGAATGTTTGAAAGTAGGGCAGAAATATTATGAAGCATATATCATGATGCAGTTGCATCAGATTAAATGATGCATATGCTATGTCCTGTTTTTTTTTTTAATCTCTCTCTATGTTTTTCCATAAGACTATTGAAATTCCCATATTGTAACTACAGTAGCTGGCTGGTGGATGCTGTTGCCATAAAATATTGCAGAAAAATACAGAATTACCTTTATTGTTCCAGTGTAGCCTCTCTGCAAGTCTATTTGACTCCCGTGCACAAAAATGAAGACTTCAGCTGTAATAGAAACCTGCAGACCAGCCAAGTTTTCATTCTTAGCCTCAATCCTGAAGTAATCTGAGTCTCCAGAGGAGTTACACAACTCAGCTAAAACATATCTGCAGGTACCCTGGAAATCATATCTTGATCCATCAAAGGTCATGTAGTGGGGATCTCCTGAAGCCCAACAGATGCCATCAGGGAGTCTGTGACAGCCATGAATCCCATTTATAACCCCACACATTCCTTGGGGCGCACAGGAAAAACTGGAACACAGAACAGTGTTTGTAGCTGCATCACATCTACACTTCTCTTGGCAGTTGTCTCCACTCCAGAAGGTCTCCTCTGCCCTGTAGTATCTATTGTTATAAGTGCAGCCACATTGCACTAGTGGCACGCATTCATTGCCACTCAGCACAAACCCATTATCACACTGGCAGACCTCTTTGCATGGTGTTGGGCAATTGAATGGAAAAGCAAGGTTCGAGCAAGAGGCAGGGCAGGAGGATCCACAGATTTCATAGTGACTGTTTGCAAGACATATAAGTTCTATAATGAACAAAACACAGTAATATGGTGAGGTTGGTGTGGGGATTTCAATAACAACTCAGTTACTTCTGGACAGTTAAATGACCACACTATACCTTTTTATAGGCTGACTAGTATTAGCATAATTATACAAGTATGACACACTGTAGTTCTCTAGTTACACAGAAACATAGAATTTGTTAAAAGAAAAAGCCCACTTTGCCCACACAGTCTGCCCAGATGTTCCCTGCCTAATCTGTCTCTGTAGCCCCTAACTGATCTCTGGCAGCCCATCCTCCTCCATGCTTATTTACTAATATACCCCTATATCTACCCCACTAATCCATGAAGCCCCTTCACTGTTTTTGCCTCCATCATTTCTGCTGGCAGTCTGTTCCAGGAGTCTCACCTTTTCAATGAAGTAGTACTTTCTCACATCCCTCTTAAACTGCCCCACCCCAGCTTAATTGCATGACCCCTAGTCCTGGAGCTCTTTCTAATTTGAGATAGACCCCCCTTTGTCACCATGTTCATGACTGTGAGGTACATGTAGGTCTCTATCATGTCACCTCTCACTTCCCTCTCTCTCAGGCTGTGCCTGTTGAGATCCCTCAGTCTCTCCTCATAGGGCTTCTTGTGTAACTACTGCACCATTTTAGTTGCCCTTCTCTTTACTGCCTCTGACATGTCTATGTACTTTCTGAGGTACGGCCTGCAAAAATGAGCACAGTACTCAAGGTAGGATCTCACCATCAAACAATATTGTGGCAACACCACCACTTTCCTCCAGCTGCAGATGCCCCTGCCTATGCACCCAAGCATAACACTAGCCCTACTCACTGCTTTGTCACACTGCCTGCCACTTTCAGGTAACCAGTTACAATAACCCCACAGTCCCTTTCTTGCTTAGTGGCTGTTGATATCTCCCTCATACTATAGTCAACTCCTGGGTTCTTGTGCCCTTGGTGCATGATTTTGCACTTGTTTTGCATTGAACCCCAACTGCCATGTTCTTGACCACCCCTTGAGTTTCCCAAGATCACTGTGTATTCTCTCCACCCCCTCCTGAGTGTTGACTCTATTACACATTTTGGTATCATCTGCAAAAAGGCATACTTTCCCCTCCAGTTCTTCTGCAGTTTTATTTATGAAAACTTTGAAGAGGTCCAGTCCCAGTTCTGAGCCCTGTGGAACCCTGCTGGTCACTCCCCCCATTCTTAGAATGAGTGCTGGTAACCATCACCTTCTGTCTCCTATCTGTTAACCAGTTTCTAACCCAATTTACAACATTGGATTCCCTCCTTAGACTGCTCAATTTCTTTATCAGGCTCCTGTGCAACACAGTGTTGAAGGTCTTGCTAAAGTCCAGAAGGCAGCACACAATAGGAGCGCAGAATCAACGGCATGTGCTGGTGGGGCGAGACAAGTGGAGCGGCTGCCGAAAGAATGACAGTACGGTTAGGCAGACTGACAGTACATGAGTGAAAAGGGCAGCCGCACTGCTACAGTGAAGCCTCAATCAGCACAACCACAACAAATGACCCTGAAATGCCAAGCCATTCAGGAAGCTAGCATCAGAAGCGAGCAGCATGGAAGGGGAGTTGCCAGAAGACAGACACCCACCAGGGCACACAAACAGACAGCTTCCCGGCACAGCATGACAATTAGTGCAGAAACCCCACCCCCAACAGTACTCACCATATGGACCGTGGCGGCACAACAGGCAACATTCTCAGGACCGGGGTGGTGGACGGACGTCCTGCGGAGTCGCTCTTTTAACCAGCATGTCTATTCTTCACCACTGCCACCATGGTGGGTGGCTCTGTACATGCCCCATCAGCTGCCCTGTCTGATGCTGGATTCATGACTGGTACATCCCTGTAGTGTGCATGGCCTGTCCTCTACAGCTGTGCACCTCCCTCCCACCCCACCCCGTACGCTGCCCCCTTTGGCTGTCTGCCTGTTCCTGTCCCCCATGTCCCTGGGTCCTTGGCATTGCATCACAATCTGCTCACCCTGTGCCCTTTGCCCAGCCAATGTCACTTTTGTCCATGGGCCCTTCTACATGTGCCCATTCAGTTTCACACTCCTGAATGCGCTCTTGCCACCAGTCGTTATTCCTGGCTCCTCGCCCTTTCTATACTCTGCCTCCCATACTCACCCATTGGGGACTCACATGAAAGATGTCCCCCTTATCTCATGAATCCATCCAGAAAGGCCACATCCACTGCCCCCCACTGGGATATACTACAAAAGCCTGAAATCAAATATCCTGACACCCACCAGCCCAAGACCAACATACTGACATGCCACCTACCAAGTAGAGTCACATCCTGATGATGGAAAGCCCAACAGTGGACTTATGCCAGGTTCTAGGCCCCCCGTACCACCTCTCATGGGGGGGGGGGGCTTTGCTCCCGCACATGCCAAAATAATTATAACCACTCCAAGTCCTGACAAACTCCAATGTTGGCCTTTCTGTCATTGGGATGTGACTCTGTTGGGTAAAGGGCGAGTCAGAATGTCGGCCTCAGGCTGGTGAGTGTCGTGATTTTTAGTTTCAGACTTTTGTAGTGATACCCTCCACTGATTTGTTTCCCTGGTCATCCAGTCTCCCCTTACTTTCCTCTTCTTACTTATAGCTGTATTTAACTATAAGGCATCATTGCCCAGAAACAGAAAACAAGTAGGAGGATGGAAATACAGAAAGGTGATAGACAAAGGGCAGATAATAAACACACAGAGCACTAGCTTAATAGTAATGCAACTAGAATAGATAGTAGAAACACAGATAGATAGACAGACAGATAGATAGTAAGTAGATAGGTAGATAGATAGATAGATAGATAGATAGATAGATAGATAGATAGATAGATAGACAGATAGACAGATAGACAGATAGACAGACAGACAGAGTAGTAGCCATTCTAAACTTCCTTTTTAAGTCAGAACTCATGGTACCATATTAAGGAACTGCAAAATGTATTCACACCCCATTACCACTTCTTCACAGACAATTAGAAAACCTGCAGCTGCTTCCGTAAACATAAGGTAATGTTTAAGCTAATGGAGTAGTGCAATAAAAAGGAAGTTTAGGATGGTTACCACTGTGCATAGATAGATAGACAGAGAGATGGATAGATAGACAGAGAGACAGACAGAAATACAGATGGACGAAGAGACAGACAGATGGATAGGCAAACAGCCTGAGTATAAGAGCACAATGGTACTCCTTTGGTTATGGTTCGATGGGTAGATTACAAGAAAGTCAGTTTTCCCTGTTTATTCTTAGAACTGTTTGATTCATTTATCAATTACTTCAGATACAATGGAATTTTTGTTACATCAGATGCAATTTTAACCATTCTGATAAAACAGTGTACTTGTCAGTGGTGCCCAGTAATAGTAGTAGTAGATTTTATTTGTTTCAGGAGCCCTTCCCTGAAGGCTCAGGGTGCCCTTACAGCATAAAATAGACAAACAGCAACATATAAACATAGAACTTATAACAGATAAATATGAATAAAAACATACTCAATAAAACTCAAATTAATTTATCATACCCTGCTTGTCCTAGATGGTATAGATCTCAGGCCCCAAATGCCTCTTGAAAAAGGATGTTTTTTTATTTATTTTTTAATTTCTCAAGGGAAAGCACCTTCCAGAGGTACCCCGGCAAGGAATTCCACCGAACCGGGGTAGCCACTTCAAATGCCCGGTCCCCGGAAGATTTTAACCTTGCTCTGGGGACCTCCAGGAGAGCCTCCCCTGTTGATCTCAGAGAGTGACTAAGGGTGTAGAAATGCAGGAGCTCCTTCAGGTAGCCCGTACTCAACCCATGTAGGACCTTATAGGTCAAAAGACCTATTTTGAAGAAGATGCAAAACCGCACCAGCAGCCAATGCAGTTTGCGCAGAACCGGTGTAATATGGCTGGACCTCAAAAGACCAGTCAACAGATGGGCCACAACATTCTGCAAGAGCTACAGGGTCTGCAGTGCATCCCCACTAACCCTGAGGTAGAGTGCATTACAGTAGTCAAGCCTCGAGGTGACAAATGTGTGTATTAGGGCAGCCAAATCATCAAGGGGGGGCAAGGGACTTAATTCAGGCAATGTTGCAGAGATGGCAAAAACCAATGTGAACAATGGCCGACACCTGAGTAGGAAGTGTCATCTCATTGTCCAGAACAGTACCCAAATTCTTCACGTTATGGGAGGCCTCTAGTTTGGTTGGACCAATAAAAAGTCCTAAACCTTTCCAAGAGGCCCCCACTCCTCTCCTTTGACCTGTCTCAACCACCAATACTTCAGTCTTCCCCATGTTGAACCCCAGACAGTTCGATGATGCCCAAGTTCAGATTTTGGCTAGGCACTTATTCAGCTCATCAATTGCGTCAGATCTTCCAAGTGTGAAGGACAGGTAGAGCTGAGTATTATTAGCATAGCAATGAAAACTCAGCTCATACTGCTTTATGACCTCATCCGGGGCAGCATGCACACTGTGAACAACATGGGAAGAGGACAGAACCTTGGGGCAATCCACAGGGCAGGGGCATCTGGCCTGAGGAATAATTCCCCAGTAGCACCCTCTTGGACCTACCCCAAAGGAAGGACTCAAACCAGCTGATGACTTTGCCAGTGAGTTCAACATAATCCTGCAGCCTGTCCAATAACACCCCATGGTCCACAGTGTCAAACGCCAAAGAGAGATTGAGGAGAGCAAGAAATGATTGCTCTCCTCTATCCTTTGACCTGAGCAGGTCATTCAACACCCTTACTAATGTGGTCTCCATGCTATGCATGACCCTAAACTTGGACTGGAACAGTTCATAAATCTGGAAGTCCATGAGGTGACACTCTAGCTGTTCTGAGACCACCTTCTCAAGAACCTTCCTTAAAAAATGAAGGTTCGAGATAGACCAGTAATTTGCCAAGATGTAGGGGTCCAGAGATGTTTTTTCAACAGTGGCTTCATCACAGCCTGTTTAAGGGGCTCAGGGAAGACCCCTGTCACAAGAGAACACTCAACAATCTTAGCAAAAAACAGACCCTGGACTCTGACGCAATCAACAAGTAATCACATCAGGCCCAGGTCCAGGTCATAGAATGTTGATTTAAACCCTGAGATTACCTCACAGACCTCCACCATCGTAACCAGCTGGAACTCCCCCCAAGGAGGCCAAACACTTCTTCCCTCCCTGGGCCCACCACTCTTGGAAGATGGCATTCCACCTGGAGAAATCCCAGCCCAGAGGACACTCTGTCTGAGAAGAACCAAGTGAACCTCTCACACTTGAGTTGAAAAAGCTCTAACAGGTTACAAACTGGCAGGATGTAATGGACCGTCTCCAACCCGAAAAAGCTGAGCTGGTTGATTCTTCCCAGCTGCAATCATCCTTGACATAAAAGTTGCCTTTTTATGGATGATTGCATTCTGATACTCATCATAATGAGTCATCAGAACCATCTTATCCTCCTGGGATCTGGTCTTCCTCCAGAACCTCTCCAACCTCTGCCCCCTGGTTTTTAATGCCCTCAGCTCCCTATCAAACCATGGTGAGCTGAGGGGTAAAACCAGTGGGTGAACACGGATTGGTGCCAGATGATCCAGGGCCCCCGTGAGAGCCCTGTTACAGGCAGCCACAGCTTCCCTCAGATCCCCAGCTCAAGCCTCCAGCACAGAGGAAATGTCCAGCTCCACCACATCCCTTTCAAAGGGTGGAACTCAACGATTTCCACAGGGGAAGGGACAACTGAAGGGGGGCTACAGTTGAACCTGATGGTGCAGTGATCTGACCAATCGACCAGATCAGTCCTGAGGATGTTAATCTCATGTCCCAGGTCGAGTGCATGCCCAGAGCAGTGGTCTCAAGAGCCAAGCCAAGGACCTCCATATTAAGCAGGAAGTCCCTGGCACCAGACAAAACCTCATTATTGACCCGAATGTTGAAGTCACCAAAAATAAGCCATCTCAGCAACTCCAACACCCTCTTGGAGACAAAGGCCATCACCTCCTGCAGAAAACTCTCGTCCCAACCAGGTGGACAGTGGACAAAGAGAATTCTGAAATCTACTCCTGGACACCCTTCCCCCCGCACCCCCATGCACTCAAATGAACTGGTGTCCCCTACCAGGTGCACCAGTGTCATGTTCATTCTTGTCTAGTTATATCAATCAGGATCTTCAGTGATGAAAGATGGAGCAATCACTTGCTAATTGCTTAATTGCCTAAAATTGCTTAGTGTTTCCAAACATTATGACCCACTCATCCCTGAGGTCATAGTGATGTTAATGTCATGAGGTCTTGTGACATTTGGGAATCTGACACTGAGCATCATTGTAGATAACTGCAGTATACAGTGGTATGAGAATTTCCAGCAAATGCAGAGATCATAAGTCCATCCAGCACAAGCCCTGGCCCCAACCAACCCCAAATCTCATACCTCAACATAGGGTTCTCCTGCATACAGCTTTTCTCCTGTAGCTTCCTGGTCTGAGAAAGGAGGGCAGTCCATTGCAATCCTTACCACTACCTGTAATATTGTTGAATTTAATATATTAAGAGGCACCTCTGTGATCTCCCTGGAGCTTGACCTACTGCCAGTGGTGGTCCATTGATGTTTCCCTATCACCCACTGTCTGTCCAATAAAAGGGAGGAAGGTTCAATAATTTTAGGATGCTAGGGGCTGTTGCTATGAAAACAAGTATGGAACTGCAGGAGAGTAAAATAGAAAATTAGGAACTGGGCAGTGGTGAGCGCACTGCATTACAGACTGGAGACTGAGTTGGGTGGCAGAAGAAGCAGTGGGGATATACTGAGAGGACTCACTCAGTCTGCCAGAGCAAGCACAGGGAGCTTAATCATGTGGGGGAACAGAAGCCCCCCCCCCCAAGTTAAATATTGCTTCCATTCTCTGCTTGGTTAAATAAAAAATGGCAGGGGGCATCAATGGGTCACTCACAGTATGAGACACAAAAGTCCTTCCAACAATGAATTCAAGAAGACCCTTTGTAGAGGCGAGGCATCCTCCAAGTACATCATTGAGGGACATATCCATTGGTTCTTGAAGACCGCTCTTTCTGGCCAGAAAGCAAAAGGAAACAGGTGGATTCAGGGCCAGTAGGTCACCATGTAAAAATAAAGGATTGCAGGTAGTTGGTCAGTGCTAGGGCTTACGTTGGTGTGAAACAGAGGAATTTTAGTAACTTCTGTGAGTTGGGATTTATACTACCACAGTATACAGTGTTTTGCATAGGATGGGGAGAGGGAGGGCTGTCTCTGGGCTCCAGAAAGTATTTGAATTGGTATAAGGGAAGGGTGTCAATGGACACCAGAGAGTACTTTGCAATGGACAGGGAGAGGGAGGGGTTCTGCTGTGTACCATGGAGTGCTTGGCATGATCAAATGTATATTAAAAACTTTAAAACAAATAATAGAATTTGAATCCTAAAATGGAAATTCTGTTAAAAAACTGTCAATGTACTGTTCACAGGCCATGTAAGAAAAGAGAGGAAATTCAACATTAGGCTTTCAAAACTAGTAATGCATATTTACAGTACTGTCTATTATCCTAACTATGTATATTAAAAGTTTGGGTCATATGTGACAGATAAATAATAATATTATTACCTGGGACATTCAGTGGAAGAGTGTAGCACTTCCTTGCTGGCAACCTGGGTTTGGGAGTGAACTGAAGGCCAACACTAGTGTCACCTGGCTGGGGGACGGACACTGCTGATAGCAGCACATCCCTGACAGAAAAAGGGAGGCATGTGTTGTGGCACAACAGTGGCTCATGCTGGTGGACCAGGGAGCCCTCCTGGCAGAGCACATTGGGTATGTTGGAGGCAGTTCCTGCATACACTTTGCCACTTAGGGATGGGAACAGAAACATGGCAGAAAATTCTTGAGCAATGCAGGGTGAAGGACTGCCCCCAGAAGCTCACAGCATCAAGCATGGTACTCACCTCAGATGAACTCTGAAGGCCCTGCCATGGCGGGTGGGGGCAAGGAATGGGATGGAGTACAAGGTGGGTACCCGGTAGGGGTCACAGCCTGGGAACCGATCAGATGGGGCCAGACAGAGAAGGAGCATAAACACATAAATAAATAGTTTATTAAATGAATAATATTACTACAAAAAACACCTAGGCGTAATATAACATCTGGGTATGGATTTTCTAATTTCAGTGTAGCAACCATGTAGTAGTTGCAGATGCAGTGATTGACTTCAGGTCTGCTGGAGTACCAAGCCCATATGGTACACTTCTGCAAAATTTTCATATATTGGCCAACACTGCAGCATGTGAACATGTATTCTGGCAACTTGCATTAGGAATAGACACAGAGTGATGATGCATGCATACAAAGATGTGGTCTCACTGGCCTGGTAGCGCTGAGGGTTGAGGTGCTGAATGCCACACCTCGTGCTGTGCCGGTGACCCAGGTTCGGGAACGAGCCCGGGTAATTGTGGGTTGGCAGGGGAGAGGGAGGATTGAGCATCCATAGACTGCTCTCTTTTCTCTGGGGAGGGATCCAGGGATTGCCCAGTGCAACAGGGGCCCCCGGTGGAAGCCAGAGGGGTGTGCACATGTCTGGGCACCAAGTAGAGGGGTGGAGTTGCAGTGGACGTCTTGAGATGCCATTGCATGACCAAACGTGGGGGGGGAGGGGGGCAAGGCAAGGCAAAATTTATTTAAAGGTGCCCAATCCCTGAGGCTCTGGGTGCCACACAAATAAAATAAACACTTCTTCAGAAATAAATCAATAAACACAGAAATAATTAAATAGTTAATAAGGGGACGAGGGATGTAAACGGAGAAAAAAATCCTCTGGAGGACAGGCAATGGCACCACCACCTGCACCACACTCCCAGTGCTGGGCACCTCACTCTCCCCATGGCCGACACTCCAACTGGCACTCTATACTGTAGATAGAGCACCCTGGGAGGATAGGGTGGTGATTCCCCATGGGGGCTTAGATCCTGGGGTGTAGCTGGTCGGAGTGAGGGGAGAAGCTGAGGCTGTCACAGCGGGAGGTAGAGAGCAAGGTAGGTGGCTGCCACAGAGAGTTCCTCCAGTAGGGGTACAGAAACAGAGTCAGCAAAAAAAAAAGATGTGGTCTAGCAGAACATCACGTATTTGTACCACAGGCAAATACTGATTTTGTGGTGCAAGCCCCATATATTAATAGTTGCGCCCCTGGAATTAGGTCTGTAAGCAGTGCTCTGAATGTGAATTACACATTTTTGAATCCTACATATCAATTTCATTTTTTCTTAACATTGTCCCTTAAACCAAATGTTCCATTAACCTAATTTTTTTTTTTTATAAAATAGAGATGGGGAGAGAGAGTGCATGAGAGAGAGAGAGAGAGAATGAGAGAAGAAGAATGAGAGGGGGGGAGAGAGAGAGAGAGAGAGAATCATCAGGGCAATAAATGATTTTGATAAATGATACACAGATAAAATAACCTAAACATGAAAATAAATGGGGAAGCAGAGATTAGAAAAAAGGATTGAAAATAGTCAAAATGAATGTTTACAAACCACATCCTGTGATATTCCTCCAGTGTTGCAGAGCTATGCCATGTCTCTGACACTGTAGAGTGTAACTTCTTATTGCTTCACAAAGACTTCCATGATCTCCACCAGTGGCACACAGATCATAAATACAGTTATCAAAGTAGACACTACTGTCAAATGAGCTGTGACACTCCATAAAAGGACCATTTGTGCTTGTTATGATCCCACATTGACTTGACGAGCTGTACTGAATTTTTCTATCTGCAGAGCATTCGGGTACAGGGCCAACAGGTGTGCAAGAAGCAGATGAGTTCTGGTCTATCCAGCTGTTACCAAAATCCACTGTATTCAAAGCCACTGAGAGATTTGGCATGATGAATTCATCGCTGGTGTTCCCATTAAAGTTTCCACAAAGACCACAGAGCTGCCCTGTGTATGTACTGGGTACCTTGACTGTAACAAGGTGATTCCAATCATATGTCACCAAAAGACCAAAGTCTGCCTGAACAGCAGCTGCTGAGCCAGTGTGGTAAACCTGAACTTTTCCAGATTCAAGTGTAACTGGGACATACATGTCTGAGCCATCTACCTGAAAGAAGATAAGTGAGATATTTTAGTCACTGTAAATTTCAAATTCTCACATTATGTTTTCACGTCAAAGTCAGGGCTTCTCTTCCAGGACATTTTGGTTGCTACCATCGTCATTTTCCGCTCTTCTGCTGGAGTTTTCGAAACCTAGTATTCAATCTCTGTGCTGCAAAATAGTCAGGAATACTGAAATTGAAATCCATTCATGTGACAGGACCAAAAAATAATTTATTTGCTCAGCTTTATCACTTTAACAATCATTGTTAACTATTTCTATTTTGCAACACAGAATTCTATGATTCTCTCTATACATTGAGAACACAAACCAAGCAATAAACCAAACTCACATTTAATCCAGGAAGGAAAATGAGTCATGTGACTGTCAGACAGCTCATGGCTATTTAAAGAGACATTACATTATCACTTCTGAAGGAAAGAATTGTTGAGTACCTAGAGGCCAGTGGGGCACAGGACCCAAGGCAGCATGGGTTCACAGTGGGAAGGTCATGTCAGATGAATCTATTAGATTTCTTTGACTGGGTGACCTAAGTAGTAGACCAGGGAGGGGCTGTGGACATGGCCTACCTAGACTTTAGCAAGGCATTTGACCCAGTCCCACACAAAAGATTAATAAACAAATTATCTAACCTGAGAATGGGTCCCAGGGTGGTAGCCTGGGTAAAACATTGGCTGAACAACAGGACACAGAAGGTAATAGTAAACAGAGTCCACTCTGAATAAAGGGGTACTAGTGGGGTACCGCTGGTTCAACTGTCCAGTCCTTTTAATGTCTTCATAAGTGGCATTGCAGAGGGACTGAAGGAAAAGTATGGCTCTTGCAGATGACCAAAGATCTGCAACAGGGTTGATACACAAGGAGGCATGGAAAGGATGAAAAGAGACTTGGCAAGGTTGGAGGAATGGTCAGAAGTATGGCAGCTTGGATTCAATGCAAAGAAGTGCAAAATAATGCACCTGGAAACAAAACCCAGGGAAGATACACAGTGGGGGTAGTAACAACAACAAAATGGAAAGGGATCTGGGGGTAATCATATCAGATGACCTTAAGGTTGTAAGCAATGTTAGAAGGCAATAAGGAGGGCTGGGGGGATACTGGGATGTATAGGGAGAGGCATCACCAACAGAAAACAGGAAGTTATTATCCCTCTGTACAAACAGTTGGTGAGACCTTATCTGGAGTACTGCATCCAGTTCTGGGGACCCCATCACTGCAAGGACATAGACAGGATGGAGGCAGTCCAGAGGAGGGCAACTAAAATGGTGCAGGATCTGCAAGAGAAGCCATACGAGGAGAGACTAAAGGAGCTTAATATGTATACCCTTGAGGAAAGAAGGGGGGGACATCATAGAAACTTTTAAGTACCTCAGTGGAATAAATAAAGTCCACGAGAGTAACATCTTTCAGAAAAAGAGATGTGCAAGAACAAGAAGACACAATTTGAAGTTGGGGGGCAGCACAGGGGCAATGTGAGGAAGTATTTTTTTCACAGAGAGGGTAGTGGACGCGTGGAACAGCCTTCCTGAGGAGGCTGTGGGGTCTAAAACTGTGGGAGAATTCAAGAATGCATGGGACAGTCATAAGGCAATTCTTGGGGGGTAGGAAGAAATAGGCTGTTGGTTAACTAGGATCTGCAGCTTATCCAGTCGGTAGGGAAATGGACAGACTAGGTGGGCCAAGTGGTCCTTATCTGCCATCAAAGTCTATGTTTCTGAGTAAACATAATTTTTTTTACTAATTTATTCATATTTACAAAGCCATTTTCAAAGCAGATGCCACAAGCCAGACCATGGATTAAGTGTAACAATACTTTAGTGATACATAATTATAAAATGGAAAAAGACAATCCTGCTTTCTGATTTGTTATTACCTGTGCATGAAATCTGTTTCCTCATGCTG
Source organism: Neoceratodus forsteri (assembly GCA_016271365.2). Lineage (NCBI taxonomy): Eukaryota > Metazoa > Chordata > Ceratodontiformes > Ceratodontidae > Neoceratodus > Neoceratodus forsteri. The sequence continues at coordinate 84,412,462 of CM028138.1, forward strand.
TGCCAGACCATAAAAATGTCATCGATAAAGCGATGCCAGAGGTCTAAAAATGTCAACAATAATGCAATGCCAGAGGTCAAGATTGACCTCTGGTGTCACTTCATTGATGATATTTTTATGGTCTAGCATGGAACAAGGGAAGCACTTGGAGAATTTATCAGCTATTTGGAGGATAGTAATGGTAGTTTGAAATTGTTGGTGCAATGTGACCAAAATACGGTCACTTTCCTTGATTGAAAGGTAACCAAACAATTTGATGGTACAATGCAAATTAATCTTTTTCAGAAAAGTACTGAATATAACTCCCTGTTACATGCCTCGAGTTGCCACTTGCACCATCCAGTTAGTAACATTCGCAAGACTCAATTGTTAAGAGCAAGGAGGAACTGCAATGAGAATGCTGACTTTGCTGAAAATGGTTCTGATATGTGTAAATGGTTCTTAGAAAGGTGTTATAACAAAATAATGGTAGATGCAGCATTTCTACAGACTCTAGAGACAGATAGGGAAAAGCTTTAGGTGACTATGGAGAATTCTAGAGGACCCAAGAGAATACGCTTTGTGAGTACATACACCAGGCAATGTGGGGCCATAGAAAAGATTATTAAAGAGAATTGAAATATTTTGAGAACAAATCCTTTATTAAAAGAGGTAACAGCCCCCACCCGGATGATATTTAAAAGAGGGAGCAGCCTAAGTTATAAAATGGTGCACAGTTTTCAAAGGGTGCTTAGATCTACTCACACCAGTGAGATCTGGTTTCCCTCATGACCAAATAGCATTTTTCCATGTGGTAACTGCAAGTTTTGTTGCTCCATCTTAAAATCTAATAATGTTACCTCTGTGAATACTGATGGAGTGTTTTGAGTCCAAATCCTTTTTCAGTTGTATTACTGAGAACCTGATAGATATGGCCATTTGTGAATGTGGTACATTTTATATAGGGAAGACCACTAGACCCCTTAAAATTCAAATAGGTGAGCATTTAAAGAGCACTGATAAAGGAAATACTAAACCTGCATTAGCTACCCACTGTATAACCAATAGACTGGCAAACACTGGCCATACATTTACATTCTATGGGGTAGAGTGGGTGAAATTGGGCCCCAGGGGAGGTGATTAAAAACCAAGGCTCCTACAGAGAGAGTCCTTCTGGATATATATGTTGGGGCTCTTAAAGTACAAGGACTTACTGACAGGATTAATAACTTACCCTTGATTAAGAATAAGAAATTAATCTACTGATTGAATGTTTCTTGCTTAAAGGGTTATGAATACGTCAGCTAATATTAATTTAATATGCTTATGCTTTTTTTTCTAGGGTGTGGCGGAATCGTGGATTTCATCCCTCATGCACTGGATGAATTATAATTATGCATTAGTTGCATTCAGAAGTAATCTCACCATGTAATCGCCTGTTGCATTTTTTCTTCTTACAGAATTATATTTATCCAGTTATCTATTAGTGTTAGTGATAGTGTTAAACATAAGCTTTTGAATAAGAATCTTTATTATAGTTAATGTGATATTTATGGTGTTGAACTGTGTCATTTATATGTATTTTATGATAAATTATGATGCTTAAATTTTATAACACTGTCACTTTAACTGCAATTCTTTTAAATGTCTGTCTGTTTGGCTGCACAAATCCTCTTGATAATGCAGTAGCTCTGCAAAATCAGTTGAGGTAGTGTTCTTACATCCCAAGCCATGAGCAGTATGTAGTTGCATATTTGTTGGCAATAAAAGTTAGTTACACACAGTCTCAAGTGGTGCCAGTAATTGCTTTTTACTCTACTGCATTTTCTACTGGGCACACTTGACTGGCTGGAGCTGTTTTGCTGTTCGTCTCACACAGATAATACAGAACTTGACAAAAATTAGGTCAGCAGCAGGAGTGACTGGTAGCTAATGAGAAATGGATGAAAGGAATGGTGACAATTATACCTCACTCAAATACATTTGTAGATAAAGCACTACCCAGGGCTGCAATAGTGGCGAGGAGCAGGGCATAGTTAAGAAGAGATTGGAACAGTTGAAGAGCATGGCTAGGGTGTAGAACATCCATATCCTTGGGGATGGTTTGAAGATTTGAGGACTTTCCTTGAAAGATTGCTCCCTGAATCCATAGGGTTGGGGTATGTGATCCCCATTATGAAAGTTATTACCAGTTCAGCCCTCATTGTGCAGCTTCAGTGGGAGAAGGCCCTTGCATCATTCTAAATGCTACTCTGTCATCTGCATTCAGTTATCAAATTCTAAAGTTGGCTAAAACCCAAGGACCTATTGCCACAGAAGAAGATAGAATTTTATTGTTCCTGGACTACTCATACGTGACTTGACGGCATCACAAGTCCTTTGATCAAGTAAGCACAGAAGACAAACAAGAAATTCCAGAAGTAATAAACCACTGGTTTATTGGGACTATGGAGAATTATAGCACCAAGAGCCACAGTACTTCAGGTCTTCAGTATGACCCTTCATCAAGGGGCTAACTTGTGAGTAATTGTAGAAAGCTTGTCCTCTACTACACAAACATGTGGTGCCTACTCCCTGTGGCATGAGAACTCCCTGTGAAGGAAAGTATGATATTATTATCAGTTTAATGTAATATTTATATATACTGTATATATATATATATGTATATACACATACATATACTGTATATATACTGTATATATATATATATATATATATATAGTATATATATATATATATTTTTAACCAGGAGAGACACACTAAGCTAAAAGCTTGTTTACAGGTGTGACCTGGGAACACAAGGAAGTTAAGTGACTTGCTCAGGGTCACAGTATATTTCTACACCAAGTTTTAAATTTCAAAGTTTGTAGTTGCTAAAAATTTACAAGGTTTGTAAATGTGGTGTTCATAGCAGCACTTCAATTTATAGTGCAATCCCCTAGGAGTTTGGGTAAGGCTAATTAATAGGGATGATGTTTTTCATTGCTACTCACAAAGCCTCTTATAGGCTGGGATTGAAACAGTTTTTTACCTTCTAGTTATGTTAAAGTGCACTGGCTGCAATGCTCATTGTTTACTGAAGGATTTCTCTAAAGTGCAATTCCACCTGTTTTGTATCAAAAAAGGATATGATGAGCTTGTGATTGTATTAATAAAATTGTCTGTAACTGAACACTGATGTTGTCTCTTGAATGTGTTTCTTGCTTGTAAATCTTGCTAAAAAACAATAAAATATCAATTGACAAAAGAGAGGTAAATGAGGAGTGGCAGGTGACTGGCGTACATAGGGGGTTGGGTTGGGGTTTGGGATAGACAAAATTTTGTGAATAGTCACAAACATCTCATAAAATGTATGGAATTTTTTCAATCATTCCACAAAACAAAAGCCTCTCATTTTGCCCAGAACTAGTTGGCACAGTGTGGAGTAAGAGTATCTGTTCTACATTTACTTACATTAAAAACAACTTTTTATGAAATAGGAAGAAACATAACACGTACTAAAGCACAATACCAGAGCTATTTGTGATGGATTGGGTGCTTTGTAAATGGTCCACAAAGCCATGTGAAAAGCATGCTACAGTTTTGTGGCTGATTTTGATTGGGTAACTGCTTTGTGGACAATATCCAAAGCAAGCTAATATATTTTTGACCATGTGGACGGGGCATCTGCTTTGCATATGTCAAACAGGGCTACATGCAAAGCAAGCTACAGGTCTGTGTCCATGCCCAGTCAATGAGATGCTTTGCATAAGACCGTAAGGCCATGAGCAATGTAAGCTACAGGTCTGGGGCCATGCAAGATAGTGCACCTACTTTGTGTATGGCATACTGGGCAGTGCAAAAGGCACGCAGCTGGTTTAAGACTGTATTTGCTATTCTACTTGCATTGTGAAAGGCCCTCAAATCTACACACAAAGCAAGTTCCAGGTCTAGAGCCATGCCTCATGCTGCACATGTTTTGGGCACGGCACTCTGGGCCATGCACAAAGCAAGCTACGATGGCCAATGGAGCATCTGCTTTGAGAATGGGCAAGCTACTCTATGTATCTCACAAATATAGAAAAGTCACTGCAAAAAGCTATGTTAATGTACCAGTTAGTGTTCATTATCCAAGCAAAAAAAAAAGGAAGGAAATGTACAGTCAGGCTTTTTTTAACCCTAATACTACTCATCCCATCTAAAGTGATAATCACACAAATGTTAAACAGTATTTTAAAATGCTGCAGCAGTAGAAACTAGAAATTACAGTTCCCATTTAATCTGCCTTAACTCTACCTACCCTTCTTGGTGAAAAGTGCTTCATTTTCCCCCAACCTCTCCAGGTGATTTTTTTTTTTATTTTAATGATGCCTCTGTGCCTGTCTTATGTGTGCTTGGATCCCATCACTGTCTCTGCTTCTACTGCATCCCTAGGCAACCTGTTCTAGCTGTCCACTACACTTTTCATGAAGAAGCACTTTCTAACTTCTCTGTTGAATCTTTTGTCTACCTTCATTTTGCTCCCTCTTGTAACCATTGTTGTGCTCAATCTTAAAAGCTCCTGACACTTCACCTTGTTTATCCCCTAGGGGTATTTGAAAAGGGAAAGGGGAAATTGTTTAGCCAGAAAAGGCACAGTAAGCTGAAACCTATTACCAGGTGTGACATGAGAGCACAAGAAGTTAAGTGGCTTGCTCAGGGTCCACAGTATGCAAGTGGGAGCTTATGGGATTCAAGCCCAGGTCTCCAGGTTTGCAGCAAAGTGCCCTTAACCACTAAACTACACTATACTGCTTCCTCTACAAGATCTCAGCCATGTTCCCCCATGGCTTTCTGTTCTCTATGGAGTACATACTGAGCCCCTTCAGCTTTCTATCATAGGGCTTCTCCTGCTGCATCTGTTTTTTTTGTTTTGTTTTTATCATTTTGGTTGCCATTCTCTGCACAGCCTTCACCCTCTCAATGTCCTATATCAGATGAGGGCTTCAGAACTACAGGTGGGAATGAACCAATGATTTGTTCTTTTTTAGTCAACTCTGTATGCAGCACATCACCATATTTGCTCTCCTCACCACCCTTGAATACATAACCACTCCTTTCAGGTCATCCATAACAATAACCCTGAGGTACCTTTACGCTAAGGCAAATGCCATGATCCTCCTCCCCAGTTCTGTACTCAGCTCTGGGTTTTTGTGTCTGATGAACATGTCTTTGCACTTTTTGGCATTAATTTCCAGCTGCCAAATTCTTGACCACTTTTCTTGCCTTTCCAGCTCTCTTCTCATGGCCTACATTCTCTCCATTGTGTTCACTGTATTGTAGATCTTGGTGCGATCTGCAAATAGATAGACCTTTTTATCTAGACCCCCCCCCCATACCTGCTATGTAACATATTGATGAATTCACTTCCAGTAACGATCCCCGGGTTACTGGCCTCATACCCCTCTCCTGAAAATTACACATTTAGTACTACCCTTGGGGCTCTGTTCCTCAAACAATTTCCAATCCATTGAGTTATTTTACTCCCCATCCTATACCTCTTAGGTTCTGCAGTAATCTCCCATTCAGCACTGTGCTGAAGGTATTACTGAAGTTCAGTACAATACATGAACAGCTTGCACCTGTCCACCTACCAGGTCAACTAATCACAAATACCTGACTTCCCACAAGGCAAACCCATGTTGATTAATGTTCTGTAATTCACTGGATTCCAAGAAGTCTACTAATCTCTCTTTTAACAGGGTTTTCATCAGTTTCCCCACCAGAGAGGTAGGACTCACTGGTGTGTAATCACCTGGCTATTCCCTGCTGCATCAAGTGAGGTATACATACTGCAGCAACTCCACTGTCTGCAATGGTAACCTGATCCAGTTAACGTGAGGTAACTTGAAATATATTAAAAGGTTTACTGCAGCAGATATACATTTTTTCATGACTACCATGGCAAGGGTTCGCCAATGACAAGTTTGCACTTTGTGAACTTGCCAAAATCTAGCATTTTGAAAACTGAAGAAGCAGGTCTGACAATACTATTTCTCTTCAACACCTTGGCAATTCAATATCATGATGCAGAACTTTTTATGGAAATGCAGAGCACACACTGAGAACATCCAAGTTGTTGGCAAGCCATGTGACCTACAGCAGCCCATTAGCATTGCTGGAGTTAAAGAACTCCTTGTGCTATAAGTGTTTTAGTGCCATATCTAGCTCTCTGTCACAGGTGAAGGACCTAAATATTGATGGGAGCCCCTTTTTTTTTTATAAAAGGAGTAACTTACTTAGGTGTCTTTAAAGAATCATTATATATATTTTTTCCAGATAGCTCAATCTCATTACATTTAACTGTAGTTTCAGGAAGGCATGCTAATGAAATCTCACTGCAGAAGAGTGGAGAGTGAGCCTGCACTAGCAGCTGCAGACCATGCAGAAGGATCAAGACAGACTGAATCTGGTAGACTGGGAAATGTGCAGGGGAGAGTCTTGAAAGATTTATTTGACTAATATTGTTTTACTGAGTGCTGGTGATGTAGAGGGCACAGAAATCCAAGTGTTTTTATTTACTTTTTTGTCCCCTGCTGCAAAAGAAGGGCAGAATGCAGTATGGAAAGTGTAGGGTGACTTAGAAGGATTTATTTTACAAATAATTTGACTGCTGGTGATGCAGGGTAAGAAATCAATCTTTATTCTGTATTTTGTTGTTGACGGTGAGTGAAAACAAAATGAACTAGGCAGCTGCACTGAGATGCTATGGACTCCATATTCAAACATTGCTGATAGCAACTAGAGATGTGCATAATTTGAAAATTTCAAATGTGTGGTATTCCAATCAATATCCATGAAATTTCATAACATTCTGTGGAATTTTATTAGAATTTCTTCGAATTGTAAAAATGTCTTCATCTAATCATTACCTTCGGCTCCACATCATGCTGTCACATTTAGGACTACGATCTGAACAGCGAGGACAACACTGCACAAGTCAACACCGTGCCCAGTGAAAATGGGCCCAGATCAGCAGTGAGTGTAGATTTACTATTACAACACCATGCTGCTATGGACAACCACTCCAGTGAAATGTGTGAACTTGCCAGATTTTTTGTTGCAGGGTGGTATTACATGGTGTGGTGTGGTGTGGTGTGGTGTGGTGTGGTGTGGTGTGGTGTGGTGTCGTGTGGTGTGTGGTGTGGTGTGGCGTGGTGCAGTGTGGTGTGATGTGGTGTGGTGTTGGCTTGCACAGTGTTGTCCATGCTGTTTCTACCTGCACAGTATTGTTCGCCAAGGACTTGATGTACTTTGATTAGCTTGCCAACTATTAAGCTGGAGATGTCCAATATAGCATGGCATCTTGTTGATAGTTGCCCCCAATGCTGTAACAAAGAACAGGACATTTAAATAATAATGTTAATGATATAAGGCCCAAAGTGTGTCATTTCATGTTTTTTAGGAAGTTTTATGAAAATATGTATCTGCTTATAACTCAGCACATTTGGAGCTAGATGTGTGAACATTAGCCCTCATAATCTTTTTTTCTTAAATCATAGAATGGACTTAATATGAAGAGCGCTGGTTTACAGTTTTTTAAATTACATGAGTTTAAAATTTTAACCATGTCATTTGCAAAATTTTGTGAAAACTTTCTAAAAATGTGGGTGTTTGTAACTTATCTGCTCTTGAAGGTACTGGGCTGACATTTGCTAGGTATAGCCAAAGGAAACAAATTAGTTTAGCAGTTTTAAATTTACTGTGGATATATCAAAAATTACTTTCGTTAATATGTTCTCTAATATTTGTGACAGCATAAGTAATGCCTCCAGAAGTCGTATTGTGGAATTTGATATTCACAAAGCACATATCATTACTTCATCTGAAAAGCCAAGCTCTTTACAGTTGTGTTGCTCTACAGTGACATCCTGCCTTAAAAAGAGAGCATAGCCAGAATGTCTCCTTCTTGGTGCCCCATGAATTTTCTTCCCCCACTACATCTTACAGAGTGCCTCTGAGTCCTACACTTGCAGGTTGTCTGCATTCAACTTCGAATTGTTGAATTATTTGCTTCTATGTTCCAGTTTGGAGTCTGACTCCTGCGACTGGTGTCCCATGCACTAGATGCCTCCCCAACAGCTTTCACTTTATTTGAATACTTCTGAATTCATTCTCTTGGCAGTTCCCCACCCTCTTGGTACAACTGCAGTACACCCTGAGCCTGCAGGCAATTCTTTCCCCACAATGCATTTTAACTTGCAAGGAAAAAAAGACACTTCCTATTTCAATAGAACCATACAAAAAATTAGCTCATTGTATTAATGCCACTGTAATTCCTCACAGATGCCAGAGTTGTGAGGATCTTGACAGAAGATCCCTCTTGTCATCTTTACCTTTAAGAGCATATATCTTTCAGTATATAACCTCATGTTCCCAGAACTTGCACAGTACTTCCAATCCCAATATGCACCACAGTTAGCTTATCTACATTCAGTGCTTAGCTGTGGATCACATTCATTTAACCTGCATGGCAGGCAGGCAAATCACCATACCGCCATTAGCATAAAGGTCTTGCAGTATCAGTCCAACTGTCCAGTTACTTTTTCAATGGAGTCTTTCACGAATACAACCTAATTACTATTCACAACAGCATTTTCCTTTCTCCCCATGGCAGGTCATGTGTGTGTGAAAGTTTTGCCTGTTTACCGATGACACCAAAATCTGTAACAGGGTGGATACTCCTGAAGGGGGTGGAGAAAATGATGAAGGACCCGGGGAAGCTTGAGAAATGGTCTGTAGAGTGACAACTAAGGTTTAATTCAAAGAAATGCAAAATTATCCAGCTGGGACACAGAAACCCTGGGGTGAGCTACAGGATGGGGGGAGAGTTGCTGATAGTCATCAAAGAAGAAAGAGACCTGGGGGGTTATTATTTCAGATGATCTGAAAATGTCAAAGCTGAGTACTAAGGCAGGAGGGAAGGCCAATGGCATGCTGAGGTACACAGGCAGGGATATCACCAGCAGAAGATGGGAGGTAGTGATGCCGTTATGCAAAACCTGGTTAGGCCTCATATGGAGTACTGTGTGCAGTTCTGGATGCTGCACCTTCAAAAGGACATTAACAGGCTGGAGGTGGTCCAGAGAAGGGTGACTAAGATGGCACAGGGCCTGCACCACAAGACTTACAAGGAGAGATTAAGGGACCTCAATGTGTACTTGCTGGAGGAGAGGAGGGAAAGAGGGGACATGATAAAAACATTCAAGTACCTCAGAGGCATAAGCAAGGTGCAAGAGGGGGAAATCTTCCAGTACAGGAGGAGTAAAAGAATGAGGGGGCATGACATGAAATTGGAAGGTGGCAGGTTAAGAGAGAAAGTGAGGAAGGTTTTCTTCATGGAGAGGGTGGTGGATGCATGGAATAGTCTACCACAGGAGGTGACAGAAGCAAGCACTTTGGATGAATTTGAACATGCCTGGGACAGGTATGGGGAACAATAGAGGTTAAGCAGGGGGGAGGGTCGGAAGCTGTAATCATGTACAGGGCTTATGGGCAGACTGGATTGGCCAAGCAGTCCTTATCTGCTGATAAGTTTTATGTTTCTATGACTGGAAAAGATTCATGAATATGGCTTCCACAGAATTATCATGAAACTCCACAATTTCCACAATAATATATGGAATCTGACTTTAAGTACAGTACTGATGATATTTTGAAATTTTTTGGCAACTTATGTCAAGAGAATCTTTTACAGAAGTGATCAATAAAACTGACACACAGTCTTGTTTTCAAGATCTGTGATGCTGCCAAATTAAATGGCAGTGTGTTCTCTAGTTTTAAAGTTACAGGGGCTTATCATTTTGCAGTTTGCATACTTGAAAATTTAATTTAAAAAAATTCTGAATATTAAGGCTGCTTATGATTTAGCCCCTTTTAAAACTATAAATATGAAATATGACAGACATATCCATGTGGAATACTGTAGCAGTTTAAATGTTTCAAATGTTGTGAAATCTAGAAAATGTGCTATAAAATTAAAGGGAAATAACTGCAATTTAAAATTATCAAAATGCTTGACTGCCTATAACTCAGCCCTCTTCAAAGTACTGTATGAAACCAAAACATCATACTGATACCCTTGTTGTAGGATTTTTAAATCTTGAAACTGTGGAGAAATATGGATACATTTTTAATTAAATGGAAATAAATGAAAATAAAATGTTGATGAAATGTTTGGCCACATATAACTCAACACCCTCTATAGCTATGAATCTCACATGGGGTACACATATATAGCAGTATGAACCTGTATACCTGCCAAATTTAGTAATATTTAGATGAGTACTTTTAAAATTTCACTAAAGAAATTGAAATTTAAGTCTTAGTAAATGCTTGGCTGCCTGTAACTCGGCCCATTTTAATGATAGAGACCTATACCTAAGGGCACATACCTGTCTACTTTAAAATCCTGATGCTGTAAAGAAACTTGAATGAGAAATTTTGAAATTAGATGGGAATAAGTGAAAATTAAATTTTAATGAAATGTTTGCCCACCTATAACTCAGCCCCTTTAATGCTAGGAACCTGAAACATGATACATATACTCTATGTATGAGCCTTGCACCATATACGTATGTATATGTGGCAACGTTTGAATGAGTCCTTTGAAAATTAGACTGAAATAAATGACATTTTAACATCTTCAAAGTTTTGTGGAACTTTCACAGATATTCTACAAACTTTTTCAGAATTGGGATGGTTATTCCACATGAATTCTGCTTGTAGAGTTACAGTATTCATGCACAACTCTACAAGCAACAGATAGAGTAGCATACAGTATTTTGCCAATCAGGAATGATACTCACATAACTATTGCATTCTTTCTGGCATGTGCTGCATGCATGGCTGCAGTAGTGTTACATAAAGAGCAGACGTACAGCACACCACAGTCCCCTGCTGGCAAAAGACACCAAGGAGCAATGATGGCTAGCACATCTCACTCTCATTAAAACCTTTGCTCCTGGCTGCCATATGCAAATGCCTGCATTCTAATCACAGCATAAGCATGCAGTGTGCTAACAGGTCATTTGCATTCCATTATGTATTTTATTAATTTATTAATTTATTTATTTTACTTGTAATTCTTGCCAAGGAAAGGCACACTAAGCTGTGATAGCATGTTACTAGGTGCATCGTGAGGGTTGTATTACAAGAACATGTTTTACACAGGGGGAATACTGGCCATGGCACCAGGAAAACTCCCCATCACTTCTGGTAGAAGGACCTGTCAACCATCAACCAAGATGGCCAATCCTGGTGGAAGCAAACAGGCTGCATTGCTGCAGCAGTCTGCTCTTTTGTTGGGGAACCTTTTGTTAGCCCAGTTAAACATTTCATTTGGACCACCGCCTTTACCAACCCACCCACTGGTACAACCATCAGCTCGGGACTTACAACTGCTGTCTCTGCATGCTTTCCAAGTTGACTCCTGGAACTAGGGTATTTCTCCTTCAGACACCCTCACGGGTGAAACACAACTACTCACCAGAATAACTACACAGAGGGAACATTTGCTTTTTTGCTTGATGACTCAGACCTGATACTACCACCAGAGGGTGCTGGCCCTGGGATTATCAAGAACTGCCACTGGTTGCTGATTTGCAGGCTCTCTTGCAGCAAATGGATTCCAATAGTTTGCCTGCACATTTCTTGCTTGACTTGGCGGGGCAGCTTCAGGACATGACTTCGCCATTCCAGGGCATTCATCTTTCTTCAGGATCTACATTGGATGAATTAGGCTCAGAATTGACCACGGGCACTTCAGTAAGCACTTGTACTGCCTTTTTTACTGATTGTACTGACTTTACTACTGTTGGTGTGGTGTCAGCTGAATTTTACTATCCGGCTGCTTCTCATCAAACCATTTTGAGCTTGGAATTGTCACCAGGTGAACTGTTCCAAAACTGTATTCCAAGTGATGACTTCTCTGTGCCAGCCCCTGGTCCATTTTTGGATCATTTGTACACCCTACCTAAATGCCATAATTTTACCACTCCACTCCCTCAACATTGTTACTATGACACGGCACGGCGCTCCTTAATCCACACAGGCTCCAATAGCAGAGGCTCAGGTAGTAGCTTTTTTGTCTCTCTTTACTTCTGATAGTTATATTGCTCCTCTTGAAAAAAACTGAAGAAATGGACATACAGGGGGTTCACTGCACTCCTTCGCCTCCTTTACTGCCAATTCCTTTTCTAGTAACCATTGCTGGGACTGCTTGTGATCATTTGGTACCCACTTCGCCTAATTCTAGAGGGACCGGTTTATTCTCACGATCTCCAACTAACATAGCACCTCCATTTCTAATGGCTGGCCAGGATCAGAGAACTCCTCCTCACCCATATGACAAACAGCCAACCTCCTTCCAAGCTTGGATGGAGTCTGGAGAAAGCACTGCAAAAACCTGGCTGGGTGGTCAGACCAAATGGTCAGTCTTGGATACCTGATCCAGCCCTTTTGCCTGTGTATCATATTGATACATGTGGACCATCACAGGAGACACACCCACAGAATTCAGCTGCTCTGTCACTGGCCCACCAGTTGTAGCTTTTCTGGACTGACTCACATTCTGGTTCTGTACAGCCTCATCCATGGAACATTGCTGTACCAGCAGAACTGGTTCCACCAGAGCTCTTACTGTCAGCATCTCAGGGTGCCACCCTTGCTTTGACAGCTCCACTTACTTCCTCCCCGGGATGCTCCATTTAAGCTTTCAGATCTCTTTTTGGCACAACCAGCACCATGGCACAACACTGTTTGCCTGAAATATACCAGAGTGTATGAACTTCCTCCTGACCATTCCTTATTGGTCAAAAGGCTCTTAATGGACTTCCTGGCATTTGTCCCAGATGATATTTTCACCATTATCTATGCTCAGTATTCTATGATGTCAGCTTTCAGCTATGTTCCTTTTTTGATCAGTTTTGGACAAAATATAATTCCTTATAGTATTCAGAGCTTTGTGTATTTTTCTAGGTAATCTCACTCACCAGACCTACCACTCTTATGGTGATGGCAATGTTGCACAACAAAGGGGTGAACATCAGGAATGTTACTTATTGGCTCAAGAAATGGTGCAAGGTACTTGGCTACCCAGATAAGATTCTGGATAAATATGGGATTTTGACTAGGGAATGCAAGTATAGGGTCCAGCTTCATGCCACTGATGCTGGATGACACATCTTCCCAATAGTTTCTTCCTGGGTCATGACCATGAACTTTGCTTCTGTTTGGTATTCAGTGATGATAGCACTTATAAATGAGCAATGGTAAAAACAGGGACTCATTTATTGTGCTATAATCATCAGCTACCCTGCAAGGGTGGCAATGGTGTAGTGACAAAAGCAACCAGAAGTGGAGGGATAGGGAGCTGTAGGGGAGGGATAGGAGGGAGGGTTTAGGAAGAGAGGTGAGCCTGCTGTAACCAAGCCAGCCCTGTGATGTGGTGGTGAGGGTGGCTGGCTATGGTGCAGTAGGCACTGGGTTCAGGACTTGCCTAGCGGCAATTGTTTGTGCCACTGCTTGCGGCTGTCTATTTTATTTTTTCTGTCTCTGTGTTTTGCCCACTCCACAACATGCACCCCCCCTGGAGTTAATAATCCTTAGTAAGGGGGATGGGGGACAAAGCCCCCAGTGAAGGGGAGTGCGGAGGGGCACAGCCCCCCCATAAAAACACTTTAATTTGCCAGAAGTCGGGTCGCAGACAATTGTATATCACCAAAAGGCTTTTCGGCGATATACATTCGCTATGATAGTGATCACTGTATTGCAATCGCTAGGATCACATGAAACCCTTCTATTTGGGTTGTTTCAAGTATGACTCTCTTAACCACCTTAGTAATGTCTGTGACCAACAACTATGCAGCCTGTATCTTAAGCATGGCCATATTGCAGCTCACTGCAACAACTGGATGAAATGCAATCTATGCCAAGGGGATGGTCATTTCTTCCACAATTGCCCGCAGGCAGCACACAGCAATTCTACTAGTTTACATTTTGATGAAATACTCATTATCACTGTGCAACCCGTTGGAGACCTGAATTCCAGACTTTCGTTGCAGCCGCCTGCAACAGACATTCTTTCCTTGGCTGTATTAGTGGGGCACGCTTCACTGACAGTCCCACTGGCTGACTCTTGCCTTATTCCATCAGAGCCTCCTCTTGATGACCTTGTGACTTTGGTGTTGTCATCATGTATTACTTCAGAGATCCTGACACCATTACAGCCTTTGTTTACTCCTGCGCATACATCCATTCCACCTCCTTCTTCTTTCACCGAAGTACCTTGCAGACGGTCCCTTCCGAATCTTCAAAAAAGCTACTGATCAGCAACTCTCCAGTCTCTTCCTCTTCAGAATGGATTTATTTATTTATTAGCTTTTGGTTACCAGGTAAGTGCATTAGGCGATATCTCTGCCTATTTTCAGGCACGACCCAGGAGGGAACAATATTCAAAATACAAAGGTACAATCAGGACATTGTAACCACCAGACAAATCCAAACTGATTGCATTTGTTCTCCATGCAAGGATGAGCAGAGTTGCAAAATACAATAGTACTGTGCTGCAAACAAACAGGACAAGGAGACAGACGCTGAAGATGGAAACAGGAAAACAGAAGTGAAACAGAACAGGTGGAGAATACACAATGCAGATGGCCAGGAGAGCAGCAGCTAGTAAATGTTAGGAGCAATCACAGTTACAAAGTGCAAACAGGTGAGAGAACAGTGCATATTTGAAGGTAAAGTGAGATGAGGGAATTCTTTAAATGGATAGCAAGGGAGTTCCAGAACTTAGGAGTGAAATAGGAGAAAGCTTGTTCAACCATTTTAATTGAGCAATGTGGGACAGAGAGCAGGGGGGAATCAGAAGACCTGAAAGAGTGGGAGTGAAGGACAGGGGATAACATTGCTCCAAGGGAGTCTGGACAGAGTTGGCTGGTTAATGAATCAATGTAACATCCCAAGGTATAGGAAAGAAAGGCATTAGGGGACAGCCAGTGCAAGGCCGATCAGAGCAAGCAGTGATGGGTTAAGTGAGGGGCTGTCAATGCAAATCTACAGATGTTACAATATGTGATATCGCACTTATGAAGTAGACCTGTATTGGTTTGGGGAAATACTGGAAGGGTGAAGACAGAGGAGGAGGAGGGAGACATGGAATCCAGGGTTGGGGTGGGGGATCAGGAAGCTTGGTAAAGGGATTCTGCCCACTTGCCTCTTCCCATACCTGGGGGGACACCAATGCTGATATTGATTCTGACGCCTCTTCCACAATGCCAATTGGCTTTGGTGACTCACTGGACACTGAAGATGACACCCCTAAGTGGATGCCAGCTTGTAAATGGAAGGGTGGCTCCTCACCTAGATTGAAAGTAAAAATCTCATAATCTAAATCTAAATATACTCAGCCACCAGAATTTTAGCATTGGTATAGTACTGGTTTTTCCTTCTCCTCTTGTGTATGAAGGTTGCAACATTGAATCTTAACAGCATTCACAGACTCATGTGGAGGAAAGTTCTCTTCCAGATCCTGTGGGATTCTGGAGCAGAGTTACTTTTCTTACAAGATACATGGCTATGTTCTTTGGCAGATATTGCCACCTCACAAACACTCTGGACATCAGGTATTTCTTATTTTTCACGCAGCACAGAGCAGTGTTCAGGTGTGGCCATCCTGTTTAATCATCTTTCTCTCACAGTTTCCAGGGTAGTTGAAGTTTAACCAGGTCGGGTTCTATTACTCAATTGCTATATAAATCAGGCATCTTTTCAACTGATTGTAGTATATGCCACTCAGTCTAAATTTGATAGCATGACTTTATCCAAGTCCCTCCATCCCTTTTCATGCTCCACCAGGAAAATTATTCTTGGAGGAAATTTCAATTGCCCACTTCACTTTCATGATAGGGGAGCAAAGACGTTGAAGTTGTACTGTGACTCCTTATGCCTACAAGCTCTGTGCACAGAGTCCCACCTGGTAGATTGTTTCCATGCTCTCCATCCATTGGGTCACTTTACCTACCATAGAGTACAACTGACCACTCATATTGATTATGTTTTTGTATCCAGTAGGTGTATCATTTTGTCACCTTCAGTGTATCCCGTTGGCCTTTCTGATAATTTTTTCCTCCAGTGTGCCTTTTATATTAATCCATCCACTTTGCCAGGAAAGCCCTGTTGGAAGTTGAATAACAGCATCCTGACAGACTCTTCCTTCCCTGATAAATTATGATCCCTATTGTGGGTATGTATGTCAGTCCTTGATCTTAACCCTGATGTACTTCACTGGTGGGATCTTACCAAACATTCCATTGGAGAGCTGGCACAGCACTGTTCCTAGACAGTCGGCAGATCCTTCTACTAGGCTGTTTTGGACTTATGTTATACTCTCATGAAACTTCTCTCCCTACAAATCAACAGGGGATTGTCCCTTACAGTCCATATCCAAACCATAACAGACTGTATGAGAGCCTTACAGTATGACAGGGTGAAATCCTTGATATTTGAACAGTTGTATAGCACTCATGGGAAAACATCTGATGGCCAACATCATTACCGGTCATTTTCACAGAGTGAAGACATATCTAATGCCATCTTTATGTGACCCTACTGTGACAGAGCACTCCACCTGAGTTGGGATGCAACAGGTGGTCCAAGTCTGCATACATATTATAGTCAGCACAAGTTTTCCACTAGGGGACTCAGTCAGTTTCTTTTTGGAATCCCTCCCTCTTCCATAGGTCTCATCTTCGGATAATGTCCTTCTCACTCAGCCAATAACTGAAGAAGAAGTCCTCTCAGGGGTTCATTGTCTTCGTAAAAGAGCTTCTCCTGGGATGGATGGACTCATGTCCAAGTTATATCAGTTGTGCCCTTCCATTATCAGCCCTATATTGACTTTTGTTTTCAATTATATTTTGGCTCACATGGCCTTCACTGAATCCATTACAGAGGCTATTCATTTTTTTTTATTTAAATCAAGGGACTATTGGCACATTATGAACTGGAGCCCAATATGTCTCCTTAACACTGACGCAAAACTGTTGACTCATGTTTTTTTACAGACAACTGGTTCTAATTCTTCCTGCCATTATCCATCCCCTTCAATCCTGTTCCATCCCAGGCCCTAAGATTTAAAACAGTCTCTTGTTCATTAAAAAGGTTTGATAGCATCCTGTCAATCCCAACAGCTTTATCACTTCCTCATTGTGTTGGATCAAGCTAAGGCTTTTGATAGAGTTTCCCATGAGTATCTTCTTCTCATACTCCAAACGTACAGCTTCTCAGATATTTTTGTTCTTTGGATTCACCTTTTTTATTCCCATTTTTCCATCCTACCTAGTATTAACGGCTAATGGGGCTCCTACTTTACACTGAAGCGAGGTGTCCAGCAAGGCTGCCCTTTAAGTCCCCTTCTTTATATCCTGACTCTAGATTCATTGTTATGAGTGCCGACAGCAGCCTCCCAGATTTCAGGTATACCACGGCCCCTCTCCACCGATTCTGTTAAACTGTCTGCTTTTGTTGTCAATGTCTGTTTATTTGTTCAGGATATAACTTTGAGTGAAAATGCTATGGAATTGATTCATCATATTGCTTTGATTTACTGGAGCAAGCATCAATTTATCTAAATGTTGGGTGCTTTCGATTGGAACGCATAGAGTTTTACCTCCAACTATTAGAAACATTATTGTTACAGTGGAGCCAATTAAAATTCTGGGTATTTATTTTGGTCATATGAATCTGCTGGATCTTAACTGGACACATACAGTAGATACTGGGGCCTCCCAGATTGAATTCTTTAAAGCGTAGTAGTTATCTACTATAAAATGAAGAGAGTGGGTGTGATCAAGACATTTTTGATCCTCATTTTCCTGTATGTTAGTGCCATTTTTCCTCTGCCCGTTAGTTTAGAAACTTGCTTATATTGTATATTTTTTCCATGGTTTGTGGGAGTAAACTTAACCTGATAAAGGGACTCTCATATACCGAGGGTGGAATAAGTATGGTAAATCTGGTTATTTTCTTTTATAGTATTTTTGTCCACTATAATATAGTTCCATGGGTGTCAGGCCCCCTTCCCCATGAAAAGAGTGGGCATTGTTCTGGCTTGTGCCCTTTACACTGGAATGGAGTAAATCACGACCTTTCTTTCAGCAGGTGCACCATTTTCTTGGGGTTTTGATACCTTTTGTGTTGTTTATTAAACAACGCTGGTAATCATGGGATTTAATTCACACAACATAGAAACGCCTTTCATAAGGCATTACTCTCTGAGGCAGTTGATGTTTTGCTAGGGATTCAACCTCACCTTAAACAGTGTGCCTTGCTAGATTTGAATGATAAATATTTTCCCCCTCAGTATTAGGATGTTGCATGGCTGTGTTGCCATGGCAGATTGAATGTTAAGGGGAATAATAAACATAAATAAATATGTCACAGGACGATTATGCCCAAAAGACAGTTGCCCAACTAACATTGAATACATTCAACACTTGTTTTTTGATTGGTCCTATATTTATTCTTTTTGGATTTTTTTTGGGTACTACTTGGGTTATATTGTTTAAAAGTTACAAAACATTATACAACCCTAAATTCACTGCCTGTTCATTAACACTAGTTTCAGTGAAGAGCTGCTGATGATGTCATCTCCTGAATTCACAGTCTAGTCCTCCCTGTTTCTCCAAAGTTTAAAGTGATTTACAAAAGTTTCCCAAATGCCTTGTTCACATAATATTTCATTGCCAACAACGTTTCAGATGTTGAAGCTGCAATTTGTTTTTTAAAAAAAAAAAACTGTCATAGTCAGTTGTGTTGATGTTTTCTCAGCACTTTGTTTCTGCCTGCACTCCAGTTTTCTCTGTGTGGCCACACCCCAAGAATGATGTCATGCATGGGAGCTGTCAATGTTTTACATATAGCACCAAGGAATTATGGGGGTGATTTAAATGTTAGTTACTCAGAGGTGCAGTCCCATATTTTGGTTGTGGTGACTGCAGGAGTACAATAAGAAGTTGTTTTCAATTCCCTTACTGTGAGGTGCAGTTTCATATCTCTGTAGTAACTTCAACAATAAAAACTCTTATACAGTATGTTTATTTTCAAACAGGCATTGTACATATAGGCCCAGATATTCAAACTGCATGAGCTGTAGGCGCAAGCTTGAGTGCAACTCAACAGCTGCATAAGGGTGCAGACTGGCGATATTCAACGGAGCTGCTGCCTTGGCTCAGCTGCATTGAAATCGCACCCTGGCCACCTGCAGTGTGCATTGCACAGTAGCACTGCACCAGCGCAAGTGGCCAGAGTGGATCATGGGGATGCGCTAAGCGCAAGTTCCATTGAGCCATGCACGAGCAATCACGATATTCAAAGTTGACATGCAAATGGAGCCATAATGTATGCAAAGGTGCACATGGGGCCATTTGCATGTCGTATAACTTCATTTGTATGCAGTGTGCCCAATCCCTGAAGACTTGTGCCTGGCACCCTGCCAGCGCAGCAGCCCGTGGGGACCGGCGCCCCTACAGCGGCAATGTGCCCATAGCCGATCACAGGCATCTGTATAAAGAAAGAAGAAGTCCGTATCCTGGTGGTCAGTGAACAGCTGTCTTCGCCGCCATGGTGTAAAAAAAAAAAATATGTACAATATCCCTGGTGGTCTAGAGTGCCCCTCACCACCCCCGCTGAAACCACCGCCTGCTCCCCTCCGGTCAGCCGCAGCGGCAGCACCCACCCGCTGCCCGCCACCTGCCAACTGGCATAGTCAGTAGGGCTGTATGCCCATTGGTCCTGGCGGTAGACTGATGGGCGTGCAGCCCATACTATACATTCAGATATGAAATATTCACGTATGGAGATGGCAACGTATGGTATGAGCTGCATGCCAGTGGCTCACGCTGTGAACAATCGTGCAACTGCAACGATAATCGTCGTGAGCGGCAGTGTGGCAGGCGGGTGGGGAATGCTACCTTCGCTAACTGACCGAGAGAAAGCGAGCGGTGAAACTCGTGGGTGGGTGAAATACCAGAGCGACCGAGATGATGGATGCTGTATTTTACAAATGCCGCAATTGGGCGAACGGTGGTCTCTGAACCACCAGGGATATTAAGACTTCTTCTAAGATGCCTGTAATCGAGGAATGATCCACTGGACCACCAGGGATATTGGACTTCTTTCTTTTTATTTATACAGATGCCTGAATCGGGCAGACAGGTCCACTAGACCACCAGGGATATTGGACATTTAATTATTTTTTACAAATGCCCACAATTGGGCAGATAGCAGTCCACTGGACCACCAGGGATATTGGAAGCACTTGTTCTATTTTTTTACAAATGCCCACGATCAGGCATGGGGGGGCGCCACAAGGTGCTGCCGGAGCTCGGGTGGCCACCCACAGGTGGCAGCTGCCGTGTTGTGCCCTGCTTTATGCTGGCACAGGTAGGGGTTGCGCATGCATGGCTCTGCACATCCCGGGCTGAATATCGGGCTGTGCAGGGTATGCATGGGCATACCCCACCTGCACCTGCATACATTACATGATGCACTCCAGCACATCTGGGTTTGTGTCACGCCTTTTCCCATTGAATATCACTGGCGATCAGTGGGTTACATGGAGCAACACAGTTGCACAATGCAAACCCTTTGAATATCTGGGCCCTAGTATCTAGCTGATAAGAGTTCTTTACCGAGAGATGTAGTTTCCTGTGTTAGCAGTGTAGATGACTGCAATACCAAGACTGACCAACATAGGTCTCCATTTCAAAACAGTGCTTAAAAACTTTGTTTCCCTTGCATGACTTCACACTTGGGGGTTGCAGCGCTGAGGAAAAAAGGTGCAGGTTATGCAAATGAAGCAGAGCACAGAAATAAAAGCATTTATTTTATGGGGAAAAAAAGCACTTTTTGGCAGTTTGAATGGTAGGAGATTGAATCACAACTCCTACAGGTTAGTACAGTTTACTACTCCTATTTGCTATGGCAAAACTTGCTAAATCAATTTAAAAACTTTGTTTCCCTTGCAAGATGTAAAGGTTAGGGGTTGCAGCACTGAGAAAAAAAAGGACAGGGCTATGCAAATGAAATGAAATGAAGCACTGAAATAAAAGGTTTTGTTTAATGGAAAACAGTACTTTTTGGCAGTTTCAATGGTAGGAGACTGATTTACAACTCCTACAGGTTACTATGCCCATTTGCTATGGCAACCTTCCATAACTGACTTTAAACTTTGGAGAAACAGGTTCTTCTGAATAAGCTCACTGACAGGGAGGACTAGACTTTGAGTTCAGGAGATAACATCAGCAGCAGCTCTTCACTGAAACTGGCTTTTCTGAACAGGTAGTGAAATCTGGGCTGCAAAATAGCTCATAACTTTAAAATGAAGTAATATAGAAACTTAATTTTTGGTATGGAATTTATTGGTTTTATGCTTATTCTAATTCTGCTATGTAGCACTTTTGGCCTGAGTCCCTCTTTAAAGGTGAGGGTGCAGGAACACTTTCATGGCATCAGGAATGGCAACTTGGAGTCCTCAGTGGGTGCCCATTTTCTGGAATACATGACTGTTAGGCAAGAGGCCTGTAATTTGGGGTGCTGGAATGGATTACATCCCTTCCCCCATTCATGGGGGAGACTGACTGCAGGTAGACAAAAGAATCTGAATGTTTTTAGGTCTGCAATAGATGAAGCCCTGCAGTCCTCTTTCTATCAGAAAAAGAACTCAACATTTCTTGCATTCTTTCTGACCGAACAACCTGTAAGTTGCCTCCATGTCCATGGAGCGCTGTGCTCATTGTCCCTATTAAAAGTCACACGATACTATTTTGTACTTTAAAAAAATTGGAAGCATCCTGATCCTTGACACACAAGAGGATTACCCCAAGTATCATTCTTTAGGATTTCTGGGGGGAGGTGGGTGCTGAGGGGAGGGAGGGTCGGGTGTGGGGGATACAGTATGTCTAATTAAAAAGGAAATCAGCAGTCATAGCAGAACACGGCACACTCTGCCATGTCCAAGATGGCCACCGCTTTCCACTGCACATGCGAAACTACTAGCAAATGTGCAGTACAGTGTTGAGCTATCTTGTCATGGTGCAATGTGCTGTGTTCTGCCATGACCGCTGATTTCCTTTTTTCTTTAAATTATATATCCCCCACCCAACCCACCCACTCAGCACCCACCACTACCACCACCACCCCAGAAACATAACAATGACACTGGGGTGTCTATCCTCAGCTACAACTGAGTTCCGCCATGACTTTTTACATACTTTTTATTCCCCCACCCAACACTTTCTGTCACAGCACCCAGCACCCTACATCCCCCCAGAAACATAATGGTGACACTGGGGGTGCCGAATCCTTCAGTGTCATATTCAGGAATCCTCCGATGTGATTCATTGTTTTTTCACCTGCCAAAATAAAACTGTCCATCGATGTCTTTGTGGCCGTTCTTGATGCCCCACCTGACCTTTCCACTCAGCACCCACCACCCCACCATTCCAAGTCCTTATTTACCCATTTGGGGTCCAACGCTGTAATCCTATCTGGATTGCAGCTACGTCTTCACTCTTCAAAGTCGGACCACAAACTGCAGAAACAGGTATGTGTTCAATGTATTTCAATGAGGTTTTGAACTTAGTGGCATAACTTGGGCATTTTTGCATGTTTTTGACTCAAATCTTATGCATGCCTTTTTCAGGGCCCCACTACATGAACAATGGCACTGACATTAGGCAAATCTGTTCCAAAAGGTGATTTTGCAGTCCCTGTGCAAAATCACACTTTAGACAGGAGTTGAATATATTATATGCCCTTGTCCATGAGGTGGCATCATAAGAAGGCTATGTTGAACATTTGATGTAAAAATATTTAAAAAAATCAGCAAAGTTATGAGCCTACATTGAATTTTGTAAACACAGCCTCATAACTTTGGTAATCTTCAATAATTTTACCACAGATTTACAACATAGCCATATCTTTACAGTACCTTCTGAATGTGACAGCTGTCATTTTTCAAATCCTGGTCAAAATGTTTTTTTCACATCCTGAAAGGTGATTTTGCAGCCCCTAGGTGACATCACCTTTTGGGCAGGAGTTGAAAAATTTCTCTGCCCTTGTTCATGAGGTGGGGTAATAGAAATGTTATGTTGAAAATTTGGTGTAAAACTATATTTAAAAACTATAATGTTATAAGCCACCATTGAACTTTGCAAATACAGGCTTGTAACTTAGGCAATTTTCAATCATTTTTACCCAAAATTTACAACACAGCCATTTCTTTATAGCACCTCATGAATGTGACAGCTGACATTTTTCAACTCCTGCCCAAAATGTGTTTTTGCAACCCAAAAGTTGATTTCGTAGTCCCTGTGCAAAATTACCTTAAGCCAGGAGTTGAACATTTTATCTGCCCTTCTTCATGAGGCAGGGTCATAACATGGCTATGTTGAAAATTTGGATAAAAATATTAAAAAACAAATTTTCACTATTTTTACCCACAGTTCTTCAGCTGCAGCCCTATGAACTCTGGCCAGAGTTTGTTTTAGATAAAAGACACTACAACCCCTTGGGTTAAATGAACAGTTAGATTTATCTGTCTTTTTATGAGAAACTACTTTGGGACAATAACACTTTTATTCTATGACTGTTAATTATTTCTTTTTATATTCCTTCTAGGTTATTAATTTGGTACAGACAATGGAATACATAAATTAATTCACAGAATTTTGAATGTTTAACCATATTTGTATATCCTGTGTATAACTGCTGATTGATCAATTATGTCATAACTGAAGAATTTTACAAACAGAGTATTTACCATATTAGCACTGCGTTTGTAAATTAGGAGGAAATTGTTGTAACTATTTGTGGATCTGTATCTCTGCTATCCTTTATACCTTCTTCTACCTCCCCCCACTACTCTTTTCTTTGAAATCTATTTCATCTACAATCCCCCCAACTACTGAATCTCTGCTCATTCATTTGTAACACTTTTATCCATTTATTTTCCATTCTCTTCCAGTTACTGTTTACACTTTGTGATTGTTTTGTTTCGCCTCTGAGAGTTGTCAGTTTTTTCCTTATTACCTATTTCTGTGTTATGTTTTGTCCTTCTTTATGTTTTGGTATATTTTAGGCTCATTCTTGAACTCTTGTAAAAATCTGTTGATCTGATTAATGGAATTTTGGCTCTTTAAATGAGATCTGCCTGCCTCCTTTCCTCATAAACGTAAGTTTTTGTTTGTTTGTTTTTTGCTTTGTTTTGTTTTTAACATGCTGTGGACTTATACACTGAGGCATGTTTTGCATTTTGGGGTTTTGGCACTGCACCTATTTATACACACGCACCTTCTGTCTAACAAATATGCTTGGTATCTGTTTGTGTGAGAATTTAAACTTCAAGATCACCTGTCAGGCTGATCTCAGGGGTCATTTCCAATCTGGAACTACAACTAAAAAACTTAGAAGTGTTGCATTATTACAGTTTCCCTTTGGTAAACATACTTTTCAGCATATACTTGTGAGTATAATGTTTTAAATTTAATATTTATTCATTGTTATCTCACACAGTTAATAAGGCAGGATGTGATGTCAAAAGAGCATATTTTTTTGCTGTTTAAAGACTTGTACTTGGCACTTTATAGTGACTCCTTTAAGAAGGGATAGAACACCCTGAAGCACCAGAGCATTTATCTACTGAGCACCTAATAAAGTCACTGCTGCAAAATACTTCTGGTTTTGCACCGTATTTTTTGTTTTCTTGAGTTTACCCTGATGTCTTCGCAGTATTACAAGACCGGTAGCCCCGGCAGACCTAATAGCATGTTAGTTTGTTATTTTTCCTTCTGTTTCATAGGTTTCATAGGTAGTTCGTAGAAACATAGAAACATAGACTTTGACGGCAGATAAGGACCACTTGGCCCACCCAGTCTGCCCATTTCCCTTCCTATTGGATAAGCTGCAGATTCTAGTTAACCAACAGCCTACTTCCTGCAATCCCCTACTACAATTGCCTTATGTCTGTCCCATGCATGTTTGAATTCCCCCACCTGTTTTAGACCTGTTTTAGTTCAGAGCAGAGAAGACTAGTAGTCCATATTGCTTGCCATTTAATATCCCATTGTTTTTGTATTAATTAAATATCTATCCAACCTGTGCTTAAATTCCTCAATAGTTTTACTGGCCACTATCTCAATAGGAAAGATATTCCAGATTTTTGGTACTCTAACAGAGAACCAGTATTTCCTTCTGTTGTTACAATATCTGTTACCTTTGACCTGCAAGGGGTGTGCTCTTGTATAGTGGCTTTGTTCCCTAATGTCTAGATTCCACATATCCCACAAGTCTGGGTTAGAAAAGGCTTTATGCACCATGCACATATCCACTTTGAGCCTATGATACTTAAGACTATACATACCCAAGTTCTGCAGTCTTTCACTACATTCCAAGTGTTGTACCCCTCCGATTAATTTGGTCATGAACATGTATATGTGAACATATAATCCCTGGTAGTCTACTGCCCCTCACCCGATCCCCCTTCAATCTCTCTTGTGATAGTGGTACTGCCTCGCCTGATCCCCATTCAATCAGTTTCCCTTGTGCTAGAGGTACCCCTACCCAGTTTCTATTCAATTGCCATTGTGCTAGTCATACTGAACCACCTGCCGTTACCCAGTCCTAAGTAAATTAGTCTCCCAGGGCTCGTGGTTCCCTCTTTCCTCACCCAAATCTTTTTCAATCTGACTCATCCTCCTTAAACCAACCCTTGACTTAGGGGTGCCAATAGTTGTCTAAAATCCTGGGAAAATCAGTTAATCCCCCCAACCCAAGTGTGCCCTTCAGTTTCTAGCTATACAAACCTCTTACTGTAATAGAGATCAGTGCACATTGCCTAGAGGAAGGGAGCACAACTAATGACTTTAGGCAGACAGATCAATCAGATCTGTTGTGAAAATCATTTGGAAAATAGTTATCTGAGTGGCACTTCTGTCATATGGCATAATGAGAGATGTGGGTATATGGTATGCAGATGAAGTACAACTGGTTTGTCTTTCTCTACAAACTGTACTGTGGGAATCTAATTCTCAATGGTACTTTCCCCAGATAGAGGACTGGACAGTTTACTGTTTAGTAGTGATTAATTGTGTCATTTTCTACAAATTTTATAGTGTGTAACTTTTTCCACACGGCACTCATCCCATAGAGAATGATAAAGTGGCTTACAATACAATCATAACTGCTGTGTCCACATCTGAAAATTTTATGATATGAATATTTTTCTGATGGCACACTGTAAAGTGCATCAGGGTATGCAGCATGGATGTTGCTGCTTGCTTGTTCCTGATAATTTTACAGTTTTAGTATTTTTGAGCACCACACATTATCACTCTTGTCTTCTATACCCCAGATTCCTTTGTTATACGGTCCTGAATAGCAAATTATTTCATGTTATGGGGTATGTCCTGGGGCTGACACTACTTAAATGTAAAGAATAAGGTGTTGCCTAAACAGTGACTGCAGCAGCAACATTACCTCTTTGCTGTGTTTAGGGAAACCCCATAAGATCCATCCAAGCATCCTGTTAGATCTCCCATATACAGTACCGCAGGGGTCAACGTGAGTGGGTACTTTGCTATAATCCATCCAGTTGATACAACATTTTGTCTCTGGGGTTTGGACCCCAATGCATATCCCTTTGCATGTTTTGGCACTGAAATTCAAATGTCAGACTCCAGTCTTTACATGTTAAATAGTGTCCGCCCCAGGACAGCCCCTCCCCCATAACATGAGAGAATTTGCTATTCAGTACCACATTCTGAGTCCTGTCTGCCAACTAATTCCTGATCTACCTAGTTTGTCTTGTCCTTGAAAATTTATTTATTTGAGCAGGCATTCCCAAGCTACCTAGTTTTAGCTGATTAGAATTTTTATGCAATTTCACTAGCTGTTATTAAGTTTAATCATTTATTTGTTTCATTTGTTTATGTATTGTGAATTGTTTCAAATTATGGACAGTGCCCTGAGACATCGGGAAATGGGGCTTTAAAAATAAAGTTTGCCTTGTCTTGCCTAGTCATAAATCCCTCTCCTGCTGTATAAACCTATATAACACCAAATCAAAAACTTGCTAAGGTTCAGGTACAAAATGTTAATTGTCTGGCACCTATCATATATCTCTGTCTTCAAGTTGTAAAAGGGGAAGGGAAAGAGAAAGGGGAAATTGTTTAACCAGGAAAGGCACACTAAGCTGGAGCTTGTGTCCAAGTGTAACCTAGGAGCACAAGAAAGTTAAGTGACTTGCTTATTGTCACACAGTATGCAAGTGGGAGCTAATGGAATTCAAACCCAGGTCTCCAAATTTGCAGCTCAGTGCCCTTAACCACTACACTATACTGCCTCCAAAAAATCAGTCAAGTTAATTTGACACCAACTTACCCTGCTGATGTCCATGAAGTTGTTTTCTTAGTTAGAAATCCACTATATGTTCCTTTATAATTTACTCCAGCAGCTTACCTACTTTTGACATCAGGTTCATTGGCTCATAATTAGCTGGATTTTCCCAGCTCCACTCTTGCAAAGGGGGACAACATTCACTACCCTCTACCCCAGCAGCATTTCACCTGCTACCACTGACAAATTAAATAGGACTACCAAGGGGGGCTATCATAGAAACATAGACTTTGACGGCAGATAAGGACCACCTGGCCCACCTAGTCTGCCCATTTCCCTACCTACAGGATAAGCTGCAGATCCTAGTTAACCAACAGCATATTTCTTACTACCCCCCACAAGAATTGTCTTATGTCTGTCCCATGCATTCTTGAATTCTCCTACAGTTTTAGACCCCACAACCTCCTCAGAAAGACTGTTCCATGCATCCACCACTCTCTCTGTGAAACAATACTTCCTCACATTGCCCATGAGCCATCCCCCCTCTATCTTCAAATTATGTCCCCTTGTTTTTGCACATCTCTTTTTCTGAAAGATGATACCCTCTTGGACTTTGTTGATTCCACTGAGGTACTTAAAAGTTTCTATCATGTCCCCCCTCTCCCTCCTTTCCTCAAGGGTATACATATTAAGCTCCTTTAGTCTCTTCTCATATGGTTTCTCTTGCAGACCCTGCACCATTTAGTTGCTCTCCTCTGACTACCTCCATCCTATGTCCTTGCAGAGATTGGGTCTCCAGAACTGGACACAGTACTCCAGATGGGGTCTCACCAACTGTCTGTACAGAGGGATAACAACTTCCTGTTTTCTGCTGGTGATGCCTCTCCTATACATCCCAGTATCCCCAGCCCTCCCTACTGCCTTCTCACATTGCTTGCTAACCTTAAGGTCATCTGATATGACTACCCCCAGGTCCCTTTCCATTTTTGTCGTTGTTACTACTTCCCTCCCCATTGTGTACATTGTGTAATTTTTCCCTGGGTTTTTGTTTCCCAGGTGCATTATTTTGCACTTCTTTGCATGGAATCCAAGTTGCCATACTGACCATTCCTCCAACCTTGCCAAGACTCTTCTCATCCTTTCCACGCCTCCTTGTGTATCAACCCTGTTGCAGATCTTTGTGTCTTCTGCAAAGAGGCATACTTTTCCTTCCAGTCCCTCTGCAATGTCACTTATAAAGACATTAAAAAGGACTGGATCCAGTACTGAACCTTGCAGTACACCACTAGTAACCATTCTTTCTTCAGAGTGGACTCCATTTACAATAACCTTCCATGTCCTGTTGTCCAGCCAATGTTTTACCCAGGCTACCACCCTGGGACCCACTCCCAGACTGGGTCAATCTAATTATTAATCTTTTGTGTGGGACTGTATCAAATGCCTTGCTAAAGTCTAGGTAGGCCATGTCCACAGCCCCTCCCTGGTCTACTACTTTGATCACCCAGTCAAAGAAATCAATTAGATTCATCTGACATGACCTTCCCACTTTGAACCCTTGCTGCCTTGGGTCCAGTGCCCCACTGGCCTCTAGGTACTCAACAATTCTTTCCTTCAGAAATGATTCCATCACTTTCCCTACCACTGAGGTCAAACTGACAGGTCTGTTGTTTCCTGCCTGTTTCTTGCTCCCACTTTTGTGAAGGGGAATCACATCCACCTTCTGCCAGTTCTCAAGTACCACACCATCCTCCCATGATTTGTTAAAAAGGGTAGTCAGCGGTGTCATTAGTTCTACCCTTAATTCTTTTAGAATTCTGTGGTGAATTTCATCAGGCCCCTTTGCTTTGTCCACCTTTAGTTTTAGGAGTTCTTTCAGAACCCTTTCTTCTGTGAAAGGACTGGAATCGACCCCTAGCTTCTGTTAATTGGATTAGGCACCACCCCCTCCTCTTCTTTTATGAATACTGAGCAGAAGTATTTGTTCAGTAACCCTGCTTTTTCACTGTCCCTCTCTGCCCATCAACCGTCCATTATATTCAGCCTCACTATGCCTTCCTTTGTCTTTCTACACTCCCTGATGTACCTATAAAAGGTTTTATCCCCCTTCTTAACTGAGTTGGCTATCTTTTCCTCAGTTTGGGCCTTTGCTATTCTGATTTCCCTCCCTGCTTCCTTCTGCCTTAACTGGTACAGTTCTCTGTCCTGCTCCTTCTGTGTTTCCTTATACTTTCTAAATGCTATCTTTTTCTCCCTAACCTTCCCCGCCACCTCTTTTGAGAACCATAGTGGCTTTTTCTTTCATTTTGATTTGTTTATTTGCTTCACACAAAGGCTTGTTGCCTCTGTGATGGCAGTTTTGATGTTTCCCCATTGTTGCTCCACCCCCTCCTTCTAGCCCGTTTGCTAGTGCTTTTCTAAGACACTCCCCCATCTTACCAAAGTCAGCCCTTCTGAAGCCCAGTACCCTCACTTTTGTATGATTTGACTCTGTAACTGAGTTTATCATGAACCACACTGTTTGGTGGTCACTTGTTCCCAGATGGCTACCCACTTCTAGATCTGAGATCCCCTCACTATCCCCATTTGTGAGTATGAGGTCCAAGATTGCTCCCTCATGAGTGGGTTCCAAAACTAGCTGTCCGAGGCATGCCACCTGTGGGGCATTGAAAATGGCCCTGCTCTTGGATGTGGCTGCAGCAAAGGTGCTCCAGTTAATTTAATTTAATTTAATTAGTATTTTGGAAAGACCTTTGAGCGTGAGCTCTTTTACAAAGGTTCCATGTCAGGGTGGACAATAAGACAATACACATATTTCGTGGTTACAGAGGCCTGATCATTAGGCATTAAAGAGCGATTACATGATAATTAGACAAATAGGAGAAAAACAGAGCAGTTGTAATCGAATACTAGCTATTTCTAATCAGTTCCCTAGGTAGCACACCCCTGGAAACCTCCAAATCCATTGATAGACTATGCGAGTAACTGCATAGGGTTTAATGCTCCCAGATGGCGCGAGAGGCTGGGTGACAGTGAAACTAGAGGACTGGGTTTGGACCGCACAGGCGAGGTGGGATAGTGAAATAGGGGCTGTGAGGGGTGGGCAGCTCAGAAGATTTTGTGAGTATGGTGTGTGTGTGTGTGGGGGGTTGGGAGGGGCAGAGTACCAAGAATGCGTTTAAGAGGACTGATAGCTTACTTAAGCCCTTGGCTAGGCTGGAATAGAGGCAGGGTTCTCTAGGTAGCCCTGCTGGGTGTTAACATCTGGCATATTCAGGTCCCCCATCAACAGTACTTTGGCTTCCACCTTTTGGCACTGTGCAGTATCATGGCCTGTCTAATCTTCTTCTGTACCTTGAGTTCAGCCCTAGGGGCCTCCTGACAGTTCCTAGGACAAGATTAAAAACTGCCAGTGATCGAGCTTTCAGTGTTGCCGGCCCTGTCCTATGGAATTCGCACCCATTCTTGGTGAGGGGAGGCCTTGTCAGTAGAGGTCTTTAAGACCTGCCTGAAGTTCTATTTGTTTAATCAGGCTTTTTCAGACACTGTTTGATATTAGGGTTATCAGTTCTTTTTAAAATTTGAGGTTTTATATATTTATGAGAGTTGTATAAGGATGCAGGCTTGTTTGTATAAACTGAGTGTGTTTTTGTACGGTGCCCAGAGCCTCCAGGATTGGGCACCAGAAAAATAAAATTTGCCTTGCCTTGCCTTGTTTATGCTCAGGTCTTATAGATCCTTTAGAACTCTATCAAGTTATATATCCTACAAACATGCGAACATATGAAATTGCCAGCAGAAAGAGGCCTTATTAGTCTATCAAGCATGCTCAGGTGTGCAGTTCAGTCTAATACACTGGAGCTGCCCCCTCCCCCATTATTTCCAGGAGTCAACCTTACCCTCCCCCTTTTCTCTCTACCCTCCACCCTCCTGTTCTATTTCTTGTTTTTACCCTATCCCACCCCTCCATGAAACTTCCCACATTTTTTTCTGATATCACCGGCAGCTCATTACACCTGGACGCTGCTCTTTCCATGAAAAAGTGCCTCCTCAGTTCCCTCTTAAATCTGCCCCCCCACTAGTTTCAAACTATGCACCCTTGTTAGTCCCTTCCCCCCTTTAAATTGATAATGCCCTCTTTTCCAATCCTGTTTATACCCTTCAGGTACTTTACATTTTCTATCATATCCCCCTCTCTCTTCAGTCCTCCAGGGAATATATTGATCTCCTCTAGCCTCTCATCATATAGTTTGTCCCCCATGCCCTGGATAATTTTGCTTGCCCTCCACTGAACCCCTTCCAGTAGCCTGATGTCCTTCTTTAAATAAGGGCACCAGAACTGTACAACGTACTCCAGTTGTGATCTCATCAGTGACCTGCATAGTGGCTGAATAGCTTCCTCCTTTCTAGAGGTGATTCCTCTGGTGAAGCAGCCCAGCATTTATTTACTTTGGTTTCCACCTTTTGGCACTGTGCAGAGTGTTTAATGTTGCCTCTAACACCCCCATATCCTTTTCCTTCTCTGAGATTGCTACCTGTGCACTACCCAGCCAATAGTTGGCCCCTGGGTTCCTAACTCCCAGGTGCATGACCTTGCATTTCTTAGTGCTGAATCCCAAATGCCAGATGCCTGATCATTTCTCTGGCTTAGCCATATCTTTCTTGAGCTCCTGTCTCCCCTCCCCTGTATCCACCCTCCCACAAAGCTTAGTATCACCTGCAAAAAGGCATATTTTACTTTTGACCTTACCTGCTATATCACCAATAAAGATGTTGAATAGCACCAGCCTGAGTACTGCTCCCTGTGAGACCCTGCTAGTGACAGGTCTAGGTTTGGATAGTACCCCCAACACCACCACCAACAACCTCTGATTCCTCTCATGCAGCCAGCTCTTGACCCACCCCAGTAGCTTGACTCTGATTTGTAGATTACTCAGTTTGCCAATCAACCTGCCATGTGGCATGGAATCAGATGCCTTGCCGAAGTCCAGGTATAGGACGTCCACCACCTGACCCCTGTCTAATAACCTCATGACCTAATCATAAAAGTCTGTCATATATTTTTGGCAGGATCTCCCCCAACAAATCTGTGCTGCCTATCTTCCTGCAGACCATTTACCTCTAGGAAGGTCACTAGCCTTTCCTTTAGAATCGTCTCCATTATCTTGCCTACTACAGAGGTTAGGTTGACTGGCCTGTATTTCTCTGGCTCATCTCTGGGATCTCCCTTGTGGAGTGGCACCACACATGCTGTGCTCTAGTCCTGCAGCATACACACCTTCTCCAGCGAGGTGTTAAACAGGTCCACCAGTGGGTAAGCCAATACTTTCTCCAGTTCCCTCAGGACCCTTGGGTGCATTCCATCTAAGCCAGGTGCCTGGTTCACCCAAAAGACTCAAAGACCCTTGAAGACCATGTCCATCACAAGCATCCCATCAGTTTTGTCCCCACCTCTCAGTCCTCCCCCAACTTTTCCCTGTGGCATAAGACCATCTTTTTCCCTAGCGAAGACAGAGCTAAAGAACTCATTTACTGCATCTGTCTGATCGTCACTATTTTCCACCCATCCCCTCTCCCTCTTTATCCTGACAATCCCATCCCTGCTGTTTCTGGTCTCCTTTACATATATGAAGAAGTCATTTTCCCCTTTCTTGATCCCCTGCACCAACCTTAGTTGTTTAGCAGCTTTAGCTGCTTGAACCACTCTCCTTTCCTCTTGAGCTTTCTCTGAGTGCACCCCCCTGTCCTCCTCCCTCAAAGAATGCTTGTAATTCTGTGAGACTGATCTCTTCTCTCTTCTCCCTCACCTTCCCTGCTACATTCCTGTTGAACCAGCTAGGCATCTCCGTCCTGAAATTCTTATTTTGAGTCCTTGTGTAAGTGCCTGTGGCTTCATTTAACCCCTCTTTTTAAAGATGAACCATTTCTGCTGCACCTTCGTCTCCGGTGTGAGCCTTACTAGGTGCTGTAGTAGTATGTCCCCCATTTTACCAAATTCCTCGCTCTTGAAGTCCACCACTCTCATTTTGGTCTTGGCTGCTTCTTTACCCATATTGATGTAAAACCACACCATGCAGTGGTCACTGCCCACATGGGGAATCTCTCACTTCTACCTCCTGGACCAGTTCACCATCCGACAACACTAGGTCCAGTATGGCCTCCTTCCTGGTTGGCTCTGTAACCCCCCTATGCCAGGAAACACTCCTAGAAATATTCTAGCAGGACCTGGTATCCAACCTCTAATCTGTACTATCATTAACCCTGAATCTGTTCTTGCTGTCAGAAACTGGGCCTGAAGCCTCAGCTGTGAAGGCTGAATGATATGTAACACAGTTGTAGCTGCTCTACCTGTTTCAGTTCATTTTATAGAAACTCTAAAGGAAGCATGGCAGTTGGACATGCAAAACCTTAGACTTGCCTTATTTAGTAGTACATGCCACCATATGGGTGGTATATAGCTGATTTTTGAATGAATTTCTACATTGGATCACAATACTATATTTGTTTAGTAAAGGATGTGGGGTATCAATGTCCTTGGTTTGGGTGCTTCATTTTTCTCTGCGTTACTGTATAGTACACATCTTTTTCACACTGGCACTGCCACCATATAATGTGCTTCTAGTAGACATGCAGCTAATTTCCTGGAAATTAGGGAGCTTTATGCTCCATGGAGTTTTTGCAGGGTATTTTTGTTCCATGTAAGTTACGTAAAGCTTTGATGTTCTCACAGAGAGCACAGTTCATGACTTTCCTCTGTGAACTGAACATTTTGCAAACTGAAAAAGCTTGCGAATTGCAGAAAATTCAAGAAAAACACCACAAAGCAAAACTTCCAGCTTCACACATCTGTAGTGGACAGAAGCTGCTGTGCCTGTGTCTGCAGCTTTTGTGTTGTGAATATTTTTCCTAGTGGCATCACTGCCATATAATCAGCTGAGAGGTGCACAGTACCACTGTAGCAGTAGTGCCTGTTTCTGCAAGTTTTATAGCATGACCGTTTTCCTGAACAGCACTGCTGCCATATAGTGGGGATGAGTGACACGCAGTGCAGTTATAGCTGATATACATGTTTCTTTTACATTTATAGAATTAATGTTTTTCTGAGTGGCACCATCAGATAATAATGTGAGGACTGTAGCTGTTGTGCCATTTTCTGCAATTTTTTACAGCATTAATTTATTTGAGTGGCACTTCTGCCTTATTGTATGCTAGATAGCATGCAGCACAGCTGTATCTGTCGTCAAAGTTTCTGCATAATTTTATAGTGTCAGTCTTTTCCTCAGAGGAGTATCTGCCATGTTGTAGGAGTATAATAATTGAATTGGTGGTGAGGGAAATGTGGACGGTGGTGAGGATAACTTAGTTGGGGACATATCTAGCAAAGGAAAGACAGACCAAGGCAATGACAAACAATCTAGGAAAATGTGAAGTCAGAGGACAAAAGAAATTTTGATGAGGAAAAAAAAGCTGGTATACACACTGCTCTGATCGGGAGGTGGCTGTAAGTGCTGTGTTTGTTGCTGGAAACCCAAGTTCATATCAGAAACTGAGGCAGAATATGATGTCTGGAAGGAAGAAGATTGAGACCCCCACCAGATGCCGTCATTCTCAAAGGAGGTTGGGATGTGTCTCCCCCACTCCAAGACTGCCATCTATGTGAGAACAGGTGGCAGTGCAGCCAGGAATTGCTGTTTGGAACAGAGGTTGGTTGCTTGATGTTTTGGCTCACCCACACATGTACATGCCTCTGTGTCTTTGTGGGGGGTATGAGGCAGTCAATAGGATGGAAAAGCAGGTGGTGATGTCCAGAAAACTACTTTCCTAGCAGTACCACCTGAAGCAAAGGTCCACACACTGGGGATATCTTTAAACTTTTTAGCCTTCAGCCGCCTCCATCCATAAGCAACAGTATTTGTTGTAAGGACACAAGAGACGTTACATTGTTAGGCAGTCATATGAAAGCACTCTCACCTCTAGGCTAGGATGATCAGGCAGCCATTGATTCAAGTCCCACACTAGGTACTTGAGCTTCTACTTAACAGTGATGCAGCAGTACTGTCCTGGGGGTGAGGCACTGCATTGCTGGAAGTGACATATTGTGGATGAATGTTATGCCAAAGTCAATTATTCATGTTTCTGGTAGCTGTCCATGTGAAAAAGATCATATAGCACTTTTTGAAAGAGTAGGAATCAGTTATTCCCAATGCAGATAAGGGCATAATTGTGATGTAATTGAGCAACAAGCTGTGCCTAACTATATTAAGTCAAGCACATTGTATTCCTTAATGACATCACAATGTTCTATGAATGGCTGCAGTGAAGAATTAATATTATACAATGGCAAGTAATTTTCCAGCAATCTGACTGGCTGATGACCCCTAGACACAGTGATGTGATTAGACAATGACATCACTGTATCTAGTGCAGGCACAGAAAAACTGCATAATCAAGTCATGAATCACTCCACATTAAAACTCTTGATAGAAGCCAAACACTACCGAACATTAAAGCTGACACAGTTTAAGCCCCCCTCAATATCATTTCTCTCCCTTGCTTTTCTCTCCATCACTGCACCACTCACAGTAAACATTACTTTTGAATAATTACCCACAAAATAAGTTTAATTCTCATGCAAGGCTTTTTCCCGAACTAAGTAGCTTCAGTGAACCGCATAAACTGTAACTACCAATCACATGGTTCACAGAAGCTGCTCAGTTCCGGGACAAAAAGTCTTGGTAATGAAATCTATTTTCTGCACTTAAGTGTACCCCTTACACAAATCCTCTACCCCGTGTCATGCTCCACATGGATGTACTCACTTCCAAACTTTCCCTGAAAGCAAACAGTGATTCAGTCTCCTACTCAGCACTGAAATGAAGTCAGTGCATGCAACCTTTAGAGTCCTGCAGTACAGATGCAGATCAGATTGGCAACCAGAGAAATGGACCAAAATTCAAAGAATTAAAAAAAATGTGAAATACAGCTGGTATAATAAGTAGACAAACAACCGGGGAGGGGTGGAGGAGGCTAATTAAAGAAATCACAGCACTAAAACAATGAATAGTCATGTGGCACACCACTGACAGCATCATTCAAGCAAAAGCTCCACCTGTTGGTGAAAAAATATAGTGGACTTTTAAAAAAAAAACATATACTTCCACATGCAGAAAATGAGAAAAAAATGCCTAAAAATGATTCTTCTTTTTTTCTTTTTTTTTAAATGAGCCATTGTATAATAGCAATAAGGCACTCTAGGGTGTGTGTTATAGTGTAATAATGTCACTCCTGGGGTGGTGGGAGCACTCAGCTTCTTCTCATGCATCAACCTACCCCAGGAGTGACACTATTACACAATAACACACACCCTATTGTGCCTTATTGCCTAATTAACTAGACAGTCATCTACAAAATTTCTCTGGAGTAATTCCAGCTAGAGGTGAGTACAATACCTCATTTGAAAGGGCTTTTCATGCCTCATCACTGTATGTCAGCTACTATACATGAATGGTTCCCTTTAAATACAGAAAGTTAACATTCTCTTCAAACAGGAGACAAAACAGTATGCTTTACCCAAAACCTTTTAAGACAAACCCATTGTTTTTACTATGGGTTACACTTTATTTTAAATGTCTGTTTCAATGTAACTAATTATTACTTGTATTACTTGTATTGCACTGTAGTTACATGTTTGTTGCATGCAACTACATTGCAAATGCAGTGTAATAACACTGTAGTTACACTGTAACTACAGAGTAGTTAAACAACGCTTAAAATATGGGTTTAGTCCCCTGTCTTTCTGGAAAAATGTGTACTAAAAGTTATATGTCTCAGTGACCAATAGAGAATACTGTACATGAACGTAGATATGAAAGAGTGTATGATGGTCTTAGTAAGCAAATATTTTTTTTCTGAATACATCATCCTGCTAATCAGCAAACATGCAGCAGTCTGAATGTCTCCTATCATCCATTATCTAAATTCCTGTCAGTTGTACATCTGAAACATTAATGATCTGTTATATAAATGATATCAAGAGGCATCAAACTGTTTACTGCAATTACCACATGGTATTCCCTTCACCTTGTGCAAGCGCTATGTTTATTCTGAGGAAGAGATGTAAACCATATTACTGTGTGTGACAGAAAAACATAAAACACAAGGAGATGCCTTAATCACAAGTGTTACAGAGTTTGATATTTACCTTGACCCTACCATACTCCCCCACTGATATCATAATTTGATGACCATAGACATTGAGTTGAACTTGGCGTGTCCAGGAAACGATTGCACTTCCTCTATGTTCATTCGCCACCGTAATATTAAAGTCCACAAGGCTCCTTGACATTCCACAGTACTTGCTGAGTATATATCTACATGTCCCTTTGGAAATCAAAGGGAACTCCATCAAATGTGTAGTAATGGGGGTCGCCTGAAACCCAGCAGGTGCCATATTGAGTAGGGTAGCAGCCCCGAATTCCATTTACAATTCCACATTCTTCATACTCGGTGCAGGCATAGTCTTGGCACTGGATTCCATTGCTGATATCTATGCATCTGCACTTCCTGCTACATGAGTCAGTTAATACTACCTCCTCTCCAATACTATAATATTGTCCCTGATATGAACACCCACACTGATTCAGGAGAACACAACTTCCACCACTAAGGATATAGCCATCATTACAAATGCAGCTCTCCCGACAGGGCTGGTTGCAGTAGAGAGGGGCTGTTGAGTCAGCACAGCTAGCTGGACAAGCAGTGGCACATGAATCATAATGGCTGTTTTCTTGACAGATGATCTCTATAAAATAAATAATTAACATATAATTCAATATAATAGGGTATTGAACAGAAGTCCATAGTTTTCTCAAAAGAGCTATATTGAGCAAACTTGTCAATATAAAGTAATATCATTTCACTTATGTACAGTGAACTTCCATGTTTATACTTACAGTATATTAAACATGAATAATTAGGCTTAGTCTTGGCAGACTGATGAATATATTTGGAGAGTTACTTTCTTTGATGGCTCTATTAGGAACCTCGCTTCATAGATTTTGCATCAGCACAGATAATCCATCACATAAATATCCAGTCTGTACACTAACACTACAGCGCAGCAAATGTGAGCCACAGTTCACTTTTAAGCATACTTAATGTCCAACAAAACAGATATACAAAGCCTTACCACAGAATCCTTGTCTTCGCCATGGTTGTGGAGCTGCCCCTTCAGCTTGGCAGTGAGCTGCATATGAATTTAAAGCCTGGCACAAATTTGGCATATAGCCACCACTTGCACAAAGATCATATACACAGCTGTCTAGAAAACTTTCAGAAGGAACAAGGTTGCTGCAAATATTAAATGGCCCCTGGGGATTGCTGATTATACCACAGAAGTCATTTCCAGAGTAGCGTACTTGGTCATCAGGGCTACAGACCAAACATAAGCCATCACACTCATCTCTGCAGAGCACATCGCCATCAGGAACCCTCCAACTCTTGGCAAACTCCTGATCTGACTGTGAAAGAGCACCTCCAGAGGTCAAGAAATCATCTGTTTGGTCATTAGTCAGTGTACCACATAATCCACATGTAGAGTTGTAGTAATTCATTGGGACCGAGATTGTTACATACTGAAATCCATCGTAGCTAGCAATCAATCCAAAATCTGTACTGACTGTTATCATAAAACCACTCTTATATACTCTGATGTTCCCATTCAGCAGAGATATGGGAAGTGATGAAGTAATGTTGTTTACCTGTGATAAAAACAATAATAGTAATAATAACAATAACTAAAATACTGTAAATTTAAAGTGCAGAATTTCTCATCTAAGTCAATATAGGCAATTCATGTAAAATGTACCAAAGTATTTACTGTTTCTTGTATTTACATTAAATATCAATGGCAAGATTTGCAAAAGTTTTAATGTTTTCACTATGAGGGCCTACAGGTTCTACTTATTGCAAATTAATTACAGGAATTGTCCTTTATACCTGCTTTTATGTTGATTTTCTTATTTGAATTATTCAAAGTCCTAGACATTTATTTATTTATTGGCTGACAGAATCTTGGGAGAGTGATGATGCTTTCTAAATGGCCTTACTTTCCTGAAGGTGCCATCAGATTGTGATATAGTATGGCAAAATGTGTCTTTGATTTCAGTTGTCTAAATGCATTTATTTTATTTGTTTAACCAGAACACTGACTGGCTCTAATGACTCATTTTCAGCAGTGCCTGGAGAATCAGAGTACATAGGGAATGTGGCATACAATTTCAATGCAGCAAGAACTTCACAAACAGTATACTAATTAGTGCAAATAATACACACTAGGCTAGAGTTAAATGCATTACCTATGGAATTATAGCAGTTCATCACTGATCAGTGGGTAAATGTCCGGCAAGTTCCCCATGCTAAGCAAAATCACCATGAGCACAATTTCAAGGCTCCACCTAAACCTGTCAGAATCCTAAAATGTAAATTATTTCCCTTTTCCCCCCTTCCATCACATATGCAGCCTCTTGCAGCTGTTTTCATCTCTGTTCTTTGTAGATTAAGCCTTTAGCTGTTGATACAATGCACTACCAAAATGTGACTGTCTACTGCTGTACCCCATCTCA
Source organism: Neoceratodus forsteri (assembly GCA_016271365.2). NCBI lineage: Eukaryota > Metazoa > Chordata > Ceratodontiformes > Ceratodontidae > Neoceratodus > Neoceratodus forsteri. The sequence continues at coordinate 84,452,475 of CM028138.1, forward strand.
AATAAGTAGTCCATCAGAAATGGGTGCTTATACCTTGCACCCCTCCTAGAACGTGTACTTCCACCCTTGCAACTCTTCCAAAATTTACAACCGTACCCCCATACACCTCTCAGATTTGTAACTCAACTAAATCCCATAACTTGTTACCTCCACACGTCCACATATACTATGTATGATTACTTCCACACTTCTCCATAGTTTGTATCTCTTCATTTTTTTAATTTTTTTTTTATTAAGTTCTTGGACTACACCGGTGAGTGGTGGATGCTGTTTTGCAGGTTCCACATCAGTTGAACAGAAAACAGCAGTGAACAACAGACAAGGCATTTACAAAGTTGGTACAGAAAATTACAATAAGTGTCCCACAAATTGACACTACTGAGGTATTGTACAATGTACGCCTGCATCTGAGACTTAGATCATCCTGCAGAAGATGAGCACAAAGTGGATAGCAGACAGAGGTGACACAGAGGAGGACAGAGGGAGGGAGAGGGGTGTGGGAGGGGAGTGATCTGTGATGGGGAGGTGTAGAGGCGGTGCACCAGGTAGGAGCAGGGTGGGGACCTGTGATGTGCTGAGGTTGGGTGGCACCAGCTGGGACTTGCAGTGCATCTAAGTACAAGCAGGAGATTACAAAAGGGGGGGGGGAGCTAGAGGAAGCAGCCACAGCTGTCCTCAGCAATGAGGAGAATGATCGCTAACCTGCATCTCTTCCAAAAAATATAATGCCTCCGTAAATCTGTTCCCTAATCCTTGCAATTCTTCCAAAATACATTATGCCCTTCTGCATCCTTACCAAAACTTTGCAGTTAACCTACACATCATGCACTATTTGAACCCCAGTCCTGCTATCCCACAATATTTGTACACCTCCCCCCCTATGACCCTCCCCAAATTAATATCCAACCACCACACCTTCTAAAATTCTCCACCCCATGTCTCCATACCTCTCCCAACATTGCCACCACTACCACCGTGTCCCTCAAATCATTTATAACCTATGCTGTTGCACTGCTTCCCGAATGGGTACTACCCCCTCAACTACTCCCCCATTTTCACCCCACTCAAACATTGTATACATCCGATGTATGCCTCACAACATTTATAGACAACAGATGCCCAAGAAATGCATGGAAGTCAAGACATTAGAGGAAACAAAAGAACAAAAGCCCAGATAAAACAGAGTGTGAGGTAGTAAAAACAATAGGTGTGAAAACAATCAGTGAGTTGACAGGACTGAGCTGAAGGGTAAGATAATGTTATGATTTTTACATTATTTTTCATACTTTGGTTCTGTATTTCTCTTGTTATTGTTTTTTTCTTAGTTCCTGCCTAATCTATTTTTTTTTTTTTTTACTCTTCAACTCAATCCTCTCAACTCCCTGATTGTTTTCACACCTATTGTTTTACTACCTCACACTCCATTTTATCTGGGCCTTTGTTCTTTTGTTTCTTCTAATGCCTTGACTTCCATGCATTTTTTAGGCATCTCCTGTCTATTTTATCCTTACAAGCCAACCTCTGATCTCAGATCTTTCTTATCTATAGGCGCTTTTACACACAGGCGAGTACAATGGAATGGCCGTTACCGGTGTGCCACCGTTGTACTCTGTTCTGTTTGTGGTTCACTTTACACGCAGAGGGTATTCCGGCAACCCCCTCATCTCCGTTTTCTGTATTTGTGTTTCGACTCCCCCATGGAGTGTGGTGTTCTATGGCTGTGTTTTTACTGGTGCTGGAATGGCTGTTTTACACAGCCAGATGAAACGGATCACAAAGGGACTAACTGAGGTAGGAAGAGATTGCCGTTCAGGAGAACGTTCACCGATGTAATGGAACAGATGCATTTTACACACAGGGGATGTAACGGTATACTGTTTCTGTAACAGTCATTCTGTTACAGAAACCTGTATGTAAAAGTGCCTCATGTTCCTGTCTGGTCTTTTGTTTTTCCCTTCTAGCTTCCTTACATCTCCTACTGACCAGTCCCCCCTCCCCATTTTTCTCACTCATTTCTTTTCTTTGCATCTTATATATACTTTTTATCTCTAGTCCCCTTTTATCTCTTTCCTACTTCAATTCCTGCTATTTTTTAAATTGCTCCACAGTAGATATACATACTGCTTATGTTGCTCAGTTGTGCTATTCACCTAGAGAAGGGACCTGTGTGGCCCCGAAAGCTTGTGTATAATTCCATTTTTGTTTTATTTATTTATTTATTAGAATTTTGGATAAATACCTTTGAGCCAATGGCTCTTTTACAAGGGTTCCACGTCAGTATACAAAGAGTAGAAGTACAATTTGTGTGAGATTAGCAGGTAAGCAATTTGAATACAAAATTCAATACAGGGCATACATGGTCTAATGCTACAGGTAACATAAATAACATTTAGAATAACACAATCAGGCATACATTAAGAATGATGAGTCACAACAAACAATATTTACATGAATTAAAGCGGCCAAAAGAGCACTGTCAAAGGGAAAGGTAGAGTGGGAAAACTGAGTTGCTGCCAGTTATGCCAGGTAGCATAGGAAAGTGGAAGAGAGAGTTGGTGTAGAGGGGTAACTGGGAGGGAGGTAGAAGGAGAGGTGGGTGGGAGGCAAGGATCGTGGAACAAGTGCAACATTGGGTGGGGTGAGCAGATTAGAAAAAGAAGCAAGCAAGGGAGTTGAAGGAGGGTAAGAGAGGAAGGTGGTGGACCTGGGTTAGGGAGAGAGGGAGGGGTAGAAATGGGGAGGGGGGAGGGTGGTGGCAGGCAGAGGTGGTGATAGTAGAGAGGTGCGAAGAACAGAAGTGACTACCTGGGAGGTTAGGAGAAACAGTCACAGGTGGCTCTGGACATGAGCATTTGATGCAGCTTGTGTTTGAATGAGCAGAGAGTGCCTAAGTTGGTGAGTTTGCTGCCCAGGGAGTTAAACATCTTAGGGGCTCTACCTGCAAAAGCCCACTGGCCTTGGGCAGTGCGACAGCGAGGAACAGCCGGAGAATAGTTGTCAGAGCTTCTTGTGTAATGGGGGTGGTTGGCTGGGCTTAAGAGAGACTGAACTCCAGGGGGCATGAGTTCCATCAATGACTTTTTTGCTAGTAGGCAGGTTTGGAAAGTAATCCTTCCCTGAAGTTGTAGCCAGTTTGACTGTTCATAGAGGTTGCAGGTATACGTGCAATGGGCAGCACCACTAAGCAGTCGGCAGGCCCTATTCAGCGCTGTAAGGATTCGCCATAATGCTGTAGCTGTGGCTGCTCCATAGATAACAAGTCCATAATCAATGATGGAGACAATAGAGCTGTGTATTGCCAGCTTAAGGGCAACAGGTGTCAGGTAGTGTCTATGTTTATAGAGAAGGCCTATATGGATATTTACAGATTTTGCAACTGAACCGATATGGCTGGAGAAGGACAGAGTAGGGTCCAGGGTTATACCAAGGTATTTGAAAGTCTGCATCTGGTCCAGGGTCACACCAGAGCTGTTTTTGATTGCCAACTGTTGGGTGTTTATGTTTGCTATGTGTGCCATGGAACAGCATAGTCTTTGTTTTTTTTTGTAATATAGCACTAGTTTCTGTGAGACGAAACAGGCCTCAACTTGCTTGAAACTTTCCTGCAGTTGTTTCTCCAAGAGGGAGGGGTCAGAATTTAGAGAAAAATCACTGCCATCATAACATATAGAATAATGTTATAATTACAGGCAGAAGGGGATTTTCCAGAAGATGCTGGAAAAGAAGGGGTCCCATTGACCCTTGGGGAAATTAGCTGTACAGGTAGTTTGAGGAGAGGAGTCACGAATTTAACTTATTGTGACTGGTTGGAGAGATAACTGTTGAACTATTGTAAAGTGTCATGAGAAAGCCCTAAGTTGCCAAGTTGTTCCAGTAGTAATGGATGGTTGACTGTATCAAGGCCTCTAGAGATCTATAAAGGTGGCACCAGCAAGTTGTCCTTGGTCTAGTGCCAGATGAATGTGGCCTGTAAATTCAAGGAGGGCAGAGGTGGTGCTATGTCCTTGTGAAAGCCATGTTGGTGTGGGCATTGCAAGTTGTATTTCCAGGTACTCCATCAATTGGTCTGGCGGCGATTTTTTCAGGAGCTTTGGATAAAGGGAGTAGGATGGAGATGGGCCTGTAGTTACAGTGTAATGTCCTATCCCCAGACTTGTGTATTGGGGTCACCAGGGTGGACTTTCACTTGAGTGGAAATTGAGAGAGCATGAGGGACCGGTTAATAATCTTGGTAAGAGGGTGCAGGACATCATCAAGGGAGAGGGTGATGAGCTTCAAGTCAAGTGTGTCCCCACTTGATCTGGATTTTCCGAGCACCTTGAGGAGGTATTTTTTGGCATCCCTTTCAGTAACTGCCTTGAAATAGAAATGTGGATAATTTGTATCCTGAGCTTGTTGATATTGGGAGGCTGTGGTTTGGTTGGTGTCAAAGAAGTTAGAGGAAAGCACATGGCTGAGGTCAGTGAATGCCAGATTGAAAGTATTGGCAATTGTGGTGGGGTCCAGGGTGTTGTTGCCATCAACCTTTAGCATATTATGAGTTGCTTTGGACTTTTTCCCTATCACTTCAGAGAGTCTTTGCCAGAATTTCCTTCCATCTGACCATGAGTCTGATAGGGTGCTCCTGTATAGCTGGCTTTTTCAGTGCAGATAGCTCTGGTACAGGCATTCCTGGTGACCCTGCATGCCTGAAAGTCTGCTTGCTGGCTAGAGGCTACAGCACAAGCCTCATAGCAGGTCCTGAACTTTTAGTTGGTATAGGAGCTGCTCATATCCATGGTTGTCAAAGTCTTTAATTTTGCATTTATAAGTGACAGGATGGATCACACGCCATTGAACTTTGAGATGAAGTATTGAAGTGCAGCATCAACATCCAGAGCTGTGTCAATCGGGGACCAGTCTTGTTGTCGAGGAGTGCCTTAGTGGTGCAAGGTTTCCTTGATTAGCATCTGACCGTTGATAGTTTTCATGCGCATTTATTGAATTTATTTGACCAGATGCACTGCACTGGGGAATGGTCACTAATGGCATCAGGGAGAACTGTAGTGTGTCTAATATGATCAGGGTGATTTGAGAGTACCCAGTCCAGTAAGGTACTGGTCCCTGTTCTATAGTTGATCCTAGTGGGTGAGGTAACTAGCTGTATAAACTGTGCAGCTGCCAAGGCATCCTTGTAGTTGCTTGCACTGGCGCAAGTCAGTTAACATTAAAATCCCCTAGCAATATAACTTCTGAGTAACGCTTTAGACTACTGATGCAGGTAAGGAATGGGTTCAGGCTTGTTGTTGTAAGTTTGGGTGGAATATATTCAGAGGCAATCATCAGAGCTTTGTTATGAGCCCCTAGAATGACTTTAATAGCAAGGACCTGAAGCTCATCCCCATTACTGGGTAGGGTCATAGCTTGCCCTGTCATAGACTCTTTAAGATAAAGGGCACAGCCCCCCACCTTTTGAATAGTCGATCCTGCCAAAAGATAGTATACCCAGGTATTGCTACAGCAGTGTCAGGGATAATTGGAGACAACCAAGTTTCAACTACAGATACAGTAGTACATCTGGGCTATGTTGTGCTGTCCAGGCAGTGAGGGCATCTAATGTTTTGGTAAGGTTGCAAATGTAGATGCTAGCTAGTGAGAGGGTTCCTCTTCTACATTGCTCCCTGGGGGGTAGCTAGGGTGGTCCAGGGTTGGGGTGAAAGTTGTTGATATTAGCAGGAGTAGCAGTATTAGTCTTTTAGGAGTTCCTAAGATATCGGCAGTGATCAAGCATGCACTTTTTTCCTTATACTTATTCTTGTTGTTGTCTGTAGTGACCCAATTCCCGATAGTATGAACAGGAAGAAGTAGTTTGATGGTAGGGGTCAACTCATTGTGGGCACAGTAGCATGTTCTGTGTCCTAGTATTTGAGAGGAAGATATGAGTGCTGGGTTGCAGTTGAGACTACTGGGTAACCATTCCACTTCTGTGCATGAGCTATCAACCGCAAATCAGAAGTTGTCAGTGTATTTAAATATATTGGTAGTGGAAATGCCAGTAGGGTCAGAAGGAGCAGGTGCAGCAGGAACAGGTTAGGTTGCATTCTTGATGTAGTAATATTAAACCATGCAGATAGTTATGCTCAGGGATATGTAACTTGTAGGCAAGATACCAGGAGTCAGATGATGAAAAGTAATCAAAATCCACAGGAAAGGTGAAACCATTGGGGTCCAGAAACTGTTTTACTGTAGATCAAAGACACAGAATGTGTTAAATTCCTGAAGGTTATGAACATTGGCCTGGGGCATATGCAGGATGTTAAAATCCTTTGTTAGTATCTTCCCTTTGTTCTCCAAAATGGTTGTGAGTAGACCTCAAAGACAAGCAAACATCCTTTAAGAACAAGTCAGACAGAAATGTGGATTCAATGCAGCACTCCACAACTCATAGCCTGTATAACAGATTTACTGACCTTACTTTTGCTTTTGATGGCTTTCAAAAAAGTTGATTTATGATGAGAATGCCAATACCTGGAGGTGATGTTTTGCAGTTTCTTAATCCAGGAAATGTTCATAGATGTTATGTCCAAGAATGGTCCAGTTCCTCCAAGCAGAAACACATGAAAATCCACAAAAACTAAACTACTGACAAACATAAACAGCCAGCCACACATCAGAATGATTTGTAGCAAACTGGCTCTAGTTATAGACAGAGCTTAAGAAAATGTTCTTGATAAAATTAAAATGCTGTATATTATGATATAGCTAAATTTACATCTCTCAGTGGAAATAGAGTACCTCATTGTCTACAACTGAAGGTCTTGTTGGTCTAATAAAAGGTATCAAATCTTCCATCATTTCCTGTTTTCCTAGGACTAATACAGCTGGAATCTCTGGGTACACATTATAAATTAGAATGGAATAAAGAAGAATAAAGTTGCAAGTGGGCACATATAGAGCTGTTAACAATAATGTAAAACAACATTTACATTTTAAGAGCCCAATTGGTTTGTACACCCCTGCTTCTGCATGCTAGTACCCCCAAAACAATACTGTCTCACCAGGAAATGTTGCCAGACATTTGCCCATGGGTTTATATACTGTAGATATTACAATGTGGACAATTTTCCCCATCAGACAATTTGGAGCAAAGATGGATTTTCTCCATTTTATTATTTAATGTAGCATGTTTATATACATATACTTATGTGATAGAATTTAAGGAAATTTAGGTAATTAATATCTATATGAACATATACTTCTGTGGTATAACTTGAGGTCATTGAGGTAATTAATATATATATATATATATATATATATATATATATATATATATAATCAACATCACTAAATATTCTACCAGCTGGCCATAACCTATCTGGGGAATACTGTGTAATCATGACAGAAATTATTTTATTGTGACAGCATCATTTGAGGGGTTCAGCAGGATGTCAATGTCAAAGCTGTCTCATACAGTGATGGGATCATTGAAGGGATACATAAGTACAATCACATTCATCTGCTCAATTCTGATGCCAATTGTCATTGTAGAAGGAATACTGCAGTAAAACTATATCACAACTAAGTTTGTTTAGCTAATCTATTGCATGTAGTAGCTATCCTAGATGACAGTCTGTTTGACAGAGATTTGTTTGCCTGGATTTATCCATTAGGTGTCTGAACCATTATCTGATCACATTATCTAAGTTATCTAGGAAAGATTCCATTATCTGGGCATTTGGATTTCAGTGGATCCACAGTTAAGGATCCAGATCCCATTGTATACTCTGCAATAATCTCTAATCATAATTCCCCCCCCCCCATTGTAGTAACATTATAGAAGGATTGTCATCCTCTTAAACATATCAAAGGTCTCTGCTACTAATGGGAGGAGGAAGAAGCGGTGTAATCATGTAACCAGGAACTACACGGTTTTAAAAATGTCTTCCATATACACCGCAATCATGTGTACATGTTAAGCATTAGCACACTTACTTGAGGAAGTTAGAATTTGCTTTGGAGTAGGATTCCTGTTATATCAGTTTTCCTGTGGGATAAGCACAGATAACACCAAAACAAATTCTACGTAAGGGTTTCCCTCCCATCAATAGGGATCAACAAATCCCATATCCCAATGTGCCAGACTATTAAATTACAAGGCTTCAGTAGTCAGCAGCTGTTTTTGGTTGTCCATCCATTAGCAATCCATTGATATTTCTAGCATGGAGAAGCGAAGTGATGACAGTGGAGGCCATGAATGTGGCTGCATCATAACTAATCTCACTTTTGGGTGGAGTGGAGTGGAGACGAGCCAGATGATGGAGTGAGCAAAATATGTGTGAAAGGAGCCATTGTGCTGTGAACTCAAGTGTAAACATGTATTATGTGGCCCTGAATGCAGCTACATAATCAACAACCTCAGTACTGGGCACAGAGGGGGGAGCATGATTGTGATAACAAAGAGCTCCTGTGCTTTACAGAGTAACCAGAAGAAATATATATATTAAAATGAGTGTCAGTTAAAGTGTATGCAATATATACAGTAGTACACACATTATAATGGTTGAACCAGTGCTGCTAAATGATTACAATGAATATATTTTTGGTAATATTAAAATGTGTTTTCCTAGCAAATGAAATAGACACTCAGAGATATAATATAGTTTGACTGAGAGATTCAGGAGGGGACACGTAGTAGATAATATATAGGCTTTAAAATGTTATTTAAAGAGAGGAGTACAGTCAGTTTGGTCAAAGTAAATGGGCTATTCCACACATGGGAAGCAGAGAAACTGAAATGATGATTACCACCATAAGAAAGGCAGATAGGGAATGAAGGAAAAAGGTATGCTAAAGGGAAGCAAAGTTACTGGATAGAAGGATTGGCAGACATAATGGCAAACATATGTGAAAGAGCTAGACCCTGAAGAGTTGAGAAGCAAGAAAGAGCAATTTTAAAATGACTTCAATAAGGGCTTTGTTTTCTATATGACATTTTTATGTTGATGGCGCGGCACGTGAAAGAAACATATTGGCACAGCTTGCTGAGAAGCAGGCTGTGAAGGCACGGCACTGTTGTGGCCAATGCCTCCACAGCCTGCAAGGGCTTGTCCCGCTTCCCCCAATGCCATTGCAGGTTGCTGGTGACACAAGTTTGGAATGTTCGCATCAACTTATGACAAATCAGCTGCAATCAGGGGCCACCTTATTGCAGCGAAGCTATCTGCTGCAATGAGAGAGCGACTCCACATACAGGGCGGATCTAGCAGTTTTTATATTGTTTGTGACATGGCAGTGGGTTGCCACCCTGTTCACAAACAATATAAACCCCCACAATGTTTATTCTGCCGACGGGGAGCTCACTCCTCATCGGCATAATATGCCCCCATTTCAGTGTTCGCCGATGGGTGCCTAATTCTACTGGGATAAAAGAATTATCCTCTTGTTATTTGCTGACGGAGTGCCAAATCCCATCGCAGAAAGGATTCCCTTTGTTATTTGCCAATGGAGTGCCCAATCCCCATTGGCTACAGCACTTCAAAAAGCTTAGACCTAGTGGCAAGCTGGGAGCCCATCCCAGCGTGCCAAATGTCCTAGTGAAGGTAGAAACCATCCCGTGTTGTCTTTTTTTTTCCTGTAAAGAAAAAACAGTCCCTCGTGGTCTCCCAGATCTCTCTCCCACAACCCGCACCCACTCACTGCTCACCCTGCCTCCCCACACCCACCTCACCCCATACTTACCTCCGGAGTCCGGCCCGATGATCCTCGGTGGACCAGGAACATGTCTGCACCTCTTCAAAGCTGACCATGAACTGAGTGGGGAAATGCCTTAAGCTGTATAATGGATTAAATGGGGTTAACTTGTTGCATATTCAGGCATTTTTTTGAATTTTTCAACACCAAATTTTCAACATGGGTTTTGGGACCCTCCTCATGAATGCTTCAACTGTCATGGCATTAATCAGCCCTGAAAGGTGATTTCACAGTCACTGCATGGAATCACCTTTGGGGGCCTACTAACGAAACAACAGTGCCTGTGTTCATGAGGTGGGCTTTCAAAAGCCTATGTTGCAAATTTGGTGGGAAAAATCCAAAATGACTGTTTTACAAGCGTAGCTGCACAGTTGCTATGCATGCTCAGTAACTTCATGAATTTGTAATATTTTGATGCCAGATTTTCAACATTGGCATTTTGTCACACCTTCTGTGAACAATACAGCTAGGTCATTGTTCCCATCCTGACGGAATATGTTTTCGCACTTCCGTGCAGAATAGCACGGTCGCTGTCGGAAATCAGTGTTCGGGACAGATTAAGAAATGACAGTGACACTGTTCATGAGTAGAGGTCCTGAAATGGCTATGTTGAATATTTGCAACGATGTCTATAAATGACTGTGTTAATGAAATGTGATTGCGAGTTTGGTACGCACGCCATAACTTTGTGAATGTATAATATTTCTACTCCAGATTTTCAGCATTGCCATTTTCCCACACCTACTTATGAACAGTGCTGCTGTCATTTTTCCCATCCTGGCCAAAATGTGTTTTCACAGTTCCGGTGCAGAATAGAGCGTTCACTGTGGGAAATCACTGTCCGGGACAGAGTAATTAAATGACAGTGATACTGTTCATGAGCAGAGGTCCTAAAATGCCTATGTTGAAAATTTGGTGATGATAGCCCTTCAAATGACTGTGTTACAAGTGTAAGTTGCACACTTTCCACACACCCTTGTAACTTTGCAGATTCATAATATTGTCATGCCACATTTTCAACAATGGCAATTTTTCACACCTCCTTATGAGCAGTACAGCTGTCATTTTTCACATCCTGAGTGAAATGTGGTTTCACAGTTGCGGCACAGAATAACGCAGTCACTATGGGAAATCAGTGTTCGGAACAGATTAGGAAAATGACAGTGGCACTGTTCATGAGCAGAGGTCCTAAAATCACTATGTTGGAAATTTGGTGTCAAAACTCTATAACATGACTGTGTTACAAGCATGCATTCAACTGTTTCCATGCACCCTTGTAACTTCGTAAATGTGTAATATTTTCAAGCCACATTTTCAACAGTAGCATTCTTTCACACCTCCTTATGAACAATACAGCTGTCATTTTTCACATACTGGCTAAAATATGTTTTTGCACTCCTGCCGGAGAATAGCACAGTCGCTGTGGGACATCAGTGTTTGGGATAGATTAAGATGGAACAAGTGAGAGGAGGGAGTGACCGAGCTCAACTGAGCTCTGTCAGACTATTCCGGATTTGTTTGTGGGCAAAATGGCCCCAAACGAAGAGAGGCCAGTACAAAAGGGCAGCCTGCAGCACTGGGAGAAACAGAACGAGAGAGGAGTAAGTGGAGGGGGAGGAGCAACCACTGGAGTGCTGTCAGACTGCTGCGGATTTCGCTTTTAGCCAGATCAATGCAGGGGCCCAGTAGAAAAGGCCAGCCTGCAGCGGTGGAGAAACAGTATGAGTGAGTACATTAGGGGACTGAGCGAGCTCAACGAGCTCCATCAGTACTGCTGTGGATTTCTTTGTTGACAGGAAAAGGTGCCAATGCAGGCAGGAGCCCCATACAAAAGGGCCACTTGCAGCACCACGACAAACAGAATGAGCACGTGACAGAGGGAGACTGAGTGACCTCAATGGAGCTTTGTCAGTACAGCTACAGATTTATTTGTGGATAGACAAAGGTGCCAATGCTGCCAGCAGCCCCGTACACAAATGCAGCCTGCAGCACCAAAAGAAACAGAACGAGTGAGTGACAGAGCGGGTAGTGAGCGAGCTCAACGGAGTTCTATGCGATTACATGGACTTCTTTTGTGGCCAGAAAATGGCAACAGGCAGGAGCCCAGTACAAAAGGTCAGCTTGCAGCGTGGGCAGAAACAGAATGAGTGAGTGAGACAGAGGGAGTGAGCGAGCTCAATGGAGCTGAGTTGGGACTGCTTCAGATTTCTTTCTGGCCAGAACAAGCCATCAATGCAGGCAGGAGCCGAGTACAAAAGGGCATCCTGCAGTGGCAGGAGACACAGAATGAGCAAGTGAGGGAGGGAGGGGGACTGAGTGAGCTCAACAGAGCTCTGTTGGGACTGCTGCAGATTTGTTTGTGAGGCAGAAAGGCAGCAATCTGCTGTAGCCCAGTACAAAATAGCAGCCTGTGGGTGGCAGGAAACCAGAATGCGCGAGTGAGTGAGGGGAGTGAGTCATCTCAACGGAGCTGTATTGTAACTGCTGCAAAATGGCGGCAATGCAGGCAGGAGCCCAATAGAAAAGGGCAGCCTGCAACACCACCAGAAATGGAAAGAGAGAGTGAGAGAAGGGGACTGAGCAAGCTGCAGATTTCTTTGTGGGCAGAAAAAGGCGCCAACAGAGCCAGGAGCCCAGTACAAAAGGGCAGGCTGTAGCACCAGGAGAAACAGAATGAGTAAGTGACACAGGCGGAGTGAGCACCCTCAATGGAGCTCTGTCAGGACAGCTGTGGATTTCTTTGTGGGCAGAAAAAGGTGCCAACACAGGCAGGAGCCCAGTACAAAAAGGCAGCCTGCAGCACTGGCAGAAACGGAACTAGTGAGTGAGAGAAGACCTGCGTTGGGACAGCTGCAGATTTCTTTATGGGTAGAAAAAGCCACCAACAAAGGCAGGAGCCCAGTATAAAAGAGTAGCCTGCAGTGCCTGGAGAAACAGAATGAGTGAGTGAGAGAGGGGGAGTGAGCCACCTCAACGCAGCTGTGTCGGGACAGCTGTGGATTTCTTAGTGGGCAGAACAAGGTGCCATTGCAGGCAGGAGCCCAGTACAAAACAGCAGCCTGCAACACCAGGAGAAACAGACTGAGCAAGTGACAGAGGGGCAGTGAGCGAGCTCAACACACCAGCGCAATCAACATTCAGCATTGACAAATGCTTGTTTAATGGAGGAACAGCTTTCCTTGGTTTGCACTGAAGAGTCACTGTAGCTGCTAAAGGGGTTCTGGAGATGAGGCAGCCACTATTTACCAGTGGAAGAGTCTAGAAAAGGTTAGCAGCTCGTAAGATAGATAAGGCCCAGGGACCAGAGGGGATACATCCGAGGGTGCTTGGAGAGCTGGCAGCAGAACTGGTTGAACGCATGGTTGGGATATTCACTAGCTTGCTCCAGTCAGGGGTAGTTTGGAAGGACTGGAAGATGGCAGATGTGGTTCTGCTCTATTCGGGTGGGGGGCAGGAAGCTGTGAGGAACTAAAGACTTGTCAGACATACTTCAGATGTAGGGAAACTAATGGAATTGCTAGTCAAGGAGGACCTTCTACACTACCAGGAAAGCAATGGCCTCCAGGATAGTAAGTGTCATGGGTTTCTGCCTGGGGGTATCACATCACAACAGTGATGGGAATAGTGCGAACACCATCAGTGACATTTTTGGCAGTTCACCGTGATGGTCCGCCAGGTTCCTCAAGCTGCTGCCTTCAGGGGTGTTCCGCCCTCCCTGAAACAACTCCGACTGGAAAGCTGGAAATCCTAAGTGTGGGGGTACAGGCAGGCCTCTACATGGGGGCGGGGGGCAAAGCCTCCCACCCAGAAAACACACTTTTCTCCAGCAACAGCACAACACCAATTGGCAGTGTTGTGTCATCACTGTACTTAGAAACATAGAAACATAGAAGTTGATGACAGATAAGGACCGCAAGGCCCATCCAGTCTCCCCATTTCTTTTTCTACCTTATAAATGTGCCATCAGCCTTTGCTCTGTCAGTGGCCTATCTATTCATAGTCATTTGTATTGCTCCCTTATGCCTATCCCATGCCTGTTTGAAGCCCTGCACTGTATTCATATCTACCATGTCTTGAGGTAGGCCGTTCCATGCATCCACCACCCTTTCTGTGAAAAAGAACTTCCTCACATTACCCTTAACTCATTGTCTCTAGCAGGCGCCTGTAGTCGTCAGTAAAAACACTGGTGTGTCCTGAGGACGTCTGCAGAAGTCGTCTGTAATTCCCAGTGTGCTTTGCGACGTCTGGAGAAGTCACTTATATATTTTAATATATAGTGTAACAGAATATAATATATATTTGACTGCATAGCACCGTTGGAAAGATAATTTTATGCTGAACAACTTTGTCACTGATATTTTGGGCATATCATGTATACTTTTGGAGTTATTTGCATTTGTTTATGGTATGGTATGGTGTGTATGGCTTATGTTGTCTGTTTTAGTGAAAAAAATATTTTTTTTGCTGTTTCAACCAGCTTAAAAAAAACAAAATTACATATTATTTGCATACCACCATTGGGAAGATAATTTTGTGCTGAACAACTTTGCCACTGATATTTTGTGTATATCATGTATACTTTAGGAGTTATTCACATTTGTTTATGGTATGGTGTGTATGGCTGACATGTTTTCCATCAAGAGTCACCTAAGTAGCTTGAATAAAATTCACTTTTTTGCACTTCAGCAGGTATAAAATAAAAACCGTATTGATTACAACTGGTTGCATAGCACCATTGGAAAGGCATTTTTGTGCTCATCAACTTTCATGGTGATACTTTGTGTGTATCATGTATACTTTTGGAGTTATACGCATTTGTTTATGATATGGTGTGTGTGTGGTTGAGATCTAGCCCTCAAATCTCACCAAAGCACCTTGACTAAAATGGAGAAAAATTACATTTTATAGTAAAAAGATATCTTTTTTTTAACAAACATAATATTAAAACACCATCTAATGTCTGTATGCTTAATTTGGTGTTGATATTTTACATATTTTCAAACAAAAAATGGCTTATGTTGCCCTTTTTTAATGAAAAAAATATTTAGTTTGCTCTTTCGACCAGCATAGAAAAAAAACAAAATTACTTATTATTACATGCATGCCACCATTGGAAAGGTAATTTTGTACTGAATAACTGTGCCACTCATACTTTGTGTCTAGCATGTACAGTTATTGAGCTATTAGCATTTGTTTGCAACATGCTGACTATGGCTTGATTTTGCTTAGAAAGGCCCAGGATTCATTGTTAAAAGTATACAGGAGATTCAGGAGGCAAGTGGTGTAATCTCAGAGTGAGCCTGTGGAGGCAATGAGTCGGCCTCCCTCTAATCTCATGCTGTGTCCTCTTGTCCTACTATTTTTCTTATATTGAAACATGTTAGACTCTTTCACCTTGTTAATGCCCTTAAGGTGTTTGAATGTTTCGATCATATCACCTCTCTCCCTCCTTTGCTCTAGGGTATACATATTGAGTTCTGTTAATCTGTCCTCATATGTTTTCTGATGCAGTCCCTGCACCATTTTGGTTGCCCTTCTCTGGACTGCCTCAATTTGGTTAATGTCCTTGTGGAGTGTGGCCTCCAGTACTGCATGCAGTACTCCAGATGGGAGCTAACCAGTGTCTTGTAAAGAGGGATTACCACTCCTCTTACGACTTGTGATACCCCTACTAATACATCTTAACACCCCTAGCCTTACCTACTGCTGTAGTTGTCTGCTTGGATGATTTCAGGTCATCGGTGATGATGATGCCCAAGTCTCTTTCTTCCTTTGTGACTGCTAGCAACTCCTCCCAGCTCTATAGGTGGCTTCAGGGTTTCTCTTCCCTATGTGCATGATTTTGCACTTCTTTGCTTTAAATCCCAGTTGCCCTCTTCTGACCATTTGCTAGTTTATCCAGATCTCTTCTCATTCTGCCAACCCATCTGGATCATCTACTCTGTTGCAGATCTTGGTGTCATCTGCAAACAGACAAGCCACCCTCTAGTCCATCTGCAAGGTCACTAATGAAGATGTTGAAGGACTAGCCCCAGGACTGATCCCAGAGGTACCCACTTGTGACTGCATCTCTTCTGACTGTATACCATTTACCACCTCTCTGTTTTCTGCCCATCAACCAGTTTGCCACCCAGTTGACCAACCACACCCACCCTGAGCCTACCCAGCTTATTTATCAATCTTCTATGGAACAGTATCAAAAGCTTTGCTGAAGTCAAGGTAGGCAACATCAACTGCTCCCCTTGTCCACTACTCTGGTTACCCAGTCAAAGAAATCTATGAGATTAGCTTTGACAGGACCTTTCCTTTGTAAACCCATGCTCTTGGATCCTGTGCCTATGGATTCCAGGTGTTGCACTATCCTTTCCTTAGTGCCTCCATAATCTTGCCCACTTCAGAGGTAAGACTGACTGGTCTGTAGTTCCCCACCTCCTCCCCTGCTACCACTCTTGTGGAGCAGGATCACATGAGCCTTCTCAGTCTTCTGGGGCCTCCTGTGCTCAGAGACTCACTAAACAGTTCTGCTATTGGCGCTGCTAGTTCCACCTTTAGCTCCTTAAGCACCCTGGGATGCAAGCCATCAGGTCCCATTGCCTTATCCACCCTGAGCTTATAAGCCCTTGCAGGAACCTTTCTTTTGTGAAGGGCAGTGTCCCACCTCCCTCCCCTCTGTGTCCATGATGCTGAGCTGTGGGCCCTACCTACCTTCTCTTCAGTAAATACTGAGCAAAAAGTATCTATTTAGGATAGATGCCTTTACAGGGTCCTCCTCCTCACATGCTCCCTTTTCTCCATTAAGCTTAGAATACCCCTCTGGACTTTCTCCTTTCACTAATGTATCTATAGAAAGTCTTGTCACTGTCTTTTACTGTTCGTGCTAGTGTTTCCTCCAATTTGAGACTTTACCTGCCTTACTGCCTTCCCTGCTTCCCTTAGGGCAGTTTGGTATGCCTCCCTATCTTCATCCCGCTGTGTTCCCTTATATTTCCTGAAGGCTAGCCTTTTGGCTCTGACCTTTTCTGCTACTGTATTTGAGAACCAAAGTGGTTTCCTTCTTCTTTTGCACTTCCTTTTCTGTCCAACACACCACAGGTCAGTGAATTCCATGTCGCCGTTGCATGGTGGAACCCTGGCTGGGAGGTCTTGTTAGACAAACCTAATAGTTTTCTTTGACTTGGTGGCAAAGGCATTAGTTGGAGCCATGCTGTGGACCTACTCTATTTAGATTTCAGCAAAGACCTTGACTCAGTGCCTCACAGGAGACTGCTGAAAGAGTTGGAGGATCTAGGGGCTACAAGAGATATAGTAGGATGGGTAGGAATTTGGTTGACAGGTAGGCAGCAAAGAGTTGTGGTAAATGGGGTCAAATTGGAATACAGGAAGGTCACAAATGGGGTGTCAGAGGGATCTGTCCTGGGCCTGGTCCTCTTCAATATGTTCATTAGTGATGTTGGAGAACAAATCCAGGGAAAGTTGAGCCTTTTTGCAGATGACAAAAAGCTGTCTGGCAGAGTGCATAATGATGAGGGAATTAGGGAGATACAGAGTGACTTGCATAGACTGGAGAGGAGTTCAGAGGTCTGGTTGTTAAAATTAAATGCCATGACATGTTGAGTGATATACCTAGGGAGCAAGAACCTCAGGACAGAGTTCTGGATGGGTGGGGTTTGCCTGAGCACCATGACTAAAGATAGAGACATGGGGTTATCACTAGCAGCACCCTCAAACAATCAACTCAATGCAACAAGGCCATTAGTAAGGCAAATAGGTTGCTGGGATGTATCAGGAGGGGCACAGACAGTAGAAGGAAAAAGTTAATATTACCTCTTTACTGATCAGTGGTAAGGCTGCACCTGGAGTACTGCTCCTATTTCTGGAGTCGTTACCTCAGGAAGAATAAGGACAGGTTAGAGGCCATGCAATGAAGGGTGATCAGGATGATACAGAGACAGTGGGGCAGATCTTACAAAGAGAAACTAAAGGTGCTAAACATGTACTCACTTGAGACCAGATATGAAATGAGTGATAGGACAGAGACCTTCAAATTTTTGAAAGGAATAAATAAGGTGAACTACGAGGAGTTATTTAGCATAAGCACTGATTCAAGGTCACAGGGACATGAGTGGAAACAGAAAGGAGGTTAAGAGAGATTTGAGAAAGTATTACTTTAGAGGGTAGTGGAACCTAGGAACCGTCTGCCAACCAAGATGGTAGGAGCCAAAACGATAAATAGTTTCAAGCACAGTTGAGACAGAGTGAAGGCTATTGTGGCTACCTAGGATGATAGTAGCAGGGTAGGGCTTAGGGTAGAGAAAATGGAGGGCTAGTGCCCTGGATGACAATTAGGTCCCATGGATAAAGGGAGAACCACAGGCTGACTGGATGGACCATTGGTCTCTTTCTGTTGACATTGTGTATGTTTCAAAGTAAACTGCAGAATTAGGGACAGTTTCTAAACAGACATCTGACCACCAAATCATCAGATGAAACCCCCCATGTAAGTGTTAAAGGCCATTAGGAAGCAAGTGGCTGCATTTCTGATTAAGTTAACTCACTTCCTTAAACAGAATTCACATATAATGTATGTTAGAATGCTGTTAACCTTAGGAAATCATCATTTCCTAAGGTTGTTAACCTATCGATGTGACGTAGATATGTTGTTAACCTATCGATGCTACGTCACATCGATAGGTTAACAACAGCGATTGGTCTGTGCATGTGCGCGCTTTTTTCGACGGGGAACCGATGCATGAACAGCAGTGGTTAGGGAAGGACTGAATGGCCGTGGCGGTGACTACTAAAGAAAAAGTAAGCAGCCTTTTGAGGTGGGACCATACACTATAAAAAATAATGCACGGTCCCTCTATCGTCAACCAGTCAATTTTAACCATCTCGAGGTTGCCATGGTGACGTAAACATGTCGAGCTTCGCTCTCGAGGTTTACACGGTCGCCCTGGCAACCTCTCGACTGTTAACTGACCGGTTAATGATAGAGGACCATACATTATCCTCTATATAATGACTGTGGAAAGTGTTCTGCATACAACAATGCTGAATGCAGAACTTTGGGGCCAAACTGTGGAATTCTGGTATATATTCAGCTACAGAACCCTGCTACTCTGCTTCTGATTGAGTTCCATGGATTTAATCAATGTGTTCTGAAATGCCACAGAATTGTGTTCTGTCAGAATCTGAAAATTCTATACAGCACTAGTCATTACACTTATCTGTACTGGTATTGGTAAAACAATGGGGAACAGTATTGTGACCATATGGAATTAAAGTTTTTGGAGGAAGGCAACAGGAAGCTCAAAATAAATTGAACCATAGTAATTAAGTTGACAAACATGGCACCATGAGTAAGAATTTCAGCTGCAGAAAGCTCAGTGATTAATGTATGTAATGATATGAGGAAGACAGGGGAGTAGCCAGGATTTCAAAAACTATAGGCACAAACATAAGTACATGCTGTTTAGGGCACATTTGTATCCATGGCCAGCTGAGTTAAGGTAAATTTGTTCAAAATGTTGGAATCCAAATGAAAGCCTAGGCCTTCAGGCTTAGAGCTGAACTAGGCTTTACTGTGCACCCAGTGAGAACACCGGGTTCTTTTGAATGTGTGGCCATCCATGGGGGGTCCAGGCACAGATTGCAGGATTCTCCTGATTTACCACCCACCGGGGATGGCAGGAGAGTTCCTGCAGGAAGTAGGTGACTTCGTCGCTGGTGAAACATTGGAGTGCTCCGGGTGTTTGGTCCTGAGGATTTTAATGTTTGGGCTGATGATGCGTCATCTAGTATGGGTTATCACTTTCTCCAGATGATGACATCTCTGGGCCTGTTGCATGTAGTTACTATCATGATCCATCAGGGTGGCCACATGTTGGACCTGGTCTTCTCACTGGGGCTTGAGATTGAGAATCTCAGGAATGATCTGGTCATCTGGTCTGATCATTGCACGATAGAGTTCTTGCTCATGGCCCCCTCCGAATTCCCTCCCCCTGCAGAGATGGTCAGCTACTGCCCTTTAAGGGGTTTGACCCCAGAGGGTTTTCTGGTGGATGTAGACCTATCTTGTGTGGACAGTGCATGCAGGGGAGGTGTGGGTGAAGCAGTTGCCGCCTATAATAGGTCGATGATTGAGGTGCTTGACTCCCTTACATCGGTGCATGTACGACCCAGATCTTCTCACTTGAGGTCCCCATGATTTGATGGGGAGCTCAAGGTACTGAAGATTAAGAGTCAGAGGTTTAAGTGCTGCTGGTGGAGGACCATGCTGGAGGTGGACAGATTGGCCCTGCGTACACACTATAGTGTGTACCAGGGAGCAATCAACCATAAGAAGGCAGTGTTCTTGTCCAGGGAGATTGCTGCTGGGAAGAACCAACCAGCAATGCTTTTTCAGATGGTGGACATGCTTTTACATCTGGCCTGTCTACAGCTGAAAAAAGCTGTTCTTGAGACTTTGTGTAATGAGTTTGCTCGTTGCTTCTCGGACAGGGTGTCTGCCATCAGGCAGGGAATTCTGCCAATGAGCCATGTTATGGCCGACAGTGGTCGCCTGGATTGTCAATGAGGCACTCCGTCTGGTTGGGGGGAGTTTAAACCAGTGGAGGTGGCTGATGTCATTGAGGTGGCCTAGAAGCTGAAGCACACATATTGTGAGTTAGACCCGGTGCCGACTCATTTCTTAATGGGATGTGTCGACACTGTTGGCCCAGTGTTCAGGTTGATTGTCTGGTACTCCTTGTCAGAGAGGGTCTTCCCAGATGCCTTAAAGGAGGCTCTGGTGAGACCCCTTCTGAAGAAGCTCTCTTTGGACTCTGACATCAAGGTGATTTAACGACCAGTCTCCAACCTGCCATTTCTGGGAAAGGTTGTGGAGAAGATTGTGGCGCAACAGCTGGGAGAACATCTTGTGGCATTTAAGATCTATGAGCTGCTCCAGTCGGGTTTTCATGCAGGACATTATACAGAAACCTTATTAGTTCAGGTGCAGAATGATCTCCTCAGGACGAGGGACTGAGGAGAGGGCGCAATTCTCTTTCTCCTCGATCTCTCCTCAGTTTTTGACATGGTGGACCATCATGCGTTACTTGACCGCCTGGGGGACTTTTGTGCACTCACCAGCACTGTCATTAGCTGGTTTGAGTCCTTTCTGACAAACAGAAGGCAAAGGATGGTGATGGAGCATTTCTCCACCTCCCCTAGCCTGCTGTCTTGTAGAGTATCCCAGGGTTCGGTCTTGTCATTGATGTTGTTTGCTATGTATGTGCTACCCCTGGGTGAGATCATTAGGAAGTACAGCTTGGGGTTTCATTATTATGATGATGATACTCAGCTGTACTTATCCTTTGCCCCGGGACATCAAATGTGGTGGAAGTATTAAACAACTGTCTTGTCGAGATCAATGACTGGATGGCCTCTAGCTGGTTGCGACTGAACCCCAATAAGACAGAGGTACTGGTGGTCGAGTCAAACAGGAAGCGTGATAGGATGGCCTCTGGTGCAGATACTGGACTAGTTCAAGGCTCTGTCCCATTGATGGCCTCCTCCAGGGTGTGCGATCTTGGCGTGGTTCTCGACAGCGGTCTGACAATGGAACATCAAATGTCGTCCATTGTCATGGTGAGTTTTTTCCATCTAAGAAACATTGCCAAGATCAAACACCTGGTTCCACCCCTGGACCTCCCCACCTTGTTGCATGCATTTGTAACATCTAGGCTTGACTACTGTAATGCGCGCTACCTTGGGGTCTTTTGAGGCACCCTCCATTGACTGCAGCTGGTGCAGAATGCAGCTGCCAGGCTGTTGACTGGACAGTTGAAATACTGTCACGTCACCCCGGTGCTGCATGAACTGCACTAGCTGCCGGTTCAGTGGAGGGTGCTCTTCAAGGTGGGCTTGCTTACCCTTAAGGCCCTACATGGACTGGGCCTTTGCTACCTGGTGGACCTTCTTACACCCGCTGCCCTGGTCCACTCCCTTTGATCTTCCATGAGGGGCCTCCTGGCAATTCCCAGGATGAGGTTGAAAACTGCTGGTGACAGAGCCTTTAGTGTCATTGGCCCCATCCTGTGGAATTTGCTTCTATTATAGGTAAGAGAGGCCCCCTCTGTGGAGGCGCTCAAAGCCTGCCTAAAATACCTTCTGTTCAGCCAGGCATTCCCTGATACTGGATGAGAACTCCGATTATCATCCCTTTTTTGGTAAATAGGATTATTATGTATTTGCTGATTATAGCCTATATGGTTTGTGTAATTATTATATTCTTAAGTGATGTTTTTAAATTTTTGTATTGTTTGTACAATGCCCAGAGCTTCTGGGACTGGGCGCCAGAAAAATAAAATTTGTCTTGCCTTGCCTTACTCCCCTGGAATACACAAGGCAGGTTTGCAAAGCTGATTGGTGTAGCGCTAATGGAAAGTTAAGTGTCAATAATCAGATCTCCATTTTTGACAGAAGCATAGAAAATGAGATTAGATTCAATATGGAAAGAAAGGTTGCAGAGGCACAGTTGAAAACTGGTCGCCAAGGCCTTCAGAACTGTACACAGGCTGAAAAAAAAGAAAAAAATAAATAGACGCAAGCCAGGAACCAATGAGATCAAGGCAGCTGAAAAGAGACAATAAGGAAGGAATAGCAAATGAGCCAAAGGAATACAAAACTTGAGTTATGACCAGCACAGAGGTGATATCCAAGCTTAAATGTATAGACAGCATGACCACGAAAAAGTAAACAAACAGGAGGCCATAAGAAAGTGAAGTACTGTTCAAAGTCCAAAGGAAATTGTAATGAGGCAGACATTCCAGTAGTCAGAAAGATGGCTAAAAATAATAAAATGATTAATTCTGTCAAAAGCAGCTCTAAGGTCAAGGTGTGAAAAAAGGGAAGGAGAACCTTGATCCACAGAAAACAAAGAGGTCATAAAGAGTTACTGATGGCCTCAGTGAAAACTTTCAGAAACATGCAGCTGAAACAGAATGCAGCTTTTAATTCAGATATCTTCAACAGTGTTTCCCTTCCTATTAATAATTAGTAGAGACATTTGCACAAATATGTTTATCTCTGAGAGTTCACCTGCCTTTACAGTTTCTTCCCCACATAATATCACAATCCTCTGTTGTGCTGTCACACTCTGTTGCCAAGGGATTGATTGTAATGTCACAGTTAATGTATTATGACCTCAGAAGGGGCATACCATAAGCAACAAGAGTACATTAACTGTTTCCATGCAGATGATCCTACCAATAAATAATGAGGAAGAGAAATATTGAACTAAAGTTAAATATACAGTATAGGGTATATATACAAAGGAGAATAATGCACAGGAAGGAATTGTTATGCTGGGATAACATCCCACCGTCGGTTGGGGCCGAGGCCACTGGTCGAGGTGTCCAACACCCGAGTAGGGATGTCAGCCCAGCATAACACCCACCCTGAGGGCATTATTCCTATTACACAATGGCTTACTGTTTTATAATTAAAAAATAATATTAAAGAATGTTTTTGTTAGTGTATAAACATTTTTTTGTTTCTTAAGAGAAGTAAGAGATCATCAACCAAATGATCCAAATTCTACAAACAATCAGCATTGATGTTTTGCCAGGATAACATCCCTGCTGTGACAGCCAACTGACCAATAAGAAGCCAGGATTCTTTCTTGTCATTGTATAAATATATTTATAAAATGGATAGGAAAAATTATGTCTGCTGATTTGTTGGATCCCATCACGTGACCGTGCATATATCACAGCACGACCGCACACCTGCACTTTTACCCCTCTAAAAAACAATTTTGCCATTTTATAAGATAGATAACCCACTCTATGATGTACAGTCACGCTCTGATATACGCATGCCTTGGGTGGTTGACGCATGCCAAGACGTGCTTATATCAAGGTGTGACCGCACACCTAAGAATGGGTTATCTATTACATATATATATATATATATATATATATATATATATATACACACACACACACGTATATATATTCCAAGCAGATGACCTTAAACATTGACACAGTGGGATACTTGTATTGTGGTTTACATCTGGGACTTTAATGTGCAGAGTACTGTAGAGGATTTCACCAGTTCAGTGTAGTGTGTTGTAAAAAATTAGAGACGACTGTAATCTGAATTTCAGCAAGGAATCTGCAAACATTATTCAGTCACTTCTAATACTTATAAAGCACACCTACTCACCATTACTTGCTCTGTGTTATCTCTAGTCATTGTGATTTCATTGCCATAAACAATCACACGGACGAGTCGTGTCCAGGACACCAATGCATTTCCACGGTTTTCATTCTTAGCTTCAATTCTATAATTAGTAAGGTTGTAAAGATTCCCACATAACTGGGATAAAACATAGGTACAAGTTCCCTGGAAATGGAAGAGCCTCCCATCAAATGTGTAGTAGTGAGGGTCACCAGATACAGAGCAGGTCTTTGAGCCAACAGGCTGGCAGACATAATACCAGGAAGATGGCTGGCATTGCTCATAGATAGAACAACCTTCATTCTGGCAGCTGATTGTGTTGCCTTCTATGCATTTACACTTCCTTTGGCAGCTACTGTCTGTCCAGAATATGTCACCAGTTCGTAGAAACTTTCCTATAATCCAAAAATAAATACTTTAGTAGGTAATAAAGATGAACCCTTAAAATAAAGAGGAATAGGATGAAAAAAATTCTGAAATCTTTTGGTATTTTCTCACTTTGGTCTCCATTCCATTTTTAATTCTGTTAAAGTATTGAACCTGAAGATTCATCCAGATTAGAGTACTGAGTTTACATGTAGCACAAGTTATTCCCAAAATATTTTGTATATACTGTAGCAGTTTTCATTGATCGCCTAATTATTGCAAATGTAGTGCATTAAAGCAGCAGTGCAGGTTAAAGTGAATATTTTAAACATATACTTTTTTTATTCTATTTTAAATTGACCTGTTTTCCTGTCTTGTAAGATATCCATTTCCCCATTTTGAACCTGCTTTGTTTTTGTTATTCAGATTTTAAATATATAAAACGAGTGCTAGCTATCTCCAGGGTTACGTTTAATTTGTCCCTGTTTTTGAGTATCCATTGTCTCATAAGGTCAAGGAGCAGTGTTGGTTGCATGTTTATTCATCTTATCCAAAAGAAAAGTGATGTGAAACAATGACTATGCACAGCTTATTTTTAAATACAAGGCAACCATGCACTATTTTATTTTTTTAAAAATCACAGGTACACACCATTACAAGAATCCATTTTCATTCACGTACAGACCACCAAAATGTTCTATACATGTTTACATTCTGCAGATGCTGTTTTTTTATTCTTGAATAATGCATTTAATTATGATTTTATATTTATGCTTGCTCTGAAATTTGTTATTACATTATACTGTTGCTACGGTAGTAACAGTAGTGAATAAGATCACAGACACACTCCTTAAGGAATGGATTGTGGAACACCTGGAATCTATGGGGGTGCAGGATCTGAGGCAGCATGGATTCACAGTGGGAAGGTCCTGTCAAATGAATCTGACTGATTTCTTTGACTGGGTTACAAAAGTAATGAACCAAGGAGGAGTAGTAGATGTAGTCTATCTAGATTTCAACAAAACCATCAATACCGTTCCACACAGAAGGTTGGTCAACAAGTTGGGCAGTCTGGGGTTGAGCCACAAGGTGCTGAACTGGGTTAGAAACTGACTAAGGGACAGAAAGCAGAGGGTAGTCATAAATGGAACCCAGTCAGAGGAAATGGAGATGACCAGTGGAGTACCTCAGGATTCAGTTCTGGGGTCTGTCCTCTTCAATGTCTTCATCAGCAACATTGCAGAGGGGCTGAAGGGGAAGGTTTGCCTGTTTGCGGATGACACCAGGATCTGCAACAGAGCTGATACTCCAGAGGGAGTGGTGAGGATGAGAAAAGCCTTTCTAAACATTAGAGTGCCAGCATTAATGCACCTGCACATCAGGTTGCCAATTTTTGATCCGTGCCCCCTCCCTGAGGTCCACCCCTCTTGGATTTAGAATAATAATAAAGGGGGGTGTAGGGGCACAGCTGCCCGCAAAAACAGTGGTTGGTGAAATCCCGACTTGGCACCCTGATGACTGGGCACACTAATGCTGGCACTCTGAATGGGTGGAACCTGAGAAAAGACCTACAAAAGTTGGAAAGATGGCCTGAGATGTGGCAACTGAGATTTAATGCAAAGAAGTACAAAATCATGCATGTGGGGAGTAGGAACCATGGAGAGAGTTACAAGATGGTGGGAGTTGCTGTCAGTCACCAAAGAGAAAAGAGATCCGGAGGTCATTATCACAGATGACCTGAAGGCCTCCAAGCAGGTAGCAAAGGTGGTGGTGAAGACCAGTGGGATGTTGGCTTGTATAGGAAGGGGTATCATAAACTGAAGGAGGAAGATACAGCTGGTTCTACTGTGCAGTACGCTGGTGAGGTCTCATCTGGAGTACTGTGTCAGTTCTGAGGCTGCACCTTCATAAGGACATTTACAGGATGGAGACAGTGCAGAGGAGAGCAATTAATATGGTGCAGGGTTTACAGCATAAGACATACAAGGAAAGGTTAACAGACCTCAATATCTGTACACTGCATCAGAGGAGGGAATGGGGGGATATGATTGAAACATTCAAATACCTCAAAGGTATTAATAAGATGAAAGGGGAAAACATCTTCCAGTATAAAAAAGACTACTAGAAGAAGAGGGAATGACATGAGATTGGAGGGGGGCTATATAAGGGGAAATGTGAGGAAGTTCTTTTTCACTAAGACGGTGGAAGATGCATGGAATGGCCTTCCCCAGGGGGTGGTGGGAGCACGCACTGTGGCAGGATTCAAACATACACGGGATAGGAATAAGGGAACCACAGAGACGAGAAGGAATAGCTTAAGCCAATGACCAACTATTGTTACCGGCTGCCCGGCCAGGTAGGGTAAATTGGCAGACTGGATGGGCCTAGTGGTCCTTTTTTGACAAAAACATCTATGTTTCCATGTTTCTGTGTTCTGTATGGCATCTGGAGCCTCCAGGGAAGGGTTCCATATAAATAAAGTTACTACTACTACTGCTACTTTCATATCTGAATAGTGTCTTTCAACCTTCAGCTTGCAAGCAGAAGGTGGGAAGATTTTTTGTTTTTGGTTTGGACAAAAAATTAAAATGATGCTATTGTAGTGCTGTGCAGACTGTGAAACAGCAACTGTGGAGTGACAGCCATTTACCACCACCATCTGTGTCCTGCCGCCCAGCCAATTACCCACCCACTGCACTATTGTCCTGTCCTGCCCACTCTCATATTCCCCAATTTGTTTAATAGCCTTCTATGTGTCACAGTGTCAAAGGCCTTGCTGAAGTCCAGATAGGCTATGACCATTGCACTCCCCTAATCCACCTCCCTTGTCACCCAGTTGAAAATTCAGTGAGGTTGGTCTGGCATGACCTCCCCACACTGAAACCATGCTGCCTTGGGTCCTGTAGTCCATTGGCAACCAGATGTTCCACTAATCTGTCCTTCAGTAGTGCTTCCACGTACCGGGTCATAATGTTGTATGCATAATAGCGTACGGCATTATGTCGTTTCCTGGACCTGTGTGCTCTCCGAGTTGGACCCCCCAGAGTTAGAATTCTTAGTGGGGGGGATCCGGGGGTTGGGGGGCGGAGCCCTCATAGAACAAAAGAAAAACGGCAATCGCACAACACGATTAAGTCACATAGCATTCTGCCGTGCGACATTTTGACCCTGTGCTGTGCATCCATAATCTTCCCCACTACCGAGGTCAGGCTGACTGATCTGTAATTCCTCGCTTCCACTTTGTTCCTGCTTTTGTATAAGGGGACTACATCTGGTGTCCTCCAGTCTTTCGGTACCTCCCGTTACCAGTGATCAGCTAAACAGGATTGCCAGAAGTTCAGCCACCATCTCTCTTACTTCCTTTAGAACACTAGGGTTCACCCCATCTGGCCCTATTGCTTTATTGACTCTTATTCCTTCCAGTTCTTTTAGGACTCTTTCCCATGTAAAGGGACTTGTGTCCATTTCTGCATTGTTCCCACCCCTTCTACTCACTTCAGGCCCATTATCACCCTCAGTAAAGACTGAGCAGAAATATCTGTTCAGTATGTTAGCTTTATTCTTGTCATCCTCCACACAGCCGCCATCCTCCCCCCTCAGTCTCACTATCCCTTCCTTTGCCCTTCTTTTTTCACTTATATACCTGTAAAAGGTTTTGTCCCCTCTACACATGGATTTTGCGAAGCACTCTTCTGTTTGTGCTTTGGCTTCCCTTACTGACCTCCCTGCCTCCCTTTGCTTCTCCAGGTACTTCTCCCTATCCCCATCTGCCTGCGTCTCTTTGTATTGCCTGAATGCAATCTTTTTGGCTTATACTTTCTCTGCTACCTCCTTGGAAAACCATAATGGCCTCCTCTTCCTTTTCCTCTTGCTAACCTGCTTAATACATAATTCTGCTGCTCTTGTAATCCCTGTTTTAAATATTTCCCATTGTTCCTCAACCCTCGATTCCCTCACCATTCCCATTAATGCCTCTTTCAAGCATCTCCCCATTTTCCCAAAGTCTGCTCCCCTAAAATCCAGGATGCGTGCTTTTGTGCGGTTTGGTTCTGCTCCTTCTGTGATTTCAGGTGCTCTTCCACTGTTACCTCATCACACTGTCCCCGTTTGTGAGCACGAGGTCCAGTATACCCTTCTGCTGAGTTGGTTCCACGACCAGTTGCTGGAGGAAGGGATCTTGAAGAAAGTCCAGGATAAATCTGCTCCTGGTTGTTGTTGCTGCTGCTGGGAGGCTCCAGTCTACGTCAGGAATACTGAAGTCTCCAACCAGCACCACCTCACTCTTGTCTGCCATCCTTAGGACAGCTAGCATCAACTTTCTATCTGTTTCTTCCTCCTGGACTGGTGGTCTGTAGACCACCCCTGTGTGGATGACTGACCCCATTTTCCTTTCCAGATTAACCCACAGTATCTCTTCCCCATTTTGTTCCTCCTGGATCTCTGTGGCCTTTATGCAATCTTTCACGTAAAGTGCCACTCCTCCTCCCTTACTGCCTGCCCTGTCTCTTCTGAATATGTTGTAGCTGGGTATGGCCATCTCCCAGTCATGATTATCATTACACCAGGTCTCTGTGATGGCCACAATGTCCAAGTCTGACTGCACCATGGCAGCCTCTGGATCCTTCATCTTATTGCTAAGGCTCCAGGCATTGGCACACATGACTTTCCATGATGTAAACTCCCTGAAATGTTTAGCTGTTGTACTCTGGCCCCCCCCCCGGTTGTACTTTATCCCTGGTTCTCCCTGCTGTCTGCCCTTCTGTTGAATTTTGACCCCCTTGCTGCCTATCCACCCCTTGGGTGTTTATCTCCATCTTTTGTACACTGCGTTGTAGAGATATCCACTCCTCATGTTCACTGGTTCCAATGCTAGCTGTGGGGGGGGGCAATTAGGTACCCTTTTTGCTGACCTGCCACTCCCATGGCCAGTTTAAATGCTTGTCCATGTAGCATTTAAACTTATCACTGAGTGCTTGGATTTCCCTCCAGGACAGATGCAGGCCATCAGCAGGAGGAACTAAGACAGGTAAGGCAGATTGGGGGTGGGTTTAGCCCAGTACTGGAGGGAGAAAGAAGGGGAGATGAGTGCGGGCGATTTAAGCCAACAGTGGTGAGGAGAGGGTCAAAAGAAGGGAAGCAGAGACAAAGGGGCCCAGGCCAGGAAGAACAATTGCCGGGGAAACCAGGACAGGAGACAAAAGACAAATGGAAGGAGGAGATGGGGACTTGTGAGGGGAGGCGAAGAAGTGGCAAAAGTCACGGAGTGGAAAGGAGAGAACAGGATACTATGAAGAGAGAGGGAGCGGGCATTTGTGAAGGGCCTTCAGAAAATAGTTGTGCACTGCTAGAGAGGAAGAAGGTGGAGGAGGGAAATTATGAAATTAGAGGAGTAATTGATAAATGCCTGGACCAAACTGAAGCGGGGGAAGTTCTGCTGGGAGAATTGCAACAGGGGTAAAAGGGGGAAATAATGTGCAGGAGGAAGAAGAGGAGCTGGAAATGAGAGAGGGAGATGAATGGAAGCAAGCAGGGAGTAAGAGGGGTGGAATCTTAGTGCTGGGGGACTCAATACTAAGAGGAGTTAGGTGGGGTAGCAAGGGGGAGAGGCATAGTTGCATTTGGGTGGAGGCCATGCCAGGAATGACAGCGGAAAGGGTGGGACAGTCTGTTCTGAAATATGCTAGAAGGGGTAGGGACAAGCCTCATTTAATTATACATCTTGGGACAAATGACTTGGCTGACAAGACAGTAGATACAGTCCAGAGGAGGTTTGAGGAACTAGCACAATTATGTGAGGGGGCAGGAAGATCAGTAACTTTTTCAGAGATACTTCCAGTGCAAAAGGCAAGCACAACAAGAAAGCTGAGAATAGAGGAATTTAGACAGATTGCAAAGAACCTGGTGTTGAACTTAAAGGGTATGGGCTGTTGGAGGGTGGGGAGGGACCTGGAGACAGTAGTCTCTATGCAAAGGACAGACTACACTTGAGTGAGGAGGAAAGAAAGTGTTGAAACAGAGGATGGAGGAGACATAGAGGAAGTTGGGAATTTAAACTAGGAGTTGGGGTGGCAGTTGGGGAAGAGATATGCAGAGACACAGGTTAAAACCATATGAGCCACCCCATAACAGTGACACAAAGGACAAATGGCAAGTACTGTTGGTAATGCTAGGAAAGGAGGGCAGGATGGGGGAAGGGTGGAAGGTAGTTACCCTTAATGCTAGGAGCCTTGGGAGGAAAACTGCAGAGTCACAAGTTCTCATGGCAGAGGGAGAGGTGGACACTGCAGCCATAACAGAAACATGGCCACAATACAATGACTGGGACCTGTCTGTACCAGGCAGGTTATTTCGTAGAGACAGGGTGATTGGGAAGGGGGGTGGCACTATATGTGAAGGAAGGACTGAAGTGTGTAAAGGAGGAAGCAGGAGGTAGTACGGAGTCACTTTGGATGCAAATCCAGGATTCCAAGAATAGGATTCTAGAATGGGAGTGATGTACAGGCCACCATCTCAGACGGAGGAGTTAGACAGGGAACTAGCGGGACAGATCAGAAGGACCTGTGAGAAGGGTAGTGGTGGTGTGGGGACTCAACATGCCAGGAGTGGACTGGAGCACCCCAACAACCAGGAACAGAAGGGAGCAGGTACTGTTGGATGCTTCAAGGACCTTCCTGCTGCAAATGGTCAGTGAACCAACCAGTTAGGAATACCCTTCGACCTTGTGCTGGCAAATGGGGACTTTGTGAGAGAACATACAGTGGAGGAACCGCTGTCAGGGAGTGACCACCACTCAGTATGGCTCACATTGGATATGGCAAGGAAGGGGAATCTGGCACAATAGTGCTGACTTCAGGAGGGCCAACTTTAGGAGGATGGGGAAGTGGTAAAAGGGAACCTGGCCAGAATTCAATCTAGTATGGACACTAACCAGAGGTGGAGCTCATAAAGCTGGGGACAGTGGAGGCAACCAAAACCTGCTGCAAAGCCCAGAGCAAGAAGGCTAGGGCTAAGAAACCGATCTGGTTGGAGCAAGGAGGTCATGGAAAGAGTAAGGAGGAAAAGAGCTGCCTTAGAAGTGCCAAGAAAACAGAGAGGGGGAGGACAGGGAGGAGTACTTGACGGAATCAAGGGAGGTGACAAGGGCAGTAAGGGGAGGTCAAAGCATCTACGGAACTCAGGCTGGCACAAAGGCATAAGAAGGGGGGAGAAGAACTCTTTAAGCACATCAGGAGAAAATGAGCTGTAAGGACCACATAGTAAGGATTAGGAAGGGAGGGGGTTGGGTGGAAGCAGGTGCGATAAGGCGAAGCACTAAATGAGTACTTCTGCTCAGTATTTACTAAAGAGAGGAGGGGTGATACCCAAGGTAGGAGAAATGACAGAAGCAGGGTGGGAAGTGGTGACAGATGGGGAAATCATGGAGAGCAGAGTTCGAGAGGGTTTGAAGGCACTGAGGGTGGACAAGGTGCCAGGCCCAGATGGCATCCACCCCAGGTACTGAAGGAGCTGGCAGAGGTCCTTGCAGAACCTTTAGCAGACCTATTTAATGCCTCCACTACATTTGGGCTGTGTACCCGGGACACTGAGGATGGCTCATGTGGTGTCCCTCCACAAGAGTGGCCCCAAGGATGAAACGGAAACTACAGACCAGTGAGCCTCACATCCATCATGGGAAAACTAATGGAGACTATCCTGAATGAGAGGCTGGTGGCCTCCCAGAGGCCAAAGGACTACAGGACAGCAGACAGCATGGCTTCATATGTGGCAGATCCTGCCAAACCAGACCTGGTCGAGTTCTATGACTGGGTAACTAGGCAACTGGACAGGGGCCATGCAGTGGATGTCCTGTATCTGGACTTCAGTAGGGCATCTCACTCAGTGCCCATGGAAGGCTGGAAGGAAGTTAGAGGCACAGGGTGGGTGCAAGCTGGTGAGATGGGTAGGGAACTGGCTGCAGGGAAGGCAACAGATGGTGGTGGTGGGTGGGAGCTCTCACCCAAGGGCGTGAGTTATAGGTGGTTCCACAGGGCTGGTGTTGGGACCAGTGTTGTTTGGGATGGTCTTATTGCAGACATATCATGGGACATTAAGAGCAAGATAAGTCTGTTTGCTCATGATGCCAAGGTAGGCGTGGTGGTGGATGACCTAGGGGATGGCGGGTTGTAGGATGATCTGGCAAAGCTTGACACCTGGTCAGACACCTGGCAACTGAGCTAAATGCTAAAAAGGTAAGGAGCTGCATTTTGGGATGAAGAACCCAAGGAGGAGTTACCAGCTAGGGGAGTGCAGCTAGCCCAGACAGAGGAGGAGAAGGATCTGGTGTGCTCATTACAGGGTCAATGAACAACTCGGCACAATGTAGGAGAGCATGCAAAGGCCAACAAAATGCGGGTTGTGTGCAAGGATATATCCTTGAGGAGGAGGAGGTGATTCTGCCACTGTATAGGTCATTAGTTAGACCACACTGGAGTACTGCGTGCGATGAGCGTCCATGTCTGAAGAGGGACATTAAGTTACTGGAGGGGTGCAGAGCAGTGACAAAGATGATCAAGGGCTGGGGGACTATCATACGAGAGGAGGTTGAAGGAGTTGAAATGTACTCACTGGAGGAGAGGAGACAGGGGTGACATGATTGAAACCTTTAAATACATGAAAGGAATAAACAAGATGGGTACAGAGGGGCTGTTCTAAAGTAAGGGAGGAGGACCACCAGGGGCCATGGATATGAGACTGGAGCGAGGAAGGTTCAGGAGGGAGATGAGGAGACACTTTTACAGAGAGGGTGGTGGCTGGGTGGAATGCTACCTGCTGAAATGGTATGCAGCAGAACAGTGGACTGCTTCAAACGAGGATGGGACAGGACAAGGGGAGGGTTAATGAAGGGGAAGGGTGGAAGGGAGGGACAGCTGCAGAATAAGGGGTGCTAGCTGCACATTTGAGCAGACTTGATAGACCTCTAGGCCTTTATCTGCTGGCAAATTTCATATGTTCATAAGTCCCCATTCCTCCAGGTCGGTCCCCAGTCACCAATGAATCCAAACCCTTCCTCACAGCACCAGTTCTTCAACCATGAGTTAAAATTCATGGTGCATGCATCCCTGTGCTCTCCCATGCCTCTCACAGGTAGTACTTCAGAGAAGGTGACAGAAGTAGCTACTTGCTTGAGACCCTTCCCCAATTTCCTAAACTCTTCCTGAACTTCCTTAGGCTCCCCATTTTCCAGGTCATTAGTACCTAGGTGGATAATGACATCCAGCTCACCCTTCCATCTTGCCTTCCCGGCAATCCCCAGGATCTTCCTCCCATCCATCCATGTCATGACACCTGGTAGGCACCTCATCTCCCTGTCTTCCCCTCCTGTGTTCCTGGCTGAATCCCTATTACTATAGAGTCCCCCACCAGGATTCACTTCTTCCTTCTCCTCTGGGGTCCACTGTTCTCCCCACTGAGGTCACTTCCTTGGTTGACCTCCCTATCCTTTCCTTCCACTTCTCTGGATATCTCTGTTTGATTGTCCCCATTTGCCAGTGCAGTACATGAGTTCTGGAGTGGAATAGGATTTGGGATGTGCCTCTGCCTAACCCTCTCCGAGCCCACCATCATCCAAGTGTTCCTTTTTCAGGTGGATGCAGAATTTCACTATTTGCCAAAGCAGTACTCCTAATGAAGCAATATGACATAGTATTATTCATTCTACCACCTGTAGTGACATTATGTCAGCTGGGCATCCTGGGCCACTAGTTTGGGTTTTTATTTGCTGTTTTGTGCTGCTTTATGCCAAAAGTTTTGCTAGCTATCAGGTGTTAAGTTGACTTCAGTAGAAGTTGGTCGTATGGTCCTTTTTGGATTTAACACTGTGAGAGACATTCAGAAACACAGCCTTCAGAATCTTAAAAATGGCAAGTACACAGAGATTTTTTACCAAAGCCATTATTTGCTGAATGTCAGTAAGATTTTACTGCACTGTTTTGCCTTTGTATTCCATGTTTGATGCTTCCAATACATGTTTGCATTTGAGTAAGAGACCTAGAGTCCATAGCATCCATAGTCTACCAGTACCAACCTCACAACATTGTCTTGCACAGTATCTTTTCCTACACAGTGTTATTCATGTTTAACTTAAACCATTTAGGTAATCGTACTGTAGCAATTGTTGGTCCTAATGGCAATTATTTCTGTGTTAGACTGCAGACATATAATCAACCAAATGATCTCTAAAACAAACACTGGTTACTTTGGATAGTTTATCTCACTTGGCAATTAGTTTTGTTGTTGACTGTTCTTGAGATTAAATGGACCAATCACTGATACTGTAATCATTATTTATTAGGCTATAATGGATTGCATCTACCTGTCTGAAAGGGCCACCACCTCCACAAGCTCTCATTTCAGATCTGACATGCACATCAATCATCTTTCAGAGAGATCTGAAAGTGTTTGATGTCATCTCCCTCCCTGTCTCTTTCCCTTCTCTCTGCTCTTAGTAAAGCCAGAATCTGCTCTTTACTCTGCAGTCCAATTTTTCTTCTGAATATCTATTTCTTTCTTTCTTTCTATCTATCTATCTATCTATCTATCTATCTATCTATCTATCTATCTCAATGGCCTGCCAAGGAAAATGCATTTTGTTGCTGTATGAGGGGGTAGGATCATAACTCCAAAGCCATGTGAATGAGTTATCTTGCCCCTATCAAGTGGACTAAACTGCATGCCCTTAGTGAGTTCATTTCATGGTTGATTTATACAATCTTAATTTGACCCCCTCATCCATTAATTAAATACATGGCATTGCAATTAAAGGCAAAGGAGCAGTCAAGATACAGACGTGTCAGTTAGATGACCGGAAAGAGGCTCCCCATTTGAATGCTTATAATTTATGACAAATCATTTTCTATTGCAGGGCAGCCATAAAGATCAAGTACTTAAGATAGTTCTGATTATGCTAGTGGAGGGGGCATGTATGATAAGAGGAGAAAGGCTAATCCATTTCATAGTTTTCAGACCACCCCATAGCTACACCCCCTATAGCCACCACCACCGCCACCACCATACATCATCTAATTAATTGATAAATGGAGGGTCATGAGCAGCCAACCTCGCAGAAGAATTAGTATACCCAGGAGAAACAGGTAGCTCAATTGATATTGGGTTCTAACAGGTTGTTTGGTTTTCTTTTCCATAGTGCTTAAGTCCTCACAGTTTACTGGGGTCACTTCTCTTTAACCAATGGTTTGCAACTATTTTTCATAATAAGAAATGTTGCAGTTGCCTGGATTTCAGGAGACAAACACCTCAGACCCTTGGACTAGTTTTATCTAGAAATCCCTGTGTTCCTATACGTACCTATGTTCCATCACCAAGACTACCAAACTATTGCCGTTATCTCTTGACTCTCCCATTAATGTTTACATGTGATATGCAACATGCTGAAATCAGAATCAATATCTAAGCTACAATATACACCTAGGAGGAAATTTGACTCTATATCCATGAAAGTGATGAGGAGAGTAAAACTCTCAAGAGTTAATTTTTTTCTTTAAATAATTTGTGCTAGTCCAATAACCATTATCATCAAAAGTGTTTCTGTTGTTTTTCTGCTACATTGATTAGACGAACATGGTAACTACTGTACAGTCCAGAAGACAGTTTGTTAGCAATCTTCATGATTAGGCTCAATGTTCTGAGGCTCCCTCTGATATAACGCTGACTACAAACAATGGACATAACTTCAGTATAGACACAACACTTTTATTTCTGGTTTAATCAATATTTCATCTTTTGCAAGCACTACAAAAATAACTTGAGTAGCAACATGAATACACAATTGCTATGGAAGAGAAAATGCAGAAAGTCTTTAAACATACCATTATACAAACACCCTCCAACTACACCAAAGTCATCTGTTCTGAAAACCCAACGTCCTGGGTAGTTGACATTGCTTGTTGATCCGATGTTCAGGATACTGACTGTTCGGGATCCAGGGATACTGAAGTAATGACTTGAACTCCCACTATTAAATCCAGCCTATTGAGTGAGATGAGAAATGGGTACTACAATATTAGTATTTGTGTTACGGTGGCTAAGTTGCTGTACTATTATCTCTGAGTTAGAAGGTCAGGGGTTTATATCCCACAGCAGCTTGCATACAGTGTTGACTATGATGTGCAGTACAGAGGGGACAGCTTCTGCACTGTTTTGTTTATTTATTTATTTATTTATTTATACATCAGTTTACAGCCTTTGAGCCAGAGGCTCATTTCCAAAGGTACCTCGTCACAAAGAGGACAAACACAGTACAACATTTCGTTACATCATTGTGGATAACAGCATTTTTCCTTTTTTTTTTTTTTTTCTTTACATCATAGCAGGTAACAGTTTAGGCAGATATATGCTGTAATTACATTGCTTACAATAACAGAGTTACAGGTTAGGTATTCACAGCGTTAATACAGTCTATTCAGATACGATTGAGAGGTAGAGCATACATTGGTTAAGCAGACAACTAGTCTTTGCAGGCCTCGATAGTGAAAAACAGGTGGTTAAGGGACAGGGTAGATGATAAGAGAGGGGCAAAGCCACTTGTGAGAGTTTTGTCAGTTGTTGATTGTTAAGCTACTCAGAGAGTTTTGTCGAGGCACAACCTGGAACACCTATGGTCAGATACAACATACGATGTTAAATAGTTGGACTTCAAGTGCGGTTTGAAGCTGGAGATTGAACGGGTATCGGTGATGGAGCTGGGAAGTATTGTACCAGGTGGGGGCTCTGTAATAGAAGGACCGTTGACCATGGGTGGTCCTGGTTCTAGGGGTAGACAGGGTGGCCTTGGAGGAACTACGAGTTTGGACTAAAGGTTGAGCTAGGTGTATAGAGGCTGTCAGATCGGGAGGGGATAGACCAAGGAGTGTTTTTTTAGTTAGGAGGCAGGTTTGGTATCTGAGCCGTTTATCCAGGTTGAGCAGCTTAGCAAAGTCATATAGCTGGCAGGTATGGGTTAATCTGGTGGCACCCGTGATTAATCTACAGGCCTTGTTCAGGGTGTGTCGAATTTTATTCGAGGGGGTGTTTGGCGTTCTAGTCAACACTCCCTTTGTCAATAAAAAGTCTATAATATAACTATTTGTGACTTTGTGAGGGATGTTGTTTAGTGGATAATGGCTATTCATTATTTCTGTATACAGTCATAGCTAGTGCTGTACAACATTTAAATTCCCCCAGTAGAATTTGAAATAAGGGCAACATGTTAATTCTGCTTCCTGACTAGTGTGGGCACAAATGCTTGTGTACTGTACCATCTTAGTAAAAGACATGTTTTGCTCCAATAAAATATATTGAACTATTTAGCAACTCTTGTTTTTCAAGGACCAATATGACTAGAATCTCTCTTTACTGTGAAATTTCCTTTAAATTTTTCCATGATTTAATTTTCAGTTATTTCTAATTTCAAATCTATTAATTGAAATATCACCAAACTTATCATATATGATGTCTGATATAAAATAGATATGAGGTGCCAAGTTTCATATTTTTATTTCTTATTTTATTTCTATTTATTCTTTCATTCGGAAATATACCTTAGAGCTCAGGAGCTCATTTACAAAGGTTCCTCATCAAAATAGGTAGTTACAAAGTATAAGCAGGCAGGGTACAGGAGGCAGCTCCAAGGAACCTTGTCACACAGAATTGCAGAGGTGCAACAGTAGACAAATCAAATAGGACAAACAGTGATCCTCAAACTAGTTAATTCAGACAAGGCAGCTATACTGCAAAGCATCGAGTAATTGAACAGACATTCAGTTTCATCAGAGGAGGCAGTCACACTTGGACCTGAGTATCAGAACATTTTTTATTTCCTTCTTGAACTGGGACAGTTTGGTGAGATTCAGCAGGGATTCAGGCAGCTCATTTAAGCAGA
The DNA here is from genome assembly GCA_016271365.2 of Neoceratodus forsteri. Taxonomy (NCBI): domain Eukaryota; kingdom Metazoa; phylum Chordata; order Ceratodontiformes; family Ceratodontidae; genus Neoceratodus; species Neoceratodus forsteri. The sequence continues at coordinate 84,490,708 of CM028138.1, forward strand.
GAGGTGCTCTATAGGCAAAGGAGCATTGGGCATGGCTTGTTTTATGGAAATGCACAGATAGTGCATTCCTGGTCATACTCCTGGTTGCATATTGTCTATAGGCTGGAGGCAGCATATTTTGAATGGTGGTGGACAGGCCCATGAGCACCTTCAGCCCTATTAGACATACCTGATATTTAATTCTATCTTGTAATTGAAGCTAGTCTGATTGTGAGTATAGGTTACAGGTGTGTGAGCCTATCAGCCCAGAGAACAAAGCAGCAGGCCTTATTTAGTACCAGCGTGACCCTACTGAGGACTGTGTTAGTCGCCACACCATAGACTTACAAGACCATAGTCCAAACAGGGTGATAGAACTGGATACTGCCTGTTCCTTGCTGCCGGGGTGAGGTAGTGCCAATGCCTATACAATATCCCAAATTTTATGCTGACTAGCTTTATAATGTCAAAATGATGGACAAAAGTATGTGCATCATCTAGAGTTACTCCTAGGTACTTAAATGCAGTTACTTGTTAAAAGAGATCCCCAATATTGTTTATTATGATGAGCCGATGGGCCTTTTTCCTCACTAATGGACCTGCAAATAGCATGATCTTTGTTTTCTTATAGTTTAGTAGTAGTTTATTTTGACAGAACTATTTTTCCATCACGCCAAAACTGTACTGGAGTTCACATGTAAGGATCTCCAGTCATGGGCTTCTGGTGTAGATGACAGCATCATCTGCATACAGAAGAATCTTCAAGGGGAAGGCTGTGGGGAGGTTATCTACAAATAGCCAAAATAACAGAGGTCTCAGAATAGATCCTAGAGGCACACCAATGGTTACACTTTTGGTGTCAGATAGTGTTCCATTGATCCTTACATGCTGCAACCAGTTGGAGAGGTAGCTGTTGAACCAACTCTAGCTTTTTTTTTTCTGCCCTCTCCAACCAGACCCTCCTTCACACTGGCTCCCCCAGCCCCATCACCTAGCTTCTCACGAATTTATCTTCCAACTCCATTCTCCACATATCTAACCCCTCCCAGAGGGCAATGGACCAAGTCTCTCACCGCACAGACTAGGTCCCAGATGGAAGAGCATCACATCACTGGTGTGGGGCCTGTGAACAGCCAGTGCTCATCATGCTAGGCTGGGGCTTTTACTTGTTCTGGTTCCCCCTTTCTCTCAGGATTTAAGCAACAAGGATACACATGCACATGTATGTGATTGTGCATTGTGCATGGCAGCAGCTTCTGTCCCCCTTCCCTCTATACCTCTCCAGCTGCACTACCACCTGTGGTAACCCAGGTGGCTGTGGAGTGGTGGTGCTGGCAATCTCCCTTCCCCAGGTAAGGACAGTGTCCTCTGGGATGCTAGTGCCTCCTTCCTCCCAGCTGGCCCCCAATGGCCCACATTAGTTCTTGAACTTGGGTCATTGGCATCATGAGCAGTAGCATTACTGCTACGCCAATGGTCCAGCATACCTCTATCTTTAAAGAGGGCGGAATTATAAGATGGCAAATATTCTCACATTTTTAACAAAATTACACAAGTATACCAAAATCATAAGCCTGTGAACCCTTAATACTAGAAAACACAACGTAACATATATTGGCAGGTTTATAGATCTCAAAATGGTTGTGTCAACTGTCTAATCGCTTGTTTAAAAGATGGCCAAGTTACAAGCAACCAAAAAATCACAGAATACTGTAGCATAAGATTTTAAAATGCAGTTTTCTAAAATTGTGGAATTGTATAATAATTTTGGGGAAGCCATATACATAAACTTTTTTTATCTATACATCAGACATGCCACATATTTTAGAGTGGTTATAAAGTATTCTTACAGGTGACTCTACAGTAAAGGTAGCAGGAGATTTGGAAAAGCAGCAGGACAATGATGCTGATTTAGGTACAGTGATTTATCTGCTTGCAGTACAGCCTGCAGTACAGGTCACATGAGTGTGATTCACAGCAAAACACTGCAGTTAGAGGTGGGTCACTGACTATTGTTTTCCATTTCCATAATTAGCATAGGGATATCAAGTCCTGGGGACATAAGAAAATCATTTACAGAATCAAGGAAATTCATAAAAGGAAAGTTGGGAGGATGTGGGGGAAATAGGTACATATATGGGAAGCAGGAGAGTGTTAAACTGCAATAGTTGTGGGGAAGCAATCTTTCTGGAAGAGATGTGGAGTAAAGGGGGCTGTCCAGTGAGTAAGATCCTGGAGCAACTAAGGGCTGAAATAAGCCTACTGAGATGGGAGCTGGGGAGGATGGTGTCGGAAGTCAAAGGGGCAGAGCAGTGGAGGGAAAGGCAGAGAGGTGGTGCCCAGGGGAGAGAGGGCATCAGGCAGGAGATAGGAGCAGAGAGGACCACCCAGTATACAAGAGTATCTCTTCCACAGAAGACCAGGGGGCCCAGGGTGGAGGAATGACAAGTAGTAAGGGGAAGGTAGAAATGTGGGGGTAATATCAGGGTTGGGAACTACAAAGGTGCCTTTATTGAATAGATTTGCACTACTTGACTGGAATGGAGGAGGGGGGCAGGAGTGAGGTAGGAGGCTGGGTGGAGCCAGGCCTAAGAGTAGGAGTACAAGGGAGGGGAGATGGAACTAGTCAGGGTGGGCAGGGAAGAGGAGACAAGCAAAACCAAGTGGAGAATGGGGGGAGGGAGAGAAAAGGAAAGGAAGAGGGGAAGGAAAAGTGGAAGCAGATAGAGATATTCAGAAGGGGAGAGACAGGGTGGGAGATAGAAAAATGGTTAGGGGATAAATAGTGGATGTGGAGATTAGTTCACTTGGGTGCAGGGGGAGCAGTTAGGTGGGGAAGCAGCAAGTACAGAAGGTAAGAAAGGAAGAAAAGTGAGCATGTGTGCAGGGGATGGAAGGATGGCAATCATTGGAGACTCCACAATTTAAGTATTTCACTGGGGAAGTAAAAGGGACCAACATGCAAGCAGGAGGGTGGTTTCTATACCAGGGAATGCAGTGGGGAAGGTGGGCCCATGAATAAGGGAAATAGTAAGGGAGGTTGAAGGAAAACCTAATTTAGTTATACACATGGGAACCAATGACCAAGCTGGGGAGGAGGTTGAGGGTGTGCAAAGTAGGTTCAGGGAGTTTGGGAAGATCTGCAGGGAGAAGCAAGTTTGCTGACCTTCTCAGAGGTGATACCAGTACCAGTGTCCAGCACAGCCAGGAAAAGAAGAATACATTATTTCAATGTTTGTCTGAGGAAATGGTGCAGGGAGGAGATGTTCATCTGTATTGGGGACTGGGAGGAGACCTGGTCCAATGAAGCACTCTTTTCACCAGACAGGCTACACCTCAGTAGGGAGGGTTTGAGGCTACTCAAAGACAAACTAGGGGAACACATAACCACTACACTTAATTTAAACTACTTGGAAGGGGGCAGTGGGAGTGCAGGCCAAAAGACTCTGAGAGGAGGTCAATGAACCTGCCCCCCACAGTGATGGAAGAGGTCAGGAGGGAGGAGGTGGAAGGGGTGAGAAAATAGCAAAGGATGGAGGGGATGAAGAACGCATAACAAGGGTAGGTGGAGGGATACACACAGTGGGGAGAAATGTGAAGAGAAAAATAGAGGGAAGGGAAGGAAGGTCAGATTCTAAGTGGAGGGTGGTGTCTCTGAATGCGCGGAGTCTTGGAAACAAGATAGATGACCTGCAGGCAATATTGGCAGAAAAGAGGGTGGACATAGTGGCAGTAACTGAGACATGGGTAACACCACACCACAACTGGAACCTTGCAATCCCTGTATATAAACTATACAGGAGGGATGCAGAGTTGGGAAGGGGGGAGAGGTGGCAGTTTATGTCAGTGAGGGAATAACTTGCGCAATGGAGGAGTCGGAGTAAGGGACAGTGGAGGCAGTATGGGTTCGATTACAGTCCAACAGAGGGAGAAACATGAGGTTGGGGGTGGTTTACAGACAGCACAACAAGGATGAGGAGAAGGACAGGGAACTGAGCTCACAAATATTGAAAGCTGCGGGGAAAGGAGAAGTGGTAATTGTGGAGGGCTTCATCCTGCCCAAGGTGGACTGGAGCAACCATCCACAACATGTGCTAGGAGTTAGGTGATCCTGGAAGGACTACAAAATGGGTTCCTGAATCAGGGTGTCTCAGAACCAACAAGAGCAGAGGCAGTTCATGATCTGGTGCTCACAAATGGGGAGCATGTACATGAAAAAATAGTGGTCAGGGATCCCCTGGGTGGGAGTGACCATTGCACAGTGTGGTTCCAATTGGATATGGGCAGGGAAAGCATCCCAGCTAAGACCAAAATCTTGGATTTTAGGAGGGTGGACTTCAGGAAGATGGGCGAAGTGATGAAGAGCCACCAGGCAGCCATCATATTAGATATGGGGGTGGACCAAAGGTTGTTCATCAATAAGGAAGGAACACTGGTTGCCACAGAGTAGTGCATTAGGTTCAGGGGGAAGAACATAAGGCCAAAGCACGCAGCTGGTTCAGTTCTGGGTTCACCCAGGCAGTAAGGGAAAAGAGATTAGCCTATTGAAAATTCAGGAAGACTAAGAGAGAGGTAAATAGGGAAAATTATCTAAGTTTGGCTAGTGAGGCAAGTAAGGAAGTCCAGTTAGCTAAGGCAAAGAAGGAGCTGCAGATAGCTGAAGGGATTAAGAAGGAGGAGAAGGCCTTCTTTTGCTATATAAGTGAGGACAAGAAGGATGGGATTGTTAGGCTTCAGAAAGGGGAGGAGTGGGTGGAGGATAACTGGGGGAAGCAGAGATACTAAATGAATACTTCTGTTACATTTTCACCAGGGAGAAGGACAGACCAGAGCCTTCAGGAGGGAGAAGAGGATCGGGAAGGGGGAACACAAATGTAGTGATAGAGGAGGATAGATAGAGGGAGGGGTTGCTAGCATTGAAGGTGGACAAATCACCAGGCCCGGACAAAGTACATCCAAGGGTACTAAGGGAACTGACCAAGGAACTGGCAGGGCCACTGGTAGGCCTATTTAATAGTTCACTAGAGTCAGGCGTGGTACCGCAGGACTGGAGAACAGCACATGTTTTGTCCCTTCACAAAAGCAGTCCCAAGCATGACCAAGGGCATTACAGACAAGTCAGTCTGACCTCAATCATGTGCAAGCTCATGGAGACCATACTTAAAGAAAGGTTGGTAGAATATCTAGAGGAGCATGGTCTCCAGGATACGAGGCAGAATGGGCTCGTGGGTGGAGATTGTGTCAAATGAATCTGATTGACTTCTTTGACTGGGTCACAAAGACAGTAGACAGGGGCCAGGTGGTAAACATCCTCTATCTGGATTTCATCAAGGTCTTTGACTCTGTGCCCCACAAAAGGTTAATCAGGAAGTTGGCAGATCACGGGGTTGGGGATAAGGTGGTCAGATGGGTGGAATACCGGATGAGGAACAGAACCCAGAGGGTAGTTGTAGGGGAAGAGTTATCTGACACCAGAGAGGTCACCAGTGGGGTCCGGCAGGGCTCAGTGCTAGGCCTGGTGTTGTTCAAAGTCTTTCTCAATGACACTGGAGATGGCATTAAGAACAAAATGTGCTTATTTGCAGATGACACCAAGCTCTGTGGGAGAGTGGACACAGCTGAAGGGATACAGGACCTACAGGAAGATCTTGAAAAGCTGGTGAGGTGGTTCAGGATCTGGCAGTTTGGCCTCAATGCCAAGAAATGCAAAGTTATACATATTGGAGCCAAGAATCCCAAGACAGAGTACTACCTGGGTGGAGTCCGAGTATCTGCATTGGAGGAGGAGGAGAAGGACCTGAGAATTATGATCACTAGTGACCTGAAGTAATCCACGCAGTGCAAGAAAGCAGCAGCAAGCCAGACAAGATGCTGGGATGCATAACTAGGGGAACAGTAGTAGGAGAGAGGAGGTTATACTACCCTTCTGCAGGTCACTGGTGAGGCCACATCTAGATTATGGAATTCAGTACTGGTGCCCACACCTCAAAAAGGACATTAACCTGCTGGAGAAGGTCCAGAAGAGGGCTACAAAGATGATAGCGGGTCAGCAGGGCAAGGCATATGAGAAGAGGTTGAGGGCACTGAACATGTACTGCCTGGAGGAAAAGAGAGAGGTGGGGGGAATATGACTGGGGCCTTCAAGTACTTGAATGGGATAAATAAGGTGGATAAGGAGGGTCTCTTTAAAGGAAAACTACACCCTCAAATCTTCTAAATTTTATTTGTTTCCAAGTCATAGAAACATAGAAACATAGACTTTGACAGCTGATAAGGACCGCTTGGCCCACCTAGTCTGCCCATTTCCCTACCTACAGGATAAGCTGCAGATCCTAGCCTATTTCTTCCTACACCCCACAAAAAATGCCTTATGTCTGTCCCATGCATTCTTGAATTCTCCCACAGTTTTAGACCCCACAAACTCCTCAGGAAGGCTGTGCCATGTGTCCACCACCCTCTCTGTGAAAAAATACTTCCTCACATTACCCCTGACCTGCCCCCCATCTTCCAATTGTGTCCCCTTGTTCTTTCACATATCTTTTTCTGAAAGATGCTACCCTCTTGGACTTTGTCTATTCCACTGAGATATTTAAAAGTCTCTATCATGTCCCCCCTCTCCCTCCTTTCCTCAAGAGTATACATATTAAGTTCCTTTAGTCTCTCCTCGTATGGATTCTCTTGCAGACCCTGCACCATTTTAGTTGCCCTCCTCTGGACAGCCTCCATCCTGTCTATGTCCTTACGGAGAAGGGATCTCCAGAACTGGGTGCAGTACTCCAGATGGGGTCTCACCAACTGTCTGTACAGAGGGATAACAACTTCTTGTTTTCTGCTGGTGATGTCTCTCCCTATACATCCCAGTATCCCCGCAGCCCTCCCTACTGCCTTCTCACATTGCTTGCTAACCTTAAGGTCATCTGATATGATTACCCCCAGGTCCCGTTCCATTTTTATTGTTGTTGCTACCCCCCCAATTGTGCAATCTTCCTCTGGGTTTTTGTTTCCCAGGTGCATTATTTTGCACTTCTTTGCATTGAATCCAAGCTGCCATACTTCTGACCATTCCTCCAACTTTGCCAAGTCCCTCCTCATTCTTTCCATGCCTCCCTGTGTATCAACCCTGTTGAAGATCTTTGCATCATCTGCAAAGAGGCATACTTTTCCTTCCAGTCCCTCTACAATGTCACTTATAAAGACATTAAAAAGGACTGGACCCAGTACTGAACCCTGTGGTATACCACTAGTAATCCCTCTTTCTTCAGAGTGGACTATATTTACAATTACCTTCTATGTCCTGTTGTCCAGCCAGTGTTTTACCCAGGCTACTACCCTGGGACCCACCCCCAGGCTGGTTAATTTGATTATTAATCTTTTGTGTGGGACTATGTCAAATGCCTTGCTAAAGTGTAGGTAGGCCATGTCCACAGCCCTTCCCTGGTCTGCTACTTTGATCACCCAGTCAAAGAAATCAATTAGATTCACCTGACATGACCTTCCTGCTGTGAACCCATACTGCCTTGGATCCTGTGCCCCACTGGCCTCTAGGTACTCAACAATTCTTTCCTTCAGAAGTGATTCCATCACTTTCCCTATCACTGAGGTCAAACTGACAGGTCTGAAGTTTCCTGCCTCTGTCTTGCTCCCACTTTTGTAAAGCGGAATCACATCGTCTTCCTCTAGTCCTCATTAACTAGTCCTCAGTCCTATTAAAAAGGGTAGTCAGTGGTGTTACTAGTTCTTCCCTTAGTTCTTTTAGAATTCTGGGGTGAATTCCATCAGGCCCCATTGCTTTATCCACCTTCGGTTTTAGGAGTTCTTTCAGAACCCTTTCTTCTGTGAAAGGACTAATATTAATCCCCCTATCCAGAGTGCTTCTATTGACTGGATTAGGTATCTCCCCCTGCTTTTCCACTGTGAATACTGAGCAGAACTGTTCATTCAGTATCCCTGCTTTTTCACTGTCACTCTCTGCCCAACCACCTTCCTCTTTATTCAGCCTCAGTACCCCTGCCTTAGTCTTTCTTTGCTCCCTAACGTGCCTATAAAAGGTTTTATCCCCCTTCTTAACTTTTAGCACTTGTAAGTGAGGTCCAGATCAGAATACAGCTAACTATACAATCCGACTATACAATCAAGCAATTTAAGCCTGCAAAGTTGTGCCGAGTTCAGAGTCAGCACCTGTGTTTAAGGTCCAGATCAGAATAAAGTGCTAGAGCACAAGATCTAGAGAAACCAGGCACCAGTTGTATGCCCGGCCTCCTTCCTCAAGGATTTATTAGAGGTCAGGGTGGGTGGGCAGATGGGAGAAAAACTTCAGGCAGTGAGCAGATCAGCTCCCCTGCTCCACTGTTGTTGGTCCTTGTTGTTGCAGCTCTTTTTTTGCAGCTCCCAATACAGCTGTTGTTGACTGCGGCTCTCCCAATCACCAATGATGCATGACACTGACTGTGGCTCCCCGTATGCTGCAGGTGAAAATAGCTCCTTCTGCTGGTGGTTACAGCTCCTCCAGATGCTGCCGACTGTGGCCCCTCTGGTCCCTGCTGCCGCCAGTGTGGGAAGTGAAAGCCAACTTGGAGAAGCCCTTGGCCCTTAAATAGCCAGCCACAAGTTGAGAAGGGCACCACAGCTGATCCTGGCTCCCTGATTGGTTGGAGAAGGGAGAGCAAGGATAGTTCCAGGGAAAGCTGCTTGCAAGCATTGGAAAATCTTCAGGCAGTGAGCAGATTGGCTCTTCTGCTCCACCACTGCTGGTCCTTGTTGTTGTTGTTGTGGCTCTTTTCTGCCACTTCCAATACAGCTGCCACCTACTGAGGCTCTCCTGATCACCAATGCTGCTGCTCGGGTATTTGTCTTAAAAAGAAAAAAAGCAAAGAAACAGAACCCACCCTCCTCCCTAACCCAGATCATTTCAAAATGAATCCCCCATCCATCCACCCTCAAGTAGCACCCAAATCCTCCTCCTCTACCCCAGCAGCACCCACATTCTGTTAGATAAATGTAAGTCAATGCCAAGCACAGACTGCACCCGGTCCCTCATAGTCGCCCCCCCACCACTTAGAAGAGTGGAAAATAGGTGACCAACACAGCCAGCCCTCCTCACTTGATGGCCAGCCACATTCTGAATGAAGATACAACCATGCTTGCCATTGGTTGCATAATAAAACCAGCTGATCACATGATTATCAGGTTTTACTATACAATCAAGTGGAGTAGTATCTTCACTCAGAAGGCAGACAGCCATCAACTGAAGAGAGCGGGCTGTGTCAGTTGCCTCTTTCCACTCTTTCATGCGGTGGCAGGGGGGTGACTATGAGGGACTTGGTCCTGTTTGTGCTTGGCATCTTGCCTTTTCCTACATCCAAATGGTTGGTGATGATTGCTGAAGCAGTAATGAAAGCTGGCAGCCGGTCATAGGGGCAGGCGGGTTGTGTTGGCTCCCCATTGACTTACTGTTATTTAACAGAATGTGGGTGCTGCTGGGGGGGAGGATAGATTTGGGTGCTCTCTGAGGGTAGGAGGATGGGTGTATGGCAAAGAGGCAAGAGATGTGGCATTTGCATAAGTGCACTGCATCATTCAGGACATCTGGGAAGTAGGAAGTGACAACACAGGGCAGAAAAACACCAGCTTCTATCTGAATGGTGGTAATCAGTTCACTTGGTCCCCGCACCACTGAGCCTGCTGTCTGCCTGCTGGACACAGGATCCCGAAGCTGTTAAGACTGTTTAGTGGTTCTCAATGCCTTATCTTTTTCTCTAGTCCCCTCTCCTTTTTTGGCTCACTCTACCAGCGCTCCAACCTTTCACAAGTGAAAGAACCTATCCATCCTGTGCATTGATTCTGGTTTTGGCCTATGCAATGACAGTTTATTTTCAACTTCTTTTGAATCTGTTATTTATCCACAGCATCAAGACTGAATTAGCAGTGATGCTATTTTTAAACCTGTATGTAGTGAATTTGATTTATGTGTGTGTTGTTTTCTTGCACTCAATGATTTGGGTTCAGGTCCCACTTCAGCCTTTCACAAGCACAAGCATACACAATTTCAACAATTAATGTTTTTCAAGTATTACTCTGAAGGGTATTTAATGGGTAAGATTGGTCCAGGTACCTGCCCCTTGATGAAGTTCCACCTGAGAAAAGTGCCAGGGCACCTAGATTTGGGAGATCATTTTTCACAGATGTATTTTTGTGCCTGAGAATTTTTGAATTACAAATAAAGATTTTTGATAATACTCTATGATGATCTAGTCTTAACGGATGTCACTACAAACTGTGACTACCTACCTAGAGTGCTGAGCTCACTTGCATTTTGTTCTGCCTGGAAAATATGAATTCAAAATTCTTCAGAGTTCCACTTGCATACACACACAGACACACACACACACACACGCACACACACACACACAGTCCTCAAGTGGACCCAGAACCTCAGTTTTATCTGTTGCCAGGTAAGGAGCAGGGGGTTCTCAGGCAAACTGATGGGGATAGGAGGGGGAGTTGTTTATGGTCATCAAAGAAACACCAGCAATGGAAAATCTGAACAGTGCTTGATTTTCTAAATCTCTAAATCTGTGTATGTGTGTAAGGAGGGATTGTGAGTGAAAATAACATTAAATTAATTACTTACTTTAGTTAATTTAATGGACTTTCATTTTTAGGGCCTATTTGAAGGTTTCTATATATGAGTAATGGTTGCAGCCATATTTGTGATGGAGATTAGGAAGCAAGTGGATTATGAATTCTGTGAGTTGCCCCAGTTCATAGGGACTTATTTTTAGCCATTGGTAGTGCTTTCTGAAGGCAATGGCTAGACCCAAGTCTCAGCCAATCAGGACACAGGGATTTTCTTGCCCATTTTATATATAAGTGCCAGACCATCTATTAGGTAGTCTAGCATTTATGTCTGGTTAGCTGATGATTCAACACAAAACTGTTCTTCACATCTGCAGTCTACCATTAAGTAGGTGCTATTGCTGTAAATAGGTTACTCCTGCTTTTGCTTACAAAAACATTTGGGTAGCCGGCCCAGTGGTGCTGAGGTTGAGGCACTGGAAGCCACATCTCGAGTCATGCTGGTGACCTGAGTTTGGGAACAGACGTGGGTCATCAGGGGTCAGCAGGGGAGGGAAGGGACTGAGCATCTGGAGAACTACTCTCCCCTCCTGGGGTTGGTACTGGGGCATGCCTCACTCCTCAGTAGCCCCTGATGGAGATTGAGGACTCTGCAGGGAGTGATGTTGGATTTAGGGGGCTGAGCGGCAGCAGACATCAGCACATAGGTGTGCCAACATCATTGCACATCTGCGCTCTGAGGGGGTAACAAAATGGAAAAAAATTCAGAGGACCATGGAGGTGATGGAGACCCCAGAAACTGAGGCCCACATCCCATTGCTGGATCAACCCTCCACTGGCTCCCCTAAGCTCCTTGACCCAGCCCAGGACCATTCCTCTAATCACAGAAAGCCCCCCAGGTAGGTGAGGTTGTCCATCTCCTGGGGGGGCGTTCTGGGGGCTGAATGAGTCCATGGGTTTATGGCAGGGATGCTCAGCAATGTGTCTCCCAGGGAGGATGGTTTCAGGTCTGAGGCAGAGGCCAAGGTTGAGTGGATACTCCTGAGAGATGCTCTGGTCCATTGGAGCTAGAAATAGAAGTTACAAAAAAATAACATTTGGTCTGCCACAGTGGATCACACATACTGTATGCACCTGAAGCATGCCCTTTGAAAATCCAGCTCACAGTATTTGCTGAATATCAAAAGACAGCTGACTGTATTGTGTCTTAGCTGAGAGAAGGTTTAGAAAATGTATCATGTAGTTTAAAGATCGATATCTTATAATCCAGCCTTTTGTCCACAGACAGGTAGGTTGGATTGAACTTTGCCAGCATGATGGGTGGCAGTAAAAGTCAGAGGTTGCAAAGATAGAAAATAAAGCACAGCATCTAAGGGTTGAGGAAAACTGACTGATTCGGGTCACCACTCATCAGAGACCATTTTATGGTCCCAGATACATCCATTAAGTTGTCCCGAGAGAATCTGAGTCCTGAAACCTACTGTGCCAGTAGCTTATGTAACCTATTGCTGAGTCCTCTGATATGCATATTATCAAATGAGAAATGAAAAATATGCTATATGTAACTGAAGTCAAAGTATGGTTTAACGTTTGCCAGTTTCAGAACTATCTAAAACCATGCATGCTAGTGCTTGAACAGAATGACAAACTGAAGTGACACACTCCCCCTGATTGGAATAATTTCAAAATTAACACTATTAGAAAGTATAATTGGGTTGTGAAAAAATAGCCCATTACATTTTGTTAGTCATTTTACAAGTATTACAGTATTCTGAAGAAATTGGATGCATTGTTACTATTCTATTATAGTTTTAAAATCCAGTGGTCTGACTAAGCAACATGATGCCACTTGACAGCAGGAGCAGAATGGCTGCAGCAGCAGGACATTCCGGGGTTCCCCCCCAAGTATTCAGACTCAGCAAATACTCACACACTAAATAAGCAGGCTAACAAAGGCAATAAAAACTGTAACACTGGCAGTTCTGATATGGATTTCATTAAAGGGAAACTTCGATCAATGCACCTGGACATTGTTAGCATGAAACCAGAGGCTGGTGTGTGAAAGGAAAAATGGCAGATTTTAGAGGAGAAATTTAATATTATAGAAGAGAGACTTGCTATTTTAGAGGAGTCCTTATGTAAAATAAAAGACAAGACAGAAAATTACTCATCTTGAATTACTGGTATGGGGGCTAAAGTTGACGACTTAAAAAATTGGAGCAGGAGGAATAACCTGTGAATAGTGGGGGTGCCTGAATTGTTAGAGTGGAATAATATGGTTAGATTCCTGCAGGAATTCATTCTCTCAGTTCAAAACTACAACTGGTCATGGCCGTTGGAATGAAAAGAGCTCATAGGACTTTGAGAGCAATTCCCAAGCAGTAGCACATCATTTCAGTGAGGGAATTATGACAACAGACACTTGCGTGACAGCAATGCAGCGAAAGTAAAAATGGTGACAGTGAATTTGAGCACCCTATAGTATGGGCGACAAGTGCTCCAACCTCCCAAAGTTCTATGACCTGGGAGTTAGTTATATAGGTAAGGGGGTGTGTGGGGGGCAAAGCCCTCTGCAATGGGGGGTGCGGGTTTGTCGCCCTTACTGTAGGGTGCCCAAATTCACTGTCACCATTTTTACTTCACCACATTGCCATCACTCAAAATGTTCATCACTGTAATTCCCTCACTGAAATGACATGGACCATTCCTAAGCAAGGTCAGAAACCAAAACCCATCATAGTAAGGTTTTTAAGGTTTAACAATAAGGAAGAGGTGCTGGCTCTCGCTAGACAGAGGAAGACATTAAGCCGGGAGAAAGACAGAGTGTACTTTTTCCAAGACTTTTCCTCTGAGGTGGTAGAAAAAAGGAAAGCCTTTGGGTACATCCATTTTGTACTACATAAACTTAATGTGCCATATTTCATTAAGTACCCAGCAATTTTAACAATTTCAAGAGGTGGTAGTACACATGCTTGTTTTTAACTTATTCTTTATGCCCCTCCATCAGCACGGCTGCTGCTTCCTTTGGGGTCCCCAATGTAATCTCACAGGCTACCCTGGGAGGACCTGAGGCCATCCACCCCCTTAAGTGCCGCTCCCACAACCATTAAGCATCCCAGATTACCCTGGGTGAGGCAGAGGAGTCCCTATCCCTCTGTAATCAGTGGAGCGAACACCTGGAGCTGCTACCTGGCTACCAGCAGAGGCCCATCTCCTGGCACAGGCGTGGGTTTTTCCTTGTTTTCTGATCCCACCCCCTGCAGATGCCAGCACTTGAGGAAGGCCAATGAGATGAAGGCACACACAGCTGTGTCTTCACTCCAGACCCATGGCCGATGTCTGCCCCTCCCTGTGTTACTGCATCCTCAACATGCACCTCCGCCAGTGGTCATCCAGGTGGTGATATAGCAGTGGGGACTGCAGCCCACCCTCTCTGGAAAAGGAGAGCAGCCCATCGAGCACTCTATTCCCCCCCCAGCTGACCCTCCAGAAACCCAGGCTCGCTACCAAACTTGGGTCACTTGCATTGCAAGCAGTAGCTCTACTGCTGCACCAATGAGCCAGTGGTACACATGTTTTTAAAAACCCTGATGAGGCTTGGGACTTTGTGACACATTCTTGGCCAGAGGCCTTATCTATGAGACTTGATGGGCCCAGGGTATTTTCAAACCAAAGCTATACTCCAACCATCAAAAATGGAAGTGGGAGGCAAAATGGACCCTCTAGAGGATTCTCACTCACAAGAGCCCATGCCCCAATGCAGCCCATGTGCCATGATAACCCCAGCTGAGTAGAGTGCTGAAAGTGTTAGACCTACACATATTCCTATCTTGAAATCCAACTCTAAGCACACGTTGGTTTCACATGATCCCAAAAGGAATCTGCCAAAATCTATAATATTGTCTACAAAAATAAACAGAAAGATACAGCCCTTTCATAAAAACAGAAGTGCAAACTCATTCCCCTCTTCAACAAAGCCTTCCAACAAAAGGCCTTTGAAAAACCTCTCCTCTGATCTGCAGTCTGCCGTCAAGATTAATGAACATTGCATGAAAGTACCTGATTATTTGAGGAGTGATTTTAGTCCTGTTGTGGACATGTTTGAAGTTTCTTCTTCACCTACAAATATTAGTAAGGAAAAGCTGAAACTTGCCACTTGAGGTGTTCGTTCATGCTGTAACTTGGTGTCTATTGAAACAGGAGCACCTAGAGACCTCTGAACTTGGGCCATGTGACTGATTTGCAGACTGGGATTGGTGATTTTCAGTCACATGAACAGATCAGTCGCAACTTTGCATAAATTCTACATTGGACTACAGACTTCAAACTATTGTGTTCATTTTATTTTGGTCTTCATTTAAAATAATATAGTTCTCTTTAATAATTATATTGTCTGCAAATTTGCGGTATGGGGGGAAGGTTATAGGAACCGCAAGTATAGGGTCACGAATACTGAACATGAGTGTTGTGATGTCAGCAACAGCAGGTGTAAATAAGAGGCAGAAGGAGAATCTACAGGTATTGTCTTCAATCTATATCTGGTGTAACCTTTCTAAATAAAATAAAATAAATGAAATTTGAGACATGCTTGGGAAGGAAAAAACTAATGGAGATATGTGTCTTAAGCTCTGAGTCTCCTTATAATGCCTCATGTACTAGTACCTTCTTCTGTGGGGAGGAGGCCTGGGTTCAACATAAGTTTTACTGCAAGTACATCCACTGTGGCTCTATGCTAGAAGATGGACAGGATTTTGTGAAGATGAGTCACTTGGAGTAGGAAGGAAGGCAGCAAATCTAGGACCCTCTTTACATTATTACTCTTTACCTGGGGACTCCTATTCCTTTCTGTTCTAACAATATTAATTTAGGATGCATTGGATGCAATGGATCCATTTTCTCAGAAGAAGCCAGAAGGGGAAGGAAGGAAACATATTCAATTCAGTGCTTTAGAGTAACTGGTAATTGCTATTTTTCTTTTAAACTTAGATTGAGGGCTTTTAGTGACACTATAATTTCTTGTTGTCTTTACTTATAATTGTTTTTGGGCTGTTGAAATTTAAAACATAAGCGGTGGGTAATTCTGTGCTGTCTTTAATTGCTGCAAATTTCACCCCCTCCCTCCCTTCCCCACCTCTTAATTATATGCCCTGTTAAATCTGATTGACAGGAGCTAAACACAGGGATATAGTAAGGGGTGTGAAGTAGGAGGGCATAAGGGAAGAAGCCCACCCTCAACGACAAGTGTTTTGATTCATTTATTTATTTATTGTTTTCTTTTTCTTTTAAAAAATTATACTGAGGATCAGTGGCAGGATTTTTAGGACAGTAAATTAATAAAAGGGAACTAGGAGAGCTTCAGTAGCAGACAAGTAGTGGAGATTGCAGTATAATGTGGGGAGTGGTGCAATGCAGTGGCTGTGGGGCAACCATATTCAGGCAGACCTTCTGGACACTGAGGTGCTGCCTATCTGCATGCATCTCTCTGGACTGCGGAGGAGGTAGCCAGACTCAGGCGGAGTAAACTGGGTCAGGAGTACCATCACTATCAGGACCACCCAGTCCAATGCAACTACCTCAAAGGATGCGAGAGCAGGGAGCACTTGGATGACAGTGGGCTCAGGGAGGCTAGAGCGTGTCAGGCAGAGGCACATCCCAGATCCTATTCCACCAAGAACTCATATGCCACACTGGCGAATGAGGACAACCAAATAGAGGTACCCAGAGAAGTGGAAGGAAAGGATGTGGAGGTTAGCCAGGAGGTGACCTCAGCGGGGAGAACAGTGGACCCCAGAGGAGGAGGAGGTGGATCCTGGTGGGGACTCCATCATAAGAGAGATCCAGCTAGGGACACAGGAGGGGAGGACAGGAGGTGAGGTGCCTACCAGGTACCCCACGGCATGGAGGATGGAAGGAAGATCCTGGGATCACTGGGAAGAGCAAGGCGGAAGGGTGAGCTGGATGTCATTATCCACATGAAGTACTAATGACCTGGCAAAATAGGGAGCCAAAGAAAGTTCAGGAAGAGTTTAGGAAACTGGGAGGGTCTCAAGCAAGTAGCTACTTCTGTCACTTTCTCAGAAGTACTACCTGTGAGGAAGCAAGGGAGAAACATAGGAGTGCATGCACCAGGAACTTTAACTCATGGTTGAAGAACTGGTGCTGTGAGGAAGGGTTTGGATTCATTGGTGACTGAGGGACCCACCTGGAGGGATGGAGGTTTGTTCAAGCCTGGCCGGCCTGCATCCATCCTGGAGGAATCAAGCACTCAATGATAAGTTTAAATGCTACATTGACGGCATTTAAACTAGCGAGGGTGTGGCAGGCCAGCAAGGAAGGTACCTCCTTGCTCACCCCCCAGCTAACAGTGGAACCAATGAACCAGGAGTGGCTATCTCTGCAAAGCAGTGTGCAAAAGATGGAGATTAGTGCCCAAGAGGTGGATAAGTAGAAAAGGGGCAAAATTCAGCAGAAGGGCAGACAGCAAGGAGAACCAGGAATAAATGACAACCAAGGAAGAGGCTGGAGTAGAACTGTGAAACAGTCTAGGGAGGTCAAATCATGGAAAGCCATGTGTGCAAATGCCAGGAACCTTAGCAACAAGATGGAAGATCTGGAGGCTGTCATGGTGCAGTCAGACCTGGACATTGTGGCCATCACTGAACCTGGTGTAATGATAACCTCAACTGGGAGATGGCCATACCTGGCCCAACAAACTTCAGAAGAGACAGAGCAGGCAGGAAGGAGGAGGAGTGGCACTGTATGTGAGAAAAATGACATAAGGAGCCACAGAGATCAGGAGGAACAAAATGGGGAGAGATACTGTGGGTTAAGCTGGAAAAGGAAATAGGGACAGCCATCCCTTTGGGTGTGGTCTATAGACCACCAGCACAGGAGGAAAAAACAGATAGGGAGCTGATACTAGCCATCCAAGGATGGCAGCCAAAAGGAGAGTGAGTACTGGTTGGAGACTTCAGTATTTCAGGCGTGGACTGGAGCATCAGCAGCAGCATCAACTAGGAGCAGTTATCCTGGACTCCTTCAGGGTGCCTTCCTCAAGCAACTGGTCATGGAACCAACTCGGCGAAGCAATACTGGACCTTGTGCTCACAAGCAGGACAGTGTGATGGGGGATAACAGTGGGGGAGCACCTGGGAAACAGTGACCACCAGTCATTGTGGTTTGAAATCACAGAAAGAGCAGAACCAAACCACACAAAACATATATCCTGGATTTTAGGGGGCAGACTTTGGGAAAATGGGGAGATACTTGAAAGAGGCATTAAGGGAATGGGACGGAATCAGGGGTTGAGGAACAGTGGGCAGTATTTAAAATGGGAATTACAAGAACAACAGAAGTATGCATTAAGCAGGTTAGCAAGAGGAAAGGAAGAGGAACATTATGGTTTCCAAAGAGGTAGCAAAGAAAGTGAAAGCCAAAGGTTGCATTCAGGCAATACAAAAAGACACAGGCAGAGGATAGGGAGAGAGTACCAGGAGAAGCAAGGGAGGCAGGGAAGTCAGTAGAAGCCAAAACTCAGACAGAAGGCATTGCAAAATCAGTGGGTAGAGACAAAACCTTTTACAGGTACATAAGTGAAAAAAGAAAAGACAAAGGAGGATAGTGAGGACTGAGGGGAGGATGGGGGCACGTGGAGGATGACAGCAGTAAGCTGACATATTGAACAGGTATTTCTGCTCAGTCTTTACAGAGGAAGAGGAGGGGTAATGGGTCTGAAGGGAGTACAAGGGGTGAGAATGGTGCAGAAATGGACACAAGTCCCTTTACACGAAAGGGTCTGAAGGAACTGGAAGTAATAAGTTGATAAAGCAATGGGGCCAGATGGGATGCCTTTAGGGTCCTTAAAGAACTAAGAGGTGGTGGCTGAACCTCTGGCTATCCTGTTTAGCTGATCACTGGAAACAGGAGTGCCAAAGACTGGAGGACAGCAGATGTAGTCCCTTATACAAAGTGGGAACAAAGAGGATGCAGAAACTACAGACCAGTCAGTCTCACCTCGGTAGTGGGAAGACCATGGAAGCACTACTGAAGGAGAAGTTGGTAAAGAACATCTGGTTGTCAATGGACTACAGGACCACAGACAGCATGGTTTCACCAGGGGAGGTCATGTCAGACCAACCTAGTTAGATTTTTGACTGGGTGACTAGGGAGGTGGATCAGGGGGAGGCGGTGGACATGGCTATCTTCAGCTAGCAAGCCCGCTGACACTTGTGCCACATGAAGACTATTACACAAACTGGGGGAATATGGGTGTAGGCAGGACAGAAGTGGTGTGGTGGGTGGTAACTGGCTGGGTGGCAGGACACAGAGGGGTGGTAAATATAACAATCCTCCACAGAGGAAGACTGACCAGTGGGGTACCACAGGGATCAGTGCTGGGACGGTCCTATTCAACATCTTCATCAGTGACATTGGGCAGGACCTAGAAGCCAGAACCACTGTTAGCTGACATAAAAGCTCTGTAACAAGTAGACACACCAGAGGGTGTGAACAGAATGAGCGACCTGCAGAAACTTGAAGAATGGTCAGGGTTTGGCAGTTGAAATTCAATCAAAGAGGTGCAGATAATGCATATAGGGCACAAAAACCTGGCACAATATATCAGTTGAGGGGTGAGGATATGCATACCAAGCAGGAAAGGATTTTGGGGTTATCATCTCGGTGACCTCAGGTGAGAAACAATGTGATGACAAGGCAGCAGGTAAAGCAAATAGGATGCTGGGATGTATGAGGCAGGATCACCAGCAGGAAAAGGGAGATCATAATTCTGCTATACAAGACACTAGTGAGGCCCACCTGGAGTACAGTGTACAGTTCTGGAACCATACCTCACGTGAGACATAGACAAGGTGAAGGTTCAGAGGGAGCAACAAAGATGGTGCATGGATTGCATCACAAGTGCTATGAAGACAGGTTGAAGGAACTGAACATGTCTCCCTTGGAGGAGAGGAGAGGATATGATAGAAACATAAGTATCTTACAGGGAGGAACAGGTGCAGGAAAACACTATTTTAGCGAAAAGATGTTCCAGGACTAGAGGGCATGGGATGAAGTTGGAGGAGGACGATTTGGAAACATGAGAAAGAATTTCTTCACAGAGCAGGTGGTGGACAAGTGGAACACCCTGCCAGAGGAAGTGGTGGGGCTGAAACAATAGCAGGATTTAAGAATGCATGGGATAGACGCAGAGGAATTCGGAGGTCCAGGGGTAACCGGGCAACAGACTTCTAGGAAAACAAACTGAACTTACAAGTTCAAATGGGCAGACTGGGTGGGCCATAGGCCCTTATCTGCCGACACTGTCTATGTATCTATGTATCTATGGAGCAGTTCTCTAAATCTTTTCCAGATGACAGGATTTGCTGATGCTGATTAAATAGGCAAACCAATGCCTGAGCAATCTGAGGTGGTGGAAATAATTTCTTACTTGGCAATCAAACCCAATTTTCCTAAGGTGTTTATAAATGGATAATAGATGCATTCTGGTGTATTAGAACGGTAATTCATCGAGAGAGGATCTGGGGCACAGTAAACCTCGAGAGCTGAGCTGAGAGGTTTCAAAACTTAGATCGAACAGATACTAATTCCCCACCAGAATGCATTATAGACCTTTGAATATATGGAAAATAAAAATAATAGTTTCTTACCTTTGCAATAGTCAGGAATGGTGGGTGAGATTGGTGGTGGTAATTCACAGCCAATGATTGCTGACAACTTGGATAACTTTTGAACAGTTTAACAAAAGAAAGCAAGCAGTGTTAATGAAACTGCAAACAAAACAGTAGTAATTTTTCTTTTGTTGTGGAACCAGTGACACCTAGTACAGAGTGTTACCGGAGTCGGAGTACATCACGTAGTGTCTTTGAAGCAGCCCTAGGTGAAAGCTGTTTTTGCAGTGTTTATGTTTTCTTGCTCTTTATAAAAGTTTTCCTTTCTTCTGACAGGTTTTATTCTTTTGCCACAGACATTTTTAGTCAGGCGCTTACCGCGATGTGAATCTGCAGTAAAGCTCACTGTGTCACGACAGTTACAGTAAAAGCTGGCTCGCAGTCAGTGAAAGCTGCTCGAGTTGTCCGGTGGCGCTTGCGCTGTTAGGTTGCAATAATATATCGTTGAGATCTTCAATCGATAGTATTACGAGATCTCAACGATAGTATTATTGAGTTCCATCGATGGTATTACTGCGTTTTGGGCAGTGTATTACAGGGAATTTTTTGTATGTATTTTGGGGGTATTATTTTTATTTTCCATATATTACAAATAAATAAAGGGCTATGTACTCTTTACAGGTTGGTGCCTAATTGCCTCACTACCTTAACATCATGGACCTAACTTGGAGGAAGATGGACTCTGCAAGCAAGTTATGTTAAGTAGAGAAATGGGAGGGGATACTGGCTCCTAAGTGTTTGCTTCTATTTTCTTGATATGATGCAGGGAATTATAGATTACTACAGTGATACACTTGTGTATCAGTAATGCATGGGTGGGTCTTACAGTGCTGTCTTTCTTATCACGGTCTTCCAGATATAAGTGAGGCAAGGGAGAGGGAAGTGGACTGCTGAGTTTTTAAAGCAGAACTAACTAAATAGGTATAAGATACATGAAGCAGGTTAAGATGACCTAAGAGTATTTAACCTAACTAAAAATACAGGTTAATATGCACCTCTAGAATAATGGTGGGATTTCCATGAACAGGCCGTTTAAAGGTTGTGTTGCTCCGCTTTGAGAGAAGTTCTCAGTGGGTCTCCACAAGCCCTGCTTGTAGTGTTTCTGTGTGTGTGTGTGTGTCTGTGTGCGTGCATGTGTGTTTGGGGTTAAACGTATAGTTAAATACTTATTAGCTACCTATTCTTTTTTTTCTATATTATTGTTGTTTCAACATTACTTCTAGTTGTGTTTCTTCTAAATTATTTACGGTTAACAATTTACCACCTCATAATTTTGTGCACAGAATACTAGTTCTAGTAAATATATGGGTACATTGTACTACTGTGGTAGTTAAGCATCTCTTTGGATAAATATTAGGATGAGTTCTGTCAACATAATATTCTGGAATGATCAGGGTCTGGGATCTGCAGTTAAAATGTATAGAGTGCTTAATCATTTAAACAAACACAAAGCGGATGTTGCAATGTTACAAGAAATGCATTGATTGCCCATAGAGGTGGATAAGTTAGCCTGTGGATGGGTAGCCATAGTGGAACATTGCTGTTTCTCCTCCACTAAGAAAAGGGGAGGGTTGTTGTTTTAATCGGAAAAGGGGTTAATTTTACTTAACAAGGTCACCTAATTGATACGAACGATTGATATCAGATTTTGATGGTCACTTTATATAGAACGGATTTAGCCATTTGCAATATTTATGCACCAAGTACAAGGCAAAAATATTTTTTCCAAAAATTAGGGTATATCTTGGCAATAGCCCATGACATGGACATCAGCAATTGAGTGCTTGCAATAACAGCGACTCAATCCCAGTGCATGTCGATGGGGCTACTGTGGAGGAAGGGTGACTGGATGTGGAAGATGGGCACATACAGTGACAGGATGTCGCTATATGTTTACCTGCTTGGGGGGTTGAGCGTGACTGAAGGGAGAGAGGGTTGGCCTGGTGTGGTTGGCGTGGGGCTGCTGAGCTGGCCCTGTAGCATAGAAGGTGCATGGGTGGCAGCCTAAAGCTTCAAGAGTTCCAGGTTCGGGTCTGGGCGTGCATTCAATTTTGTGCGCCCGACCCAAAATTCCTTTTTTGTCCAGATTTTGCACCCCTCCCGACATGAACCCCCCTGGAGTTAAGAATCGCTGTAGAAGGGGGTGCAGGGGAGCAAAGCCCCATATGAACATTAATTTCTAAGTCCCCAGTGCAGTTTTCTTGTGCATTGGGGTGTACTATCACAAAATTGATTTTCAGTGATGTACACTGCCCTGCTGCTGATCGTGATTGCACTTTCACCTAATCACATAAATCCTTTGCGAGCATGATGGAAGGGAGAGAGGGTTGGCCTAGTGCGGTTGGCGTGGGGCTGCCAAGTTGGCCCCATAGCATGGTAGGTGTGTGGGTGGCAGCCTAAAGTTGTGAGGGTTTCAGGTTCAGGTATGGGCGTGCATACATTTTTGTGTGCCCGACCCAAAATTCCTTTTTTGTCCAGATTTTGCACCCCTCCCGATATGAACCCCCTGGAGTTAAGAATCCTTTAGTAGGGGGTTGCGGGGGGTAAAGCCCCCCATAGGAACATTTAAAACCTAAGTCCCCAGCACATTTTTTTGTGCGCTGGGGGTGTACATCGCCAAAATTGATTTTCAGTAATGTACACTCACCCTGCTGCTGATCGCAATTGCACTTTCACCCTAATCACATAAATCCATCTTGGTCAACCTGGGGACTATAAAATTATTTTAGGGGGTGATTTTAATGATGTAATGAACCCAATTTTAGACAGATCTAACTCTAGGCCCACAGTTACATTGTCCAACTCACAAAAAAAATTTACTTGATTTGGTGAGTGATCTGGGCCTGTTAGATGTTTGGAAGTTAGCCAACACAAGGGGAAGGATTACTCCTTTTTATCTGCTAGACATGGGGTTTTTATTAGGTTGGACTACTTCTTTATGCCCTTAGCCATGTGCAATACTGTGTGTCATGTGAGGTATGAGAATCTTTTTGTATCAGATCACAGCCTCCTTAAGGCTTCAGTGCTGTTTGAAAACCACACTGACAGAACTTCCATAAGGAAATTCAATACGTCTCTCCTACAAGACCCTAAGTTTACAGAATGGTTGCAGGAGAAGACAACCTCATATTTTAAAATCAACGGTAATGGGGAAGTATCAGCTAAGGTCATTTGGGAGGCATGTAAGGTCTTTATAAGAGGGGGCATTATTAGCTTTGCAGCCAAGAAAAAGAAGGAAAACAGAACAATTTGAAATCCAAGAAAAAAAACATCAGCAAATTACTTTCTGAACTGAAGCAGAGTCTGTTACCCAAATAAGACTTACTGTATAAAATTACAGGACTAAAATATGAAAGAAATTACACTCAGCTAAAACTGAGTATTCATCCTTTAGGGTTAAGCAGAAATATTGGGAATCTGGTGAGAAGGCAGACAAACTGCTTTCTTACCATCTCTGAAAACAACAAAACCAAAATAACATCAAAGGGATTGGGGAAAAAGATGGGAAAACTACATACAAACTTAAAAAGATTAATACTGGTTTCAAAGAATTTTATAAGGAGCTATACAAGTCACAAAGGGCACAGGGGCAGGATATGATAGGGAATTTTCTTAGGCATACCCAGGTACCCTCTGTATTTCAGTCAGAAAGGCAGACAATCGACAAGCCCATTTCTCTGCAAGAAATTTCGGAGGCAATATCCAAGGCTACTAAAGGGAAAACACTAGGCTCAGATGGTTTACCAAGTGAGTTCTACATACACTTGAACCCTCTTATTGACAAGCATCCGCTGGATGCTTTTCAAGAATCCTTAGTAGTGGGAGTCCTTCCTGACACAATGAAAGAGGCCTACATCTGTTTATTAGCATAAAAGGGGAAAGATAGTTTAGAATGCAGTAACTACAGGCCAATTTCACTTTTAAATTTTGATTATAAGATAATAGCTAAAGGTCTGACCAATAGACTTTCTAAAATAATGCACAGTTTGGTAGGCAAAGGGCAAGTGAGCTTTATGCAAGACAATTTGCATAGGTTGATTCTGGTAATTTGGGCAGCACAGTACTCTCAGAGGAACAAGGCCTCAGCTTTAGCTAGCTCTCTTGATATTAAGAAAGCTGATGACTGCCTAGATTGGGATTATCTTTATAAAGTGCTAGAAACTAATAATTTTTACCCTGCTCTACAGAAGTGGATGCAGATCCTGAACGTTAAACCAAGGGCCTGTGTCATCACTAATGGCTTCATTTCTTCCCCTTTTCAGCTTCACAGAGGGTCCAAGCAGGGTTGCCCGCTATCCCCCTTACTATTTGTTTTCACTATTGAACCCCTAATTAGGAGACTCATGTAAGTCAGAGAGGATCCATGGGGTTAATTTGGGGAAATACTCTAATAAAGTTTTAGCTTTAGCTGACGACATTCTACTGATGTTAACTCAACCTTCCTTTTTGTTACAAAATGTTAAATTAATACTTCAAGATTTTGGTAACACTTCGGGCTTTTTTGTCAACTGGGGCAAATCGTAATGTCTGATGCTGAATAAATTTATACTTGAAAAGGAAATGCTACAAAAGGAATTTAACATTTCTTGGGCAGCAGAAGGGCTGAGTTACTTGGGCATAAGAATATTTGACTCAGTAGATGAAACGCTGCAGCACAACTTGTCACTGATTATAAATGAAATGAAGAACAAGCTAGACAAATCGTCCAAATTACATCTGTCTTTATGGGGTAAAATTAACTCCATAAAGAAGATAATTGCTCATAAAATCTTTTATGTCATAAACAACATCTCTGCTATTATTACTGGACACTGGTTCACCAAAATGGAAAGAATTATTTTGCCTTTCCTATGGGATGGCAAGCACCCCCACCTGTCCAAAAAGAAAGTAAAGATCCCCAATAAAAAATGGAGGGTTGGCTTTACCATGGTGGCAAGGATACTACTAGGCTTTCAAATTTAAACAGGTTGCATGGTTTCTGCCCCCAAAAAACAAAAACATCCTGTTGTGGGTGGAAATAGAAAAGGAGTTAGCTTCTCCTTTAAACCGCACAGACTTATTATTTGTGCAGTCACCTATGTGGCTGAAGAATCTCCTGACTATACAGATCTCAGTGTCCATGTGCAAGAAATGTAATCTTCTTAAAAAAGTAGAACATCTGTCTTTTCACATTATGCCTCACTGGAATAACTCTCTGTTCTCCCCTGATGGTAAAATAATTAAAGACTTCAAATGGGCTAGCAAAGGACTAAAAACATTAGGGGACATGCTAAACAATCATAAAAAACTACCTTCATTTGAAGAACTAAAACAAAAACATAATTTAAATAAATTTGAGTTCTGTGCCGGCCCACCAGTGCAGCAGTTGGATTTCTGCTTATGGCGCCGGCGACCCGGGTTCAGGAACAGACCCGGGTTGTTGGAGGGACGGCCGTGGGGAGAAAGATTGAGCATCCATAGGACTGCTCTCCTTCTCTGGGGGGAGGGGGGTTGAGTATTCAGTGCTGTGGTGACACCTAGTGGAGGCTGGGTGCATCGCAAGCATTGATGCTAGATTGAATCTAGGAGTGGGGCGGAAGCCGGTCATCATTGCACGTCCCAGCCCCTATTCACAAGGAAGAAAAAGCAACATCCTGTGCCTGGCCATCTTAATGAAGCTCAGCCCCTGATACCTTGATCTGCCTCCAGGAGCTGGCTCCCTGACCAGATAATTGTAGTGCGGCCCGATAGGGTGGTTGGTGCCGCAACCTCACTCTCTGGGGGGCAAGCCAGGGATGACAGGGTGAGTGTGGGCATGTCCAGAGGTGGAGGCAAGGGGGTCCATGACTGGAGCAGAACCTGACAGCTGGCAGGGGACCAAAAAGCACAGTAACTAAAAAAAAAAATTTGAGTTCTGTTACTATTTGCTGGATCACTGGATCAAGCCATGGAGCTGATCAAAGAGGTGGAGGGGGTGTGGTTAGCGAAGACAGATATCTAGTCCGTCTTCCAGCTGCTACCGGTGAGGGCAGAAGACTAGGGTTTACGGGGTTTTAAATTTGAAGGTAAATATTATTTTGACAAAGCTATGCCCATGGGATGTTTGGTGGCATGCGTGGTGTTTGAGGCTTTCAGAACTTGGCTGCAATGGGTTTTTGGAGAGAGGTGTGGGCACAAAGAGGTGGAGCACTACCTGGATGACTTCCTGCTGGTAGGAAAAGGGAGGATGGGAACAGAAACAATACTGAGGGATTTTCAGAGCATGTGTCAGACTCTGGGGTACCATTAGCCAGAGAGCAAACAGAGGGACCAACACAGAAATTAGAGTTTATGGGCATAGAGGTAGATGCGGAGGTGAAGGTATTTCGCTTCCCTCCAGACAAGATCAAGAGACTGAGGAAACTCTTAGTGCTGGTAAAAAAAAAGAGGAGGGTGTGGCTTGCACTGGTGCAGCAGCTCCTGGGGCACCTGAATTTCGTATGCAGGGCAGTGACCCCAGGGAGGGTTTTTACTCGAAGGTTGGCCAGGGCCACAGGAAAAGCCAGGCTGCTGCATCACTGGATAGACATCATGAAATGGGTAAGGCAGAACTTAGAAGTGTGGGAGCAGTTTCTAGAGGAGTATAATGGGGTCACATTTTGGCAAGACAACTGGTTGTTTAACACTGATTTAGAGTTGTATACAGACACAGCAGAGGCCCTAGGGATGGGGGCATATTTCAGGGGAGAGTGGATTTCAGAGGAATGGCCGGAATTGTGGGCTGAGGAGGGTATACTGAAGGATATAACATTCTTGGAGATTTTTGCCATTTATGTGGCAATCATGGTTTGATGACAGCAATTTAGAAACCAAAAGATCATAGTTTGGTGCGATAATAAGGCAGTAGTGGAAATACTGAACAGACAGAGGGGTTCTATGGACAGGGTCACGATGGTAGTGAGGCAGCTAGTGTTACCAGGTTTGCACCTGAATCTGTCATTCAAAGCCAGGTATATACAGGGCATTCACAATGAGGTGGCTGATAGCCTTTCCTATCTTCAGTTACACAGTTTCAGGGCATTAGCACCCGGAACAGCAGCTTGGAGGACAGCAGTCCCACCCCAGTTATGGGAAATTGAATGGAGATATACAGATTGTTGTATCAGAGCTCTTGGTCAGACAACATACTGAGGGCATATGAGGTGGTGTGGAGGATGTTCCAAGGGTTCTGGCAGCAGAATGGTTTAGAGGTAAGTGGGGCGGTCACGATAGCCAGATCATAAGATTCATAGTACAGAAATGGGATGAGGGGATGGTGCACTCCACAACTGGAATTTATTTGGTGGGCATATGAGTAGTGTGTAAAGCATGGGGATGGGGGGAACCCACCAGGGCACCAGTAGTCAGGAGAAAGATACAGGGATGGCAGAGGATTAGAGGAAAACCAATGGACCACAGGAGACCAATAGAAGGGGCATTATTGGAAAACTACTGGGAAACCTAACGAGCATCTGCAGTTCAGCCTATGAGGCAACATTATTTAAGGCATAATTTTTGGTTATACAGTGGGGGACATTTAGGGTCAGTGAGGTGGTGGCTAGCAACCGGAGGGACAAGCATGGGGGTTATGATGGGAAGATATACAGTGGAACTATACAGAGCTGGTGATCAATCTGAGGCAGTCCAAGATGGACTAGGTCAGAAAATGGCCCAAGATCAGATTTACATGGGTCTGTGGTCAGGAAAATTGTGCAGTCCTGGCCCTGGAGATATACAAGAAGGTGAGGCCGACAATGACTGGTAAATTTTTCATACATGAGAATGGGTCATTGGTGTCCACATACCAGGTCACAGCGGTAGTGATGAAGGGGATGGCATTCATAAGGGAGGACAAGGCCAGATTTTCCTTCCACTCATTTAGGATAGGAGCAGCATCAGAAGCCGCTGCTCAGGGGGAGTCAGAGAAGGAAATTAAAGAACTGGGGAGATGAAAATCAGCCTGTTACAAATGATATATCCATAAATAGAGTTTGACGTGGCCTGTTTTTGTTCCAGATGCTGGGCACAAGAGGATGGTGTGGATCATGGGCCACTCATTCATTTACAGGGCCAAACATACGAAATTGCCAGCAGAAACAGGCCTCATGGTCTATTGAGTCTGCTCGAGTGTGCAGCTAGCACCTCAATTGGCAGCTGCCCGCCCTCCCTCTTCCCAGTATTCCTTACCCTTAACGTGTCCCAACCCCTCTTGAAACTGCCCACCATCTTATAGGACACTATCTCATCTGGTAAGGTGTTCCATTTGTCCACCATTATTTCAGTGAAGAAATGTCTCCTCATCTCCCTCCTGAATCTTTCTACCTCCAAACTCAGTCAATGCCCTCTCGTGTCCCTCCCCCTTCTCATCTGGAAAAATCTCTTCTGTGTTGGTCTAGTTTATCCCCTTCAGATACTTAAAGGGTCTCAATCATATCCCCCCATCTCTCCTCTCCTCCAGCAAATACATATTCAACTCTCAGTCTGTCCTCATAGGGCTTGCTTTCTTCAATCCTTGTATCATCTTTGTGGCTTTTCGCTACACCCCCCTCCAACAACCTGATGTCCTTCTTCAGGAATGGGTGCCAGTACTGCACACATTATTCCAGGTGGGGCCTGACCATTGACCTATGCAGGGGCAGGATAACCTCCCTCCTCCTGGAGGAGATCCCTCTTGCAATACACCCCAGCATTTTGTTGGCTTTTGCTGCCACCTTCCTGCACTGATCAGAGTTGTTCATGTTTCCCATAATGATCACTCCTAGGTCCTTCTCCTCTGTGGAGCTCCCCAACTGTACCCCATTCAAGTGATAATCTCTCTGCTGGTTCCTGGCTCTGAAGTGCAGAATCTTGTACTTCTTGGCATTGAACCCCAACTGCCATGTTTCCTCCCACTCCTACAGATTGGTCAGCTCCTCCTGCAACCCCTTCCACCCCTCCACACCATCAACCATGGCTCCCATCTTGGAACAGATTGATACTGCTCCAGATCCTGTGTGAGATATCTGCAATAAAAATCCCAAACAGCACCAGTCCCAGTACCGATCCCTGTGGTACCCTGTTCGTCACCTTTCTCAGTGACGAGAGGTCCTCCCCACCACCACCCTTTGCTGCCTTCCCTTTAGCCAGTTTGTTATCTATTTCACTCTGGTCCCGCCTTCCACATATTCCAGATCCCTCCCAACCACCCATGCAGCGTTGAATCAAAGGCCTTGCTGGAGTCTAAATACAAGACAGCCACTTATGGCTCTTTGTCCAGTTCCTGCATCACCCAGTAGTACTCTACAAGGTTTGTCTGACAAGGCAAGCAGCAAGGATACCAGGCAGGAGATAGCTACAAAGGGCAGCTGAGTCTGTCAGGCTACACTGGAAAGGTTTAATGAGGATGTGATGTGGACAGCTGTTGCCAATGTTGGAGAAACAAAAACTCAAATTACCGAAGCTGGATTTACTCATACTACATCTGAGGGTTAATGGGGAAGTGGCCATGGGTGGAGTTGGTATTAGAAATCAAGAGGGACATAGGTTTAATTAGGGCATGTTGGCCTGTGGTGACAATAGTATAGTCTGAAATGATC
This sequence comes from Neoceratodus forsteri, assembly GCA_016271365.2. NCBI lineage: Eukaryota > Metazoa > Chordata > Ceratodontiformes > Ceratodontidae > Neoceratodus > Neoceratodus forsteri. The sequence goes on from CM028138.1 coordinate 84,520,520, forward strand.
CCAAGAAGGGTATGGAGGCAAGAATGGGACATTAAGGCCATTGAAAAGGCAAGAAAAGGCTTAACAGAAGAATGGTCACTTTCCTGAGGGAGGCTGAGGGAATATACGTGTCACATGCCATCGCATACAATAGCCCTGGGAATTATAGGCAAGAAGGGGTACATCTCTCAGAAGTAGGTATACCATTATTCACTGATAAGTTTGATGAGGCAATAGAGGAGTGGTAGAAAAGGGAGGGGGGTTGGGGTTAGTACATCTTCCATCACAGAATAGGAGATGCAATAGTGGAAATAAGGAGGTAGGGCAGGAGGGGGAAGAGGTGCTTGGAGAGGCAAGGGGTAGGGGGGGAAATAGTGTCAGGCATGGGCTGGATCAACATCCGGCCGGGTTGGGCACCTCACGGGGTTATCACCTCAGGGGTCAAAGGTGAGAATTGGGTTCTACTCCCGTGCCCAAGAAAAGAAAGGCAGAAAGACCAGACAACGGACGTTGAAGGACATTAGGTTACATATCTGAACCCGAGAAGACAAAGCCACAAGACAAGACTGTTAAGGAAATAATGTACAGACATGGGATTATTGTTTACGGATGGTTTTGATGTAAAATGAATTTTAGTTAAGAATGATAACTAAAACTCATTTCCATGTTAACAACTCATTTCCAGCTCCTTTATTATACTGCTACCCTCTGAAGACATCCTGTAGCTCATCCATGCCCCAAAACCATTGCCCTCTTGTGGCAACTCATCTGTGTTCCCCTACCCCTGTTTATAGCCTTCCTTCCTTCCTTCCTTCCTTCCTTCCTTCCTTCCTTCCTTCTTTCCTTCAAGCAGTGTAGCCTAGAGGTTAGAGTAATGAGCTGTGAAAGAGATCGGTACATCCAGCACACCTGGGTTTGATTCCTACGACCTCCATTTGCATATTGTGTTACTCTGAGCAAGTCACTTAACCACCCAGTGCTCCTGGGCCACCCCTGAAAACAGGCACTTGTGCCTAGTGGGCTCCAGGGTTGCTGGATGCTGAATCAGCATGTCTCCAGGCTGCTGTTACCATTTGAAGCGCTATTCTACTGTGCCTGTTAGGAAGTTGTATTGCTGGTAGTATTGTAATGTTGGCAATGTCACTGTTGTTTGTCAGTGTCTGCTTTACAATATGTTTTAATGGGGACCTTATATGTGATAATTCCTACTAGGAGTGAAAATGTTAGCTCTGGCAAAATGATCATTTTAATTTAGAGTAGAACGTAGATGAGTCTGAATGTAGGTCAAAACAGTCTGATGGAGAAAATTGGGCTGGCTAAATTAGAAACTCCTAGTAAGGTTTCAAAACAGCATTACCTCTCCCATCCCCATTGACAAGAAGATGTAATAATTGTTTTAAAGTGCCATCCTTACAAATCACCTCAATTGAATGATAGGTGTGAATGATCTCAGCCTTTCACTACATCAGAAACTTATTCAGTCTGCAAACCTCACAATAGTGTCCCATGACCCAGCATCCAACAACCCTGGAAAGAAGGACCGCAAAATAAATGCACCCACAAAATGGTCAGCTTTGTTACAAAACCTGAAACACATATAGTTTTTAAAGTAATGTTTATTGAATGGTGCTGCTTTTTTTTCTTGTGAAAACCATTGTACATGGATCTTTAAAATTTTGGAGACACAGGTCCTATAAGCTTGCTGACAGGGGGTACTAGACTGTGAGTTCCTGACATGACATCAGCAGCAGCTCATCACTGTCACAGACTTTTTTGAACAGGTAGTGAAATCAGGGTTACAAAATAACTCATACCTTTAAAATGAAGTGTCATAGAAATCTTGTTTTTGGTATGAGATTTACTGAGGGTGTGCTTATTCTAATTCTGCAATGTAGCAGCAGAAGTGGTGTCAGTTGCTCTTTAAGAAAATAATGTACAGACATGGGATTATTGTTTAGTAATGCTTTTGATGTAAAATCAGTGGTCTAAATTAAGTTTTTCAGCCACTAGGCTGAAGGGCTAGTGACTGAGAAAATCCACTAGCCCCGCAGACTTTTCCACTGGCCCAGCTGGTATACTTATTGAAATATGACCTTAACCAATGCAAGCCTGCAGGGCTAGTTAAAGGAAAAACTTACTAGCCTGATACAAAATTTACCAGCATTTGGCTAGTGGGCTGGTGCCAGTTTCGACCCCAGAAAATGAATTGAAGTTAAGAATGTTGGGAAGAATGTAAATGAATAATGTAATGATGGAAATGTAAGGTTGAATTGTAAATAAATAATAAGCCAAATAAGCACCCATTAACGCCATGTGTAAGTGACCGTTCCATTAAGTAGATCCCAATGACAATGACAGAAGGCAAAATAATCCCATGATAAAGACATGACAAAAAATGCATTGATCATGAAGATTCGTCTATTCTCATTTTCAAAAACATCCATTTTGTTTTTACTCCAACTATGTTGCATGATGTGACTATTTTACTAAGTCATAATGTTATGACAGCTCATCAAGGAGTTTTTTGCCTTCGATAGTTCTAGTTATTTTTAACTAGCCCAACATACCAACAAATTTAAGCCAGAGAAGAGAAAAATAAAAACAGTGTTGGTGTATTCCCCATAAAAATGCTCAGGATAATGCAAGTATTGATATCTTCTGGACTAAAATCAGGGCCGGATTAAGGGGGGGACAAATGAGGCAAATGTCCCAGGCCCCCCGTGATCGACTGGCCCCCCGCCCTCGAAGCCGACAGAATCAGACAGACATTTTTTCCTGGCCATTCATGTCAGCAATATCAGATGCAAGGCAACCTCCCACCACACCACAGCAGGCCGCACTCAATTCAAACTTGTTTGTAATGTTCCTCCCGATATAGGTCCCCAGCCATGCAGCAGCTGCTCGCGCATATATTTCAAACATTGCTCTTTGCCGCAAATGGTTTGCGACTGTCTTGAAGTTGTTGCTACTGCTAAGTAGCCGGGAAGCCTGAGCGGTATCAATATTGTACCGTCCCTCCGAAAAATACAGTACAGTACCCCGGCGTAGTCATGTGTAGGTACTGCTGTAGTAGGTCTCAGGCTGCTATGCCGCTGCCGCCCCATCCCCGCTGGACTCCATCCTGTGGCCCAACGACCCCTGGCCACAGCCCAACAACTGAGTCCCGACTCCCAAAAACAAAAAACACACACACCACTGTCAACTTCTTCCACCCCGACTACAATACAGGCCCTGACGGCCTGACCAGGCATCAGCTCGCTTTGCCATGAATTAAACTTAAGCACCACCGAGTGCAGTGCGTAGTCTGCGAGAAGCCTGCTGCTTGTGCTAGAGTTGTGACCGCCGGTCTACACTAGACTGTGTCCGACCCGATGGTCGACGGAGCCAGAATGGGATGAGCCAGCCAGCCTTGAGCCCTGCATTTTTAGCCCGGCCCCTGTGGCACCACAGTTTAGCTAGCACTTGTCCCACCCGAGTAGCCCTGCCCAGGCGCTTAAGTTGAATTTGACCCATCAGACACTGGGGTACCGTCTGGTGGTACTGGGTACAGCAGGGGCGACGACTAGTCGGGAGACCAGTTTTCCATGATGTAGACTTCTGTTGCTGAGTGTGCTGGCGGTGGACAGTCTGGACAACATACTTCTTCTGGTTGGGTGGCACTGGAGCGAAGGAAGGCGAAGAGAGACAGAGACTCCAGGATGAAATGTGCGTACCGACCGACCGGCGGACAGTACAACGCCGGCAGCTGCCCCAAAAAAAAAAAAAAACCCAGCTTAGCTACCAACAGGCAGCTACTGGATACAAACGAAATTGATTCTGAAAGAAAGCCTGTTGGTCTGGGACTGCGGACACCGGGACAGCCTGGGTCGTCGGTAACTTGATTCGAGGTTGGTCGGGATTCGGAAGCTGCTGTTATGCTGGCGCTGTTTCTAAACTGCTCTGCCTGTTGCATACGCTGCTGGCTGTGCTTACTAAAGGTTTGTAGTTCACAATGATTCAATTGCTAGTAAGCACAGCCAGCTTACTGCAGAAAGTGGCTTAAGAAAGTACCAATCAGAGCCCCAAAAGTGTAAATGGGCCAATCGGAGTAGGGGAGGCAGATTAGGTTGTGATTGGTTCGTAGAGAACCAATCACAAGTCTGTATTTAGAGAAATATGCAGCGGAAAAATAAACAAAAGAAAAACTTGGCTACTTTGCCTTATAAATAGGAGCTTTAAAGCCCACTTAGTCAGGTATCAGAGCTGTAATCACCTGATCTGATCACCTGCTTCGAAGGGGAAGAAATTTACCAAAGAACACGGAAGAACAACATCTCCATACCGACCAGCCCTACTCCAACAGCTGACAGAAAGAACCAGGACATCGGACACTTCTTCTGTGCCAGAGTCGGAGACCTCCAGTGGCCAACTCTGTTCCTGAACTTGGACTATTTGTGTTTTGGGTTGGCTTGTTTAAGGTAAGCTCATAACAGCATGCTGGTGGTGTTTATTTATTTTTTTATTGACTGGGGGTATAGTATACTGCTGTCTGTAAATACCTTCATGTAAACTGACACTGACTGTGTAGTACTGGGGGGAGGACTGAAGCACATGTAAAACAGGATCATTCAATTATTGCATGTTTTTTATATACATGTGCATATATATGTGTGTGTGTGTGTGTGTGTGTGTGTGTATGTTTATATATATATATATATATATATATATATATATATATATATTTTCAGAATATTCTGTTACCATGTGCCCCCAATCTACACAGTGTTAGTCTCCATAAAGGTATTTTTCTCTCCATTGTAACTTACTAATCAGACCACAGGACATAACCTAATGAAATGATATTATTCAACAACATGGTGAGAATGGACAGAAATTAGTTCTGCAACCCCCATTGCAACTTACTAATGGCTGCTTCTATAGAAGTTTGAGGTGAGGTTATATGTTTTTGTGCTTTGGTTTGTTTTGACGCTATGTAGTTGTTTTTTCCAAACATTCTCGGATGGTTAGTTTCTTACCCTCTTTTAAATTGATTTAGCTGGAAGATCGGCTTTGACTCCTGCACTTCAAACAAAAGTTGCAAGAGCATTTTCCTGTGTCCTCGTAAAATGACGCCTGAAGAACAGTCTGAATATGCAGCATGGCTAAACTTAAAGCATGTTTAGTGGGGTTTGCCTTTTGCTTTGTAGCTTTATACATTGCTTATGAGTTGTGTCAACTAATTACATTAGTGTATTTTATTTTAAACTGAAATGTTTGGTCCTAGCAATCTGCTTATTGTAAGAAGTTAACGTGCACTATACATGTTGATGGTAGAATTGTGTGTACAACCGCCTGTTTATTTGTAGTTATGGCTTTGGTTTTGAATATGTTGAACTGCACACCTCTGTACATACACACATTAAGTAGTTACTTCATTACTGTCCTTTGGAGTAGGATGCATATGCATACATCATAGTAAAGTACTGTTTGCTTTATTTTTGTATTTTGCATGGTACAGAGCCAGGAGGTGTGCAGTTTTAATATTGCATGATAAAGTAACCGACACAGTTGTGCTGGAAAAATTTGTTAAGCAGCAGTTGCCATTTTTTGTTTTCTAGTTATTTCTGAACGCTATACAACCAGTTAATATTGCCATGAATATAATTACCACTAGGCAATAGTTGCTAAAACAACTAGGGCAGCAAGCCTGCCAGTCAAGTAGATGTGTGCCTAGGTAAACCAATAGATCAGGCATGCTGCATGAACAAATGCCACCAGCAGCACAAAATGTGTCCTCACTAACAGGCCAAACACAGAACAGTTGGACGAGGAAATACATGTCATCCTGGCTCATTAATGAGGATAGATATTTCTGCTGCAGGCTGCATTTGTATTTCTTCATGCCTGATTTATTGGTTTACAAACCTAGGCACACATCTACTTGGAATCAGACAGTAGGCTGATTGCCTAGTTTGTTGGCAGCTACTCATAATTATATTCCCTGGTAAGTGGCAACATTAACTGATTTCTATAGCAGGCTGGCTGTGTTTTTTTTTTTGGCAACTACTGGCAGTGGTTGGTGGTTATGTTCCCTGGCACACCGTACAGTAACTGAGTATTATGTTATGAGCTTTTTTTATTGTTCCAAAAGAAGAAAAACAACACTAGCTACCGCTGCTTATACTGAGGACTTAGCAAATTTTAGAAGTACCTAACTGTATTATAGGTTATTTTCATGACACAGACACATCATATATTTTGTCTGTGAACAAATTCCCTAATTCCTGTAGGAGGCTGGAGCCATCCAGCTTATAGTCAAAGGTACAACTTATATTTATGGTGTTAGGACAGAAACCTATATTAGCACGGCTTTTAACAAGACTGGTGCAACAAATATTAGTTTGGCTACCACATTTTGAAAGCTAGTGGCCAAACTGACCACCTGCTCACAAACTGATTTTTGTCCCACCCTTGTGGAGTACCCTCCACAGGACATACTTGTTACTGCTGCTGTCTGGTGGATCCATCTGTTCGATGCATGGAGGCTGCGCTGCTGCGTGCTGATACATGCTGCAAGGAGGGGATACTGCTGTTGCTGGAGCTGGGTAGAAAGCAGGGCTCCTCAGGCTCTGGCTCTCCTGTGCAAGTCCTCTAGCCTGCGGGTCTAACTCATCGATTCATGGCTCTGTATTAGGCTTTACTAGTTCTGCACGATGGTCATCCGCTCTGTAAGGTACAACACCCATTTCATGGGGTTCTCCAGGAGGCTGTCACTGGCGGCAGCAGGCAAGCAGTGGTGGAGGAGGAATGCCAGCCTTGGCTTAGGGAATGGAGATGCAATGCATGGAGTGCTGTCACCGTGCAGCCGGAGGTCATGTTTACCTGGGGGCTCCAACCCTGACTACTGATCCATCTCACAGCAGGGAGAGTGACCTCAGAACTTGTGAAGACACAGTGCTACTGACTTTGATATTTGTAATGGTTTTATTTAGTTTAAACTATTTTAAGATGTAATCTAGATTTTTTAGGTGGTAATCATGGAAGTGTAGAATTTGTGTACAAGAGGAGTATCCTATAATTATTACTTTTGTCCTAAAAGCCTTAAATGTTTCAAAGTCCCACAGATGGATTGGGCAGATGATAATGATGGGTGCATAGTATGTGGCCCAGAGATGGATTGGGCAGATGGTAACAATAGGTGCGTAGTATGTGGCCTGAGATGGACTGGGCAGATGGTAACAATAGGTGCGAGTATGTGGCCCGGAGATGGATTGGGCAGATGATAATGATGGGTGCGTGGTATGTGGCCTGGAGATGGATTGGGCAGATGGTAACAATAGGTGCATAGTATGTGGCCTGGAGATGGATTGGGCAGATGGTAACAATAGGTGTGTAGTATGTGGCCCGGAGATTGATTGGGCAGATGATAATGATGGGTGCGTAGTATGTGGCCTGGAGATGGATTGGGCAGATGGTAACAATAGGTGCGTAGTATGTGGCCCGGAGATGGATTGGGCAGATGATAATGATGGGTGCGTAGTATGTGGCCCAGAGATGGATTGGGCAGATGGTAACAATAGGTGCGTAGTATGTGGCCTGGAGATGGATTGGGCAGATGGTAACAATAGGTGCGTAGTATGTGGCCCGGAGATGGATTGGGCAGATGATAATGATGGGTGCGTAGTATGTGGCCCGGAGATGGATTGGGCAGATGGTAATGATGGGTGCGTAGTATATAATTTACTTACTAAAAATTATAACTATTCCTCATTCCAGAAACCAGCATTGCAATTGCTCTTCTTTATGTCATTCTGCTTTTAAATATTTATTCTGTCACTCTTCCCCCAATAAGCAGGCAAGGTAAAATGTCAATTCACTTTATTGAGGTTAGTTGTCATCATAATCATATTACATTCATATATATCTTTAAAAAAAGGCCACAATACAATAAATATAACATTACAAATTATGAATCTAATAGTGTATTATCTTGGCATACATTATTTATTGAAATTAAATATTTTCCATGTTCAAGGACAGATCCGTACTTGCCTGGCTTAATCTTCTGTCCTGCAAGTAAAATGAAAACTATGAAAGAGTTGTTTCATAATTCTAGATAATAGTAAACAAAACATTACCCAAAATAATAACTCTAAATTTGATTACAATACAGGCGTCTTAAGATGGAGTGTTATAGTATCAATGCTCTATAAGTGACAAGCAGATCTTCTCCTTAGGTATTTATTAGACGAGTGCTACAAACAGTGTGTAATAAATAGCATAGTCTGCCCACACACACACACACACACACACAGTCTTCAGAATATTTCCAGTGTCCGTTATTACTGTGACATGTTAGTGGCTTTTTGCACCTTCTTTTTCAAACTATGGCATTAAGTCCCACTGCTCACTAGATAGATGTAAATATAAAATAAAAAATAATTTCTAACCACCTGGTGGCTATTTTGTGTCAGGTTAATAATGGATAGTTTGGATGTCATATAGAGTTATTGGAGATAATGAGTAGAGGATGGAGGAGCCAGGATACACTGCTGTGTCTTGCTCTTGTGTGTCTCTCCCGCAGTGGGTTTCTCTGTTCATGTCGTGTCTCTCTGTCTCGGTCTCTGGGAAGCTTCAAGCTGCTGTGTAGCATACAGGATGCTGCCTTCAAGAACTGTGCCACAGAGGTTGGTAAGCTAACATGGGAGTAAAGTCTGCCGTGAGCCGATTACAAACCCCGCTCGTCTGAAAGAAGCACATGACTTGACGATGCACTGCTTGCCGCCTTGCCTGAAATACTGTAGACCCAGGGGCGCTACAAGCTATCTTCCTCCTCAACTCTTCTGCAGAACGAGATGTTGCCAGCAGACATTGAGTCCATGCTCCAACGGTTCTTGCATAGTGACTGCCTTGTGTGCACAGCTGTGTTATCAATGGTTGCTGATGGAAGTCTAATTGTTGGTGTAATGGCAGAGAAGTGCCACTAAAATCACAGAAATGGTGAGGAGCCAATGCCATCCATCATGGACTAATGCCCTGTGCTAGTCATAAAATCCAATCTCTCATTTGTTTCCCAGGTCTGAAACACAGGGGTGAATATTCTGGAAAATGCCACAAACCATTTTACATTCAGGTGCTCAGAAACGCTCGTGCTTGCAAAGGAAAAGCAAGAAAAACTGGATGCTGGCCCCTAGCAGAAAGACTCCGAGAATCAACCAATTTTTGTGAGCAACTCGTCTGCGCCCATCTGTCACCTCATCTGTTTCTCTCCTGACAAGTGCACATGGCTGCAACTCTGAAACATCACATGAGTGCCCTGACACCGATCCGATATTGAAAAGGTTGGTCAAGGTACTATGGTTGAGACTGCTGCTTCTACAGATGAAACTGGTGATGCATTGTCTTTGTCTCCAGAGTCTACCAGCAACTCAACTCAGTCAAGAAGTGATCCTGCATGTCACTTGACAGATCCTGGAGTGGTTCCCGTAAGTTCCGCTACTGTAAATTTCTGGGTTGAGAAAGGACCAGACACTCACAGAATAAGTGCGACTCTGACAGTTATTTAAAGTCAAAGAGGTACTACAACCCTACACAGAGCCAACCAAAGGGCATTTCCGGTTCCTAAAATCACATGTTCTATGCCCGGCCAAATGGTGAGATGCATCTTCGGAAATGGTTGCTGTATAGTCCTTAAAGGGGTCCATCTATTGTTTCTTCTGCACACTGATATGAGCTCGATAGGACCAGTTTTCACAAGTTGAGGGTTTAAGTGACTGGAAAAAGGCAGATGAGAGAATCCGCATCCATGAAGAAAGTGCAGCACACAGAGAATGCATTTTGAAGGTACGCAGCCATCGCAAAGAATACTGCCGTGTGGACTACAGCTTGGAGAAGCAGTATCAGGAGAGGAAGAAATACTGGCGTGATGTACTACATCGGGTAGTTGCTGTTGTGACACTGTTGGCGGAGAGAGGACTGGCCCTCCGAGGAGATGATGAATTAATTGGCTCAAAACATAATGGCAACTTCCTCAAGCTGCATGGAATTAATAGCGGTTTGACCCTTCTGGCCACACATATAGAGAATTTGGTAACGCTGGTCGGGAAAGCCAGCTTACTTGTCTTCCACTATTTTGAAGAATTTGTGCAAATCATGGATAAGCACATCCGAGGCACAATTGTGAAAGAAATTGCAACAGCCAAGTATTTTCAGTATCTGTTGACTCAACGCCAGATTTGACCTTATGCTGACCAGCTGACTGTGATTGCCCGGTATGTGCTAAATGGCATACCAATTGAGCGGAGTTCTTGACTTTCCTGCAAATCGGCAGTCACATGGCTGAAGAACTTGCACATACTCTGCTACAGTACTTGCAGGCTGAATCAATTGATTTTATGGATTGCCGTGGCCAGTCTTATGACAATGCAAATAACATGGCTGGCCGGTACACTGGTATGCAAGCGCGTCTCAAAACGGTGAACCCTCTTGCCTTATTTGTGCCTTGCGCTGCACATTCTCTTAACCTAGTTGGTTCCAATGCTGTAGATTGCTGCGTTGAGGCAGTCAGCTTCTTTGGCTTTCTCCAGAAACTGTACACATTCTTCTCTGCATCTACTCACCGCTGGTCAGTTTTTATAAAACACTTAAAAGAGAAAGGTGGAGGACTGACAGTGAAGTCACTGTCTGACACACGGTGGTCTGCAGGTGCTGATGCAACGAAGGCACTCTTTGAAGGCTACACAGACATCAAAGCTGCCCTGGAGGAAATGTCTGATGACCAACAGCAGAATGGCACTACGAGATACGAGGCAGATTGCTTGTCCCACAATATGGAGCTACTGGAAACTGCATTTCTGTGACCTGTGGAATACAATTCTTGCAAGATTTCATGCAACAAGCAAATCTTTGCAGAGTACAAAATTGATTTGAAAGTAGCAGTCGAACTACTGACCTCTCTGGGAAACTTTGTGAATGCATTACGTGATCGTTTCGATACATTTGAAACACGAGCGCAAGAGTTATCTGGCACTTTACACTACAGAAGTGATCACTCGAGGAAGAGAAAGAGAAACACTCAGTACGATGACTTGCAGTCTGAGGGAGTTGTTTTAACTGGCAGAGAAAAATTCAGGACTGAGACTTATTTGATTATAATTGATTGCCTCATCATGGCCTTAAACAAAAGGATTTCAGCCTACCAAACTGTCTATGACCACTTTAAAGTCATAGTGAACTTCAAAACACTAACAGATGAAGAAATTAATGCTGAGGCTCAGAAACTAGCTCAAGCATACCCATCAGACTTGTCTGTGGAGGTCTTCCCTGGTGAAATGGCACAATTCATCAGCTTTGCAAAGGCAAGAGGCTGTGATCTGCCACTGTCTCAGGCAGCACTACTACATAATGAAGAACTGCAGGAGACCTTTTCCAAATGTTTATGTAGCCTTCAGATCTACCTGTCGCTGATGGTGACTAACTGTTCAGGTGAACGCTCCTTCAGCAAGATGGCACTCATCAAAACAAACTTAGATCTACAATGCGAGATGATCGCTTGAGTGCACTCACACTCTAAGTATCGAAAGTGATCTATCATGCAAATTGACTTTAATGAGCTAATCGATAAGTTTGCTACTGCTAAGTCAATGGAAAGGAAATGTCAAGTGAACCTTGCATAAATTGTGCTGTTCCTTTCTTTGGGCTGTAGTTCTCTACAGAAAGGAGTACTCTGTAAAAATGGGGGGAAAAGGCCAAGGGTTCAGAGTGTCTTTGGATGTACTTAGCAAGATATATCCTGATCTATGGGATTCTCTCTCCAGTACTGAACCAGTTAGGGGTCTTCTTTTAAATTGACTCACAAAAGCCTGTACACTGGACCACTTCTGGCAGAAAACTGTTTCCCCCTGGAGTCGGGGGGTGTGGGAAACCATCTGGCCTTAAGTCTACAGCTGGGTAAACATCCTGGGGATTGTGGCTCTGGAAGGTAATGCCCTGTATCTGGGATGTGTGGTGCCTTCTTTTTTTTGTTTTGTTTTATCTGCCTGTGAGACCTCCTGCTTCATGTCCCTTGGATGCATGCACCCACACCTTTGACATGGATGGTGCAGTGCACCTAACTCTCCTCTAGGAGTCCCAGAACTTGCCCCAGAACATCTAACCCCAGAGCTTCACAGTACAGTGATGCTCATGTGGTGACTAGTGGTAATGTTCAAACCAGCTGCAGCTGTAGACTTAAAGCCAAATGGTTTCCCACACCTCTGACTCCAAGGGGAACCAATTTTCTGCCTAACTTTTGCAACTGGTCTGTTTAGGTAATTTTCTTGGGAAAGATAATTGTAGTCTGCCTAATCAGTAGAGGAGGAACCAACACAAGTGAAGTTATCAGATTGAAAGACACAGCTGTCTTTATTTTCAGTCCACCTTTTAAGGTTATAATGCAGGGTAAGCAGGTCAGGAAATGTAATTTGGGAAGGTGTGGCGCCTTACAACACGCCCCTTCCACCACCTGTAAATGTTCCTGGGTGGAAGTACCTTATTTAAGAGCCAATTAGGCCATTATTGTAGGCCAATTCAGGCAGCAGTCTATATTTGTGAGTAGCCACTGCGGCCATTTCAAGACTATTAAGCTAGTGTAGGGACTATACTGAAAGGGTCCCACCGTGAAGTGGTGGTATAGCTTGCTCACTTTGGAATTCCAATCTGAAAACTAAGAGGACTCCCTTTTTTACATGAAGTTTAAAGTACATAGAGCCAGTGGCCATGTAATTGTTTACATATTAAAATGTACCATTTTGGGGAGTGTGCACTGGTATTCTGTTAACTGCTGCTTACCACAACCCAGTAGCACCCCCTAGCAGAAATGTTAATTACATTTGTGGGCAATGCAGAGTTGAGCATGTTGATTTGGGGAAGGTGTGGTGGCGCCCCTTACAACACGCTCCCTTCCACCACCTGTAAATGTTCCTGGGTGGAAGTACCTTTATTTAAGGAGCCAATTAGGCATGTATTGTAGGCCAATTCAGGCAGCACTCTATATTTGTGAGTAGCCACATGCGCCATTTCAGAGCTATTAAGCTAGTGTAGGGACTATACCGAAAGGGTCCCACCATGGAGTGGTGGTATAGCTTGCTCACTTTGAATTCCAATCTGAAGACTAAGAGGACCCTTTTTATACATGAAGTTTAAGTAAGTAGAGCCAGTGGCCATGTAATTGTTTAAATATTAAAATGTACCATGTTTGAGGAGGGGTTGTGCACTGGTATTCTGTTGTTAACTGCAGGAAATGTAAACAACCATGTTTTGCTGTTCTAACACCAGTATGGTGGCAGTCAAGTTCTCACTCTTTAAAAACAAAAACGGGATGTGAATAAAACTACCAGCTGCATCAACAGTCTCTATAGAATGTTAGCAATTATTATTATTATTTTTTTTAACACATGGAGGCCTAAGGGGTTTTGGTGTCCCTTTAAGCAGCTGGTGGGGCAATTGTTTGGAAGATCTAACAAGCATTTTATCGCCACTAAAAGCCCCCAAACTCACCACAGAACATATAGACCCCAGAGCTTCGGGCCTGGTACTCCCCGGACCAGACCCCAGCTGTCATATGTCACATGACACTGTGAGTGCTGTACCTGTGAATAATGGGGCTTGTCTCCCCATATGGTGGTTGTTAAGGGTAATGAACTAAAACTGTAATGAACAATATGCTCGGAAAATGTTGCTCAAAAAAATAGGTATGAAAAATTGGGCGTTTTTACCTGGCCACCCAAGTTGTGAGTGTCCCAGGCCCCCCTACGGCTTGATCTGGCCCTGACTAAAATACATTCTTTTTAAAAATTTACATTCATACCTGTGCTGGGATTCCACCCAGTCCTGTTGCGGAACTGCCCCCACTTGCAGTGCCAGTGGTCCATTGGATTGTTCCATAGTTTAGGAAAATAAAAGACAAATTACCACCTGTGATCAGAACTGCTTGGAAAGTATTTGCCTGTCAAACAAAAGACAATGATTGCATTATCTACGAAATAGATGTCTGTTGGCATCATTCTCTAATAATTCCAGTATATTAACAAAATGCTAAAAAGTTATTTATTGGTCTCTCTATAGGCTTGTACTATTAAAACATAATTATCTGAAACTCAGTGTGAAATATCATCATTCAGATTGATGCAGGGTTGGAAGCATAATCACACTTCATGCATTTTTAAGGTAAACTTTATTCTTATTTAGAAAAACAGTGATCACATGTATTGCTGAAAGTCAACAACATGTAGAGATATGCTGAAGTTTAATTTTACCAGCGAAGTTCCATGAAGTCAGCAATTTTGCCACACAAAATATTTTGTGAATTTTGAGCATTCTACGAAACATTTCATGGGAGCAAATTTGTGAAATTCTGCCCGAGAAATGTGGAATTTCACCCATGAAGTGCAGCATTTCACCTGCGCATGGCAGAATTTCACCTGGGAGTGATGAAATTCCACTGCTCACGGGTGAAATTCTGCACTTTGCAGGCAAAATTCCTCATTTAGCAGTCAGAATTTCACACTTTGCATCTGTGAAATATTTCGTGAAATGTGCAAAATTCGCTAAATATTTTGTGGAGTGGAGTTTGACGGCTTCACCCATCTCTAACAACATGTAAACTGTTGATAAACAGCAGTTTATATGCAGTTGACATTTGCTGACAACTGAAATTAGCATTTAATTCTAACAAAATGAACAAAATGTACAAAAATTAAATTCCTTTTGAAAACATATATAAACATGAATATAGAAAGTGAGAAGTAAAGCTAGCTTATAAAGCTTTTGATAAACTCTATTTTTGCTTTTTGTGATGGGTATCAGCTACATGTGTACCCTACTGTGTAGCACAATGCAGTGCTGCCTTCATTTAACCACTCATACTGTCTCCACGTGATAGCTTTAATTATGATGTAATGGGTAGAAATAATGCTGGCTCCTGATTGGCCAAGAGATATTTTCAGTCAGACCATTATCCTAGCACAACAGATAGCTGAATGTAGCTCAACAAAAATATGTTTAAAAAGTATATCCAATTTACTAAAAAGGAGCTATTTCATAATCAGAATAAGACACTCCAGGGGTGCATTATGGTGGACTAATGGCCCTTTTCAGTGGTGGATCACCTTGTGCTTCAACCCACATAACATGGGTTGTTATGCCATCATAACACACTCCCTGTCATGCCTTATTGTTTAAATAAACTGTCACTGTGTTACTTCTGTACAGTGTTAAATGAATAATGTCTACAGTATAGTTTATTGCCCTTAGATGAAAGGATTAAAGAGCAATTTACTGTATTACAGCATGCGTATCTCTTTATAGATACTAGTTTATCATGTGACCTTGCACAAGTCTCTTGGTTGGCACAAACTCAAAGGACTGCAAGCCAAAACTATCATGATTTGAACCTAACTTAGGTATTGATTTACTGTGTGTCCTTGGGCAAATGTTTAAATTTGTGTGTGTGTCTTAGTCCTCACAGTTGTAAAATGTGAAAAGCATGGCTAGTCTATACAATATACATATCTGAGCTACTGTATCTTTGTGAAATTGAAGGACTAGCTATTTTCATTAATTTGAGTAGCTGTGGCAGCTAAGGTATTATGATAAAATAAAATGCTAAACACATGGGGCCTGATTCTAGAAGGGTGGTGTAAGTCGCCAAACACAACTTGTGCCACCCAAGCTGCGAGCATTGACCCTGCACCTATTCATTTCAGCTAAGTTCTGCAACTTGTGAGCATGCGAGGCCAGGCACGAACTGTGGGCACCTGGCAGCATGTCGCAAGTCACTACTGCAGGACATAGGTGCCCCTCTGTGCCCAGCAATGCTCAGGTGCCCCACAGGGCTGCCTACACCCCTCCATCCCCTAATCCCTCTCAAAGTGCCCCACAGGGTGGTGCAGTCAACCCCCCACCTGTGCCCTGACCCTGAGTCGCCAGTCGCAAATGCGGCATATACCCAATGATGCCCTGGTTGGCTAGTGCCCTCCCCGATCATTGTACAATAAACACATATCACCATTACCCTGGTAGTCTAGTGCCGCGATCATTGTACAATAAACACGTATCACCATTACCCTGGTAGTCTAGGGGCCCCCCAAACATAGTGACATAGATACGCATCACCCTCATTGCTCTGGTAGTCTAGTGCCCCTCCGAACATAGTGACATACATACACATCACCCCCACTGCCTTGGTGTTCAGCCGTCTCTATATTAACAGTATCATTACCTCAAGAGACCCCCACCTGCTGTTAGTGCTCATCTCCAGCACTTTCACTCATCCCAGATGGTGACTACACAGCTCATTCTCACCTCCATGAGTTATCATCGACTGAGGCAGCATGAGCGCCACAGGAAAGACGCCAGAAATTAATTTCTGAATGCATCTTTCCAGTGCTCATATTGCACCCAGTCGCTGCTGGCCATGGAGGTGAGAGTGGTGGGCTGTGCCAGTCGCCAGCTGGGGATGGGTGAGGGGTGCTGGGTGGCTGGCACAGCTGGGTGGGGGGCCACTAGACTACCAGGGAATTGGTGATATTACTTTATTCTATTATGATGGGGGTCCACTTTTATTCTATAATGATGGGGTTGCTAGACTACCAGGGAACTGGTGATATTACTTTATTCTATAATGATCGAGAAGCAGCTAGACTACCAGGCAATTGGTGATATATCTATTTTATACTGATTGGGGGGCACTAGACTGCCAGGATTTGAGGATAGTTATTTATTATATAATGATGGGGGGCAACTAGACTACCAGGGAGGAGTAATTGCTGCATTTGCGGCCGGCAACTCAGGGCTCAGGGCACAGGTGGGGGGATGGCAGCGCTGCTCTGTGGGGCTTGTGCTTACGGGTGTTTCGGGGGATGAGGGTATGGATAGCCCTGCAGGGCCCCACTGGGGTATGCTGGCATGGGGGGGTGGACAAGATGGCATGTCTGCAGGTGGGTCTATAGGACCCCAAGGAGGTGGCCGTATGTTATACCAACTAAATGCTGGTGTAACTTACGTTGCTGGTTGTCCTACGAGGGTTCTTGTAGAATCCCAACATTGGGGACTTTGTTACTGCCCTTCTGGAATGGGGTGCAACTGCTGCCATAAACTCCCTAGCGCCATGTCGCAGGAGGTTTATGGTGCAACTGCCGGTGTAACTGCTGTTCCGCACAAGTGGCCTGCGACATGTCGCAGGCCACTTTGTAGAATAGCGCATGTCGCAGCTGCTGGTGTGTTGCCGTACGCGCCATTCTACTTGGGCAACTGCTGTTATGCCAGGCGTCCTCTAGAATCTGGCCCATGGGTTAGATCCATTTAGTGCACAATCATTTATGGTGCAATAGTCCCACCAAGATTTCCAACTGGAGAAAACCAAACTGGATTATAGACTTCCCAGCAATAGCATTTTCTCCTGTTATAAACCTATCTCCATTCTTATAGAATATCCTCAGTATTTCATTGAGGCATTTGTAGTTTCATTTATGCACTGCAGCACATCATAAGAAGTACTGTGACTTGCACAACAAGTGTTTCCCTTTTGTCTGAGCCCAACAAATGCCTATTTAAGTGTGATGCTTCCAATTTTTGATCTATTAACTAAATGACAGGCTCAGTCATTCAAATTTTGATTTAGATAATGTATGGGCAACCATACATAATATACCTGTGTTTTCACTGAGGGGTTGAGATAACGGCATAAGGACCTCAAGAGTAAAGCCTTTGAGAATGAGTTAACTCTAAGATAGAAACACATAATAAATTGTGTATGGTTGCCCATATCTTCATTTTTTTTATAATTTATGGTTTCATATGAATGACTTTTTAGATGCCAGAGCAGGCATACTGTAGCTTCTGAAGCACCTCTTGCAATAAACAAAGTTCTTTTCTAAATTTAGTCAAGTTTAAGATGACACTCTGAGTGATCCAGTTGTATCATGCCATTAATGTTATCGATGATATAGTTTGTAGGACTTGGCATAATGTTTCAGATCTACAACAGACTGGGTTTAATCTCCAGTATAGCCTATATGTTCTTTCTCACTACAATTTATGTGATATGAGAGAAATTCTTAGATGTGATTGTTGACGTCAGTGATACAATTTCAGCATGTCGAGAAACAGGCTTTCACAATATTACTTTTATGTTGCAGTCAATTTAATTATTTCTGGATGAGATTTTGAGGCTCCTTTAGATTTAAATGCAAGTTGGGGGACCCATTCCTTTAAACTGGCAGAGTGTTCATTACTAAACTCCACTACAGCTGTGTATGGGGATCTGCACTTAGTGCAGGATTTTCTTTCTCATAGCATGTATCTCTTTCCTAGAAACCTTCTGTCTTACCTTGTGGAATAGTAGCACCATGGCAGAGCATCAATATAGTACTTTAGATAGAAATTGGGTTTGATTTCCAGTGGGAAATATTTTTTCTTTCTCACTACATGTTATGTTGTAGCATGCCTCTCAGTCTAGATACCATCTTTCTCAGCATGTAGAATAATTGCACAGTGGCAGGTCACCAGGACAGTAGCTGGGACTGCTTGGTGGGAATCATTATATCCATCTGACTGAGAATGCAATACAAAGCACCGAGGCAGTTGTATATGGGGGGGGGGTCTGAAATGAATGAAATATATGATTTTCTACAGCATGCATCTATACCAAGAAACCATGTGGAAGGACAGCACAGTGGAAGAGCACCAAGACACTAGTTGGAAGAGGCCCTTGCTTCAATTTGCAGTGGTGAAAATTTGTCTTTCTCAATGCAATTTAAGTGGTTAGCATTCATCTGCATCTAGAGACCTTGGGCTCAAGTCTCAAAAGGGTCAGGAATAATGCAAGGTGCTTGTGTCACAAAATATGAAGCAAGGGACTCACTGCACCTCACCTTACATAATTCCTGATTCTCAAAATGAGATCATGGCACCAAGGGGACCAAGTGCACCAGACACCCTTGCACCTGGCTTGCGACATGCCACAGGAAGCATCATGGTGCTGTGTGGTGTTGCCCCAGCAGGCAGCTGCCATATCCACTAAGGTGGAATTTTGGATGGGCAGTAATGCCGGTGGTGCCAGCCCAGAGTTAAACTACTCCTGAACTGATCTAATCCCTGGTGCACCAAAATGGAACACACTGGTAGCCCCCCCAGGCCACAGCAGTAGTGTTGCCCAGTAGGCAGCTGCCATATTCCTTAAGGTGGAATTCTGGAAGGGCAGTAATGCCAGTGGTGCCAGCATAAAGTTAGACCAGCCCTGAAGTAGTCTAACTCTAGGTGACCCAAAAGGTTCCCACCAGCAGACCCTGCCCCCTGGCCACAGCAGTGGCAGTGGCACTAACCCACAGCCATACAGGGGCACTGAGTACTGTGCCATTTTTGAGCCAGGTGGTACTGCACCAAGACTCTGGGAGGCTCACTGAGACCCAGGGCCCACCGCTTGCACTGCTGCCCATTGACATTGATGGTGGTGGACTGCTGCCAGGCACATACACAGGATGGCTGCACTGCTGTTGACATGGAGTGATGTAGGGGTGTGTGTGCCCTCCATCATGCCAGGGGCACATGTGGGGTGTATGTAGTGTTCTGGCTACCTTGCTGCAAGGGGCAGGGACATACCCTGGCATGCCAGCCAAGGGTCCCAGTGCTGGCAGACTATATTGATGCCAGCAGGTGGGGCCAGACTACTGCAGCAGACATCAGGCCCCCCTCCCATGGGCAACACATTTGCTGATGCTGTCAGTGCTGCATGACTGTCCCACATCTTGCAGCATTCCTCTTCCATGCACCTTCCATTTGCTTCATGGGTGTGTTTGGTGCAAGCTGTGGTACTTTGGAGATAGAACCCCTCCTCTTTTGAGAATCCCAGGGTGCAGTGAGGATCATTGCAAGCTGCCATTGGTGCAGCTTGTGCCAGGTTTTGAGAATCAAGTCCCTTATATTCCACTATGTGGAATCACAGAACAATGGTATACAACCAAGACAGTAGCTGGGTAAGCATGGGTTTGATTCTTAGTCAGGAACATTTTTTTTCTTTCTCACTACAGTTTATGTTGTTAGCATGCATTTCTTTCTAGAAACCTTTTGCCTCAACAAATGGAATGATAGCACAGTGACAGTAATTAGGGGTGCTGAAATCAAATCCCACCGGGGAACAGTTTTTATTTCTCACAATTTATGTTGTTAGCATACATCTATCATATGACAGAAATTGTTTGATGTTGCTTCTTATATCAGTGATAGTGCTTTCAGGGTTTTAAATAGGTTTTCAGATATCAGAATTGTTAGTTACTCAGGAATGAAGAGCATGGACAGCCTAAATGTTCCACTTTATGGAGATTAACCAATTGCAAGAATGTGTAATAGAAGTTTCGCAATCATTGCTCATGAGACCTTTTCCTTTTACAAAAGATCGTGCTGACTCCAGAGGCCCTAGTGCAGGAACTTATCAGTTTAACATTTCAGAGTTTGTATATTGTCTAGGGTATGCTTGTTTATAATGTGAGGTGTATGTGTTTTTTGCTTGCATGTATGTGTTTGTATTTTACAGCACATTTGTATATACTCTGTAGCATGTGAAGGTGTCCTTTGCTATATAAAAATGACACATCCATGCCATGACACTCCTCAGTACCACTGTTACTTTGATTTACTCTACCATTCTTATAGATTTTGAAGAGACTGTGGGTGCCATTATTTACTTTTAGCTTGAATGAAAATGCAGCTGTGCTAACAGTGTGGTGGGAGACAGCACAAACTGAAGTGGATTATGAATATGCAAAAGAAACTTTGTAGAATGTGCAGAATAGTTTAGAATATGCACAATATATTTTAATTTGTGATTTTCATACATAGCAAGCACTAACCATATACTATAATATTATGCTGAACCATCAGAAATGGTGTAAACAATCCGGATCCCAGGAATCCAATTGACTCTTATACAGTATGTCTCTAGTGGCTATTGAAAATACATTTAAGAGACTAAGAGCCAGACCCACAAAAGATTTTGTTTGCCCTCTGCACTAATGAAGGCCAGTGCAAGGACACAAAGTGCCCCTCTGCAGATGTAGGAGACTCTGTGCCATCTACAATTGTAGTGCCTACCCCTTTCACATCCTCTCCTGCTTCACCTGCATGTCTGTAGGGAGACCCAGGCTGGGGGTAGGCAGGGATCAGGGATGTACTTCCACACAAAATTAAAAGGAAAATATGCACCCAGCAGTGGTACGGTGGCTGGTAGCATTATATCTGGGGGAATCCAGCAGTAATGCTTGCCCACACATGGCATAAGTCATGCCTAGGACCCTCAAAACATTCTTGTGGCCAGTTTTGCCATTGTGTCTGTTGCTCACAGCCTTCTGACAATAAATAAAAAGAACTATGCAAAATCTATTGACTCTTTTGAATGACAGCCCATGGTCTACAACCTAATGAATATTCAGAGAATGTAAAAGTTCAAGAAGGTTTGGAGGTGTACGTTTAAGAATAAACAGGGATCATGAATTTGTTCCTCATTAAAATATTTTCCTCATGACAGCCATACTTTGGTGTGCAGTGGTGTCTGAAGTCAGGAAACTGCTCTTTGAAGTTCCCAGCTTTGTGTGACGCGCCTACTTTGTGTAATTCTTTGAATAGTGAAGTACCTGCTTGGCTGAGTGAATTAGCACTTTGCTGGCGAAGTACTAGGCATAGTGGTCTAATGAAAAACAAAATCTGCACCCTTTGTGTTAGAGACACCCACTCCCCTCTCACCATGCCATATCAATGTTTACTAAAGCCCTGCACTTGTCCATCTGCTATGCACCCACTTCCCTCCTCCCCTCCTACCCTGCAAAGACCATACTTTAATGTGTTGAGTTACCGGCATGTTTGAATTGACTGCCTGCAAATCCAAGTTCTTCCCAACGTCCCCCTCTCCATCTCAGAAATTTCTTAAAAGAGATCCCCGTCTTCTATCCTAGTACCAATACTTAACTGACTGATAACCAGCCAATCATTTATACTACTAGGACAGACCTCACTCATCATTTATTCAAATTAGGACACTGGAGATTGAAAATGCTTGCTTCACAGTGGGATGATTTTCTTCTTTACAGGTACAGTAACTTAGCTGAACCATTACACTGATTACAGATTGAGGGAGTACTCCTGACCAATCAGAGCACTCCTTTCCTCTGTGTGTGAGGCACTCTTATTCCATGAAGAGCATCTCATGCGCAGATGCCCTGGAAATGGGCACATTCTGGGAAGTTTATTTAAAAAAATATATATTATTGACGCTTCCGATCAATAATATATTAATATGGTCCCTGTCACCACTCATTGATGAAAATGAGTGGTTTCACTTGCCTTCAGTTGGAGCCAGAACAGCTCAGCTTTGCTTTGCTGTTCTCACTCCTGCTGAAGGTGCGTGAAACCACTCGTTTTCAACAACGAGTGGCTCTGAGGGATGTATAAATACATAAACTGGAGTTTGGGGTCTTTGGGGGAGAGGAGAGGATATTTATTAGCAACAGCATGGGAAATGGAGGGAAGGGTCCATAAAAAATTACTCAGATGTTGAGTGGAAAGTGGGGGGCACTTACGATTTGCAGGTTGGGGGCATTAGAAATGGATGAAGTGACTGAAATTCACTTCACAAATTAATTCACAAAAGCTGGCAAAATTCACATAGTACCAAGTTTTCATGAGGAGAAGTCACCTTTTTTCTATGCAAATTGACTTAAACTGACCAGTAAAATTGCCATATGGCTGACTTCACCTGAAAAAGTGTCACTTTTCCTGGTGGAGTCCGGTGAACTCTGGTGAAGTTGAGAAGTGGAAACTCTGTGAAGTAATTTATGAAGGCAAGTTTTGCTACTTTGCTGGAACTTTGCCAGCAAAGAAAAACTATGAAACATCTTTAGGGAGCATATTAACATAATGTAATGTGAGTTGCCATGCCAACCCATGTCCAGCTGATCATGAAACCATAATAATCCATTAGTCATCACTTCAAAAAATCTAGTACAGAGCAAAAATTAGGAGGGAGGAAGAAGATCAGTGCCTCCAGATTATATGTACTATGTCAAGCTGTTATGAAATTATATTAATAGAAAGCAGATAATGCTTTTCTTTTAAATTTATCTTTCATCTGATATTATGTATTCAGAAACTAAAATCAAAATATAAATGTTGCTTTTCACCAGTAAATCTATAAATCATGTATTTATATACTGTTGGACAGAGAAATAGTTTTATTCTCCTACCTTTCTTGATGATGAACCATAATAGGCTACTCTATCCCAGGTGGCCACAAATACCCAGGTGGCAGTAAAAGGCAAATCTGGGAAGTATCTGTTGATGTCTGAGGTAGCCCGATTAAGAAGCCGACATTAGTGCTTTGCCTGTAGTACACACTCCCATACAATCTGTTGTCCACATCTGCCCAGAATGGGGCTACAAAGGCTCGCCCATCTGACAGTGGAAATGCTTCAGGTGTGTACTGTGACACAGATACTCCAAAGGAAATAACTCCATTATTGTTCACCTGAAGAAATAAAAAGAGGCGCATTATGGTGTGTATATGATACCAACATTTATAATAACTGTTCTGATTGACTGAAGGTCTAACAGACCAGTATCATGCACATGTAATAAAAATAGCTACAACAGATTATTTATTTGTACAAAGTGAAATTGTTATGTTGATCTTTTTATGCATGTCTATCTTCTGTTTTGTGTCACAAACTCACTCAGCAGGTCAGGCCCTCTACTCCCAAAGTACCAACCTCTGAGCGCAGTCTTGTGAACAGTTTAACAGACAAGGTAACCCTCTTGTCTGTTTTGTGAGTTCGATCAACCTTTGGTCTCAAGTTCTGAGGGATTCAAACTGTTAACTCCTTGCTAGCGTACCCAATGTGCAGGCTCAGATATATCTGTCTCCGGGGGGCCAGATATCTTTGCCTATGGGCACCTAACCAGGTAATACAGAGATGAACCCTTAAAACTTTAATAAAGACCTCAGATTTAAAACGCTTCTCTTTCCAGTTTGGTACTACCATTCAAGCTTATGCCTCGTGTCTACTATAACCATATGCTTTTCTTACAACTAAAAGAAATCAAAGACAGACCAAATAATGCTCTAAAAAGAGTTTTTGCTAAAATAGATAAAATATGGAAAACACAAAATACATAACTTCTTCTATCAAAAGACATACAAATCTTTTAAAAGAACAAGGTTTAAAACAGTGCAATTCCTACAACAATATTTAGACTTGTCTAGCTTATCTAAATACCTGTTTTACAAGTGCTCACAGATGGTTTGTTGTCAGACTCCTAGGTCAAAAAGTCTCTGTAAAACATAATTATACCTTAAAGTAAACTGTATTTGCCACCCCCTTTTGTGTGAGGTCATCCAGTTCCTCCCTGTCAGAATCTCTGAAAAATATATACAGTATTTCTATACAACCACAGGATGTATTGTCAAAGTATTACATTCTGCAATCCTCAGCATAACTCATGTGTGTCAAATGACATCTCTTTGATATTTAAACAGTATCCTCTGTCACACAGACACCAAAGCATTTATGATCCCGCCCTAATATATCACAACCTGCTTTTCTTCCTCTGGAAGAGTCATAAAATGGATATGCTGAACTCAAGCTTCTTAACCCTATAATTAGCTTCAGGCTTTTCCACGTAAGACATTGTCTCTAAAATCTGTTTGTGTATAATCTCACATGCTGTTTCAGAATTTTCCTCATGGCTTTCATCTTTCAGCTGAAACCGGGGTTGGGGGGGCGAGTGAGGTTATTCCAAGGGCACCGGCATTTTTAACAGGCACTTCAATGCCACATTTCTGGTATATTAAGAAATAAAAATGATACAGCACTCAGAGCTGGCTGTCTATGTCACATTTTGCACTTGATTTTAAAATGTGTACAACAGATTTCTATGGTCTCATGATGGAACAATAACATTTTCTACTACTGCTTTATTACAAACAATGCTCACACTTTATTTTAACACCACAATTGCAGTGCAGTTAACTACAATGTAGCTTAGGGAACAAAGAGCTACCATATAATGTAATTATTAAATAATCTTTTTATTCTTTTCACTTATTCTTCACCACTCTATCAGTAATTATAAAACACAGTGATGAGGTAAGTACTTTCTTTGTCCAGTTGTTATAGTCAAATTATTTGGATGCATATAATCATGGCTACAACTGTGAGCATAAAATACTATTTAATAAGAAATATTTACATATAAGTATAACCTGAAAACTATGACTGACATTCTCCATTTTACACACCCATGTATAATGGCAAGTGTATAATGGGGAATGCATGACTTTGAACTATCAGTTAAAAACGGATGTGACAGTAGTTTTAAAATTCTCATACTAATAAATCCACTGCTGTTGCATTATACCTCCCAACTCCATAACACAAATGATACTCAAACAGCATCACAAAGAAAACTTTAATATAATTTCATAGATTTCTTGGCATTTTCATCTTGTTGTCACTTAGAGTGTGAAGCAAGCCAGAGGTTATAGTTTAACATGTCACATAGAAACTACAGTAGATGTTGAATGTAGAAAAAGGCCCAAAATCTCATTCATTTGGCCCTGTTCTACCTAAGGTTGGATGTGATGGTCCTAGCAGTTAGGTTCTCTGTCATAACGGTGATCGTGGAGGGGTGATCGCCATTTGGGCTAGTGTACATTGCCGAAAATGAATTACGGCAATGTACACTCATGGTGACCAGAAAACCGGCAACTGTTTTTCTATGTTATGCTGGGAGCTTTGCCCCCCACACCCCCCTACTTAAGGATTCTCAACTCCAGGGGTGTGTAAAACTTAAAAAAAATTAAAACCCCAACCAAAGCAAAAAAGATCCCACCCAAAACCGTACCTGGCACCCTCCCAACCCTAGCCCACCACCTACCCACCACACAACATGGCCAACTCAGCAGCTGGCCACCACACTCCACTCACATACCCTCCCTCCTCCCTCCTCTTCCGCCCATTGTGCAATGTGGTCCCTTCCCCCTCTGCTGCACGTGTGTATATAATGACATCTTGTCGCTGTACTCACCAACCCTGTATCCAGTCACTACCCTGACAGTTAGCCCAGAACACAGGAGCCATGATTGAGTCACCCTTTTTGAAAGTGCTCATTCGTGGTCACTGTGTTCACTGCATACCTAGCAGTTACATTTTCCTTGATCCCCCTTTCCCTACTGTTTTTACTCTTGCCTATCCCATATACAGTAATAATTCCAGCCATGTTTAAATTCCTCTACCAAATTTAGCACAGATAACTTTCTTAGCAGCTTGTTCTACCTGCCTACCACTATCTCCATGAAAAAATATTTCCTTACATCCTTCCTGAATCTGCTACATACCAACTTCATTGAGTTCCCCTTTGTGCCTGTGTTCTCATGTGAACAACTCCTGGCAATCTACTCTGTTTGTTCCATAGGGATACTTGTTGCTCTCTATCATATTCCCCTTTCCCTTCTTGCCTCCAAGGTGTACATGATGAGATCTAACCTCTCAATTTAGGATTTCCATTGTTGTCCCTGGATCATTTCAGTTACCCTTCTCTGTACTGCCTCCACCTTGCCTCTGTCCTTCCTCAAGCATGGGCTCCAGAACTGCACACAGTGGTCCAGGGGTGAATAAATGAGAGATCAGTATAGGGTCAGGATTACTTCCCTTCCCTTCTCCTACTGCTGATCACCCTCCCTACACACCCTAGCATTCTATTTGCCCTTACCACTGCATTGTTAGACTGGGCTGAAGATTTCAAGTTGCCAGTGACATAACTCCCATGTTCCTCATGTTGGTTCTCTCAGGTGTTACTCCTCCAATCCGAAATTCTGTTTTGGGGTTCTTGGCTCCTGTATATATTAGCTCCTGTCGATACTACCTTAAACTCCTTTGCACTGAATTTCAACTGACATACCCCAGATTATTTTTCTAGCTTCTCTAAATCCTCTATCATAATTTTAACTCCCAGCTCATTGTTCACCTTTCAACAAATCTTTGCATCATCTGCAAAAAGTCAGATATTCCCCAGGCTCCCTACCACAGTGTCATTGACTGGCCATTAAACTGATGCCTGTGGCATGCCACTGATGATCCCCCTGTTTTCTAACCAATCTCCAACCCTCCTAGATCTACTGCTTAGCTCGTTTCTTACCCATCCAGTAATCTTATCTCCTAACCCATCACTGCTCAGCTTCTTGACCAGCAGCCTATGTGGGAGAGTCAAAGGCTTTGCTAATGTTCAAATATAGTATGTCTATTGCCTTCCCAGACAATCCCCTTCATTACCCTATCAAAGAAATCAAGCACGATCTTCACCTTGTAAATCCATGCTGCCTATTCACCTGAAGTCTATTTGCCTTTAGGAACACCACTGGTGTCTCCTTTATTATGGCCTCCATTTACCTCCTCACTATAGACATTGGACTGACTGATCTATAGATACCTTTTTCATCCCTTCTTCCACTGTCATGCAGGGGCACCACATCTGCCATCTTCTTGTCGCTAGGTACCATCCTTGTTACCAGGAAGCAGTTAAAGGGATCAGACAGTGGTGTGGATAAGACTTGCAACATTTATGTCAGCACCCATGGGTGCAGCTTTCTCTAGCCTGTTGCTTTATCTACCTTTAGTACTTTTTACACTTCCTGTACCCGTCTCTCAATAAGCTCCACATTGATGCCCACTTCCCCTCGCTCTCTTGCCTGATGACACATTCAGGCAAGAGCTCCTTATCCTATGCAGGACTCAGAATACTGAACAGAAATGTTAATTTTGTATGTTTGCCTTTCATTCATCCTCGACACCCCACCCCTCCTTTTTTAAGTCTGCATGTCCCTGATTGGATTTGTACTTCTGCTGTATGTATCAGAAGAACACTCTAACCCTGCATCACTCCGTCTGCTGTCCTCAGCTCTGTATTTGACTTTGCACTTTTGCTTACCTTGCTGAACTCCTTGGCCTTGATAAGATACTCATCCCAATCTTCCCCCATTAGTCTGGACATGTTCTCTTTGATTGAGTTCCTTTTTTCTTTACTGCAACCCTCACTTCCCTCATGTACCACATAGATTTTTGCTCTCTTGCTCCTTTCCATCACTGTAATACAGAGACCTGTAGCCTCTATTACCTCTTTCTTAAGTTCCACTTACTCTTTTTTTTTTTTAGTTGTTTAACCAGGAGTAGCACACTAAGCTGAATGCTTTTTCACAGGTGCGACCTGGGAGCACAGGGAAGTTAAGTAACTTGCTCAGGGTCACACAGCATGCAAGTGGAAGCTGTGGGATTCAAACCCAGGTCTGGTCTGCTGGATGTCACCAGATTTGCAGCTCAGAGCCTGAAACCACTGCACTATACTGCCTCCTACCACCACTGCCTCTCCCACCCTTTCAGCATCTCCCTCAGCATGGCCTGCATCTTCTCAAATTCTGACATTCTAAAGCAAGCACCTTAGTCTGGGTATGTGTTCTATCAGGCTGAAGTTTCATATCAAACAACATGGTCCCATGATCTCTGATACCCAATGGATCATGGACTGTGACCTGACGGATGTTGTCCAATTTGTGAGCAACAGATCAAGTAAGACTCCCTCTGTAGTAGGTTTCTCCACTCTCTGCAGTAGCAATACCTCCTGAAATGTCTCAATCAGCACTTAATTGCTGCTATTTGTTGCCCTAGAAATGTTCCAAGTCATATCTGGCATGTTAAGGTCTCCAGTCGGCACCGGTGAGCAGCACTTTCCCATGCTTTGCTGCCATCCATATATCATTTATCGGTTTCTTTTCAGCTACTTCTTTCTGATATCGGTGCCTATGTACTACTTCGATCCTGATGCTTCTCCTCGTGCTCATGACTACCTGCACCAGACTGTCTCTGAACCCGTGCACACCCTTATGTTCTTGACAACAGTGGCTTCTATTTCCTCCCTTACATATAATGCTACCCCCCCCCCCCCCTTGCTACCTGTTCTTTCTGAATAATGCATAACCTGGAATGGTCTGGTCACAGTCATGGTGCTGTGTGACCCACGTCTCTGTGATTACTTCCAGTCCAGCAGGGCTTTGTCTGTAGGCCACAACTCTTATTTCCCAGGCTCCTGGCATGTGTCCACAGAGTTTCCAGACCCCCTTCTTATACTTTCTTATAGAGTTTCCTATAAGAAAGAAAGTATAAGAAGGGGGTCTGGAGACTTTCTTTCTTATAGTGTTTCCTATCCCCCTTCCCCTGCTTCACTCCTGTTTTAAACCACAATCTCCCCTTGTGTTACAATGCCTCAGATGGCATACCATTTCCCTTTATAACCCTCTTGCCTCATAATGCCAGGCTGACTGAACCTTGTCCCTTCCCAACACCATATTTTTCTCCGGTACCCACTATTCTAATTTTCTTTTCTACTTCCCCCTCCCATTTGTTTCATGCCTTGTGTGCTTTTTTTGTGCTGGGGAGGGCTAGTTGGCCCTCCTCAGTTATGTATCTGTGCCTAGTGTCAATTGTGCTGCCTCATTTCTTTCTTTATTGAAATGTGTTTTAATGTTCACCACAAATCTGTGCCCCAACACCTTGATGCTCTCCTTGTTGGGGTGTAGGCTTTCCCACTTGAGTAGCTCCACACACCTCTAAGCATGGCCTCAGTCTCTTAAAAACATAAACCCCTCTACTTTAAGTCACCACTTCAGCCATGCATTAAAGTTGCTTTTAAAATGGAATATAAAACACTAACCAAATTAAACAGCTTTAGTGGTTAGAATACAGCACCTGACCATTGATTATTTACCTAAGAACTGTACAGTTTATAACTAACATGCCCCAGTTCTCCTAACATCAACCTAACTAAATAAAAATAAAACCTTTTTCCATTAAAATAAATTTATTTCCACTTTTTAAATGCAAAACCCAACAACAAGGCATTGGTTTCTTCAAAATAAGTGCAGTTCCTGGGTTCATTCAAAGGCACATGGCCTTTGCTACCAAATTCACCTATTCTACCTGGCATCAACATAACTAAAGGAAAACAAAATATTTTTCCATTAAAATGTTTTTTTCCATTTTGCAGTAACCCATTCCAGATCATAGGTTTCTTGAAAAATAATTCTCTTCTCATGTGCACTGAAAGTCACTCTGCTGTTGGTCTTATGCCTTCCAATTCACCCAGGGCATCCATTAATTCTCTAGAAAGGCATGCTGAACATATCTTAGGCAAATCCCTAGTATTAAAGCATGGGGACAGTAATACCCGTGAAAAGGTAACACCCCTCACTCTTTCTTTTTCTAATTTAGTATACTTTATTAAAATTTGGTGACACCCCCTACTCTTTCTCTTAGTGGGAGCCTTCTTCCCTTCTTAGCTTGTCCCAAATGGATGGTGCCTTCCTTCTCCTTTCTGGCATGCTAATCCCGACTACCTCAATGTGTGAATCCAGAAAATCTTCCTCCAACAGAAGTAGTTATCTGTTACACGTACTGTGTGCACACAGCGTTAAATTTGTTTCCCATCCCCTTTCCCTTCTCTCTCATTCCCGACAACTGCTCATTTCCACTTTACAGGCCTTAAGACCTTCTTTTGTGGCTGGGACTGTAGAATCCCTATCACTCATTAACTCTACTCCCCAATGACATATTTGGGCTTTAACATCTCAAGCTCAGTTATTAGAGCATGGAAATGCCTACAGTTGAGACAGTGGCTATTTTCCCAGAATACACTCTGGTTTACCACAATGCCACAGCCCCTATACTCCACCCCATCCTGTACCAGTGTTGTCCCTGCCTGAAAAACAGATGCTTGAAAGTCTTTGTCATCTTATCCTAGCCTGTTTCCCCAAATATCACATCACTTACAGAGAACCTTGACTGTACACAACACAGCCTCACCCCCTGCAGGATTATAGAAAAATACCACAACACATTCAATTTATTTTTCAGGCTTTAAGCGTACCTTACCCCAGTGGAACCCTTATGGTGACTGAGCAGAGTCCTCTGCTGACCTACAGTCTACCTTACAGGTGCCAGCCTCCTTCTCATGATCCTAAATCTTGGGATCAGAAACGTGAAGGGTCAGTAGCACCTGTAGGGCTTTAATAGGTGGCTGCAAGCATGTCATAGGTTGCTAATGTTGATGTAGTCCCAATCATTCAATAATAATAATTACGAGCATACAAAACTAACCAGCAGAAGAATGCCTTATGTGTTGTCTAGTGTGTTCAACTACAGAGCCTCTTTCCCAGTAACTATCGTGGGCTCTGCCCCCTCCCCACCAACTCTGACCCTCCCCTTCTCCTGTCCCACCTCCTCTTGAATCCCCTCACCATCTTTAGACAGAACCTCCTCTGGGATTTCATTCCACCCCATTTCAGTTAGAGATGTTGCAAAATTTAATTCTGCCAGCGAAATCACAGCGAAATCACCAATTTCGCCAGTGAAATATTTCACGTAATTACGTGCTTGTGGCAAAATTTTGCTAATTGCTATGGAGTAATTTCACTGTAAATTTCGCCTTACATTAATGTTAGGTGAAATTAGGTGAAATTGGGCTTGTCACATGATTTACTCTTTGCAGGTCACATGGGTGACTGTAAACAGGCAGGAAGTAACAGATTTAGTTTGTTTGCTACGTTGCTGGAGAGTTTGGAGAAACAGGCAGCAGCAGAGAGATTGTTCTATGTGGTACTGTTGGTACACAGCCTTTAAAACAAATAATAATTGTTCTCTTTTCTTTATCTTTTAGTCTATCTGGTGTGTGTGTTTATTATTTCCTTTCTGTGACTGAGATCGTGTGTGTGTGTGTGTAAAACCACCTCACTCTCTCTTTCGTTTTCTCTTTTTTTTTTTTGTAGGAAGGAGTTGTAGCCTAGAGATGGATGGGAAAGGTCGGGACAAGGTGGAGACTAGAAGAAGGCAACTGGACTACCCCACCCAGTGTTCGTGTAACAGGTGGGCCTTTATGTCTGTGCCTCCACAGCAGGAGCATGTGCCCTCCACCCCAGCAGGAGAATGTAGTCCCCACTCCCTAGGAGCAGCGTGAGCCCCTCACCCCTCCCAGCAGCAGCAACAGCAGCATGATATCAATCAGGATGAGGAGCCTCCCATTGTACAGCAGCAGGAGCATGTGCCCCCCCACTCCCCAGCAGCAGCATGTGACTCCCACCCCCAGAAGCAGTATGAACCCCTCGCTCCCTCTCAGCAGCAGCAACAGCAGCATGATACCCATCAGGGTGAGGATCCTCCACTGTACAGCAGCAGGAGCATGTGCCCCCACCCCAGCAGCATGTGCCCCCACCCCCAGCAGCAGCATGTGACTCCCACCCCCAGGAGCAGTATGAACCCCCACCCTCCCACCAGCAGCAACAGCAGATGATACCCATCAGGATGAGGATCCTCCTGTTGTTCAGCAGCAGGCATGTGCCCCACTCCCCAGCAGCAGCATGTGACTCCCACCCCAGGAGCAGTATGAGTCCTCGCCCCTCCCAGCAGCAGCAACAGCAGCATGATACCCAGTCAGGATGAGGATCCTCCCACTGTACAGCAGCAGGCAGCAGCCCCACCCCCAGCAGCAGCATGTGACTCCCACCCCCAGGAGCAGCATGAGCCCCCCACCCCTCCCAGCAGCAGCAGCAACATGATGTCCATCAGGGTGAGGATCCTCCTGTTGTCCAGCAGCAGCATGTGGCCCCACCCCCAGGCAGCAGCAGCAGGCACCTCCAGATACCATTCCCCCAGCTGGAGCATGTGCCCTCACCTCCCTGAGCAGGAGCATGATGTGGCCACTATCCCTGGGACATCAGCCGTTGGTCCCACAAAAAGTGTCATCAGCTGTGTGGTGTTTTTCACCAAAAACACCATTGGCAACACAGTGGTGATCTGCAATTTGTGTGGCAGATCTGTTCGAAGGGGCAAGACTTGGGGTCATTTTGGTGCTGGTGGCCAAAGGAGCCATCTGCAGCACCACCACCCTGCAGATTGGCTCAAAA
Source organism: Neoceratodus forsteri (assembly GCA_016271365.2). Classification (NCBI taxonomy): domain Eukaryota; kingdom Metazoa; phylum Chordata; order Ceratodontiformes; family Ceratodontidae; genus Neoceratodus; species Neoceratodus forsteri. The sequence continues at coordinate 84,553,506 of CM028138.1, forward strand.
ACCAAAAAGAGTTGGCAGCAGGCAGAGGGGCCTGGGGTGCTGAGCAATTACAAGGGGAAGGGTTAGGGGGCCAGTAGGAGGAAGGGGCCAGTAGTCAGCAGAGTTGCTGCACATGTAGGCGGCAGTGACAGCAGTAGTAGCAGCAGGAGGCAGCTGCAGAGCCCACATCACTCTCACCCCACAGACACAGGCATCACTGGGTTCATGGTGGTGACCCAGCACAGCCTGCAGCCGCCCCAGCTGCTCATGTTCCAGCACCAGCATCAGTGAACCAAGAAGACCTGACAGTGGTGTGCAGAGGGTGGAAGCTCTGTGCACTGAGTTCAATGATTTCTACCAGGAGGTCAGGGAGGACCTCAGAAAACTCCTTGAGGAGCAACAGAAAATGTCTGAACTCCTGACGGAGCTGCATGGTGGTGTTGGTGGTGGTGGCAGGGCAGAAGTGGTACTTGGCACCGGTGCAGTGTAACTGTCCAGACCAGAAAAGCTAATGTCTGCACAGCACTGGCAGCAATTTTTTTTTTCTTTTCTTTCTCCTGTCCTTGCTTTCTTAAGGTCACTCTTCCCTTATCTGCACCCTCTAAAAATAACAAAAGGAAAAAAAAAGTATATATATATTTTCTGTGCTCTTCTTCTTCTATATCCTTTTGTTTCTTTTTGTCCAGTTTTTAGTGTGTTATGCAATGTTTATGCTCCCTCCCTGTCCTCTTTCATATGTATACCCTGTCCCTGACCTGACCCTTATGATGTGCCCCCGGTCATATATTACTGTCTGTCAGTAACTTTTAGTCTTTACCCATAATCACTGTACCTTTCTACTTGGTTTATGTTAGTCTCTCTATATGTATTTCCTCCTCCTATCCACAAATGTCAAGTATTGTAATTTGTAAATTGTTCCTATGAACAAAATGTTTTCCCAAAGCTATGTGTGATGTTGTGGGCTGGCAGTTGTTTTGACTGTGTGCAGTATCAGTCTGAATGAATATATACACAACAATCATAGAAACATAAGTACTTTTATTGCTAAGTTAAACATAATGTAAATTATTTTTGTGCTTAACACACACAACCCCATGGCTTGCCACAATGTTAACTTGGTGTTATAGTCCCCAACCATACCCCCACCACCCGGTCCAAAATATGCTCTAGTAGGGCTACAGTTTAACACAGCCTCTTGAAGTCATGCTGTGCAGAGCAGGCATGATAAGATGAGAAATACAATATGATCGGAAGAAAAAAATAGGATGACATTGAGAATGTGGAGTGAGACAGAGTGTTGCCACTGTCTAACACGGCCCATAATTCCTGAAATGTTTCCCAAAAAATGTTACAGTAAATCAAGACCGAAATTAGGTCTCAGCCATGATGTTTTAGGGTGCCCCCCCACCAACACCAACACCCAGACATTAAATAGCTAATTTAAGGCCTGTTTTCAAAATATTTCTGCCTGAAACTCACTGCTGCTGCTGCCAAACAGGGCCTACAAGTCCAGAAATGTTTACCAAAAAAATGTTCCATCAAACTGAGACTGAAATGTGGCATCAGTCCTGATGTTTTAGGGCACCCCAAGCACCCAGACATTGTTTCTGCCAATGCAGCGCAGACAGTCAATGTCCAGAAATGTTTCTTAAAAAAATGGTAGATTAAATTGATGCAGAAATCTGGTCTCAGCCATGATGTTTTATGGCGCCCAAGCCACCACCCTGACCAAATGATGGTCTTTGGTCCACTCTTTACAATTGTTTTTCGGCCACATCTTGGTTCTGCCAGTGCTGCAGGTAATAAATAGTGTTGGGTGAAACTGGAATATTTCACCAGGTGAAATACTTTGTGTAATTAAGCGCATTAAGCAAAATATTTTGCCAGGCAAAATGCAAAATTGAGCCCATGGTTGTGAGCAAAATCTTACCCCCAAGCCGGCGAAATTTTTCCTGTGGGTGAAATTTCACCACTGTTGGCAGAATTTCATTACCCGCGAGCGAAATTTAGCCATTGCTGGTGGACTGCTCAGAGGGTGAAAATGCGGGCTAAATTGCAAAATTTCACCACATTTTCGTGAAATATTTTGTGCGGCGAAATTGCTGATTTCACCACAATTTCACTGGCGAAATTTAATTTCGCAGCATCCCTAGCAGTAAATGTCCAGAAAAGTTGCAGAAAAAATTGTACATTAAATTGAAACAGAAATCTGGTCTCAGCTATGATGTTTTAGGGGGCCTCCCCCACCACACAGACTTTAAATAGCTGTTTTAGGGCCTGTTTGCCAAATATTTCTGCCTGAAACACTGCTGCTGGTGCCAAACTGGGTCTACAAGTCCAGAAGTGTTTACCAAAAAATGTTACATCAAATTGAACCCGAAATGTGACATCAGTCCTGATGTTTTATGGTGTGCCACCACCAAGGTGACCTGAAAAGGGGTGCCAACCCATGCAGAGAAAATGAATTCCTCCTGCAAAATGCTGCTGCTACTCGCAGTTCTTTCCTCCTGTTGCTGCTGCTGTTTCAATTGACTGAGATAGAAATGTACAATTATCATTTCCCTATCCTTATGCTATTATACTGATTGTCTAGCTGTGTTGATGGACTGACACTGTGGTAGTAGCTTGCCTGAATTATATTTTAGGGCACTGTCTGTAGCTTGCTGCTTGCTATTATCTCTGACTACTACTTTCCAAGTTGCCACAAGAACTACTGTTCTGGATGGTTGATGCCTGGTGGTGGGTGGATTATCTTCACACAGTCCATACTGCTGCTGCAGAACACGTAAGTATCTGTCTTCATTGTTTATCCTGTGCAAGGTAAGGGTGCTGGTGGGTTGGTATTATGGCATCTTGAGTTCTAATATGCTTGTACTGCTTTTATATTATTTTTCAGTGTGCTGTGGATGACATCATCATGCCAGGCTGGGAGGGAGGGAGATCTCTATGAATCTTTGAATGCACCACATTTCCCAGTTTCGCAATGCAGACAGTAAGTATTGGAATTTTCATACTAGTGTGGCATGTCTGTTACTGCCACCTGGATGTCTGAGCTTGATAGTAATTGTGTTATTTTTTGCTTTTGTCAACATCAGGAATTTCAGCGAAGTTAAATCTCTTTTCATCCTGCTGCCACTGCTGCAGCTGGCAGCTCAACCAGATCTGGGGGATTTATTTAATTGTGTGATGGTTCCACTTTCACAGTCCTTGAGGTAAGTATTTCTTCATTTTTTTTGATTGTCTGTGGTGGGGGGTTGGTGGACGGTCATGGGTGGTGGTGGGGGGACTTTTTAGCAATCCTGAAAATGTATTCTAATTTTTTTCTTATTTCAAGGTACGCAGTGCTGTTAGGGGAAGGGGAATGCCTGCTGCCTTGCTACAGACCTTGGTCTGGGATCATGTGCACCACACAGCATGTTCCTGTGGGGAATATTCGCAGTTTAATGACATCATGGGGTATGGTAAGTATACATTTTTTTCTCTACTTCTTCTTCCAACTTGGTAGGCAAAACCAGGTATGCAGATTGATGAGTATTCAGCATTGTTTCTTATCTTTGGTCTTGCTTAGGTCATTTTCCTGTTGAGGTTTCATCGTATGTCATATCTTGATGACTACATGATCAATCCAGGCCCTGCAGGAGCTGTGTTGTGTCTGTGGAAGGCAGGGGTGTTGCTTGAACTGTGATACTGGCCACTGGACTGGTGTCCATACCATTACCATTAATGAGTAATCATCACTGCCACCCACATGCAGGGAGGAACTATATGCGAAAACAGAGGGTTGAGATGGTGTTTAGTATATAATTCGGTGGAGGGGGTTAATGTCTTTTCTAATCAATGGAGATTGCATAGCTACAGTAATCATGAACATTTTGACTCCATTCCAAAGTGAGGACAGCAGGACCCCTCGCCTCCGATCCCCCCCTTCCCGGAACCATTGCAGTTTCGGTGTACCTTAACCTGGTACTACTGTAGCATAAGTAACCTTTTTGGGGGGATTTGATGTTGTAATTTATTAAGCTTCTTCATGATTACTTTTGTAATTAATGACTCACATCATTAAAGATGGCCACCATTCACCATTTCTCAAAATGTGTTCAACTTGTGGTGTTAACTGTTGAATTAGCATTTCACAGTCCTATGCTACTTGTACTAGTCTAGGAGCTAGGGTTCTTGTACATGTTACTGATACTAAGTGGCAGAAACATTTTTTCAGTCACATGGAGTGCATGGGTGTGTCAGGTCAGACCAGGTGACGGAAGTGAGCAGGGTGGAATTTGCCATCAAGGGCACTTTTAAGGACATCCAGATAACATATCTTGCTATAAGATGTGGTTAATATAGTCAACATGAAAAGTAAAATATTTTTGGAAGAAAAACATTATAACTGTAATCATGCAATTTCAAAATATTTACAGTTATGGTAATTACATTGCTGCTGCTTTATATAGGCTTGGGGGACTGGTGGTGAGATGACCAATCAACGGGTTATGGCAAAGGGTGATCAAATGAAATTTATGCACGCTGCAGCACATAACAACATATTTCCATAACCAATGCAGTGGCACATAGCTAAACATAAGATATAACATATACACCCCAGCCACCATACTGAATTGAAAGTTGTTTGAGGAGGAGGACCTTGGAGCAAACTCAGCCTTTTTCAACTTCCAATTCCACATCATCCAAGAAGCATCCCTCACAGTCTTCAAGACTGGAGTTCTCATCAGGTGGGAATTCTCTCAACATTGCTGCCTCATCCACCTTGCTGCAGGTGGATGCCTTAGTCGAGGGATTGTCATCATCTTTGTCACCGAGACACAGTTTCTGTGGCAACACCACTGACATCACTGTGTTGTGTGGAATGTGCCTTTCATTCATTTTGATGAATGTTAGCATGGACACATTCTTGGGTGACAAATTGGTCCTACGGTCTCTCACAATTGCCCCAGCTGCACTAAACACTCATTGCACAGTGACACTGGATGGTGGGCAGCTCAGGTATTTCACAGCAACTGATGTGAGTGCTGACCAGTCAGTCATTTTACTGCTCCAGTACAGCAGTGGCTCATCATTATTGGCAAGGTACTTTGGGTCCCCCATGTAGGCCTCCACCATTTGTTCTGCTTCCCAGAGTCCAGCTGCCTCATCTGTCTCCTCCTCCTCCTTTTCAGCCATATCTTCCACTCCCACCTGAAAGAGAACATCCCAAATTGGATTGCTTATGGTTTTCTGCTCTGCCTTGCCCATTCACTGATTGGGTTGCCTGTGAGCCGCTGGTGGTGGTAGCAACACCAGTTTTTGATGCTGTGCATGCATTTTTCATTTGTGTAGCATGTACCAATCTAATGAGGTTCTCTGTCAACTGTTGTACTTGCTGACAACCTCCTTCAATTATAGAGGGCAGGCCACGTTTATAGCATGGATCCAGCATGGTGGCGATTGCAAAGTCAGCTGACTATAAAATGCCAGATACATGGGTATTTGTGTCCAGCACAGGGAGCATGTGATCCATTACATCACAAGTGCCATGATCTCCACTTGCCTTTGTCTGGTGTTGCACATTCACTAGTGTCTGCCTCAGCACACGTATGAGGGGTATGGACTGACTTACTGTATACAAGCAGTGTCCCCACTCACTGCCTGTGTAGCATGCTCAAATGGACATAGAATGCATATTAGCCCATCAATTTGGTGCCACTGCTCTGTTGTTAGAGTGATGGACACTCCAGCACTGTAATGGGTGGTGCAGCAGCAGGTATTCTGATACAGCCTTATACTGTTCATACTGTACAGCCAGTCAAGCATGTACAGTGTGGAGTTCCACTTGGTCACAACATCAAGCATCATCCAGTGCTGAGGCAGATGGTTGTTGCACTGTAGCTCTTGTAGATGGTCATGGGCCTTTGCAGAACAGGTGAAGTGGACACAGATGCAAAGGGCAACAGTAACCATTTCCTTAATGTCCGCATAGTTGAGAAACTGCTGAACAACAAGGTTAGGCAGTGTGCCAGGCAGGGCACTCTGAAAAAAACACCATCGCTAATGCACTTCACTACAATGGAGCCATTATCACTTGCAATTAATCCTGCTATGAGTGACTGTGTGTGTAGCCACCTATCAATCTCATCCAGCAGAACATTAAGCATTTTTGCAGCCGTGTGAGAACCTGTGACACTTGTCATACTCAGGGTTGCATGCTGCCGGATACCAGGTGTGTTGCCACCACCACAATTTTGCTTCATGTATGTTTTGCCAGGCCCAAAATCAAGTACCGCACCAGGCAACTGTGCCCAGTGTGCTATTATGCACAGATACAAGCTTGCTGCTCTTTGTTCACCAGTCCACATATCCATGCTAAGATGGATATAGTGTGATGCACTATGCTTCAGTGCATGTCTGATGTAATCAGCAACTCTACTGTTCAGCTCTGGCATGGCACGCTTACTAAAATAGGTTCATGATGGAAGCTGCCATTTGGGACAGGCACTGGCCATCAACCTACGTAAACCAGCATTCTCTATGAATGAGAATGGCAACAGATCAATGGCCAGCATTTCAGCAGTAGCAGAATTTAACTCTCATGCAGCAGCATGATTGGGGGGGGGGTACTTTGACTGCTGCTCAAGGATGGTCTTCAGAGTGAACTGCATCTTTGGGGCTGTCCGACCAGAATGCAGTACTTGTATCAGCAATGATTTTCTTTTAGGGGTAACTCTTACTCTTGGGGCTGCGTAGCCTGCATGAAACCAGTTATTTTGGTTGCTTGTGGGTGTGGTGGTGTACATTTCAGACTCATGGGACTGGGACTCTCACTGCCACTGCTATGCCCACTACTTGAGAGATCAAAGGATTGCTCGCCTTCCTCCTCCACCACCAACCCACTCTGTCCTCCCTCCTCCTGCTCTTTCACTCCTACATGTAACTTGCTACTAACAGCTCTGGCATCCTTCTGGTGTTGCTGCCATCTCAGTGGGTGCTTGTTTTTCAGGTGGGTGTGTTGGCCACTGGTGCCTATGTGGCTTCCCTTTTTCCGCCGACTAACACGGGCTTGACAAAGTTGGTATATTGTTGTGGTCTCATCAGCAGGGTCTAGCACATAAAAGTCCCAAACTAGGGACTTTTGACCTCTGGACTTCAGATGCTTCTGGGACTGGGATAGTTCAGAAACAGGTGTGGAAGTCTATGTTTTTGGGCTGTTCTCACCACTTTAGTAAAACTACATTTGTGAGGGGGGTTACTTGACTGCTTGGAGGTGTGCTTATAGTTTTGGTGACGGTCTCAGACTCACCCATGGACTGTACATGTAAATGGCCTACATCACCCTTGATCTTTTTTAACTCGGGCTCCCATGTGAGATCATCCCAGTCGTCATCAGCATCACCACCAATAGCGATGATGTCCTTGTCTTCCTCCTCCTCCTCCCATCACTGTCTTCTTGGAGGATGGCACATTTTTCTTTCTCTACAACCATCTCAGGGGGATGACTATCCTTATCTCCAGGACTAGCAGACTCTTGTTGAACACTGTCATCACCAACTCCTGCAGGAACATGGACAGTCACACTGACGGACTTATTATCACCCTCCTCTGAGTCCTGGACCAGTGTTCCTGTGCTGGTGTCAGTGCCTCCCTTCTTCTCACTGTCAGCATCCCCCACTAGCATGGCTGCAACAGTTTGAGCTTTAAAATAGTAAGACACAGGTATGCCTGACCCAGTTCGTCCACCAACTCCTTTGCTGGTTCCTGTCGCACCACCAGGGCCCACATCAGAAGACACTGATGCAGACATACGTGTGCTTTCACTGCTATGGGGAACTGGAACTGAAGCTGTATTTTTTTTCAGCAGACTTCTTAGCTCCAGCATCCCCCCCGCCACATTCCGCCCTGTACTTGGTCACTTCTTAGAAGGCATTGAGTTAGGCACTGCTTGATCATCACTGACATCACATGGTTCTAAGAATGGCTCTAATGTAGTATTTATATTGCATATACTCAGTCATCTATATCTCTGGACTGCTTCTAGCTACAGGTAAGCCCAATACCCCAATTAAAAGACCTTTTCATGGACTTTCAAACTATGTCTGCCACTGTACGTAAATGTGTCCCTTTAGGTTTACTTTTTATTTTTCCTTCTGAGTGTGTTTTTTGTATTTGATGTGTTGGTGTTGGCTAGCTGCCTGTATCATACTGCCCATACCCCGTGTTACACTACCTTTGACTGCCCTCAAACACCTTGTCCTGCTTCCCCTGGACCATTTTGTCCCCTCCTCTCTATTGCCCTGAGCATGTTAATATCCTTTTTAAGGTAGGCTCTCTAGTACTGAATGTCATACTCTACATGCAGCAACACCAATAATTTGTACAGCAGCAATATAACCTCCTCCCATTTGCTTGTGAACCCCTCACAATGCACCCAACATTCTGCTTTTCATGGCTGCTGCTTTCCAGACTGCATTGATTTTTGTTTTTCAGGTCACTGGCAATGACTACCCCAAGGATTTTTCTTCTGCTTTGGTGACCTGCCCAACCCCCCCATAGCTGTGCTTAGTCCTTGGGTTCTATCCTGATTCAGGACACTAAGATACCATCCTACAACCTCCCATAAAACACTCCTCCCACTACCTTACCTATTGAAAACCATAAAACTCTTCAGCATAGTATTTTATTTTTCTGTTTTATGTTTTAAACAGCTCTGCCATGTAATAAACTTGGTTTCCTGCCTGTGGAGAGAAATTGTATGATCTGTACAAACTCTCAATGGGCTGCAAGCATGCCATAGGCTGTGAGCAGTCATATGGTCTCAATCCACCAAAAATGATGAGGCCAAGGGCATCCGCTGAGATCAGCACTCCACAGTGCTACCATCACCTGGATGACCATGGGTGATGGGGCAGCCAGAGAAGCCTGCGTCTGGGAGGGGGAGGTCAGTGCCGGCCATCACAGCCCATGATCAAGCTTAGTGTGTATTCCTGCATGGATGTCTACTATGGCAATGGTCTCAGGGACAGGAGCAGTTAAAAAGGGTAACTTCTTCTCTGTGTAGAATGACGGCATGCCACATGGGCAGGCTCTGTACTCACTGATCCAGGGCAGCCTTCTTTACACTATTTTATCCCCCCAGAATCCAGGCCACATAGTCCTTGGAGTGGTGCTAAGTCCTTGGGTAAGGTGAATTGACAGAACTAGAGTGGTTTCCAGTGGTACTGATGAGATATGTCACCTGGCCAGTAGAGGAGATCCAAAAGGGGGTCTTAAAAAAAGAAAGAAAACCAAACAAAAGAGCTGCACGGAATGGTAAAATTCTGAATTTGTGAAATTGTCATGGAATTCTGCATAATTCAATGCAATTTCACAGAACTTTATCAGACTTTTGCGGAATTTTTTTAATTTATTAATGCGGTCATACATCAGCTGTCACTTGAGAGAGAGATCTGCAATTTGGAATGCTCACTTGCTGATAGGTGCTCTAATGCTGCACCAAAATAACTTAAATTGACAATTTTACAAAATTCTGTGGAATTTTTGAAATGTATTAACTTGGTCTTACAGTAACTCTCAGTGTTCTATTAAGCTAGTTATCTGAAATTTAGTAGGATTACTTGCTGATAGGAGTTCTAATGTTGTGCCAAATGTCATTACACTGGAACGCATTGTCTCAAAATGATAGGTGCTAGATATCCGTCATTTTATTTTTTATGGGAAATTTCTTTAAAAAGTTATCTGCCTATAACTCATGCACCTTTAGAACTAGAAATCTGAAACTGGGTACGTATATAAATGTGGTACTATCCCATACACCTGCAAAATGTTATAACATTTTGATGAATGCTTTCAAAATTATAATAAACTAAAATGTAAATTTTGGCAAAATACTAACATACTAACATACTATTTGCCAGCAGATTAGGCCTTACGGTCTATCGAGTCTGCTCGAACTTTAGATCCTTAGTTGGGTGCCGAGACCCTCCCATCCCTTGTGCTCCAGAAACCCGTGTCATCCATCCCCACCCCTGGGACAGGACATCATCTGATACATCCACTTTCTGTGTCTGTCCCATCCTCTTGAAGCCCTCACTGTGGATCTCTGAACTAGCTCACCAGGCAGTGCATTCCAAGGGTCCACCACCCGCTCAGTGAAAAACCTCCTCCTCTTTTCCCCTTACCTTCCACCTTCCAACTTCAAACCATGCCCTCTGGTGATGCCTCCCTGCTTTAGTCTAAAGATCCCCTCCATGTTTACCCTATGTATTCCCTTGAGGTACTTGAAGACCTCAATCATGTCCCCTGTCTCTCCTCTCCTCCAGTGAAAACAGGCAGAGCTCCTTAAGTCTGTCCTCATACGTCAAATCCCCTAGCCCTCGTATCATCTTTGTTGCCCTCCTCTGTACCCTCTCTAGGGGCTGTATGTCCCTCTTTAAGTGTGGTCTCCAGTACTGTACACAGTACTCAAGGTGTGGTCTAACCAGTCCATTGTACAGCGGCAGAATCACTTCCTTGCTCCTAGAGGTGATCCCCCTTAAGATGCATCCCAACATCCTGTTTGCCTTGCTAGCCGCTCTCCTGCACTGCTCAGAGTTATTCATACATGCATCCACCATGACCCCTAGGTCTTTTTCCCCTATTGAGGCCTCCAGCGCCTCCCCTCCCAGGGTGTACCTGTGTTTAGGGTTTCCCCGACCAAGATGCAACACCTTGACTACTATACATATGAACATACGAAATTGCCAGCAGAAAAAGGCCCACAGGTCTATCAAGTCTGCCTGATTGTGCAGTTCTTAGTTTCATATCACTACAGCTGCCCCACCCCCTCCCAAACCCTTCCCTTCTTCCTCTTTCATGGTCCTTCCCCCCTTTGTATTCTTGTCTGTACTAACCCTGCCCTTGACTCTATCCCAACCCCACTTAAATCTATCCTCTGTCCTTTGAGAGATTAACTCCTCTGGCAGTGCGTTCCAATCTGCCATCACTCTCTCTGTGAAGTAGTGCCTCCTCATCTCTCTCCCCTAAACCTTCCCTCTTCCAACTTCAGACTTTGCCCCCTAGTGAACCTTCCCACCTTTAAGCGGAACAATCCTCCCTTCCTGACTTTGTTTATGCCTTTCAAGTACTTAAAGGTCTCTATCATGTCCCCTCTTACCCCTCTGTCTTCCAGCGAGTACATGTTGAGCTCCTTCAACCTTTCCTCATATGGCAACTCCCCTAGTCCCATGATCATTTTTGTAGCCCTACGCTGCACTCCCTCCAGTAATCGCACATCCTTTTTGAGGTATGAGCACCAGTACTGTACACAGTACTCCAAGGAAAGGAAAGGGGAAATTGTTTAACCTGGAGAGATACACTAAGCTGAAGCTTGTTTCCAGGTGCAACCTGGGAGCACAAGGAAGTTAAGTGACTTGCTCAGGGTCACACAGTATGCAAGTGGGGGCTGTGGGATTCAATCCTCAGTCTCAAGATTTGCAGCTCAGAGCCCTAAACCACTGCACTCCAAGTGTGGCCTCACCAGTGATCTATACAATGGCAGGATGACATCCCTCTTTCGAGAGGTGATCCCTCTGGCAATGCACCTCAGCATTCTATTTGCCCTTGCTGCCACCCTCCTACACTCTGCTGATACCTTCATGTTCCCTGTGACTATTACCCCAGGTCCCATTCCTCCTCTGAAGCTGTTACCTGCACTCCCCCAGCCAGTAGCTGTTCCTGGGATTTCTGGCTCAAAGGTGCATGACTTTGCACTTCTTAGTGTTAAACCCCAACTGCCACTCCCCAGACCAGTGTTTGAGTTTAGCTAGATCCTCTCTGTGTTCCTGCCTCTCTCCTTCATTGTCCACTTTTGCACAAATTTTAGTGACATTTGCAAACAGGCTGATCTTACTCTTGACCCCCTCTGCAATGTCTCCAATGAAGACATTGAACAAAACAAGGCCCAGCACTGAACCCTGTGGTACCCTACTCATTACTGGCCATGGCTTTGATGTCTGGCCCCTTACAACTACCCTCTGTTGTCTGCTCTATAGCCAGCTCTCAACCCACCCCACCAGTTTTACCCCACCCATGTCCATCAGCTTGCTCATTAACCTCTTGTGCAGCATTGAGTCAAAAACCTTGCTGAAGTCCAGATACAGGACATCCACAGTGTGGCCTTCATCAACTGGCCTAGTGACCCAGTCAAAGAAGTCAATCAGGTAAGTTTGGCAAGATCTTCCCATGACAAACCCATGCTGTTTCTCACCCTGCAGGCCATTGCTATCAAGAAAGGTTATCAACTTCTCCTTCAGAATGGTCTCCATCAACTTCCCCACTATGGAAGTCAAGCTCACTGGTCTGTAGTTACCAGGTTGGTCATGGGGTCCATGCTTGTGAAGGGGCACGATGTGAGCCATCCTCCAGTTCCTGGGTACATTTCCCATCTCCAAGGAAGTGTTGAACAGGTTCATCAGAGGGCCTGCCAACACCTCTGCCAGTTCCTTCTGGACCCCTGAGTGTACCCCATCCAGTCCTGGTGCCTTGTCCACCCACAAGGCTTTAAGGCCCTTCAGAACTCTATCTTCTTGGATGACCCCATCTTTTATCTCTGCCCCCACCCTTGCCCTTCCTCTCGGTATTGGGCCATCCATTTATTTTGTGAACATCAAGCAGAAATACTCATTGAGTGCCTCTGCCTGATCTTCCCTTGTTCCCCCCATCCTCCCTCTCTCTTGATTCTAACAATGTCATCCCACAACTCCTCTTCTCCCTTATGTATTTAAAGGACCATTTTCCCTCTCTCTGATCCCCTGAGCCAACTTCAGCTCCTTCGCTGCCCTGACTGACCTGGTCACCTCCCTAGATGCCTTTGTGAACACGTCTTTATCCTCCTCATGCCCAGATTTTTTTTAATTAATGAAGGTCAACCTTTTTCCCCTCACCTTCCCCTCCACCTCCTTGCTGAGCCAGCTAGGTTTTTCTGACCTGGACTGCTTGCTCTGAGATTTGGCACACATGTCCGGGGCCTCATTTAGCCCTTTCTTAATTTTTTTTTTTTTTTGTTGACCGGTAAGTGCACTAGACAAATCCTGCCTATTTTCAGGCACCGACCGGAGGGGATATAGATGGATGTCAACTGACCGTGAACCAGATTAGCTGTTGGTGGTATTTTTAGTGAATGAGGGAAATTTGGCCAGGAGACTTGAAACTCCCCTACTCTTTCGATAAGTGCCATGGGATCTTTAACATCTACCTGAACTGCCACCAATCAGGCAGAGGGGACCTCGGTTTAACATCTCATCCGAAAGACGGCACCTCAGAAGTGTAGCACCCCCTCTCATGCTGCACTACAGTGTCAGTACTGGGATATTAACCCAAGTGCCAGATGTGGGAACTGAACCCACAGCTCTCTGATCTCCTGGCCTCAGAGGTGAGTGTGCTACCTACTGAGCCACTGACACTGATAATGATTGCCACTTCTGTTCAGCATCCATCCCTTGGTTAATTTCAGCTAAATACTCCTCTAGGATGCTGCCCATTCTGGAAAAATCTGCCTTCCTGAAATTCAACATTCTTGTCCTGGTCTTAGCCAACTCCCTTCCTGTGTTGGGAAGAAACCACATTGAACAGTGGTCGCTTCCTGCTAGAGGGTCCTGTACTACCACATTCTGGACTTGGTCTCCATTTGTTAGCACGAAGTCCAGTATGTTCCCCTCCCTAGTAAGATCCATGACCCCTTGCACTAGGTAACTGTCTTGGATAGCCTCCAGCAGCACCTGTTCCCTGGCGTGCACTGTAGTTACTGTCTGCCAGTCAATCCCAGGTAGGTTGAAGTCTCCCACTATAACTGTATTTCCTTTGCCACTGACCTTCCTGATTTGCTCCCTCAGCTTCCTATCCACCTCCTCTCTCTTTGAGGGTGGTCTGTACACCACTCCATCCTGAGTGTCTTAACTTTAGGGCTTTGGAACAATATCCATATGGCTTCTGGCCTCCCCTCATCCCCTTACTCCCTGGTACACAGTATCCCCTCTCTGATATAAATAGCCACCCTTCCCCCTTCCCCCCTTCCGGTCCCTATGCAACACCTTGTAACCCGGGATCATGAGATCCCAGTCATGGTATTCTGGTGGCCCAGGTCTCTGAGATGGTGGCAATATCTACCTCCCCCTCCAGCATCATTGCCTGGAACTCTGCCACCTTGTTTGCTAAGCTCCTTGCATTCAAGGATACTACAGTCCACCTTGTGTCCTACCCCTTCTCTTTCTTTCTCTCCTCCTTCCACTTTTGTCTTGGTAACTTCCCCTCATTCTCCTCCTCCCCCTCTGGGGTGAGGCCTTCTGCTCTCCCCGGAAGGTGCCTCCTCTGCTATCAGATTCAGCCCCTCCCCCTCCTCATTTTAAATGTATGCTGTTTTTAATGTACTTCTCCAGCCCCTGTGTCAATGCCCTTGTACCCTCGATGTTGAGATGCAGCTTATCCTTGGCTTAAAGCCCCTTATTGTTCCATATCTCACCCCACCCCTCTACTACCCCGTACCCCATTTCTGCACACCAACCCTTCAGCTACCCATTAAACTCCTGTATTCTTAACTCTCTCGTCAAGCTTGCCGTAGGTACCCACAGCCCCCACTAGCATACTGTGTGACTCTGAGCAAGTCACTTAACTTCTCTGTACTCCTAGGTTGCACCTGTAAACAAGCTTTCAGCTTAGTGTGTCTCACCTGGTTAAACAAATGGGGGGAAGGTACCGGGAGTACCTCGGAGAATGTCACTGAGCTTCCACCTGATTACAGATACCCTCCACTTCCCTGAACCTCTCCTGCACTTCTTCCACTGTACTGCCCTCTAGGTTGTTTGTTCCTAAGTGCACAATAATATGAGGCTTCCTCCCACCTTCTCCACACATTTCTGAATGCACTGCCCTGCTCTCCCCACTGTCAAACCTGGCATACCTCCACCCAGGTTCGAATCTTCTTGCTCCTTACCTCCCATCTCACCCCTCAAGCATAGAATCTCTAATACAAGTACCCGCCCCCATCCCTCATACCTCCCCCATGGTTTGCCCTCCTACAAGCCCTTTTCCTCAGTGTTCCTCCTCTCATACCCTGCCCTTTCCCCTCCCTTTTCCTCCAGTTGCACTTCCACCTCCTCTTTTCCTCCTCTGTGCTCGCTCCCTTCCACAACCACTCCCCTTCCACTACTTTTACATCCTCCCACTGCCCCCTGCATTGTGCTTCCCCATCCCCCCACATGTTTTGGCCTTCCTCCTCTTTGTTTACTGTGTTCATGCCAACTTGACCTACTTTCCTGCCCCTCCGCACTTTTACCCCACTGTCTTCCCCCTCTCCTTGTACCCTATATTCTCCCTTTTGTCCTGGTCACCTGACTCTTGTTCTACGGTGGCCCCAACCTCCTGCTCTGTTTCATCAACCAGTACTGTGTACCTGTTTGTTATCTCCAACCATCTGCCCCTGTACTCCCCTGAAATCCCCTCCTTCCTCTGCTTATCCTGAACCTCTCTCCTACTTCCTCTCTGTCTATCCATGTTCCCTACCACCTGCCAACACCCGCTTTTGGCGTTGTCAGGACCGTGTGGACTTGGCCCCCCTGGTCGAGTGCCCCCTTCCAGCCTGTGGCAGCCTGGTCTATCTCACAATAGAGCCTCCCTGCCCCTCTACCCCATCTCCTCCTCATCCCCTCATACCTGCCCCCCCCCAGTTCCTGTCTCAAGCTCTCTATCTCCAGCGTAAATTGTCTGAATGTCCTGCAGACTGGACAACCCCTCACCTTCCACCAGGTTCCCACAAACAGTGCTGCCCCACACCTATTGCAGCTAAGAACCCTCACAGCCTCCCTGTGCCCCCAACCCCAGTCATCCCTACCTCTCCACTCCCCCCATTCCCCCACCTGCCTCCTTGCCCTGGCCTCCACATCCTCCTTGTCTCTTAGTCTCTAAATATTCCACAGCTCTTTACAATTGCATCCGTAGTTCTATAGTAGTTTAGCAGTGTCAGTGGCTCAGTAGGTAGCGCACTCGCCTCTGAGGCCGGGAGATCAGAGGGCTGTGGGTTCAGTTCCCACATCTGGCACTTAGGTTAATATCCAAGTACTGACACTGTAATGCAGCATGAGAGGGGTGCTGCATTTCTGAGTGCCGTCTTTCGGATGAGATGTTAAACCGAGGTCCCATCTGCCTGGATTGGTGGTAGTTCAGGTGGATGTTAAAGATCCCATGGCACTTATCGAAAAGAGTAGGGGTAACTTTTATTAAATATTCACATATACATCAAACTCAAGAAATACATAACTTCATATCAATACATCCTTGAATTGCTGATAATACACTAAGAAGAAAAGAAAAAAAAAATAACAAAAAAACTAAACATTAACTCATACAAACCAACTTTTCACATTAAACAAAAGGAAAACAATAGTCTAAAACTTGTAAATGCTTGTTTCTTATGCATACTATTTTGTTATTATTTTTGATTATATTTTTTTTTTTTTTTTTTTCTCTCTGTTTTTTAATTTTTACTTGTATTTAATAAAGTGAAGAAATCCCTTCCACCAAAGTTTGACTTTCCTGCATCATATATTTGACATTCCTCCATATAAACCCTATGCAAAACATTGATACATAAATTCTAAAACCTTCAAATGATGGTCTCTTTTGGTATAACACCCATTGCACCCTAGTTTGCCATAAGCAAAACCGCAAACTAGCTAAAAGACTTCTTAATGTATTTTTCTCAAACCACTCAAATAATGAGGAAAAATACCAATCACAAGGAGATCATAATCCATTTTGCTAACCATGGGAGATTCCATACCTGTGCTAGGAACCTCCATAACTTGGAGGAAAAAGAACAATGTAAAAATAATGCTCCATCGTCTCCTCACATTAACACAGTCTGGGTAGGACAAATTCTTTCTTCGATTGCCTTGTATTTGGCTGTACCCTTACATTTAGTCTCCATACTAGTTAACCATAAATTTTCCACATAAGGAGGCAGCCTACTATTATTGAGCTGCTCCAACACATTACTTTTGTTCCCACTGCAAGCCAGTTTTAAAGTTTGGCTCTATCTGAACATATTGTACCATAATTGCCTTGTACAACCCCTTTGCTGTATATCTCAAAATCATATCTTTTGAGATTTTCCATCTAAACAACTTCTGTGCCACTGGCTTAAAATAATCCGAGTCCTAAATCTTGCAGACCATTTCGGAGTCAAGGCTTCCACATACACAGGTATGTTTGCAACCGTTCTGGAATACTATACTGTCTATTTCAGTAGAACCCCTAAACATTTCTTTAAAGAAAAGGGTACAGAATAGTGAAAAAACAAAATACCACCGGTCAACCATCCCTAACCCCCTTGTTTTCTGTTCAGGTATGTGCATCCTCTCTTAATTGGATTCAATCTGCTTCCCCATAACATCTGGAAGCATATGCTATATAATTTTGTTTCTAGCTGTACTGGTAATGGAAAAATAACTCGACATACTGCAGCCTAGGCAAAATAAATTGTTTATTATCTGAATCCTCTTTATTTTAGAAAATTTAAACCTTTTCAAATCAAAACTTTCTGTAGAATTGTATCTAAAACACCTGACCAAACCTCCACTGGGCAATTTTGATTCTTAAATTTACGCCTAATATTTTAAAGGTTTTTAGAAAATTCAACCAAATTCACAGAAAACAATTCTCTTTGATAATTAACAACAGCCTCTTTGATTTATGCATATTCAGTCTGGCATTAGATACTTCCGTATAAAATTTAAACACTTTAAGGAATTTAGAAAATTCCATATGGTTAGAAAAAATAGACAAATATCATCCGAAAGATTGTATAAGACCAGAGTTCAAATCCTTGGCACCTGAAGTCCTAACCATAAGGGTGGAACGAAATCGCTCTTATTAGGGTTCTAAAGAAAAGTTGTACAGAAGCGGGCTTAATGGACATCCTGCCGCCTCCACATTTCATAATAAAACCTTCTCCTAAAGTACCTTTCAAAACTGGATAAACTGTAGCATTATTGTATAACCCTTATGAGCTGTATGATACTCTGGAATACCAAACCACTTGAGATGAAAATAAAAACTCATGATCAACTCTGTCAAATGCTTTCTCAAGATCTACTGATACAATTACCCCAGATAGCCCCTTCCCCAGCCTGCTCAATTATATCTCTAATTAGACTTAATATTGAATGGATTCTTCTATTTGGAACCCCACTATGTTGCACGGTAAAACAACCTCTCTACCACCCCTTCAGTCTTGTTATTAATTATGGTAGTCAAAATTTTATAATCTGAATTTAAAAGAGTTAGAGGCCTCCAGTTCTAAAGCTTCCTCATCTCCAGATTTAAAGATATATGTCTGACTCTTCTGTAAAGAATGTAACATCACCCGGATGTGAGGAAAAATTAAATACTAACCAGAGACATTCTACTAATTCAGATGAAAACACTTTATAAAACTCATTGGATAACCCATCTATACCAGGGGACACATTCTGTTTTAGTGATTTAATAACTCCCAAAATTTCAAATTTTGAAATGGGTTGCCCTAATTTCTTCAGACCATCATTATCCCTATTATCTTTTAAACTAGGTCCTAAAACTGATTAATCAGGAGAGGATGGAGCAACCTTTGGTTCCAGACCCCTAAAATGTTCTTTAATAATTGTTCCTAGTTCAATGATAGAAGAAACCTTAGTATTTCCCTGGACTAAAAATTATTGTCTCCTTCTCCTTAACTGCTTTACATAGTTCGAGGATCTCCAAAACAGATTTTTTAAATGATTCTGAATCAAGGCTTGCAATGATTTTTGCTCTATCATACTGTCTTTCCCTCATTAAACTTTTAATCTCCGCTATCTGCTCCAAAAATTACCTCTAGAAGAATTCGCACATGACAGAATATATTGAAGCTGTTTCCTGAGTTCAAGATAATCAAAAAAATTTTCGTTCCTTTTCCTAACCCCATAATGTTTAAACCATCCAATACAGTCTTCTTTAGTTTCCTGCCACCAAACCCCAAGATCTTGATACAAAAAAGCCACTGACAACCTGGCATCCAAAATACCATGGATGGAATTTGAAACTACCCTCTCTTGAAGGATTGATGTATTCAATTTCCATATAGATTTATGCCTAAGAAACCCTTGCTGTGTCCCCACCTTAATAAGTATCAGAGCATGGTCAGATAATTCCATAGAATAACCTGTGGACTATGGAATGGATTCTTGGATATAAACAATAATCAATCATAAACTCTTCCCTTTTGTAAAGAAAGTGCCTAAACAGCCCTCCCCTGACTATCCATACAATTTACCAAGTCTGCCGTTCTAACAATCTTCTGAAGACATACCGAATCACAATAGATTTTTCTTCCCATTCTCCAAACTACCTTTACCCTGTTCGCTTTTATATTACAATTAAATCCCTCCCACAGAATTGGAATAGTTGTTACTAAAATGGTCGATGTCCGAAAACACGCCACCCTTCCAGCTTTTGATTGAGGGCTATAAATATAATTAACCTGATCTTTTCTTCAACCAAAACCATCTAGAATTAATACTCTCCAGGACAAACTTCTATCAACTTAAGTAACGTAAAATTAAAGGAGTTAAAAATTTCCTATCCATCCTCTTTCTTCACCAAAAGGACCAATCGAGGTCTCTAGTAATCCTTAGTGAATACATCGACTTGGAAATCTAGAAAACATCACGTCTCCTGTAAAAAACAAATAGATATATACAAATCCAGCTAGTACCTGAAATACTGCACGCCTTTCAGATGTTTTAACAAACTATGGGTATTAAAGGGAAGCCTATGTAATATCCATTATAGTGTACTAAGTCAGACTGGCCTACCTGTACTATTCTCATTTCTTCCTCCTTTTCTTTTTTTTTCCTTATAATCATCCCTTTGTCTCTCTCTCCCTCTTGAACTGATATTTGGGAATCAGTATCCCCATATCCATCTCTGAATCTCCCAGGACAGTTCTTCAAAGCATTTTTTGATTCAATACCTTCTACCTCCACCGGTACCATATTCTTCACTGCCCTACTAGACCTTCAGTAATAATGGAGGGCTAGTGGGGTTTAAGTCATCCTGACCCATTCCACTCTTTTCCTCTAAATCATCAGAATAATAAACCGGCTGGAGAAGCTTCTCAGTCTCCCTCCGGCTTCCTTCTTTAGAACTGTTTTGCCCACTGTCTGAACTTTCTCTTGCTGTGTACCCCTATACTGGTGAGTTAACACCTCTTCCACCCCAATGGATACCTCCTGCCGAGACCTCCAGCCTCTTGTGCTTGTTGAATCAAAGGTCTGACCTCCACATGCTTGCTTATTCTGGGCACGCCCAGGACAGTCTTTAAAGGCATGATTCATCTCTTCACACAAATCGCATATTTCAAGAGTTCGTACAGAAGACAGTAACATGACCCACTTCTCCACAATTATCACACTTTGGTTGGTCACAAACATTAGATAAATGAGATTTAGATCCGCATTTATAGCAGGCCCTGGCTGCCGCTATAAAAGCAAACCCCCTGTCTCTTCCTAACATAGATGAATTACGGAATATTTCACCCCTGTTGCTGTTTTGTTTAAGTTTCACCTTAAATTTCCACCCCCTGTCCAAAACAATTCTGAATCCAAAATGGGATCCGGGTTCACTTAATATTTCAATTTTTGTGTTAAACAAAATTTAATATCCTCCACCTGAACACCCTCATTCCTGAACATCACTGTCACAAATTTTATCAAAGGTTTAGACAAGGAATTACGAAAAAGGGTGTCCATAAAGGGGAAAACTTCACCTGGTTATACCTTTCCCAAAAAGGTCAAGCAAAGCAGGTGTACGGAACTAATGTCATAATTATCCTCACCTGAAATGTTGATAATGCAAATACGTTCCCTAGGAGAAAACTTCAAAGACTCTTTAATTAATGTTCTGCCAACATAATATCTGTTTGGTTATCCTTTAAACCACCTTTATACTAATCCTTACAGCATTCCTCCTAGGTGCTGCTTCCCTTTTGCACTGTGAAATAGACTGGATAAAGGGTTTTTCTGGCTTTTCCCACTAATTTTCAACTGTTCAATGTTATTCACCTTAACACTCTCTTCATACCTGGTAGTACATAATTATTCTCCCTCCCTACTACAGACACAGTTCTCTCTTGCTACTTTCATGAAAATTAGCAGCGTCAGAGGTAGAAACTCTGTCCCCCTCCCCACCCCTGGCTGCCATTCCGGTGAAGCAGACTGCAGTCCCCAAGCATTATCCCATGAAGAATCAGGCATCCATACCCCATGATCCTGCTGCTTCCAGCCAGCAGCCGATAAAGCAGCTTGGGGTGACCAAGAGCTATCATGCTCCCCCACAACCCCCAAACCACCAGCAGCTCCTTTTTGTCCAGTACCCAAGTCATTCCTTTGAAAAGCCTTAAAGGCTGCACTGTCAGAAGAGAAAAAAAAATCAGACACTCCTTCTTGCTGCCCATGCTTGATTTGATAGGTCACATTATCTTTTTTAGAAGCAGCCACCACCTTAGGATTGAACACAAATCCTGCATCTTTCAAAATCTGAATCGTAGGAAAGTTGTTGTTTAAGGTCGCATTACTTACAGAGTCGGCGGTGTAGAAGCGGATCTTTACCTCTTGCTCCTGCCCTCAGTTCAGTTTTCTCCTTGTATTCCTCATTGCTCCTCCGACTCTCTTCTCCTTCCTCCGACCTCCGTTTCGATTTGCCTTCTGCTTTCACCAGTTTCTTCGCCAAGACCGCCAGTGTAGGCACCACTCCACCGACCTCTCCGCCCCTCACTTCCGTGTTGCCGGCTTCCCTGCGGTTTTAAAGCACCGCCACCTCTGCACTGCTCTCCAACGATAAGGGTCCTCCGCTCTTCCAGCCTTAAAGGAACCCGCTCCTCCAAACAATTCCTCGCCTCCTCCATTCTCTGTGCAGAACAGGCTCCATCCTGCCCTCAGGAACACTCTTCTTGGGCCAAACAGCCCGTTCGTCAGCCACCAACTCCGCGCTTACGAGCGCTCTCTCTCCCACGTCTTGCTCAGACTGAGCCATGTTGCACTCAGTCGCCACACCACAACGCCCATACTCCCCCTCTGGCCACTGAAACAGCAGCACAGAGTAGAGGAATTTCCCTGGTGTCCTGGCCAAATTTCCCTCATTCACTAAAAAAAAAAAATACCACCAACAGCTTAATCTGGTTCAAGGTCAGTTGGCATTCATCTGTATCCCCTTCCCCCGGGTCGTGCCTGAAAATAGGCAGGATTTGTCTAGTGCACTTACCCGGTCAACAAAAGCTAAATAAATAAATAAATAAAAATAATAGCTGTAAACTTGCAGTGCTGCCCCAAACCTCTTACTCTTTTTCCTTCTGTAGGGACGTACAGCTTCTCTCTCTTTCGTACTCCTGTATGTGCCCTTTAGACCTAGTTCCTGGCTAGACCCTTCATAATTCTGGTTATATATCAGTTAGGCTACTGCTTGTGCTATGCTGCCTAACTGTTCCTGCCTCTTTAAGTAGGTGTGGGTTGGCCTTCCACTATAAAGGCAGAGTACCTGGGGGTGGTTGAGGAAGGGGGGTGGGTGGGGCTGTTGCTCCTTTGGTGCACAGTGTCTACAAAAACAATCAGGTGAAAAAATACATACTTCCATAAAGTACAGGGCAAAAACACAACTCTAGCTCAACATACCAGCAAACAGATTCTACTTGTCCTGCTCAAACAAAATGGGGACTCCAACTGAATGTCTGTTAGGCACACACTTGAGTTTCAATCCACACTTAATCCCCTGTTGAAATGTGATACCTGCAGTTAAGGTACAAACCTCAGCCAATTTCAGACACTCACCACTAACCTTCCAGCAAACAATTTCTCCTAGTCCTGCTCACACAAAATGGGGACTCCAACTGAATGTATGTTAGGCATACACTTGAATTTCAGCCCTCGCTATCTATAGCACAGCCCAATTTAAAGATTAAGACTTAAACTTTGATGCACATAACCATGTTGCATGTTTCTCTAAATCCTGAAACTATGGAGAAATGTGGATAATAAATTTTAAAATTAGATGGAAAAAAGTAAAAATTAAATTTTGATTAAAACTTTGTCCACCAAGAACTCATCTTCCCTTCCATCTAGAACTCCAACATTTGGTACACTTATGCAACCTTTTAGCACCTGTATTTCTGCCACATTTGGTACTATTTGAATATGCATTTTAAAAACTAGACCAAAACAAATGAAATATAAAATTTAGCAAACTTCTGCAGAATTTTCATGCAAATTCTGGGAAATTATATGGAAGTGGAATGGTAATTCTGTGGCTGTTCCACTGCTGGATTTTTATATTCCACAGAACTGCACCCCTTGACTTCTGGTTATGTGGTTCTTTGATGTCAGAACTACTCAGAATCCAAACCATGCCACTCTGTACACTTGCATACCAATATTTATTTACTGTGTATTTTCTTTTGGTGGGAATGGCAACATTTGACCTTGACCCCATGATATTGCACGATACAAGCACAAGCTCTCCTAGGCTATCAGAATAAAGAAAATGTGATGCTAGTAGATCCCTAAAAGACTGATGATAGTTGCACAAATTGCAGGGGGACAGTGTGGGCATGTCTCCCATATGAATTGTGTCCAGACACAGTCAATAAAAAAAGTCTTGCAGTGTTGAAAACAATAAGTGGACCTATCAAACTAAAATATTGTGTGGTGGGCTACATTGCTGCTATGTTGGGCTATGAGATGTGTTCTTCAACTGGTCAATGTGCTGGCTAGGTAATTTATTCCTCTCTGTATGTAACATGTTTTTTTATGTATGTAACCATTAATCCATATATGCATACTTCAGTCGGTCAATTCCTTCATTAATCCATCCAACAGGTAACTTGGCTTATACATAACTTATTACTATAGCAGCAAAGCAGCAACAAACATTGCTTGAAATTTTACTTACATAGAGGGATCGATATGAAGTTTCAAAAAATCGGAATGCTACAGGGATGGGAACTGAAGGTGATCCACCATCATCAATTGCTGGGTTAGTTATGTCTCTTTCCGATGGTCCATATGGATACAAATGAGTGGCTGAAAATGTACAAAATTTGATTATTTTTAGAATTACATAGGAAAAAGTAATTTTTTTAGAACTTTTCAGTTAAACTTAATAGAGTGGAATATTTTGGCACATTCTGCAGTAGAAAAACATGGAAATAAATAAATAGGCAATTCTAGTACAAACAGCCAGAAGTTGTTAACAACTTTAGAATCAAGTAAGAAAAATTCAAATATGGTGGGAGCTTTAATGGTATTACATAAGACCCTTCAAACAATACAGTATTTTTAAAAGGAAAGTGAAATTCTTTTCCCCTTTAAACAATTCCTTCAAGAACGGTGAATCTGTGTACTTCCATCTGGTCAGTAGTGTATTCTTTTAAGTTCCTTTGCAGCCATCAGGACTCATAATTTAGTAATTTTATTGGTAAAATACAAAGTGTCACCTCCAGTAAATATACCAGGTTCACGTAAGATATTCTGCCATATCAGTTTTGAATAGGCATAAAAGACTGAGTTACAAATACTGTACCGCTAAGAACTGTGCAGTCTTATAGTATATGGAATCATTGTGTATGTGATCATGTCTAATACGGCAGTCTTTTAGTACATGCAGGTATTCTAATCTTTATTGGGTATAATACCAGTTCTGCAATATTTTACATTGGTGCAATCTGTGTATACGTATGTGATTTATAAGTATTTATCCATAGGATATCTCAGGTTTCATTACTGAGTACATGACCCGTATCTTTTCCCAATTTTTCATTTACAGTTCTGCAAGGCAAGAACTGGTGTAAGAATTGGTCTCTGTAAGAAACTTATACAGTCTTCCAATTCCTCCGTTACCAGTAACTGAAGTGAGTTTACTTTACCAGACTGGGAAGACTTCAATAGAATAGGCCTGATGTGTGTGCCAAATCCAAGAGTAAAAAAATCTATAAAGCCAGATGGCCCAGCTGGTATGATAGGGAGGCAGTCCAGGTGGTAAACGATAAAATGTCAGCCTTCAGGAAGTACAAGTGCACCCAGAAAGTGGAGGACAAGAAGGAGTACTGCACCATGGCAAGGGAGGTAGGCAGAACAGTCCAGCTGACCAAGGCCAAGAAAGAGCTACAACTGGCAGAGAGGATGAAAACAGGGGAGAAGATTTTCATCCAGTATATCAGCAGTAGAGAGCTATGATGGGTGGGATGGTCAGGCTGAGAAGTGAGGGAGTGGGAAGAGAGAAGTGAAGAGAAAGCACAAGTACTTAAGTACTTCTGTTCAGTCTCAAAAAGAAGGAAGGTGGTACATTACCTCAATGGAGGAAGGGAGAGACAACAGAAATTGTTGCTTTGGCATAGTGTATCTTGAAGCTGCTGTTACTAGATTGTTTTATATGGGCACCGTGCTCCCACTGTACATCTGTCAGCTGGGCTTGTTTGTACTGCGTTCACTTTATGTGCAATTTTGCACAAAACTGCTCTGTTTGTATAGTATCTCTTAATGCACTCGATTCTCAAAAAGAGATGGAATGCTGCAAGCCCTGGGTACACTGAACACATGGCGCAAGGGGCTAGAGGCAGTCCCTGGCCGGCAATCGGGATTCTTGATCCCATGCGCCACATGTCACGAGTTAGATCAGCTTTAGCTGGTCTAACTTCATGGACCTTTTTACATGGTTCGTGCCAAACTTTTGGTGCAAGCCGCCATAAAGAGGGTAAAGTGCCACAAATGCATACGACCTTTGAGAACTGAGCGCATGGTGTGGCAATGTGTTTGGGGGCAGTGCAGAGTTTGACACAGGGCTTGTGCAAGCTCTACATCAACCTTTGAGAATTGAGCGCAATGTGTTCACCTGTGTATTGTAACTACTTGCAGTCACTTTATCGTTTTGTACCAATTTCCTTTGTATCATGTTATTGTGCCATCTTCATGACCTGTGTTATGCCTGAAAACAGTCCCTTGGATCACTGAACCCACCCTGTGAGCAAGCAAACATTAAATAAAATAAAACAACATGGGTGGTGACACAGATGGGGAGATTGAAGTTGACAGAGCGAGAATAGGCCAAAGGGCCTTGAAGGAAGAGAAATCTCCAGGGCCAGATGGAGTACATGCTAGAGTGTTGAGTGAGTTGGTGGATGTGCTGGCTGATCCCCTGTTGGACCTGTTTAACACCTCACTGGAGTCGGGGAAAGTACCCCTGTTCTAAGGACAGAACATGTACCGTCTTCCACCAAAGCAGGATGATGGATGACATTGGTTATTACAGACTGGTCAATCTAACTTCTATAGTGGGGAAACTATGCTGAAAGGAAGACTGGTAAGCTTTATAAAAGAAAATGGGCTGAAGGACGAGAAGCACCACAGGTTTGTGTCAAGATGGTCCTGACAGAATAACCTGATTGATTTCTTTGACTGGGTTACCTGATCGATGAAAAGGGGCCATGCAGTGGAAATCCTTATCTGGATTTCAGTAACACCTTTGACACTGTTCTTCACAGAAGATTAATCAGGTGGAGGGAGGAGCTGGGGTAGGAGGAAATGTAGTTATGTGGGTTAGATATTGACTGCAGGACAGAAATCCGAGGGTGGGGTCTGGGGGAAGAGTTCTCAGAGGCTAGGCCAGTCACTAGTGGGGTCACAGAGGACTCAGTACTCAGGCCGATGTTGTTTAACATCTTCATCAGTGATATTGCAGATGATATAAAGGATAAAATATTTATGCATTCATTTATTTGATAACTGGGTAGGTATACTGATCCTAGGGACCGTTTTCAGGAATGACCTGGACCATCGAGATGGCACATCTAATACAAGAGCTGCAATACAAGAGGTTCAGCATACAGTACAAACTGTATGTAAATACAATACACTTACAAGAGAGGTAATACATGAGGTTAAGCATACAATTGCTAGGTGACTACAGTATATTCAGATGCAATACCTGAAATCAGGCAATTCAGACACAAGATCATACATAAAAAACATAAAGTGGAGCAACACACAGATAAGAGTAATGTGTTCAGACCCATAATACTGGCTAAAACAAGGACCACCATGGGGCAAGCAGACTGGCTAACTTTGCCAAAGTAAATTTCAAGGAGCAAACTGAAGTGACCGCACCCCTACCCTAAGTCAGGAAGGGCACTTGTGAGCCTAGGTGGATAGGAGGTAATTTCTAAACTACAATTTGAAAAGGTGGGAGGTGCTTAGAGAGTTTAGCATAGCTGGTGAGCCATTTCAGAGCCTAGGGGCTGTGATGGAGAAGGCTCTTTGACCCATCTATGTTGCAGGCTGGGGATTGTCGAGGAGACACAGAGCAGAGGACCTCAGTTCACATGAGCTATATTTGATGCTAAGGAGGCTAGTTAGAGGGGAGCCCAGCCCCCTCCCAAAGGGACTTATTGATAACAGTACCTATGAGGTAGTCTCAGCGTGCCTTGGGGGACATACAACTAAGCGGTGTGTATAGGGAGCAGCGGTGGGTGTGGAATGAGGCAAATATGGCCAACCTGCAAATGTCATTGAATGCATTACTGAGTCATGTGAGGAGTCGTTTTCAGGCCTGGGAGAAGATATGGGAGCAGTAATCCAGGAGGGGCAGCAGTGTACTTTGGGCAATGACCAGATGCACCTATGGGGTCATGAGGTGCTTTCAGCTGTAACAGATACCCAGTTTCTGGTTCACATGTTTGATTATTTGTTCAATGTGCTAACCAAAAGTGCAGAAGGGATCAAGGGTGACTCTGAGGTATTTGAAAGAAGTGACTTGTTCCATGGTGGACCCGTCTGGGCCTAGAATGCTTAGGGAGTTATTTTGCCCTTGTAGTGCATTTGGCGAGTTTGGATTTGGAACCCAATAAGGTAATGCACTTGGGGAATTTGCAGACAACTCAAAAGTCTGTGAGAGAACAGACATGGGGGAGGGGAGACAGAACCTCAGAGAAAATCTGGCTAAACTAGAGAAATGGTGAAGTATTTGACAAATAGGTTTCAGTGCCATAAAGTGTAGGAAACATCTCTTTTTCTGAAAGATGCTACCCCCTTGGACTTTGTTGATTCCCTTGAGGTACTTGAAAGTTTCTATCATGTCCCCTCTCTCTCCCTTCTTTCCTCAAGGGTATACTTATTAAGCTCCTTTAGTCTTTCTTCATATGTCTTCTGGTGCAGACCCTGCACCATTTTGGTTGCTCTCCTCTGGACAGCCTCCACTCTGTCTATGTCTTTGTGGAGATGGGGTCTCCAGAACTGCACACAGTACTCCAGATGGGGTCTCACCAACTGTCTGTACAGAGGGATAACAACTTCCTGTTTTCTACTATTGATGCCTCTCCCTATGTATCCCAGTATCCCCCCAGCCTTCCTTACTGCCTTCTCACATTGCTTGCTCACCTTTAGGTCATCTGATATAATTAACCTCATGTCCCTTTCCATTTTTACTGTTGTCAGTATCTCACCCCCATTGTGTAATATTCCCCTAGGTTTTTGTTTCCCAGGTGCATTACCTTGCACTTCTTTGCACTGAATCTGAGCTGCTATACATCTGACCATTCCTCCAACCTTGCCAAGTCCCTTCTCATCCTTTCCACTTCATCTTGTGTATCAACCCTGTTGCAGATCTTTGTGTCATCTGCAAAGAGACATACTTTTCCTTCCAGTTCCTCTGTAATGCCACTTATAAAGACATTAAAAAGGACCGGTCCTAGTACTGAACCCTGTGGTACCCCACTAGTAACCCTCCTTTCTTCACTGTGGACTCCATTTACTACTACCCTTAGTGTCCTGTTGTCTAGCCAATTTTTTATCCAGGCTACCACCTTGGGACCCACTCCAAGGCTGGCTAACTTGTGTATTAATCTTTTGTGTGGGACTGTATCAAATGCCTTGCTAAAATCTAGGTAGGCCATGTCCACAGCCCCTCCCTGGTCTACTACTTTGGTCACCCAGTCAAAGAAATCTATTAGATTCATCTGACACGACCTTCCCAACATGAATCCATGCTGCCTTGGGTCCTATGTGCCACTGGCCTCTAGGTACTCAACAATTCTTTCCTTCAGAAGTGATTCCATCATTTTCCCTACCACTGAGGTCAAACTAACTGGTCTGTAGTTTCCTGCCTCTGTCCTGCTCCCACTTTTGTGAAGGGGAATCACATCCTCCCTCCTCCAGTCCTCAGGTACCACCCCATGCTCCCATGATTTGTTAAAGAGAGTAGTCTGTGGTGTCACTAGTTCTACCCTTAGTTCCTTTAGAATTCTTGGGTGAATCTCATCAGACCCCATTGCTTAGGAGACCAAGTACTGGCTTGGGGGTGTGCAGGTTACTAGGTCAGATAAGGAAAAGGACTTGGGAGCGATACTCAGGAGTGACCTAAAGCACTAAGCACACTGCAAGAAAGCAGCAGCCAAACAAGTCATATGCCAGGCTTCATAGCCAGGGGTATAATCAGCAGGAATGTGGAGGTCATTCCACCGCTTACCGATCCCTAGTTCAGCCACATTTTAAGTGCAGTGTGTGGTATTGGTGCCTTCACCCAAGGAATGACATCAACCTGCTGGAAATGACCCAGAGAAGGGTAACCAAAATTATCCAGGGGACAGCAGGGCAGAGCATAGAAAGAGAAACTCAGAGATCTCAACATGTACTCCCTGGAGGATAGAAAGGAGAGGAGATCCATAATGGAAGCTCTCAAGTACATTAAGGGTTTCAGCAGGATGAACTCTGGGGGTGTCTTCAGCCTTAATGGAACCAGGACCACTAGGGGCACAGCCTCAAGCTGGTAGGGGGAAATTCAGGAGAGAAATGAGGAGGCACTTTTTACAGAAAGGGTGTCAAGCTAAATGGAACGAGTTGCCAGAGGAATAATCTCCCTGAAGACAGTGGACATCTTCAATAGAGGTTGGGGCAGGCAAAGGGAGAAAGTTGCATGTAGGGGAGGGGGAGGGGGAGGGAGGACATCAATAGGGACAGAGCAGTAGATATTGGATGGGGAAGATCCTTCAGTAGACACTGAGGGGTCTGCAGTCTCAAGCAGACATAATTGGCTGCAAGGCATTTTTCTGCTAGCTCAATTGTATATTTGTATGTATGTTCATATGATCTAAAACAGGACCTAGAGCCTCCCTCAACTGTAAATATTTAGGAAATCATGTGAAAGATGAGGACATTCTTTCTTTTTGAAAAGCAAAAAAGTTTAAAACTCCCATAAGAGGATCAATCACATCATAATGATTTTTAATCATAATCATGAACAACCTACCAGAATCGTGTCCCACCTCTAGGGTCCTGCTTTATGCCGATGACATGGTTGTCTTCTCTCGGGACTCCTGTCAAGCAGCACTCACTAAGAACCTGCAGCTCAACATTAATCTCCTACAGGACTGATTCAAGGATAGCCTTCTAGTACTCAACAGTAAAAAGACCAAGACCATGCTCTTCGCTGAGTGGCAGGAAAGAAGATCTACTGCACCCTTCACAATCATTAATACTCCTCAATCCATCTTTGAGCAGGTGTCTTCATGCTGGTATCTAGGTATCACTATTGATGAGTCCCTCACCTATGATGAACACCATTGCCTCCAATAGGAAGCTAGGGGCATTATACAGACTCCGGTCCTGCCTCACTCTCTAAGCCAAGTTTCAGGTGGTCAGAGGTACTATCCTACCAATCCTGGACCACGGAATTGTGATTTATGGTGCAGCCACCAAAACTAGCCTGCACAGAGTCCATACCACTCTCAACAAGGTTTGCAGACTTGTCTTAAATGCTGACTGCCTTGCGCATACATGCAAGCTCTACATTAGGACCAAATGGCTCCCCCTCATGGATCAAATCAAGCTTCACTCCTGCCTTAAAGGAAAGAAGGCCGTCCTAGGGCTTGTACCTCCTTCCTTACAGGCCCTGTTTTGGGCTGCCCCAGCAGAACATGCCACTAGAGGTGTTATGAAACGGTTTTACCATGCCACAGCGACAGCAGACATGGAGACATCCCTAACAGCGACAGCTGCGGTGCTGACTGTTGGCAGTGCTGTGTCGGGGATGCTTCCATGTTTCTATCGGGGGTCTGCACCCCCCACACCCACCGGTTTCTAGGATTCAAACTCTGGGTCAGAGTTGGATGGGGGGGAAGAAACCCTGTGAGGCAGTCTCAGGTGCTGCACAGTCTATCACAGCGAAGTGCGGGTTTTGCCTGATTCTTGTTGCTGTGGTGGTCTTTGCGGCAGAGGAGTCGCTGTGGTAATGGTATAACTTAGGAAACATGTCTTAGCTGTGACGCTCAGAAGAACTGCATTGGGGAGGCAAGCCTTCACAGTACAGGCTCCCACCTGGCTAAATGAGGTCCCCCATTCCACCTCAAGCATCACATGCCTTGGCCACTTTAAAACTGAACTCAGGGACTGTATCTTCCCTCCTGAACACTGATACTGTCAAACATAATCCAGCAAACCCTAGCACTACTCTTAGCGGGACCCGGTATGACACTCTGTGCCTTGGCTATTGACCTTTATTTGGTCACTCTACCCCACCCCCACTTCCCTCCTATCTCCTTAGCACATACCCTACTCGTACCCCCATCTCACTACTATGAAGCTCTCACACCCGCTTTCTCCTTGTGACTCTATCTCTACCACCTACTTCTTATATGTTTGCTTCCTCCCTCTCTTACCACCTGCATACTGTCAAGGTTTTTAGCTGCTAACAGATACTCCTAAAACTACACATTGATTAACCGCTGCTTATACCCTGATATGGTGCCTGGGAACTGACTCCCATTGTACAATGTAACATTGACTTGGATGTTGCCCTAATACTGTTTGTTCTTTTCATATTTATACCAATGTATATATGCTTTCTGATGTGTTACTGATGAGGCCTGTTGGCTGATGCTGTTTTTTCCCCTAGTTTCCCTCTGTTATTGACGAGGACCCTCTGTAAATGAGCCTTTAGCTCAAATGTTTTTTGGAAATCTGATTTTCTAAAAATAAAAATAAATAAATAAATAATTATTATTTTGCCTCTCCATAGCTTGTTTTTGGACTTATTGAAGAGTACTCCAGGATTTGACTTAAGTGGAAAATATTCCAAGGAAATATTTTGTACAGTATTCAATTAGTTTATTAATATTTCTATAAATAAATCATTACTGATGTGAGAAGTTTTTGAATATTAGGTCCAAATTCATAGAGAATTCCTAACTTTGTAACTGTTAAGGTTGGGAACTTTATATATTTTTTTCCACAAAGGCTGTTATCCTCATTGATGGATCTTGGGAGTGATCAGCCCTGTCCCCCTACCTAACAGTCACCCCTTACCTCTCTCTGTAGTCCTGAAGCTGGTACCTCTGCAGAATTCCCCCCACAGTCGAGCAAGGGATGGGGGGTCATGTTCCCCCTGCAGACAAATCCAGTACAGCCTCAGGACCTGGAGCAGTAGGGTGGACTGCCAGGACATAGGCAGGGCTTCACAAAGCCCAGGCCCCTTCTTTTAATTTTTCTCCCTTGTACACCTGCTGCGGCATCACGGCAGTGCTCGTGCATGGAGGTATGCACATCCTGCAGATCCTTGGCCCCACCCGTTCTAGTCGATCATGCCTGCAGTACCACCGGGCCTCCACAGGGTGGCAGTTATGGGCCAAGAATGCTTGACCTCCCTAAAGAGAGGACAGCAGTCCCTGAGAACAATTCTCTCCCACTCTGCCGAGCCACAGCAACCTGTGCTTTTTACCGAACATGGGTCACCAGTTTGGCAGCAGGTAAGGCATTCAACACCTTAGCCCACCACACCACCAGGCCAGTTAAGGAACTTTATATTTTTAAATGAATATTTGGAGTTAGCATTATATTCCTAAGCTATGACAATAGGTTTCTATGCCTTGATAGGAATTAAAACATATATGTTGATACTGCACATAGCATTGCCGGTACTAGTCTTTTTAATGTACATTGACACATGGACGTGACTCAGACATGAAACACTGACACAGAGTTTTCATTTTGTAAAAATTAAGCTTCCATCTTTAAATAGTACAACATTCTAAAGTTGCACCATTACAAAGTTTTGTTTTTTAAATGGATAAATTTACAACCATTAGGGCTAGAAAGGTAATTGTTATATAATTTCTGGGAAGTGGGACAAATGGGGGAGGAATGGGGCAGCTGCAAACTAGGGGTGCTAGCTGAACACTCAAGCACACTTAGATAGACCGGGTGGTCTGTTTCTGCTGGCACTTTCATATGTTCGTAACTGTTTTTCTTTCCACTGACAAAGCCAGTTATAATTCACTGTCGTAACCTGCGGTTTAATAATGGTTAACATACATAGCTTTGTCAAGGGGAAAGCCACAAAGCACTGAACATCTTGTCTATTTAACTATTCTAGTGATACTTGCTGAGGCAAAAAAATGCTCCCCAGCAATTATTTAAAACAAGGCATGGAGTAGTGTGTAAAACTTAAACTGTACACACACCCTTGGGTTGGGATGTTTACATAAACCTCTCAAGCTTCACTCTCAGGGTTTAGGTTGCATATTACACCTTGAGTGTGTGAAACAGTTTTGTTATAAACACCACACCATGCATTAATCTATATTTAATGAAAGTCTGAAGTCCAGAAGTACATGCTTAAGCCACATTTAGAAAATTGTTAGGGACATTTCTGGGCCTCTGACTGGAAAAGTCCCCTGGCAAGGGATACATTTATGTGCCAACAGAGACTGGGCAATAAGAAGTCACTGTGCCAGTGGACTGCTTATCAGAGGACAATCAAGCAACCCTGGCATTTTACAGAAGTGACATTTGCCATTTGTTTCTTGCTTAGTGAGTGACAGACCCCTCTGAGTCAGTCCTGAGAGAGTAACTCAGTAACTCACCAGCTGATCATCCCCAGAAATAGCCCATAAAAAGAAAACTACATAAAAACTACTTTTTTTTATTTAACACTCTGGACCCAGCTTCAGTGCTGCTATCACACCTGAGCTCCGGCTGCCCACCTGCTCTCCATACTGCTGCAAGCCAGCAGCATGACACTATCTGCAGCAATGCAAACTGAGAAAGTACCACTGGTCTCGTGACTCAGTGATACACTGCCAAAACATCCTGATTAGATACTCTGCCATCGCTGTCTCTCAGTTTACTCCAGGATGAACAGGAAGGAAGCAGGAGTAGGTCAAGAAGGATGGAGGATGACAACAAGAGAATGATAAACTCCATGAAGCAGGTTTAAACTATACTTGGAACTATACTTAGAGTCAAGACAGAAAAAGGCCAAGGCCCGTCTAGTCTCTGTCTCCTGCCTTAGCGGGGCCATTTGAACCAGTTTGTGTTCAGAAGGTACTGATCCAGTCTACCTTTAAAACTTTCAAAGGTGTCTGTCTCTACTACTTCTTGTGGCAAGATATTCCAGACTTTGCCACTCTTTGGGCATAGAAACCTCTCCTGCTATTTTTCCTGGAGAATTGTAGCTTAATCTGTTTGTCGTGGGTTCTGAAGTTAACACCTGTCATGCTGAACTCCAAATCCAGATGGATCCTTAATTCCTCATCCCCAATAACTTTGAACATGCTTAACAAGTCCTCCCTGATCCTCCTAGTCTCCAGGGAGTATAGTCCCAAGGTGTCTAGCCTAGTCTCATAAGGCATACTGCTGCGGCCCGAAATCATATTTGTAACTCTGCATTGTATTTTCTCTCATTTTTGATATCCCCTTTCAGATAGGGGCTACACAATGGGGTGCAATAATCCAAATAGAGTCTGATGTAGCTTTTATACAGTGGCATAACACATTATCTGCTTCTGCAAAGAAATGCCCTCCAGATGCAGCCCAGTAGTCTATTTGGCTTTTGTTATACCTCCATAGTATCCACTAAAACTTAGTTCCTTGTTTATTAAAATACCCAGATATTCTGGGTTGTCAGCACTTTTTAGTACAGTTCCATCTAAGTTATATGTGGCATTAATATCTTTGTTCCCTAAGTTCATGGGCATGCACTTTTCAGTACTAAAAGACATTGCATTTTTCAAAGCTAAGGATTATATTTCTTTAAAGTCTCTTTTTAGCTATTCATCTTGCTCACTGGTATTTACAATTGTTCCTATCTTTATATCATCAGCACATTTTACCACCCAACTTTCAACTTGTTTATGTAAATCTGACATAAAGAAGGAGTACAGAATAAAGGTGTACATAATAGGTCCCAGTATCAGTCCCTAGGGGACACCACTTTCTACTCAAGCTGAGTTTGATAGAGACCCTTTTACTCTCACCCCTTGTGTCAGTAAGGAAACAGTAGAAAACATAACAGCACCTCTATTGCCAAAGCCAGCTGTAGGAGGACTGCATTGCCAAAAATGTTTTCATTTAATTAAATTCAGTATTTAAACTCATTTTTAAGTTAATTTTTTTCCCTAAAGTACAGCACAAATCGTATTTTCTAAGTGCAATAATACCCTCCAGGGTGGTCAGTATGGATTATACCGGACCTTCCATTGGCTATATCAGTATTCATCAAAATGTATCACTACATATACCGATGTATATTTACATATATCAAAATATATCGCATATCGGTATATGGTAAGTGTATTGTCATGGCTTAGACAAGTAACATGGTTCCAAGTTACCCTTTATAAAATAACATTTTTTTTTTCAAAGTGTATAACTTTGGAACTGTTAAGACTTGAAATACATTTTCAAAGGAAAACTTGGAGTCAGTGCTACATGCCTGACGTATCAAAACATGTTGGAATGTGTCAGTATACCTTTTATCCCATGATGGATTTCAAAAAATGTTTTTAAATAGATTGTTTTCATTTTTTTTGTTTTTGTTTCATATATCCAGAATAAACAAACAAGACCAACATAATTTTCCATTTTTATTTTTGTTTTTGTGTCATATATCTAGAATAAACAAATAAGATCAACACCATTTTCCATTGGAGTTCACCTTCTTTTTCCATAAAGATTAATATTAAATATTGTAACACTTTCATTGTTATAGAAAAAGAAAAATATAACATTCAGCACATTGAAATTAAGTTAGAAAAAATGCTCTCTCCTAATATAACTCATAGTACAAAGAAAAGGTAAAGGATCATCTTACTGTGGGTATTTTAAGAGGCACATATCAGTCAGTAAGGAAACAGAGGACAACATAGAAATGATCTATTTGTTATGGTAGTAAACATCAAAGAACAGCTAAATACCCATGGTCATGAGTCAAAGGCAGTGAAACTACTATTGCACAAATGGACTCAAAGTATTGTACACTGTGTACTACCCAGATCGTTCCACCAAGAGCTCAAGTACACAAAATAAAAGATCCCTGGATGTGACAGACCAACAGCAGATAATAAGCAGGTCTATGACACATATGGGTTATGTTTCATAACTTTATGTCATCTAATTGGGAAATTAGACTATTATAGAAAAACCCAAGGGTATGCTGCCACGGGAAAATTAAATATTGTCCTGTCATCCTAGGGGATGGTGGAGGCTTTCAAACTCGTGCCTTCTGCTAGGGCAAAGGCAATGGAAGGAAGGGATGGTGCAAAGAGAAACATAGAAACATA
The DNA here is from genome assembly GCA_016271365.2 of Neoceratodus forsteri. Lineage (NCBI taxonomy): Eukaryota > Metazoa > Chordata > Ceratodontiformes > Ceratodontidae > Neoceratodus > Neoceratodus forsteri. The sequence continues at coordinate 84,590,113 of CM028138.1, forward strand.
GAAACATAGACTTTGATGGCAGATAAGGACCGCTAGGCCCATCTAGTCTGCCCATTTCCCTACCTTCAGGATAGGCCGCAGATCCTAGTTAACCAACAGCCTATTTCTTCCCTACCCCACAAGAATTGCCTTATGTCTGTCCCATGCATTCTTGAATTCTCCCACAGTTTTAGACCCATAACCTCCTCAGGGAAGGCTGTTCCATGCATCCACTACCTCTCTGTGAAATAATACTTCCTCCATTGCCTCTGAACCGCCCTCCTTCTATCTTTAAATTGTGTCCCCTTGTTCTTGCAAGTCTCTTTTTCTGAAAGATGCTACCCTCTTGGACTTTGTTGATTCCACTGAGGTACTTAAAAGTTTCTATCATGTCCCCCCTCTCCTTCTTTCCTCAAGGGTATACATATTAAGCTCCTTTAGTCTCTCCTCATCGGCTTCTCTTGCAGACCCTGCACCATTTTAGTTGCCCTCTTCTGGACTGCCTCTATCCTGTCTATGTCCTTGAGGAGATGGAGTCTCCAGAACTGGACACAGTACTCCAGATGGGGTCTCACCAACTGTCTGTACAGAGGGATAACAACTTCCTGTTTTCTGCTGATGATGCCTCTCCGTATACATCCCAGTATACCCCCAGCCCTCCCTACTGCCTTCTCACATTGCTTGCTAACCTTAAGGTCATCTGATATGATTACCCCCAGGTCCCTTTCCTTTTTTTTGTTGTTGTTACTACCTCCCCACCCATTGTGTATTCTTCCCCTGGGTTCTTGTTTCCCAGGTGCATTATTTAGCACTTCTTTGCATTGAATCCTAGCTGCCATACTTCTGACCATTCCTCCAACCTTGCCAGAGTCCCTTTCATCCTTTCCATGCACTCCTTGTGTATCAACCCTGTTGCAGATCTTAGTATTTATCTGCAAAAAGGCATACTTTTCCTTCCAATCCCTCTGCAATGTCACTGATGAGACATTAAAGGACTGAGACCCAATACTGAACCCTGCAGAACCCACTAGTAACCCCCTTTCTTCCAAAGGTGGACTCCATTTTAATTACCTTCTGTGTCCTGTTGTCCAGCCAATGTTTTACCAAGGCTACCACCCTGGTACCCACTCCCAGGCTGGTTAATTTGACTATTAATCTTTGTGGCTGGGACTGTGTCAAATGCCTTGCTAAAGTCTAGGTAGGCCATGTCCACAGCCACTCCCTGGTCTACTACTTTGGTCACCAGTCAAAGAAATCTATTAGATTTGTCTGACATGACCTTCCGCTGTGAACCCATGCTGCCTTGGGTCCTGTGCTCCACTGGCCTCTAGGTACTCAACTATTCTTTCACCTTCAGAGTGACTCCATCACTTTCCCTACCACAGAGGTCAGACTGACAGGTCTGTAGTTTCCTGCCTCTGTCTTGGTCCCACTTTCGTGAGGGAATCACATCCCCTTCCTCCAGTCCTCAGGTACCACCCCATCCTCCCATGATTTATTAAAAAGAGTAGCCAGTGGTTTCACTAGTTCCTCCCATAATTCTTTTAGAATTCTGGTGAATTCCATCGGGACCCATTGCTTTGTCCACCTTCAGTTTTAGGAGTTCTTGCAGAACCCTTTCTTCTGTGAAAGGACTGGGATTGACCCCCTATCAAAGTACTTCTATTAATTGGATTAGGCACTTCCCCTCCTCTTTTCTGAATGCAGAGCAGAAATATTCGATTTCGTTCCAGTATTCCTGTTTTCACTGTCCCCTCTGCCCACCCACCGTTCATTCTATTCAGCCTCACTATCCCTCCCTTTGTCTTTCTACGCTCCACTGTACCTATAAAGGTTTTATCCCCTTCTTAACTGGGTTGGCTATCTTTCCTCAGTTTGGGCCTTTGCTATTCCTGACTTCCCTCCCTGCTTCCTTCTGCCTTAACTGGTAGCTCTCTGTCCTGCTCCTTCTATGTTTCCTTATACTTCGGAATGCTTTTTTTTCTTCCTGACTTTCACAGCCACCTCTTTTGAGAACCATAGTAGCTTTTCTTTCATTTGATTTGTTTATTTGCTTCACACAAGGCTTGTTGCCTCTGTGATGGCAGTTTGATAATTCCCCATTGTTGCTCCACACCTCCTTCTAGTCTGTTTGCTAGTGTTTTCTGAGGCACTCTCCCATCTTGCCAAAAGTCAGCCCTTCTAAAGTCCAGTACCCTCACTTTTGTGAACTTGACTCTGTAGCTGAGTTTAACGTGAACCACACTGTTTGATGGTCACTTGTCCCCAGATGGCAACCCACTTCTAGATCTGAGATCCTCTCACTGCCCCGTTTGAAGTCCGAGGTCTAAGATTGCTCCCTCACGAGTGGGTTCGAAACTAGCTGTCTAATGCCTGCCACCTGTGGGCATCAAGAATGGCCTGCTCTTGGATGTGGCTGCAGCAAATGTACTCCAGTTAACATCTGGCATATTCAGGTCTCCCATCAACAGTATCTCCCCTTTCTCTGCCATTCTAAGAATGCCTTCTATCATATCCTTGTCCATTTCTTCCCCCTGACATGTTTATGATCCTCCTAACATTAACACTTTTGTTAAAATATATATATACTTGTGTCATATACATACAGTGGTAGCCATCACTATTTTCAAACATTTTGCTTCATGGCCCTGGGCATCATATTCACTGTGTTGAGTTATTTTTGTTTGTTTGTTTCATTCCAGTATTGGATTTTTTTGGCCATAGAAGTTCCTACAGTGGCCTGCAAATGTCTGTATTAAGCAAATATACTAACCATCATCACCCTAAAGCATGCTCTGTGGACAGCAGTGTGCAGGTGCATCAAGTAGTAGGTGATCCAGCAACACTCTAATGCACACTTTGCAACAGTGCATTGATGTTTGAAGAGAATGGGCCATTTGAAACACTCTGTGTCATTCCCAATGGAATACCCCTAGGGGGAGGGGGTTCTTTTGCAACACACTGTGCCATTCCCGACTGGATACTAATGATTCAACAGGCCAGCGAATACAGCTTCAACTGAGGAGAGGTGCATTTTTGTCACTGAAATAAAGGACAAAGCCAATCAAAATGAGGTAGTGCGGTTTGTTCAAGGCTAGAGAGGCAGCCCCAGTTCATCTCACTGCCTTGTAGAGTAGTTTGGCTTCCTCAAGGCCATAAAGCATCCCTAGATCTTCGCACTGCCTTGTAGAGTAGTTTGGCTTCCTCAAGGCCACAAAGGCATCCCAAGACCTTCTCACTGCCTTGTAGAGTAGTTTGGCTTCCTCAAGGCCACAAAGGCATCCCCAGACTTCTCACTGCCTTGTAGAGTAGTTTGGCTTCTTCAAGGCCACAAAGGCATCCCCAGACCTTCTCACTGCAGTGTAGTGTAATGTGGCTTGTTCAAGACCACAGAGGCAGCACAGAACCATCTTGCTTATAGTGTGTATGATGTCAAAGGTGCCCACCTAGTGCACACTGTCACCTTGTGTGAATCATCTCTGCATGGATGAATGTGTCTGTAGAGGGCAGAGAGAAATCATGATTCTGGCCCCAGGAAGGTAGTTCTGTAAATCCAGGACTGGAGTCCCACTATTTCACTTTTCATGAACAGCATTGCTGTTTCTCTCATGCTGCTTCTTGTTCATAGTAGTAGTGTAAAGGTGGTGGTTTCTTGATTTGCAAATCTCCTCAGAAGATGTGGTTACATGCCACGGAAATGCACAGTATTTATACAGTAAAGTGACTGGTACAGTAGGTGTGGCCAAAACATGTGATGAATCACAAGCTGGGAATTAATGAGCAGGCAGATTAGATGTTGTGGATCAGGGAGGCATGACATAACTATGAAGTGAGAAACACTGTTAGCCAATCAGCTCCAAACTAATGGCTGTCTTGATGACAGGGAACAGAATATAATGGGGGCTTTGTCAAGCTTGAAAAATGAGATTACATACTGTACATCTGATTGAAAGGCTATACTCTGAATCATTGTATATTGGATTGAAGATGACTACCAGATTTGGAACCACAAACTTTTATGGGACCCCAAATGTAACCAGACCTGACAAGAAGAGAAGAATAGTAAAACAACTGAGAAGCAGCACACCTGTGAGCAGAAGCAGAGAGGGGGGATGCTATAGCACCAGTAAAATGCCAGATTTTCAGAAAGGAGCCCAAGAAATACACAGTAAGAAAGTATTAATTTGTCTTATTGTTTTGAATAATAGCTATTGCAATACCTTGCAACTGCAATGAGCTTCATATACAGATTAATCCTTGCTCACCAAATATTGTATTTACTAATGTGCATTATAATGTTAATGCTATTTATGTGCATACAAACTAACACAATTTTGAAGTAACTTGATAGAAACTGCCCTTAATGATAAACATATGTTGACCAAAATTGTTAAAATTATTATTCATTTTACAGGTTGGCCCCTGGTCAAATTTTCCAAATGGGCATCCTGCACTTCAGTCAGACCCAGATAAGTGCAATTTGTAGGAAGGTATTCAATCAATATTCTGTTTTAAGTATTTTAATTCTAACTGCATTTCTTTGTTCCAAACAGTGTGATATCACCAGGGAAAATTAGCTGTCCTTTTATAAAGAGCATGAAGAAAACCTCATGTCAGCATCCCGTGCACAAGAGAAGGCAGCAGCACAGGACAGGGAAGCACCCAAGCAGCAGGCTTGTCCAGAAATCACCGAAGAACTCAAGCAGCTGATCCACCCAGAGGACACAGAAGCACCAGAGCAGCTGGCCCATCCAGAGGAGAAGGAATTGCCTGAACAGCATGCTGACCCAGAGGACCAGGATGTACCAGAGCAGCAGGCAGAGGGCACACAAAAGGGAAAGAGCAGCTATAGAGTAACAAAGGGCAGGGGCTGAAAATATGAAAACAGCTAGAACATGGAATAAAGTGGGTGAGAGAGCCAAATTCAAGCATTTTACATTGACGAGCATAAAAGAATTGATGCAGTAATGCCAATAGATGAGGTATACTATGGAATATCTAATGGCAGCGCAACTCCATCTACAGGCAATGATACAAGACCTTAGAAGGGGAATGAGGGAGATGCAGCAGCGAATGGCAAATCCGTGGATATCAACACCACTGGAGAGGCACAGTACAGCTTGTCTTCTAGAAGAAATTAACAAATGCAGTGGTGGAGGAAATGCAAGCCTCACTGCAAGACAGTGGCACAGTGCCAGAGGCAATGGCAGATGAAAGGGTGCCTGTGTCAGTTCCACTGAGAACAGTCCATGGGCACATAATGGGTACAATGAACATTCTACGGGACATGGACATTGTGTCTCTCACCAGCAAAAAGAAAGGGATCTCAGGTGCTGGAGCTCAAACAAACCAAAATGCTTTGCAGCACTGATTTTTCTTGCCACTGTGCTGTACAACATATATGTGTAATGGGCAAATACAGTAAACTACGATGGCACAGGGGTAAAAAGGGCTACCCAGAAATCTTATCAATGCTATCTTGACCCATGTCACGTGGCATTTTGATTTAACACCACCAATTCTTGCAAAAAAATAAGGGACAGAATCAATTAGCAACAATGAATGGTGAGGGAAGGTGAAACATATCCACACATAGTACTGCATCATCTGATCATGCAATGGCTATTTTCATATTACTAACTTCTAAATATTTTTCCCTGTTGCATTTGCATTTCCACAGTGTATTTGTGCTTTTGTTCCCTTAAATGAGTCTTGGCACATTGACTCCCTTAAAAGCATCACTGTACATTACAAAATCGTCATAGCAAAAAGTGTTATGCTGTGCTGTGTAGTATCATACTGTCTCCCTTCAGTTTACACCAGAAAGGCAGAGTTGTTACGTGTTTTCTTTGTGCCATACTGTATACTGAAATACAGTATTTCTTTTTGTGTTGCAGACTGTACTGTCTTGTATAAGTGTCAAAAGGCAGAGTATTTGTCTGTTTTTATTTTTGCTTGTACAATACTGTTTGGTTATTAGAAAATAAAAGTCTTTAAAGGAATTCAACTTTCGGTTACTCTGTGAACCAAAAGAGTTTTTGAAACAAATAATGATTTGACACAGCATGACTTAAAGAGGTGAGGGGGAGTTAGAAATATAGCAATAGCTGAAACAGTGAAGGGCTAATGTTTGTTAAAGACCAGGGGCTGGATTTTCAAAGGCCAGAGAATGACACACAGTTCTTGCATCAAAAGGAAATGACACAAGGAGCAGGCTACATCAAAACTTGCATCGATTCCAACTTTCTAATGGTGCTCACTTCAAACACGGGTCCGCATGTGCCAAAATGGCTTGCGCATGCTTGCATCAAAAAAAATGTACGCCCCATGTTGGAAGGGATGCCTGTGACACAGAAATGATGCACCATCCCCTTATTTGGGATTTTCAAAGCATTTGGGTCTTATTGTTGTACCTAAGATGCATGCCTCTGTTAGACCAGCCAGAGCTGGTCTAAATTGACATTAGACCATATACTGTACATAGGGCCACAGCAGGCAGGTAGACCTGACTATGGCATTATGAATGGCATTCCGCTGCAAGAGTACTGCATTGTGGATATTGTAATGCTTTCTCAAGAGCTGTAGCAAGTAAAGTACTGCTTCTAGAGTCCATTTCATCTGCTCTAAAGTTTGACTCCGCTTGCATCATTTTCACTGCATGCGTATCAACTTCATTTTATCACTCCGTGCATTCCATTTTGACTCGACTTGCATCATTTTTGCTCTATCTCACTCCATGCGTTGCATTTTTGACTCAGCTTGCCTCATTCTCAGCTTGCGTCATTCACACCCCCAGCATCATATTTTTGGTGCAATGGTCCCGTTGCACCATTTTGGGTGACTTTGCCACTGAGAATGCTTTTCTTGCAAAATACAGTGCACAGTATTTGGCACACCTGGATTTGATGCAAGGTGGTTGTGGGACGCATCTTACATAGGTCTAAGAGCCCCTTGAAAATGTGGCACTAGGTGTTTAATTCTAATAAATAAACTATTTCATTGTATTTTCATGTATTTGTAATTAATCTTTTAACTTTTCTAAAGAAATATTTGATAGTCCACTAAAACAATGTTTTTTTCACCTTTGCTTTTCACACTGCTAGTAAAAAAAGTATATATTTTTTTAACTCTATTTATGGCTCTGCCATACCCTGAACTCTCTCCAGATGGACACACAGCTTGTAGACAAATCCCACCTGTCTGAAGTCCTCCACTTGACTCCTCTGGAGGCCCTGATTCTCCATCCACTAGCCCAGCCACCCGACACCCCCCTGATTCTGAGTCCCCGAGGCAGGATCGCCATTACTCCTTTCTGGTGCTCTGTCTTACAATCTAGAAGAGCAGCCAGGCAGGGAGGAGAACAGAGGAGCTAGCGGAGAGACCTGACATTGGGCATGGTGGCCAGCCCCCGGACCATCCTTTGCCTATCAGGAGGCAGGGATTTTTGTATGTTTTTCCCCCATTGGCATGGCATGCAATGGAAGCCAGTGCAGGACCACCCACAGACATCCTGCCAATGCCAATCCCCACTACAGAATCATGCTACTGAACGAAATGCACCCAACCTCCAGCGGGAGCCACTACAGAGCCCGATACACCCTGGATCCCACCCCAGGAGAAGAGAGCAGTCCTCTGGATGCTCAATCTTGTCCTTTCCTGCCGACCCCCGATGGCCCTGGCTCGCTCTCAAACCCGGGGTGCTGGCATGGCGCGAGGTATGGCGTCCAGTGCCTCAACCCTCAGTGCCACCGGGCTGTCAAAAAAAAAAGTTTTCTTACTGATCAGTTGCTCTGTAATGTAGCTGTTGATTTTTGGCTTGGTGTTCTAGCTAGACGTTGGGAGGGGGGAAGGGGAGGGAGAGGGGAGGAAGGTTGGAAGGGTGCCCTTACACAAACTGAAAAAACAAGGACCATCAGACACAAATATGTATTAGTTATTAGTTATTTGGTGTTGAATCTTAAATGTGTAACTGCATTACCAGTGGCTATGCAACCATGCCACAAAATTAGCACTTGCTCCTCCAGCATCAGATGGCACGTTCACAGACTGATAGCACACTGTTGTGCGCTATGAAGAATAGCTTCATACTTACCATAACAGTAGATTTTCAAGAGAAGCTCTTTCCTCAGACCACACCTATGGAACTTATAGCTGCCAGGCAGTAGGACCAAATGGAAACTTTTGCAAACTGTCTGGCAGGGCCCCTCCCCACGATGACATCAGATGTCCATATATACATAAAAGTGGGCAGCCCCATCTCTCCTCAGTTCCCCCTCTAAACCATACTCAGAAGACCTCTTTGTAGGGAACCAGAAGAGAAATCAACACTCTGCAGTCCAGCTGAGGTCAATGGCTGGGCAATGTCCCAGTGGAGATAGGAGCAGCAACCCCAGAGTTGCAGTCCCACAAGGGAAATGGAGGGTGGGACAGCATAGCCTGATGAAAATGATTCTGTTGAAGATCTACTGTTATGGTAAGTATGTAACTGTTCTATCTTTTTTGAGGGTACTTCTTTCATCTGGCCAAACCTATAGAAAAATAGCAGAACAAAATAGCGGAGCAACTAGGCAACCGACAAAAAAACAAAGATCGATAAAGCGTAGACAATACGTAAGACGTTGGTGGAGGGGGTGCAGTATGTGCTGCTATGTCTTGTACAGGTTTTAAATTAAATATGTATTAAAGCATACTTTAACTTTAAACCATCTTTGTTTTTTTTTGGGTTGCCTAGATGCTCCGCTATTTTGTTCTGCTACTCTTCTAATTTGCTGGAGCACAGGCCAGTACCAGGTAGCCACCTCGGGTCTTTTTGTCTATAGCAAAAAATACCAAGCAGTGCTGATTAGTGAAGTCCTGGAAGCTAGAGTGTATAGGCTTAGGAAAGTAGGCCATGCAGCACAGCTAGGCCAACGCCAGACCATCTACAAGAGATATTGTCCAGATTGTAATGCTTAGTAAAGGTGTGGACAGACTACAGGCTACTCCAGGTAGCATCTTCGCAGACCTTTGCAGCAGATATATTTATGAAACAAGTGACAGATGTAGCCATGCCTCTGGTGGAGTGATCACGAACCACCCCAGGAAATACCTTGCTGTACTTCCTGTAACATAAAGTAATACAGTCTTCAAGCCATTTGGATAGCACCGTTTAGAAACTGGGGCACCCTCTTTCCCAGGGGTGAATGAAACAAAAAACTGCAAAGACTGTCTGCCATCTTTGGTAAAGTGTGTATAGTACCTGAGTATCCTATGCACACCAAAATATGGAGCAATGCTTCCCCTGGACTGGAATGCTCTAAAAAATAAACTGGCAGGTGGATGGTTTGATTTAAAGTAAACTCAGACTCCACTTTGGGAAGAAACTTAGGATTAGTATGCAAAGACACCCTGTTTTTGTGAAAAATCAACTCAGAATGCTCATACATTAGAGCCTGTAGCTCTGAAATGTTTCGAGCAGAAGTAATTGCAACTAAAAATTATGCTTTCCAGTAAAGAAAGCATAAGCCACAAGTTGTCACTGACTCAGAAGGAGCCAAAGTAAACTTTTCTAAATAAAATTCAGGCCCCAAGCCAGGGTTAGATGGTGGATGGGTGGCTTCAGATATAGAATGCCTCTCAAAAACGTACCACCACCTCCAGCTGTGCAAGCCTACAACCCTCTATAGGTATCTGGAAAGCTGATATAGCAGCCAGGTGCACTTTGACAGAGGAATACTGCAGGCTTGCATCTGATAAGGACAGAAGGTACTCTAGAATTTGAACAGGTGAATGCATCTAGGTTGTAAGAAGTGGCAGATAAAGCAGGCTGCAGCCAGCCCATTGGCACAGCGGTGGGATTTCCGCTTGCGATGCCGGTGACCCGGGTTCGGGAATGGATCCAGGTTATCGGAGGGCCAGCCGGGGAAGAAGGATTGAGCATCCTTAGACTGCTCTCCTTCTCCGGGGGGAGAGGGGACAGAGTGTTCAGTGCAGTGGTGACACCCAGCAGAGGCTGGGTTCACCACTACGCACCGATGCCAAGTAGAATTCAGGGGCAGGGCAGGCGCTGATCATCATTGCATGTCTCTGCCCCTGCTTACAGGAGAAAAAAACAGGTGGGGCCTTCGTCTCTATGAAGCCCTCCTCGGACTTCAATTAGCCTCTGTCGCCGGCTCTCCCAACAAGTTACTGGTTCCACAGACTGGTTGAAGGAGAACCAGTCCCGGGGCCCCGCCATCCAGGGGGAAAGCCTGGGGTGACTGGGAGAGTGATGGCAGTGATGGCAGGTGGAAGTCTGGGGGCCATGACCAGGGCAGAACCTGATGGAGGCCCTGCCAAGAAAAGCATAGTAAATAATGAAAAAGCAGGTTGCTTCCACTTCATGTAATAAGCGGATCTGGTTGAAGGCTCTTTTAGCAGCCATTAGCCACTTTTTCGGAAACCTCAAAACAAGCAATGGCTATGTCCTCAGGAGTCAAGCATGCAGATGAAAAGACTTCAGTTCCAGATTGACCAGGGTTCCCTTTTCCTGTGACAGTAGACCATAGCACAGGGGCAGAGACAATGGGGGTTCGTCGACTACCTGTTGCAGTAAGGGGAACCAGATCTGTCAAAGCCATAGGGGAACAATGAGAATCAGAGTTGCCTCCTCCATTTGGAGCTTGAGTAGCACTCTCTGAAGCTGACAGAATGGAGGAAAGGTGTATCAGAACCTCATTTTCCAAGAGAGGGACAATGCATCTCACCAGAAAACTCCAGGCCATGGAGCAAGTGAGCAGAAAAGCAGCAGCTTTGTATTGTCTGGGGACACAAAAAGCTCCAACTCTGGATGATCCCATCTTTCAAACAGGTCATAGACCACGAGGTCAACAGTTCTCACACATGCATCCTGGACAGTGACTGGCTTAGCCTATCTTCTAAGATGTTTTGGGTGCCTGGAACATGTACTACTGATAGTTCTAGACCATGTTCCAGGGCTCAGTATGAAACCCTCATTGCTTCCCTGCACAGAAGATAGGAATGAGTGCCCCCTTGCTTGTTAATGTAGTGAATCACACTGACATTGTATGTCTGCATTATCACAGGACCTGGGGACAAATGATTCTGGAAGATCTGGAGGCTGTACCTAACACCTTGCATTTCTAGAATATTTATGTGCAAAGTGCTCTCCACTTGACTCCAGATCCTCTGTGTCTGATTAGGGCCCCAGTGTTCTCCCCAGGCCATCACCAAAGCATCTGTGGTTAGAGTCTGTAGAGGGGAGGGCATCAGGGATGATTCCCCGTTTAACAGGTTGTTGGGTTCCATCCACCACCTAATCACTTTGCGGACAGGGGACATAACTAAAACTTTCTGTTCTAAATCATCTATGAGTTGATCCCACTGGACTCTTAGGGTCCACTGGAGAATCTGCATATGATGTTTGGCCATTGGTTCCATGACAATGACCATTGCCATGAGGCCCATCAGGCACAGGAAGTTCTTGCTGAGACATAATGGCTGTCGTGCACTAGCTGTGCTTGGGCAACCAGGCAGGAGGCAGAAAGGCTGAGCCCTGAGCCATGTCCAAGGCTGCTGTTATGTACTGCAGTCGCCAGCAGGGTGCCAACATTGATTTTGACATGTTGACTGTCACCCCCAGAGCATCGCACAGCTGTCTGGTTTACATTACAGTTTTCATGAGCTAGTCCCTGGAATGGGCTCTCAATAGCCAGTTGTTCAGGCAAAGGAAAATGAAGAGGTCTTCCCTACAAAGGGCTATTGCCATTACTGCTAAACATTTGCTAAAGACCTGTGATAGAGAAGACAAACCAAATGGCAACACTCTGAATTTGTAATGTTCTCCTTGAACTAGGAACCTCAAGTACTTTCTGTGAGGGTTCCAGATTTTGACATGGAGTTATGCATTCTTCATATCAAGGGAAACTATCCAAACCCCTGCTTACAGCAGAGGAGGAGGCCCTGCAGAGTGACCATCCTGGATGTCTTTAACTCTGTGAAGATGTTTATCTCCGAGATCTGCAATAGGCCTTTGGTCTCTTGTCCACTTTAGGACAAGGAAGTACAGGGTTAAAAAACTGTGCTCCTCTGTTTTAAGAGTACAGGTTCTATGGCCTGCTTTTGAAGCAAAGTCTGCACTTCCTACAGTAGTAGAGCTAAATGTTCTGGAGGACAGGCTGTTACAAGTGGAGGATGATCTGGATGTGTGTCCAGAAGTTACAGAACATGAATCTGTTCTATGATCTCCAGAACCCATGCATCTGTAAGCATCTCCTTCCACTGGCTTAATTAATTGGACAAGCTACTCCCTACAATCACCCCTGGAGGTAAAGGTGGTTGTGGGGTGTACAAAGAGTCAGGTGGACCAAGTTGGGGTGGCTCCCCCTGCATGCCTACCTCAAGGGGTTTTTGAATGCTCACCTGCAGTAGTGTTGGGAACTGGCAAGAATGCTGCTCCCTTGCCCATGCCCAGCTGTCTGTTGGTTGGGTACTAGCTGACACCAGCAGGACAAAAAGGACCCTTGCTCCTACCCTTAGGCTAAGAATGGTAGAGGGAATGCACAGACTTCAGAATCCTGCCTGAGGCCTGAAGAGTTGAGAAGACATATTGAACTTCAGGACCAAATAACTTGCTCCCTCAAAATGAGGAATTGAGGATAGACTTTTGCACATCATTCACAAAACCAGCCACTGTCAGATAATAATATCTCCTAAAACAGATGCCAGAGGCTGCAGCCCTGGCAGAAGCATCTGAGACATCATAGGCTGTGCGGAGCAAATGCTTGCCCACTTCAGCCATAGCAGTAAGGGCTTTGACGAGCTCTTGTTTTTGGGTACCCTCAGGCAGGACCTGGGCAGCTGCTTTGGCCTTCCTCCAGAGGGTATTCTGGTACTTCATCTTATGGACTTGGTAGTTGGCAGTACGAAGGCCCAATAATGCTGAGGCTAATGTCCTCTTGCCTAAAACATCAGAATCTCCTATACTCTTTATTAGGAGGAAGGGAATTAAGGTGCTTAGGTGCTTCAGATCTACCATGGGCAGCATTATTTATTTATTTAATTTATTTCATTTTGGTAACCAGGTAAGCCCACTGGTACCAGAAGTCATTTTTCAGGGGCAACCCATAATTAATTACATATAGGAACAAGCAAAGGGAAACGTACACCAAAGTCAGACATGGAGAAGCATATAATAAAAGATCTGTGTACGAGGTAATAAGTATACAGTACATAACACATTGGTTAATAGACAATATATTGGACAGTAAATCTGGACACTATTGACGTATTCCCTCTTGGATCATAGTCATGAGGTGCGCATAAATATAACGTACACTATAACAGGACAATTACAGTACAAGTTTAGCAATAGGGATTAATCACCACTGAGTCTGTCTCAGGTTGGGTGGCATAGAATGGCTTCCCAGAGAGGGCCATATACATTTTGTCTGCCTTACTGGGTACAGCTGGAATATTGTTGGGCCTGTAATAGGCAGCAAAGAAGGCATCCTCTAAGGCAGAGAGCAAAAGTGGCACCACTATGGCAGGAAATTTTGGCAGTTCCAGGAACTCTATTAAATGCTTTTTAGTAGTGTCCTCTTCCTCCAAATCAAAGCCCACAGCAGCTTGCAACTGTTACATCGTAGTGAAGAAAGTGGGATCCTCTGGAGGGGACCGTGGTGTCTTTACCAGAGTTCTCACTGCGGGTTAACACATTGGAGCTGGTGCCATGATCATAGTGGCTGTCAGCATAGTCTTCAACCTCATCCTTCTCATCCTGCATTAAGTCAGGATTGTATTCACATTCCTCATTAAGTAGGTCTTTGGGAATAAGGCAGCAGGCCAGCGCCATCGGTGGCACCCTTGGAGACATGATCTCCCCCAAATGAATCTGTGCTGCCTGTGGTCTTGCAGCCCATCAGATTCAAGATGCTCTACCAATCTTTTTTTCAGTATGGTTTCCATTAATTTCCCCACCACTGAAGTAAGGCTGACTCGCATGTAGTTGTTAGTATCCTCCCTGCTGCCACTGTTATGCAGAGGGACCAAATCAGCTCTTCTCCTACCTTCCAACACCATGCATGTTTCCAGTCAGCTGTTGAATAAGTCTGTCAGTACTGAAGCTAGCACCTCCCAAAGTTCTTTCAGTACCCTTGGGTGTATCCCATCTGCTCCCCTAGCCTTATCGGCCTTCAGATCTGTAAGTTCCTTCAGAATTCTTTCCTCTCAAAATGGGCTCTTTTTCCTGCTACTCCCTGATGGTCCATCCCCCCTCCTTCCACTGTGGAGACTGAGAAAAACATTTCACTTTGATCTATTGTACATAAGCTTGAATGTAAAACTTTTAAATGGTATGTTGCCTCTGTATGTAAATAACTCTGCACATTTGAATATATATGTGCAATATTACCGCTCAATGTAATTTCCTCTGTGTCATCCCTGAAAAAGGTATACCATGTCTCAGTGGGCCTACTCTGTTAATATTAAAACAAATAATAAATCAAATAGGAGGACAACTTTTCCTCTGTTCTCTTCAGTGCAGTCTCCCTCTTCTGCCCTTCTAGTCTTCAGTATCCCTCCCCTTGCTTTCCTCTTCTTATATATCTGAAGATTTATCTCTTTAGCGATCCGTTTGGCTATCCTTTCCTCTGTCTTCACCTTTGCTCCTCTCACCACCTTTCCAGCTTCCCTCTGTTTTACTTGGTATACCTCTCTGTTCTCCTGCCTCTGTGTTTTATTATACCTCCTGGATAACCCACTTTTTCCTTCACCACCTTAGCCACTTCCTTAGAGACCCATAATGATCTTTTTCCTACTGCTTTTACCCACTTCCTTCACTCAGTGGTTGTCTGCTTTAATTATACCCCCCCCTTTTTCTTCCCCACTGTGACTCTACCACTACCTGTTAACCCCCCGAGGCAATTTCTGAGGCAGTCACCCAGTTTTTTTAAAATGTGTCCTCCGAAAGTCCAGGGCCCTTGTCCTTGTGTGGTTTGCCTCTGTTATTGTCTTTATGTTAAACCACACTGTATGGTGATCATTGGTTCCCAGGGGACTTCCAGCTGTGATGTCTGCAGTGCTGTCTCTGTTTGTAAGCACCAGGTCTAGCACTGATCTATCCCTAGTGGATTCTTTGACTAACCCTAGAGAAAACCATTTGTAAGTAGTCAAGGATGGCCCTGATCCTTGCCAAGCCTCTGTTGAAATACTGTACATATGGCAGAGTGATGTCACCAACTAGCAGTACCCTCCCCCTTACTTGTCATTCTGATCATGGCTTCTCCAAGTGCCTTATCCAACTCATGTCCCTGTGGTGAGGTCTGTATGCTACCCCAGTATGTAAAGTAGTCCAATGCCTGTCTCCAAAATGATCCACAGCACCTAAAGCCTTTCCTTTTCCCCCAGGTGCCCCCGTACCGTCATAGCCTTCCTTCCTTTTCTTCTCCCTGCCATGTTTCTCCTGAACACAGAGTAGTCTGGTATGGCCAATTCCCAGTCATTGTACTCAGTGCACTACAATTCTATTATGGCCATTAAATCCAGGTCAGTCTCTGCCAAGATGGCTTTCATGTTTGGAATTTTGTTTCCAAGACTCTGTGCATTTGCACATCTGGCTCATCGACACCTTACTTCCCTCCTGCTTGCTTCCATGCTTCCTCCTTCCTGTCTGTGTTTTTCACTAAATTTCCACTTAACCCACCTCATCAATTTTTACCTATACCATTCTATGTCTCCTGTAATCCTTTAGCCTTATGCATCTGATTTATACCACCTTTCTTTTGTCTTGTCACCAACCCTGCCTTCTTGTGCCCCTGCCCTAGTGGAGTTTATTCCCCTCAGGCCCTCCTACCCTGATGCTCTGTCATCTATGTAGGCAATTTTTGCCTCCCTTAGTTTTACTGACTTCCTCCAGGCAAGTTTTAATGCTCATCCAAGTAATATTTAAACCTCCCACAATGGACTGTGGTCCCCTTCCTGGAAGGATGCAGACCATCTCCCTTATAAAGACCTATATCCTTCCAGGTTGGCCTCCACTCCCCAATGTAACTGAAGCCCTCCACCATACATCATACCTTCAACCAGTTATGAAATGCCACATTTATGGAGTATCCTTGGCACTCCTCAACCATGCAATGGTAACATCTCTGCAATAAGCCACCATGTGTGAAATCTGCATAAGGTCTTTCTCCAGCTCCATGAAATTACCCTGACCTATTCCTACCTTGTCCCTTGCTGGGTCATTTGTTCCTGGAGGGACAATGATGTCTGGCTCTCTCCCATCTCCTGCTGCCCTAGAAATCCCTCTGGATATGTGTTGTATCACTTGAAGCTAGCGCCTCTTTGGCACCTCACCTCCGTATCCCTCCCTATCCCTTTCTCCCACTACTCCCAAGTATATCATCCTAACAACAGAGTCCCCACAAGCAGCTTCTTCCTCCTTAACTGGGGGCCTCTTTCTCCCTCCTAAAGGTCTTCCTTTCTGAGGACCCCCACTTACTCCCTACACACTATTATGTGCACCTCCTCTTGGCTCCCCCCTCCCAACAATACAGCAAAGGAATTCTGCAATGGTATAGGTTGAGAACCATGCACTCTTCCCGCTACCCAGCACCGTGTCAACACCCTGCGATGAAAATGTGCAAAAACTGTGCTGTACAGTCTGTGTAATCTAGCGCAGTCCGAAACCATGCTAGATTATATAAACAAACTCTGAGACTGTGCACGCTGTTATGCCCATGCAGTTTTTGACTGCAAGTATGTGCAGTTGGGGTACTGAACAGATACCCACTACCCCACCCTCCTGGAGCCCACCAAGGTTCATCTGTTCTGCCTCTGCCTAGGCTTCCTCTGGGGGATTGGAGGCAGATACAGACTTAGTGGCCACTGGATGGGCAGAAGGTCTTCTGTACCCTTGCCAGCTTGGCCAGAGAGTCCAGTAACCTGAGTCCAAAACCCAGAGAGGTGGGTACATATAGAGCAGCACTTCAGTCTCTAGAATGTGCAAAATCATATTGAGGTGATGTCACAGGCTTCATGCCTTGAAGAAGAGCCTGAGTAGTATAAAGCATTGGGGAGCTTGTTAGTGATCCTCAACAGTATGCCGGTTGTTTTAACACACTAAAAGGTTTAAATTTTCACCTATGGGGTTTGTGAGGTGGGGTCATAAGAAGACTCAGTTCAAAATCTGGAGTCAGAATATGAAAAAATGCTAAAGTTATGACCATTCAGTGCAATTTTGCTATGCCTGCTTGTAACTTCGAAAATGTAAAATATTTTGAGCCCAGATTTCCAACATAGCCATTTTATTACCTGACCTGGGGCCAGATAGTCAAAACTTTGCACTGGGCACAATGCATTTGCACCAGGCTTGCACCGGTTTGCATGGGTCCCCTATAGTCAAAAGATCAAACAGTGCAGAGAAACTGCATTAGTGCCAGGCAAAATTACAATGTATGTACTGTGCAAAAGAGAAGGATCTTTTTTTTTTTTTTTTATTTACATTTTTTCCACCAACCTGGTTGCGGCCACAGTACTCTCAACCAGTCACGGACCACCAGCTTCCACCCCAAATCGGCCTCCAGTCCTCCGATGCCCGTGGCTTACCCCACGGTGGGGCCACAGGATGGAGGAGGAACATCCCTTGAGGGCCGTAATCCGGTCGGAGGACTTAGCCTGGGGGGCTAATCGAAGCAGCGGCAGGCTTCATGGAGGGTGGCGGCAGCCGTCCCTTTTTCTGTTTTCTGGGAAGGCGGGGACATGCAATGGCGCGCTGATGTCCTGCCCCACCTCCAATGCTGCTTTGGAGCGCGCAGCGTGGGTGCTCTAGTCTCGCGAGTCCCTATCGCCCGGATGCTGCCCAACCTCCCCCAGAGAAGGAGAGCAGTCCAACGGACGATCAATCCATCTCCCCGGCCAGCCCTCTGATGATTCGGGACCGTTCCCAAACCCGGGTCGCCCGGGCGTCGCAAGTGGAAATCCCACTGCTGCGCCGATGGGCCAGCCAAAGAGAAGGATCTTGTACATGAATACAGGTGCTATGTTATATTCAGCAAGTTAGCACCATGCAAAGTGAGATTGCATGACTTTGCGCAACACTTTGAGCAGCGTAAATTACTGCCCAGAAAAAGGTAGTCTTAACGCTGCGAAAAACAAGGATTGAGGACAGGGACACAGCAAAAACAGGCAGCATGGCCATTAGCAACAACAGCATCATGGTGCACCTGATGAATGCAGCCAGTGAGGGGGCAGAGAGGGCAGACGGCCACCCTGGGCCACTCCATATGCCATGGAAGAAACATGCTGCACACACATCCAGTCATCCCATAGGGATACACCACCACAATCCAGCACACACATGCAGCACTTGGGGAATGGAGGGTACTGAGGGGAGGATGTACAGGTGGCCAGACCACACCACATAATAGGTGCTGCCACATGGCTTGGGCAGTCCACACAGTGCACATGTGCCAGTGATGGGAACACCCCTTACATCAGTGTGCCAGGATCATGGTATGTGTCTGCCTCCCCAGCACATACCACACACCTGTCCAGGCTTCCCATCACACACGGCCAGCCATGTGTATGTTCCTGTGGGAATCCCAAGCCACTGGTGCAGTGTATGTGTGTCACAGGATAGTATGACTGTGGTGTTCACTGTCAGAACACACCTGCCAGCTGTGTATGTCACTGTGTGGATAGCAGCAGTCATTGTTGCCTGACACACCGCAGCCTGCAGGTATTGCTGTGTCCCTCACACTACCAGCTACTACGGTACTGTACCATCTGATACACACTGTAGCTTGAATAACTATATGTCTATGGTATGCAGCATAACCACTCATTCCTGTGGTGCTAGTCCCCTGGGCCACAACCGTCTGTGCTTCTGTGTTCAAACCCAGCCTGCAGCTACCAAACTGTTTATCATCTCTGACATACAGATGAAGCTGTGAGCACAACCAACCTGCAACTACTGACCTGTAGTTCCAGTCTGACATACAGGTGGAGCTGTGTGCACCATGCAATAGTGCCAAGCAATCTATTTGGTAATGAATGCAAAGCAGGCCATAATGGCATGCTAATGGGGCTGTTTGCTCATGGATTGCCTAAGTAGGCTAATTTGCACAGAACTTTGAATATAGCAAAATTTAGCACCGGGCTAATGTGTTAGCACCAGGCAAATGAGTTAGCTCGGGGCAAACCTGTCAAACCCATAGAACAGTTCTGCTGTGATTGGCTTGCAATGTTGTTTGCAGTTGTTGTGCACCATTTCATTGTTATCACCCACATTGACCACCTACTGCAACTCTGCCTTACTCCACATCTGTGTGCACTGGGCTCCTGTTGTAATTTAGCCTTCCTGGTTGCTATATTCTGAGCTAATTTGCTGGGCTATTTTTGCACTGCACTCTCAGCCCTATTTGCATGCTGTATTCAACTGATTTAGCCCCAGGTCTATAACTCTGAAAATAGCATGTAAATGGTTCTGGGCTAATTTTGCACATAGTGTAGTGCTAATTTTGCTCCAGTGCTATATTTTGAATATCTGGCCCTGGTATATGTCACAGCTGTCATTTTTCAAATCCTGTCAAGATATGTTTTCCATCTGTGGTGCAGAATGGCGTGCAGTTGCACAGAATTATGTTTTGGCGTAGATTTGAAAATTTTCTGTACCAGGGTACATGAGGTGGGGTAATAAGTTGGATATGCTGACCATTTGGTCAGCATAGCCAGAGGCTGGACTGCACTTGGCATATGTCTCCTAGGGTTGCCTTTTGTGTCTGAGATATCTATCTGATGAGACCCACATCTCAACAGATAGATAGAGACAAGGAGATGCTGGAAACCATCCTAACAATGGCCAATAAAGGCGACTTGTTGTTCTTCGGAGACTTCAATCTGCCTGACATAGACTGGTCCTCCTTTATGTCATTATCAGACTGGAACAATTAATTCCTCATGGCTCTGAACCAGGCAGAACTAAAACAGCTGGTGCAGTTACCCAGCAGAGAAAACACAAACCTGGACCTTGCACTGTCAAACACCACCAGGATCATGGACGTCAAGGTAGGAGTCAGTTTAGGGTCAAGAGACCATAGGTCAGTCTGGCTCACAGTCAAAAGATCAGAGGACAAAAGTCACACACAACTGAAGATCATAGACTTCAGGAAGGCTGACTTTAACAAAATGAAAGCATGCATTAGGAGCAATCTCAAAGTTGTAGTTCTGGGAGATGTGGAGGAAACCTGGAAAGCCATAAAGAGTGCAATCAATCTGGCAACAGCAGAATGCACAAAACAGATAAGTAAATGTAAAAGCAGGAAAAATCCTCCTTTGGTTTACTAAAGAAGTAGCTTCCAGTATAAGGGAAAAAAGAGCTTTCAAGAAAAACAAAGAAACTAAGAAAGAACTCGATATGGAGGAATACAGAGCAAGACACAAGGAAGCAGGGAAGGCAACTAGGTTAGGCAAAGCTCGAGCAGAAGAAAGAATAGCAAAAGAAGTTAATAAGGGGGGAAAAGACCTTCTACAGATATGTGAGGGAGAAAAGAAAAAGTAAGGGAGGTATCATAGGGTTGAGAACTAGGGAGGGCCAGAATGTTGAAACCAATGGATAGAAAGCAGAGGTTCTAAATGAATACTTCTGCTCAGGTTTCACAAAGGAGGATCAGAGAAGTGGACCAGTACTAAAGAATGAAGAACATTGTACCAGTGAAGTTGATACAAACACTTTCACAACTGAAAGGGTCCTAAACGAACTAGCAAAATTAAAAACCGATACAGCTATGGGACCCGACGGTATCCACCTGAGAATACTAAAGGAACTCAGAGAAGAACTTGCCACCCCATTAGCAGACCTCTTCAACAAGTCACTGTAGAGTGGCACAGTACTGGACAATGGGAAAAAAGCCACGGTGGTACCGCTGCACAGAAGCGGCAGTAAGGAAAATGCTGGAAACTACCATCCAGTTAGCCTCACCTCAGTGGTGGGGAAAATCATGGAAACATTACTGAAAGAAAGAATTGTACAGTATCTAAAATCAACTAGCCAAACAGACTTAAACCATAGCTTCACAGCAGGGAGGTCACGTCAGACAAACATGACTGATTTATTCGATTGGGTGACCAGAACGGTGGACCAAGGAGAAGCAGTAGACGTAGTATATCTGGACTTCAGTAAGGCATTCGACTCCATTCCACATAAGAGGCCGATAAATAAGTTGAAACACACAGGAGTGGGACATAAAATAGTAGGCTGGACTAGAAACTGGCTCCAAGGGAGAACCCAGAAAGTGTTAGTAAACAGCACTCTGTCAGAGGAAGGAGTGGTGACCAGTAGAGTCCCCCAGGGATCAGTACTGGGACTAATTCTATTTAACATATTCATCAGTAACATTGCAGAGGGCTTGCAAGGAAAGATATGCCTGTTTGCAGATGACACCAAGCTCTGCAACAGAGTGGACACACAAGAGAGGCTCACAGAAATGATCACTGATCTAAAAAACTTGGAGGAATGGTCAAAACAGTGGCAGTTGACATTCAACACCAAGCAGTACAAAGTTATACACCTGGGAATGAAGAACCTAGTTTGGAAATATACCTTGGGGGGGGGGACAACTGACTGAAACTTAGGTAGAAAGGGATCTGGTGGGTACTCGTATCTGATGATTTAAGGGCAACCAGGTTGTGAGAAAAGATGGCACAAGAAGCTAGCAGCATTCTCGGATGCATAGGAAGGGGTGTCAAAAGTAGGAAAAGCAAAGTGATAGTCCCGCTGTACAGGTCCTTGATGAGGCCTCACCTGGAGTACTGCATCCAGTTCTGGAGACCACACCTCAAGAAGGACAAGGATTGCCTGAAAACCATGCAGAGGAGAGCTATGAAGATGAAACATGGACTACACGAAGAACCATATGAATCGAGATTAAACCATTTAAGAATGTACTCACTGGAGAGAAGAAGGGACAACTGAGATAAGCTAGAGACATTTAAATACCTCAAAGGTATCAGTTCAGTGTAAACACAGGGTTTCTTCAGGGAAAACATGAATCCATGGACAAGTGGGCACAACATATGCCTGAAGGGAGGTAGTTTCAAAACAAACAGCAGGAAGTTTTTCTTCATGAAAAGGGTGGTGCAGCCCTGGAACAATCTTCCCCCAGAGGCTGTAGCAGCAAAGATAGTAGGGGAGTTCAAGCTAGCATAGGACAGGCAATGTGGAAATCTAAAGCAGTTAAGAAACTCAGAGAGGGGTAGCTTTCATGGGCAGACTAGATAGATCGCAAGGTCCCCTTCTGCCAGCACTTTCTTATATTCTTACTGTTGTCCTTTAAACAGAAGTGCAGGACCCAGGAGGCCCTGCACTCCCACAGACAGATAAGGATATGGTTATACTATCCAAAAAAGTAAGGAAATTCATTGCAAAAACATTCTTAATGCATTAATTAGGGTTGTTAATAAAGCAACAAAAGTAGGGAAATGTGGTATTAGGGTTTTCAACCCTAACACCCCACCACCACCACCACCCTGCAGATGCTGACAGGCATTGTGGGTGTGCTTGGGGTCATCAGCCCTAGCACTCACCCCATTCTCCAGTAGTGTACCCTTCTCAGCTTATTTACTTATGGAATGGGGTGACTGTTAGGGTTGACAACCCCAAGGCACACCCCAATGGCTTTCATCAGGCCTAACTCTCACCCTGTTCTCCTATACAGTACCCTCTCAGCTTCCTTACAAATGGAATGGGGTGAGAGTTAGGGGCGATGACCTCAAGGCACACCCCAACGCCTGTTGTTTGTGGAGAGTGGTGGTGGGGGTGGGTTGGTAGTGTTGGTAACCCTAGCATCAAATTTCCAATCTTTTGTCGCTGTAATAGAAACTCTAACTAATGCATGGTTCCATGTCACAACAGCAATCGCCACTACAGCAAATGTACATTGCTGAAAATCAAAATGGCAGTGTACACTCCCTGGCGAACCCAACAACAGCAATGGAAAAACAATGTATCTATGTGGGGAACTCTGTCCCCCACATCCCCATAAATTAGGATTCTCAACTCCAGGGAGTGCATGTCAGGGAAGGGGAGAAACTCGGATGGAAAAAAAATTGAAATGCTGCACAGATTGCATGTGTAAGAAAGTTGGCATGGTACAGTATAGGAGAAGGGGTGAGAGTTAGGCCTGATGACCCCAGGGCACACCCCGACACACGTTGATCTGTGGAGGGTGGGTGTCAGGTGGGCAGGTGGGGTTGGGTGGGTGGAAGGGGTGTTAGTGGGTCAACGCTAACGCTCATTTCCATGCTTTTGTCGCTTAACCTAACTGATGCATTAACAAGGTTTTTTGCAATTTATTTCCTTACATTTTGAGATAATATAATAGTATCTTTATTTTACTGGGGCAGCCACTGCTTCCATCCCCCACAGATGCACATATGTACAGTATGTAGCTGTGGAAACACAGGGGTCTCTGGCCCCTTCGCTTCCATGCATTAAGTTACGAACAGTGGTAGCGAAATTGCAAAAAAGTCATAAATGTGCCAGCTTAAATAATTTTCACCCCAAATGTTCAACATAACCTTCTTATCACCTCATCATATACACCCAGTACAGAAATTTTTCAAATCCCTTTCGAAATGTAATTCTGCACAACTGTAATGCCATTTTGCTCCACAGGTGTGGAAAAACATTTTTGGCAGGATTTGCAAAATGACAGCTGTACTATTCATGAAGAGGTGTGAAAAAATGGCAATGTTGAAAATTTGGTGTGAAAATATGATAAATTGTCAAAGTTACTCGCGTGCATACAATAATTCCAACTATCGTGTGTTACTCTGGCATTTTTATGTGTTTTGCACCATATTTTCAACATGGCCTTTTTGAGACTACACCTCATGAACACTGGCACTGTCATTTTGTTACTCAGTCTCAAAAGGTGATTTTGTGCAGCAACTGCGCATTCGGTGCCAGTGCTGCATAAACACGTTTTGGGCAGGATGTGAGAAGTGGCAGCTTACTGTTCATGAGGTGGTGTGAAAAACTGACACTGTTGAATTTTTTTTAAAACTTCAAGTTTATTGAATATCAGATTTGTTTTACTGTTCTGTTATACAGTTTATATGGTACATTCATCTGATTAACACTGATCTTATTAATACAATAATATTAAACATGTAATTTCTTACAGATTTAAGTAAACTGTTACAAGGAAGTTGTGGTGAGCCTAAATGCTTGTCCAGAGTAATAAACTCTTTTCTCTGATCTATGCTTTAATGAAATTTGAAGAGAAAACATTAAAATTTGCCAAAGTTACACACGTGCATAGTGAAATTTCAATGACTGTATGTAACTCAGGCGTTTTGGGGCATTTTTGCACCAAATTTTCAACATGGCCTTTTTGGGACTGCACCTCATGAACAGTGGCACTGCTTTTTCATTAATTGTTCTCAAAAGGTGATTCCACACAGTGACCACAAAATCATCTTTCGGGACTGAGAAACGAAATGACAGTGCCCGTGTTCATGCAGTGGGGTCTCCAAAAGGCCATGTTGAAAATGTGGTGAAAAATACCTAAAAATGGCCTAGATATCAACATAAGTTGAGAACCCCATTGACAGCCATTATACAGTGCTTACCTTCATTCTTTAGTTCGCAGTTCGGCTTTGTAGAGTGCAGATGCGTCCCAGTCCAGAGGAGATCACAGCCACCAACCCCGGAGGTAAGTAAGGGTAAGAGAGGTGGGTGTGGGGTGCCAGTGGGTGGGCTGGGAGGGGAGGCGTGGACAGGGAGGATGATGACGGGACCGTTTTCTTTCAGAAAAAAATACATCTTTTTCCAGGGACATTTAAAAAAATAGATTTACAAACACTGGGGTGGGCTTCCCAGTGTCCAAAGCTACAGGGGGAGGTTAGGGGGTTGAAAGCCGACACAAAGATTGGGGCCCCCGAAGTCAGCAGAGCTAAAAAAATTATGGGCTGTGGGATGGGATTATTTGACATTGGGGGTGGGCATCCTGGTGTCGGAATATTAAAAATTTTAAAACAAATCAGCATGGGAGGGCAATCAGAGGGTGGGGGCCACTAGACACCAGGGAATGAATTAAAAAATGGAGAAAGTCAAGCAGGGGTATTGATAAGCTCAAAGGAGAAAAGGAGGCATGTCAGGAGGAGGACCCTGTAAAAGCATCTATCCTAAACAGATACTTTTGCTCAGTATTTACTGAAGAGAAGGTAGGCAGGGCCCACAGCTCAGCACCATGGACACAGGGGAAGGAGCAATCACTCCCCTTCACAAAAGAAAGGGTCCTACAAGAGCTGGCTAAGCTCAGGGTGGACAAGGCAATGGGACCTGATAGCATACATCCCAGGGTACTTAAGGATCTAAGGGTGGAACTAGCAGAGCCATTAGCAGAACTGTTTAGTGAGTCTCTGAGCACAGGAGAGGTCCCAGAAGAGGGCTCATGTGATCCCGCTCCACAAGAGTGGTAGCAGGGAGGAGGCAGGTAACTACAGACCAGTCAGTCTTACCTCAGTAGTGGGCAAGATTATGGAGGTACTCCTTAAAGAAAGGATAGTGCAACACCTGGAATCCATAGGGGCACAGGATCCAAGACAGCATGGGTTTACAAAAGGAAGGTTCTGTCAAACTATTTTCATAGATTTCTTTGACTGGGTAACCAGAGTGGCAGACCAAAGGGGAGCAGTTGATGTCGCCTACCTTGACTTCAGCAAAGCTTTCGACACTGTTCCACGTCGAAGATTGATAGATAAGCTGGGTAGGCTTGGGGTGGGTCAGAAGTTGGTCAACTGGGTGGCAAACTGGTTGATGGGTAGAAAACAGAGAGTGGTGGTAAATGATATACAGTCAGAAGAGATGCAAGTTAAAAGTGGGGTACCTAAGGGATCAGTTCTGAGGCCAGTCCTCTTCAATATCTTCATTAGTGACCTTGCAGATGGACTAGAGGGTAAGGTTTGTCTATTTGCAGATGACACCAAGATCTGCAACAGAGTAGTTGATCCAGATGGGATGGGCAGAATGAGAAGAGATCTGGATAAACTAGCAAAATGGTCAGAAGAGTGGCAACTGGGATTTAATGCAAAGAAGTGCAAGATCATGCATATAGGGAAGAGAAACCCTGAAGCCACCTATAGGCTGGGAGGGAGTTGCTGGCAGTCACAAAGGAAGAAAGAGACTTGGGCATCATCATCACCGATGACCTGAAATCATCCAGCAGACTTCTAAGGCAGTAGGTAAGGCTAGGGGATGTTAGGGTGTATTAGTAGGGGTACTGTTGTAAGAGAGGGACAATCCTCTTTACAAGACACTGGTTAGGCCCCATCTGGAGTACTGTGCAGTACTGGAGGCCACACCTTCACAAGGACATTAACCAAATTGAGGCAGTCCAGAGAAAGGCAGCCAAAATGGTGCAGGGACTGCATCAGAAGACATATGAGGACAGATTAACGGAGCTCAATATGTGTAACCTTGAGCTAAGGTGGGAGAGAGGTGATATGATCAAAACATTCAAACACCTTAAGGGCATTAACAAGGTGAAAGAGTCTAACATGTTTAAATATAAGAAAAATAGCAGGACAAAAGGACACAGCATGAGATCAGAGGGAGGCTGATTAAGGGGGAATGTGAGGAAATTCTTTTTCACAGAAAGCATGGTGGATGCATGGAATGGCCTACCTCAGGAAGTGGTGGCTATGGATACGGTGCAGGGCTTCAAACAGTCATGGGATAGGCATAAGGGAGCAATACAGATGAGTATGAATAGATAAGCCACTGACAGAGCAAAGGCCGATGGCACATTTATAAGGTAGAAAAAGAAATTGGCAGACTGGATGGGCATTACAGTCCTTATCTGCCGTCAACCTCTATGTTTCTATGTTTATGTTTCTATGTAATCAGGGGTCTCACTAGATACCAGGGAAAATGGAACAGTGACCTTTAAAAATCCCTTTTTGTAATCCCTTTTCACCAGCCGATCTGGCGAAAAGGGATTGGCTGGCAAAAAGGGACTGAGAAAAGGGTTTTTAAAGTTCAAAAGTGCCGGTTTTGAACTAAAACAAGGCATGGGCAGGTAGAGGGCATCCCCCTAACGAAAACCCATGCCTTGGTTTTTAGAAAAGACATCCCTGTGGCAAGTTTCAATATTTTGCTTTCTCTCCTCGCTAAGCGAGAAAACAAATGGTGGCCAGTGAAGATGGAGTTTTCTCACATAGAGGAATTTTATGAGATTTCTGAATCCCTTTCCGCAATCTCCCTTCGCCAGCTGTCCACGACCAGGGATCCATGATCAAAACTGTGCAGCTATCCAAAAGACTGAACTGAGCATGCTCAGAACCAGACATTTAAAAATATAATAACTTTAGAACGGATTAACATTTTTTCACCAGTCCAAACCAACATTGCATTGTTCCTTAGGATACCCTCTTTCTACCTTGAAAATATCAGGCCAAAATTCCAAATGGTGTGGGCATAGCGCGATGTTGGAAAATGACCCTGACATTTGCCAAAAAAGGCAAAACATTTATTTTTTGGCACTTCACTGCACAAAAACTGCAAATCTGATCAAAATGCAACTTGACAAATCAAGAGATATACCATCTGAGATTGTGTATTCTAAATTACGTGCAAATCTGTTGAACGGTTGCAAAGTTATTAATGTGCAAAATTTGGGGCTTAACATTAAACTGCCTACTGAACCCTAACTATGGAGGCACAATTGCACCTCTATCATATATATATGTGTATATATATATATATATATATATATATATATATATATATATCATATATATATATTATAGTGAAGCGGTCGCACCACTATATTTAGGGTTATGAAGGCACTTCTATGTTAAAGTCAAACTTTTGCATGTAAATAACTTTGGACCCATTCAACCGATTTGCCTGAAATTTGGTATGCACAGTGAGGAATGGTAGATCTCTTGATTTGCCAAATTTTGTTTTGGTAGTACTGACGATCTTTGCGCACCAAAACGCTGAAAAATGCATTTTTCGCCAGTTTTGGAGGCAGGTTTGGGGATTTTGCCCTTGGCCCTACGCAGCCGTCATGTGGTAGACTGGCTTGTGAGATGGATCATCTGAAAGAGCTTCAGTGGCCGAATATGCCGCTTTTCATTTGGTGAAAAAATATTAAGGCATTCAAAAGTTATGGCACTTTTAAGCTCTCATTATAAGTCAATGGGAAAAAATATATGGTTGTTTTGCTAACAAAGAACGGGGTTCGGGCCATCTCGTACCACCTGGCGGTCAAAGAATTTGCAGCCTCATGGTCAAAGAATCTTTGTTCCCGAGAATTCTTTGATCGCGAGGTCCGCCATCTTGTTTTTTAAATTCCATCACAAAAAATCAAATATCTCGGCTCAGGGGTCACTCCTGAAGTAAAACCTGCATGGGTTTTACTCAGGGAGCTTGGCTCTATTAACCCATGCCTTTGGTTTCACCTAAAATTGTTAAAAAATAGAGTTATAATGTTTAAATTCTTTAATCGCGACTCACTAACGATCTTTGTTCGCAAACCAGTAAATTCTTTGTTCATGAGACTCTTTGATCGTGATCTTGCATCGCAAGGTAAAAATAAAATTTTCTCAGCTCAGGGGTGACCTAAGAACACAAATGAGGGTGGGTTTTGCTCAGGAAGCTTCGTTCTATTGAGGCATGGTGGTGGTTTCATGTAATTCTGCCTACAATTCAAGTTTCACCATTTTTTATTCTTTGATCGTGAGCCTGCAAATTCTTTGATGGCAATCTTGCATTGCAAAGGGGTGACTAGATGGCTCTTGGAAAAATTCAAATTTCTCAGCCCAGAGGTGGCCTAGGAACACAAATGAGGCTGGATTTTGCTCAGGGGGCTTCATTTTATCGAGGCATGGAGGTGGTTTCATGTAATTCTGCCTAAAACTTGAGTTTCACCATTTTTTATTCTTTGGTCATGAGCCTGCAAATTCTTTAATTGTGAGCCTACAAATTCTTTGATTGCTAGATTCTTTGATCATGATCTTTGATCGTGAGGGAGGGACAAGATGGCCAGATTTTATAATGGAATAAATAGGCCCATTTTCACAATTTTTAAATTTAAATATCTCGTTAACGGTTTGATCTTTTTACTTGAAATTTGGAGGGTGTTGATAGCATGTTCTGTACATGTGAAGCACAGTGTTTACATGTCAAAGAAAATATTTTTTACGGAGATATTGCGTGACGCAATTTAAATTTTGTGGACAGTGTTTTGCATTGTGGTGGTGCCTTGAAATTGATATGGTACCAAGCCTTAGTGTCATGGATGTACTTTTCAGTCATTCTGTCTGTAAAATGTCAACAGGTGCGAAATTCTGCAACTCCGGCGAATGAAAATCTCAAACTTTAACACGTTATATCTTGGACATGGTTTGGTCTTTTACATTGAAATTTGGAGGGTGTTGATGGTAGAGACACGTTTACAAGTTGCTGGGAGCACAGGGCACGAAGGGCCCCATGCTCCCACCAACTTCCGCAAGTTCTTAGTTTTCGATTCTTTCTCAAAAAGTAAGGAAATTCTATGCAAAAGACTGTGTTAATGCATCATTTAGGATTAAAACACAAAAAGTCAGGAAATGAAAAATCTTTAGGGTTGCCCTTCCCCCCCCATGGACCCACCAATCATCCCAAGATTGACAGATGACAGGGTGTGTCATTGGGGTTATGAGGCCTAAATGTTGTCCCATTCTTGTTCACTGTTGCTTCTCAATATGATTACACAAGCAATGAGGCAACATTTAGGCTTCTCAACCCAAGACACACCCCATCATCTGTCAATCTTGGGATGATTGGCGGGTCCACGAGGGGGGAGGGGTAACCCTAAAGATATTTCATTTCCTGACTTTTTGTGTTTTAACCCTAAATGATGCATTAACACAGTTTTTTGCATAGAATATATATATATATATACATGTGTGTGTGTGTGTGTATATATATATATATATATATATACATGCTTTGTTGCATTGGCTCATTTGTTTAAGAGTGTCATATATGATGACCCCTAGATTCCTTTCTTCCTGAGAGGTACTGAGTTTGACCCTGCAGAGCCAGTAATCCATCCTGGGATTACCCTTACTCAGGTGTAGCACTTTGCACATTTTTGCATTGAACTTCAGCTGCCAGATGTTAAACCATCTTTCTAGCTTTTGCAAGTCTTTCTGCAGTTCTCTAATCACCTCCTCACTGGTTCCTTTTATATTTGCGATATACCTCTCTTTTGTCTCTAATTGCTGCCTTATCTTGTTTAGTGAACCATCAAATGTTTATTTTGCTAAAGGACACTTGAAATATCTTGCTTCTCCTTGTGATGAAGCACCTCAGCATTCAGGGTTGATACACAAGGTGGAGTGGAAAGGATGAGAAGGGACTTGGCAAAGTTGGAGAAATGGTCAAATGTATGGCAGCTTAGATTCAATGCTAAGAAGTGCAAAGTAATGCACCTGGGAAACAAAAACCCAGGGGAAGAGTATACTATGGGGGGTGAGATACTAACAACAACAAAAATTGAAAGGGACCTGGGGTAGTCATATCAGATGACCTAAAGGTGGGCAAGCAATGTGAGAGGGCAGTAAGGAGGGCTGGGGGATACTGGGATGTATAGGAAGAGGCATCACCAGTAGAAAACAGAAAATTGTTATCCCTCTGTATAGACAGCTGGTGAGACCCCATCTGGAGTACTGCATGCAGTTCTGGAGACCCAGTCTCCTAAGGACATAGACAGGATGGAAGCAGTCCAGAGGAGGGAAACTAAAATGGTGCAGGGTCTGCACCAGAAGACATATGAAGAGAGACTTAAGGAGCTTATATGTATACCCTCGAGAAAGGAAGGACAGGGGACATGATAGAAACTTTCAAGTACCTCAAGGGAATCAACAAAGTCCAAGAGGGTAGCATCTTTCAGAAAAAGAGATGTGCAAGAACAAGGAGGCACAATTTGAAGATAGAAGGGGGATGGCTCAGAGGTAATGTGAGGAAGTATTTTTTCATGGAGAGGGTTGTGTATGCGTGGAACAGCCTTCCTGTGGAGGTTGTGCAGTCAAAAACAGTGGGGGAATTCAAGAATGCATGGGACAGACATAAGGCGGTTCTAAGGGTTGGGGGTAGGAGGAAGTAGGCTGTTGGTTAACTAGGATCTGCAGCTTATCCATTAGGTAGGGAAATGGGCAGACTGGTTGGACCAAGTGGTCCTTATCTGCCGTCAAATTCTATGTTTCTATATAACTCTGGCATTTAATCACCCCATCAGCTACCTATTGCTTTGTGGCTCCCAATAAAATGTTTGCTACAACTTAATTTTTTTCTTTTTTTCAACATTCAGTTTTTGGCTTTGAACTGTAAACCTGTGAACTCACCTATAATCTCTTGAGAAATGCCAGACTGTTTTCTGTGTTCTCTCAGAGTGCTATTGCTAATAGTGGTGGTTATGCTAAAGAAGCTGCACAAGGACTGTTAAATCTACAACTTCAGAAAGTTCATCCCTGAAGTTCTGCTTATACCAGGTCTCCATTTCAAACAACACAGAAATTATCTCTGCCAGTATCATCTGGGTTTGCTAGGTGAAGTAAGCCAACTTCATGGATTTGTAAGATTTGGTTGGTCGCTTGGCCCGTTGTATCTATAATAAAATGATTAGGCTGTCAACTTACCATTTAATGTTTGAATGTTACCAGTTCATGCATGTAAGGACAACATGCATTTGGCCTACTTGTAATCAAGCCAAATATGTTAGGGGTAGAGATACAGCTATGGTGAAGCTACTTTTTCTGACAAAAAGACAATTAAATGTGTTATGGCTTCATCTGCACATAGCATTTTAACGGAAAAACTACTTAAGACTGAAACTCACAAGCCCAACACTTCATATCCTGAAACTAAAAGTCCAACACTCCATATCCCCACACTTGGGATTTGTCCACAGCTGGGGGTTTTATGTTTCAAGGCTCTTTGCCCCCCCCCACAGCCCCCTTACTTAATATAACTAACTCCGCCGTGGGCAAACCCCAAATGTCTGGATATGGAGTGTCGGGCTTTCGGTCTTGGGATATGGAGTGTCAGGCTTGTGGGTTTCGGTCTAAAGTACTACTCCCGTTTTAACTATATTACAAACTGTAAGATAGTAGGAGCCTCTGCCACCTTTGAACTTGGACTCTCCTACCATTCTATGTGAATTCAGTACTACTGTTCTATAATCTGATGACTGAATTTTTCATTATTGTACTATGATAATGCACTTCATAAAGTTTGTATTTTTCTCCCACACTTATATTTATTCTAAACTATGTGTACTGTGTTTACCTTTGATAATTTTATACATTATTAAATTTGGACCTTGAACCTTGAATGTTAGGGCCCCAGGACAGGCTGGATGGGCTTAATGGCAGGATAGTCAAAAGCAACTGCCTAAAATGCATCTGCCACTATTTTCTAAGCAGAAATGTGTCCAAACCTGTTTAGCCATCTATTAGATGGCATAACAGCGTCCAAAGCTTGCATGCAGAAAAAGATGCAACTGAGTTCAAATCTGCCCTTGCCTTTCTCTGTTTCTTTGTTTTATTCCCAGATTGCCATGTTTTGTGAGTGTGTGCGGGGGAGGGGGGGCAGTGGTAAAGGGAATGCATTTATAGGGATCTGTCAGGTGCCTGAAAGTGATTTTATAATGACTGTCTGACCAAAAGAAGGGGATGCATATAAGAAGAGTGTAATTTTCCAAACTGTTTGGATCAATTCATCAATGAAGATATTGTAACATTACAGCACCTAATTCATTGGGATGAGAGGGTCGCAAGGAGCATACTGCATAGCAGGAAAAGTATGGCTTGGAAAAAAAGGATATCTTGGCCTCAGGTTCCCAGATTATCCACTGCCAGCGGTTCCTCCCTTCGTAGTGCCAGCATCCATAAAAATTACTGGGAGCACTTCCCAGTTAATAATGATTGGAGACAGTTGTTGATTGTTGCACTTGCTTACATGGCAGGAGACGAACATGACAGGCCCTTGGTTTCCTTTTCATTGTTCGTTTCCTATGATGCTAGACGTTAATAACATTAACATCCTCATGGAGGCAGGATTTATGCTGCAATAACCTACCTTCATGTGACTCAATTTCCATCAGTCAAGGAGAAGGACTGGCCAAACCACAGTTTATACAAATAATTATACCACAAATGAACTGGACTTACCGGTAGTTTGTGCAGTTGTTTCTGGCAATTCTAAAAAAAGAGTACAAGATCCATTAATTAAAATATTATCCTGTAGTTCCATCCACATTTAAAATCAATGAAGTGGCAGTGATGACTGAAATCAGTTAAAGAAATTTCATCTACTCTGAGCCAATGAGCATTATAAAAAAAGTTTAATACTCACAAACATTGATAAAATCTTGAGTAACATACATGTCAGTCAATCACATTTTCAACTCATTATAAAAGACACACCCAGACAAATGATATAATAAGCCTCTTCCATAGATCAGTATTCAAATTAAAAAAACATGGCCAGAATATGCTCATCAAATGTCTATCACTGCAATATTTAAGGAGTTATACTTAATGCTTCAGTTCCTTCTGAGCTTCCCTTTTATTTAAGATATTTGTAGCTATTTACATTTACATTAGTGACTTTTTGTCCATTTTTGAACTCCAAATCTGAAGTCCATTTTTCTCATTTAGTTACCCCTAAGAAAAAGTAAATACATTGGGTTTTCTAATTTCTTGCCATTTAGTGAGAGACCTGATTTTGCAAACCACCTCTCCATTATATGAATAGTGGTCTGAAGTATGTATTCCAGCTTGCCACCAGCACTGTGTCACTGGCATACAGTAGAACCTCACTGTTGCCCAATATGTTTGGAAGATCATTAACATTACTATTAACTCATTCAGCTTGTGGCAGACATTTTGAACAAGGTTAATCTTAGAATGTTTCAACTCATATCTATGCCACGGAAGTGAGTGAGTTAAAAAGCACAGGGCCCAAAACTCAACCTTGTGGGACCCCTCTTTTTTATCTTTGGGTGCTGATGTTACATTTCTCTGGGCAACACATTGCTTTCTATTCAGCAGGGGTATGCCCCCTAAACAGCGACATTTCTACAGCGACATGCATCAATATTGACAACAACCCCATGTCACTGTAGAAGTGCCACTGGCACCAGACAGCCCCTTCCCCCTACTTGCACACCCTCCCCAAACTAACTCCAACC
Organism: Neoceratodus forsteri; assembly: GCA_016271365.2. NCBI lineage: Eukaryota > Metazoa > Chordata > Ceratodontiformes > Ceratodontidae > Neoceratodus > Neoceratodus forsteri. The sequence continues at coordinate 84,624,315 of CM028138.1, forward strand.
TGGAATTAGAATCCTAAAGTACGGGGGAGTGGGGTAGAGCCCCCCATGTGGGGGGTTCAGGGGCAAAGCCCCCCAAAGAAAAAACACACACCAATGTGTGCGGCTCCATGCCGGCTGCAAATTGCTGTTGACATGGAGCCTGGCACTATGATGCTGGTCGACGTTTTACTTGTCAAACTGGCATTGTAGAGTAAGACTGAACCCACTTTTGTGGTTCTTCATTCATCCCCAATTTTAACATTCCATCCAATAGAACAGTATGGTTCACCAGGTCGAATGCTTTACTGAGTTCCACAAACATAACCCCTGTATGCAATCTGGCATCCATAGTTTTGATTACCTGATTGTAAAAATCCATCAGGGCTGTATCTGTGGAACTCCCCACCTGAAACTCATATTTATACTTAGACATGATACTGGAATAGCCGTTCATTCACATATTTTTCCAGCACATTTGACAATATGGGCAGCAATGCAAAGGGTCTATAATTTAAAGGTGATGATGCATACACCCCCTTTTAAATATTGGGACAGGTTTCCCAGCCTTCCAAAATTCAGGAAATGCAGAGAAATTCAAGCTTCAATTAAAAAAGGTAAATCAGGGTTGGTGCTATAAAATCTGCACTCATCTTCAACGATTTAGTTTCAATCCCATCCAATCCTTAGGCTTTATGCACATTCAGTTTGTTTGACTCCTTTAGTACTGCACTCCTTTTATGTCAGTTTTCCTAACTCTGAATGGGGATCTAACCATTGCATTGCTACCCACACTGCACTTGGCACTGGAAATGCTAGTTCCATAATCCATAACACAATTAGAAATCACAGTCTCCAGGTTACTGTACTCAGTTATAAATCTGTCAGTTCAACAAAATAGTAGTTCAACATTTCCACCACCCTAAACTGTTCATCTATTGTAACACTACCTTCTGACACTGAGTAAGTTTTAATATAAACTACAAAGGATTTAGACAAATTCAATAACCTTTACAATTTTGGAGGTCTGTTGTGTCTTTTAAATGCTGTAACAGTTGCATTGTTTTTCAAATGAAGAACTTCACACCTTACTTTAAAAGTGTCTGTATTATTGTGTTTTAGTCACACAATGCATCATGTATTGTCCCTGCAAGTATGGTGCCAAAGCATCCCTAATAGATGCTGCCTGACAATTCATGGCATCTATCGATAAGTCCTCAACAGGAACACTGTCATTGGCTGTTGAAAGACTGCATCTTCTGGGTCACTTATCCAGTTATCCAGAAATCCTTTGGACTTGATCACAAACATTGTGAAGGTGCACAGCATGTTCCACTGACATATGGTATATTGCCAATGCAGAATTCATTTCTTTTCAGTGGGAGCCTCCATTTGCCCTTCAGATGCTCCAAATGTACTTTCAACCACCATCCTTGCTTTGCCTAGCATGTAATTAAATTTTCTCTTTTTTAGGTCAGTATAGTCTGGAGAGTATTTCACTAACCATGATGAAAGGGGGTAGGCTAGGTCCCCAAGTACCATGACAGGTGTACTGGTTCAACAAATGTCATGGTTCATTGCAGGAAATAGTTTACCCCTTTGTCCTAATTTATACAAACCACTGTTTTTTTTTTCAGCACACGAGTATCATGAGCTTTTCCTGGCCACCCAACATTTATACTGATTAAATTATATTTATGGTCAATAAGTGCCTGCATGACCACATAGAATGCTTTTCTATTAAAGTACTCAGTGGCATTACCTGGTGGGGATACAGTGGGGAAGTGTGTGCCATCTACTGCCCCACAACAGGTTAGAATAACCCAGTCTTTTTCTAAACCAGTAATAATTTACGGAATGTTTTGTATCTTTATGGTATACCTCCCTGACAGCGACACCAATACAGTGAACTACATCAATGCCGACAACATTGACAGGTAGTTATATTGGTGCACCAGAGACCCGAGCACATTGTCTCCCAGTCTGGCACCCCCTCCCCGAATCATCTCTGACTTGGAGTTGATTATATTTAGAATGGGGGGGTGGAGTCAGAGCCTCCCATATAGGGGGTTCAGGGGCAAAGCCCCCAATAGAAAAAGAGATCCGGAGTTCTTCGGGAATAATGTCAACCGCAACTTGCGGTCAACATAAATTCCATCGCTGTGATGCCGGTTGACGAAATTATTGTTGAACTAGCATCGTAGAGCCTATTTTTGTCACCTTTGACAAGAAAACCGGCATGATAGCCCTGCACATGTCAATGATAATTTCACCAACTATACAGCATCCCACCCCAACAGGTGTCTGAGGATATGGTATTCTGTGTTTACGGCAAGACACCATAATGTGTTGGCCATGCATTGGTCAATGGGCACTGACTTTCTCAGTTGGGTATCCATTCTCTTTATATATGATGACAATTCAATGAACAAAAAATTAAATGCCTGTTTACCCATTCTGAAATTTGCCAGCCACTGCTCGTTGCTCCAAGTTCCAAGCACAATATTGCTCCACCTAGTGCTCACCCTTTCAAATGCCCATACAATTTTCTAAACTGTGCCTGTCACCATTATGTCCTGCAGCACACTGCGAGCCTCAAGAACAAACCAAACCAAATTTTATTTCTTAAACGCTATTAAAGAAATAGATCATAGCGTTTTACACAATATAATCAAACACTTTAAAAATGGAACTCATTTCTAAAAACACAGCAGGAATTTAAAGTCAGTGTAAGCTAGGTCAAATAAATACATTTTTAAGGCAGATTTGAAGGCTTCAACAGATGGGCATTCCCTTACCCGACAAGGTAGAGAATTCCACAGGGTTGGAGCAGCAAAAGAAAATGACCTAGCTCCCGATGTTGTCAAATGGACCCTGGGGATCTCTAGCAATCCCTCATCAGCAAAGCAGAGAGGGTGAAGGGGCAGTAGGAACAAAGGAGCTCTTGCAGGTACTGTGGTCCATGCAGGGCCTTATAGGTCAGTAATCTGACCTTGAAAGTGATCCTCCACTGCATCGGCAGCCAGTGCAGGGTGCAGAGCACAGTGTGACATGGTCAGATCTACATAAACCTGTCAACAATTTGGCAGCCGCATTCTGCACCAACTGCAGGTGGCAGAGGTCCCCCCGGTAGCCCTAGGTATAGGGCATTGCAGTTATCAAGGCGTGAGGTCACCAAGGCATGGACCAACATTGGAAGATCATCGGGTGGTACCAGGTGCTTCATCCAGGTGACATTACTCAGATGATAGAATGAGGACTTGATAACAGCTGACACCTGGGTCTTAAGTATCAGTCCACTATCAAGCATAATGCCCAGATTTTGCACCCGGTCAGAGGTCATCAGCTGGTTGCCCCCCAGCAAAAGCTATTAAGGCTGCCCAGCTAATAATCCCTCCACCCGGTGACCTGGGTCCACAACCAACACCTCAGTCTTATATGGATTCAGCCTAAGCCAGCTGGCACTCATCCAGTCCTGGATCACAGAGAGAGAGAGAGAGAGTTGCTAAATACTGTAACAGCATCACATTGCCTGGGCACAAAGGACAGGTATAGTTGAGTATCATCTGCATAACAATGAAAGCTCAACTCATTCTGCCTAATAATGTCTCCCAATGGCAGCATATACACCGCGAACAACATGGGGGAAGCACAGAGCCCTGCAGCACCCCACATAGCAGGGAAAGAGGAGCCAAGGAAAACACCCCAGACTCCAGCCTCTGTGTCCTGCCAGTGAGGAATGATTGAAACCATCTGAGGACTGTGCCACTCAGCCCACAGAACAGCTGCAGATGCTCTAGCAACATCCCATGGTCCACAGTGTCAAATGATGCAGAGAGATCAAGGAGGACCAAGATGGAACAGCTCCTCCTATCTCTTGCTATCAGGAGATTATTTAGTACCCAGACCAGCACCGTCTCTTTACTAAGTCTCGTCCTGAAACCAGACTAGAGAGGATCGTAGATGTCGTGAGTGGTCAGATGGCCCTCGAGCTGCAATGTGATTGCTTTCTCAATAACCTTTTCTACAAAAGGCAGGTTAGAGACAGGCCTGTAGTTTGTGAGACAATCAGGGTCCAGAGAAGGTTCTTCAGGAGGGATGAACCATCACTTCCTTCAGGGTGTCCGGAAACACCCTGATCTCTAAAGAACACCTAACTGTCTCAGCAAGGACTGGTCCTGTTGCCTCCATGCACCCCACTAGAAAGAGCGTCAGACCTGGATCCAAACTACAGTAAGTCAGTCGCAAGCCCTGGACCATCTTCATGACATCATCGATCACCAACTGAGCAAAGCCTGACCAGACAAACTGGGTGCTAGTGATCCCACACCGATCTCCACTCTGCCCATTTGAGTGAGCTGCCTGGATCTCTGACCTGATGGTAATCTTATTCACAAAAAAACGAGCAAACTCCTCACACTTCTCCTGTGAAAAGGCTCTCTGATTCTGGAGACAGGCTGGATTGCACAGCCTGTCCACAGTACGGAAGAGCTGGGTTGGTTGGTCTCACACAGCTACCTCTCCCTGGACAAGAATTCTGCCTTCTTATGGGAGACCGTAGATTGATATACCTTATAATGGGATATCAATCTAAGTTTATCCTCATTCAGGCCTGATTTCTGCCAGCAATGCTCCAACCTTCTACCCACTCTTCTCAGCTCCCTCAATGTCCCATTAAACCACAGAGACCTAGGGCAAATGGTGAGTGGTCGAACACAGTCTGGAGCAATGGCATCCAGGGCTTCTCCCATTGCCTTATTATAAGCTCGTAGCAGACTCTCTGGATCCCTGCTAACACTCACACTACCCAATAGGTCCAGAACCACCAGCAGACCATCTGGGGTCACTCCCCGTAAAGGGCGGTAGTGGACCATCTCCGTAGGGGCAGGTCTATTTGGGGATGGACTATGAAGCTGAACCTAATAGTGTGGTGATCAGACCAGCCAACGGGTTCCACCACCATGTCCAAGATCTCCATCCCCAGCAGGAACACCAGACCCAGTGAATGATCCTGTATGTGGGTCATGGAGGTAATCACCTGTGTGATCCCCTATGAAATCATCAATTGGAGGAAGTCTTGAACAAACTGCAAGAGTTCATCGTCGACCCAGGCACTGAAGTCCCCCAGTACCAACCACTTGGGGACCTCCTCCAATACCATCTCGGCGATGAAGTCCTGATATACTGCAGGAACTCCTCATTCCCAGGTAAATGGTAAATGAGATGCATTCTACAACCCACACCTGTGCCCATAATACATTCAAAGGATCTAGTGACCCTGACTGGCACATCTACCAGAAGTTGCATTTTCAATTGTCACATCCTTTGTGATCACCTGTCTCTTGTTGCTCTTCTTTTTCTAATTTTATTTGTCAGAATCTTTTTGTGTCTCTTATATTTGGCAGTCAGTAGTAACAGCATCAAGTTACTGGTGGGTGCAGCCATGTCTAAACACTGATAGCATGGCAACACCGAGATACATCTTGGGATACTGATCCCAGTGTCAGTATGTCCAGCTACGCATTGTGGGACAGTGTGTGTGATATAATACAGCACGGTTTCTGAACTGTGTTTACTGTTAGGACTCTCAGGCCAGAATGCAGAAGTGCTATTAATCCATGTTTAAACATGGTTTTCAATTACAGTGCTGGTGTAGACAGGCAAGCACGGTAAGGGCTGTAATGCTTTTAACATTTTTAACATATGTATGTTCAGTGTGGACAGGGACAATAATATAAACAGTATATACAGTATATATTTTGCAAACTCTACATCAATGCATCTCTTAGAGTTACAGCACAAAATATAAAAAGTAATGAAATGAGACATTAGGTTTAAACCTCCTTGAAACTTGGTAAATCTGCAGTGTGGTGTTTCTGGAGGTTGGATCAATCCTGTGACACAGTGTTAACATGATCCCAATAAGTGAATCACAACCTTCAGATGCTGGGGGACAGACAGCAGGCACACTGGGCCACCCTGGCTTTTTCCAAGGTCCTCCTTGTGTGGTGCAGGGGGGAGGGAAAGACAGAGTAAGGAGGAAAGAGATAGGGGAATAAAATGGGTGGGTAAAGGAATGATGTCAGGAGAAAGGGTACCACATTGTGGGGACAGGGGGCAATTCTGGAACAGGAGACAGACACTGAGATGAACCTTGTAGCCACCACAGAAACTTGGACACCAGAGAATACTGACTGGGACTTTTCAGTCCCAGGTTATACAATGTTTAGACAGGATAGATAGAAAGAAAGGCAAAGGGGGGTAGACATAGCCCTATAAGCTGGGGGCATAAAGGCTTTGGGGGATGGACGCATCAGGGAAAGGATAGGGGAAACAGAGTCACTGCAGGTGCTCTCAGACAAGATCATTTTTTATATATTTATTGAAATGTCTCACCAGGAAGGCACACTGAGCAACAATTTGCTCATCTCTCTGTGCGACCTGGGGGGTAGGGAACAATGGGATAGAATACAGAAAAATGTTACAATGTTGGAATACAATTTGTTTACCTGCATACAATGTGAGCAGGAGGGATTATAAGTGGTTAACATTGGCTAACAATACAACAGTTAAGTATAGTAGATATGAAGACACATATAGCAAACTGGCAACAGTTGGTGACAGTTGATGACATTTGGTAACACTGAAATACATATAACTTGGCAAGAGTATGTAGCACTAGATGGTATGGTGACCTAATAGTAATTGGTAGCCATTACTATACCATAGATATTCAAGATTTACAGTGACTGGAGTAAAGAGAGGAAGAATGGAAGGAGGGAACGAAAAATTGTGGAGGGTAGAATGGAAGAAAGAAAGAAAATTTAGGGAGAGACGCAGACAGAACATGATTTTTGAGGCAAACAGAGATGACAGGGAGGACTAAAGTGCATATAAGAGGGGTATGGGGTAGGTTATAAGTGATTAATTGTGTGTAGGGGTAGGCCAGTGTTAGGCTATGTTAACCAGAAGGGGTAGGATGAGAGAGGAGAGGAGAGGAGAGGAGAGGTAGCGTGTAGCAGGGTGAACGAGAGAGAGGAATTGTAGGTGGGGGTATCCAAGGGGGAAGGGGGAGTTCAGATTCAACAGTGTCCTGTTATCCCTATCTGAGAAGAGCGGTGGACAGCCCTACTGGTAGGAGACCGGTTATAGGCGAAGAGAGTTATTTACATATAGTGACACAAGAGAGGGGGGTGTTGGGAGAGGGACGGTGTGGGAGGGGGAAGCAGAGGTCAACTATAGTAGGGGTGTAGTACCCCACCAGTATGCTGGGTGAGAGGTGGCGTGTAGCAGGGTGAACAGAGAGAGGAATTGTGGGTGGGGGTATCCAAGGGAAGGGAGTTCAGATTCAACAGTGTCCTGTTATCCCTATCTGAGAAGAGGGTGGACAGCCCTACTGGTAGGACACCATTTATAAGCAATGAGAGTTATTTACATATAGTGATGCAAGGGGGTGTTGGGGAGGGTGTTGTGGAGGGGGTAGTAGAGGTCAACTATAGTAGGGGTAGTATCCCACCAGTGTGCTGGTGACCCGCCTGCACAAGGCAGTGATCTAGCAGAGACTGAGGGGTGCAGTAAAAGGAGAAATAGGGAAAGGGGTAAAATGTTGCCCAACATGCAGCTATGGATTCTGCCTGCACAGGCAGTGATCAAGCTCATAGGAAGGAGATAGATTAAGGTAGAAAGAATGGGGAGGAATACTTTAGGAGGAGGGAAAGTAAGGGATAAGGAAGAGCACGATCAGAGGGAAATAGGAGTGATGGGGAGTAAGCATATGAGCCTGAGCAGAGGTCAACTATAGCGGGAGGTAGCACTATAATATAGTATATATAATATAGTATAATAATATAGGTGGGAGTGATCTATAGACCACCAGGACAAGGAGAAGAAAGAGACTGGGAGCTCAGGGAAGAACTGGCAAGGGGAGTGAGGAAGGGAATGTGGTGGTGGTGGTGGGTGATCTGAATCTGCTGTGTATCAACTGGAACATTCCAGTGAGCAGGTGCACCAGACATCAGGCCCTGTTGGATACATTGCAGGACTGCCTGCTGGTGCAGATGATTAAGGAACCCACTAGACAGCCAACCATTCTCGATTTGATGCTAGCCAACACATAGACGGTGGGTGGAGTTAGGATAGGGGAGCTAATGGGGTCAAGCAACCATAACTCCATTTGGTTCAGGCTGGCCATCAGGACCAGAATGCCCCTATCAAAAACTGAAGTTCTAGATTTCAGAAGAGTAGACCAACTGGATAGTGGAGCTGATCTGAAACAAATTGACCAGGGTGGACAGCACTGGAGATGTAACAGAAAGATGGAAGGCAATCAAGGGAATCATTCTCTAGGCAACAAAGTCATGCACGAGAATTTTTACAAAATGGAACACGTAGAAGAGATCAATATGGTTCTCAGAAAGGGTCAAGGAAGCAGTAAGGACCAAGAAAAAGGCTTTGCCAGGTACAAAGGAAAGCAGGGGGAACATGACTGGGAAAGTACAAAATAAAACACAGGTAAGGAAAGTGGACAGTAAGAGAAGCAAAGGCTGACACAGAGCTGCATATTGTTATGGAGAAGATCAAGGGTGGTGAAAAACAATTCTTCAGACATATTAAGAAAAGAAGAAGTAGGGAGGGAATATTGTTAGGTACAAGAGGTGAGGAAGGATACTAGAGGAAGATGAACAAAAGCATCCATCCTTAATGATTGCTTCTGCTCTGTCCTCACAAGGGAAGATAGTGGGCTCCTGCCCGAAAGTGGCATTAAGGCAGCTGTCAGGAGCATTTCTAAAATGAGGCAGTCAGTATTTACCAAAGAATAGGTCCAGAAGGGAATTGAAGCCCTAAAGGTAGGTAAGTCCCAGGACAAGATGGGATGCACACAAAGGCACTCAAGGGTGATTGCAAACTGGCTGAACCCTAGTAGGGCTGTTCAATAGCTCAGTTCAGACGGGAAGTTCCAAAAGACTGTAGGGTAGCAGACGTAGTTCCACCACACAAGGTGGGGGACAAGGAGTAACTAGTGAATTACAGACCTGTCAGTCTTACCTCTGTAGTGGGTAAACTGATGGAGTCACTGATCAAAGAGGACCTTGTGGATTACCAAGAGAGCAATGGTCTACAGGACAGTAAAGACCATGGGTTTGTGGCAGAGGGGTCTCATCCAGCGAACCTGATCATTTTCTTTGACTAACAAACATAGCAGATAAGGGCCATGCTGTGGGTTTATTCTGCTTCAGTTTCAGCAAGGCGTTCGACACGCTGCCACACAGAAGACTGATGAAGAAGTTGGAGGACTTGGGCACAGCTAGGGACATGGTCATTAGATGGGTCGGAAATTGGTTGAAGGAGCGGCAGCAGAGGGTGCTGGTAAATGGAATCAAAAAAGAAGAAACATAGAAACATAGAAGCTGACGGCAGATAAGGACCGCAAGGCCCATCCAGTCTGCCCATTTCTTTTTCTACCTTATACATGTGCCATCGGCCTTTGCTCTGTCAGTGGCCTATCTATTCATAGTCATTTGTATTGCTCCCTTTATGCCTATCCCATGCCTGTTTGAAGCCCTGCACTGTATTCATAGCCACCACTTCTTGTGGTAAGCCATTCCATGCATCCACCACCCTTTCTGTGAAAAGATTTCCTCACATTCCCCTTAATCGTCCCCCTCTAATCTCATGCTGTGTCCTCTTGTCCTGCTATTTTTCTTATATTTAAACATGTTAGACTCTTTCACCTTGTTAATGCCCTTAAGGTGTTTGAATGCCTCAATCATATCACCTCTCTCCCTCCTTTGCTCAAGAGTATACATATTGAGCTCTGTTAATCTGTCCTCATATGTCTTCTGATGCAGTCCCTGCACCATTTTGGTTGCCCTTCTCTGGACTGCCTCAATTTGGTTAATGTCCTTGTGAAGGTGTGGCCTCCAATACTGCATGCAGTACTCCAGATGGGGCCTAACCAGTGTCTTGTAAAGAGGGATTATTACCTCCCTCTTACGACTTGTGATACCCCTACTAATACACTAACACCCCCCCTAGCCTTACCTACTGCTTTAAAGGTCTGCTTGGATGATTTCAGGTCATCAGTGATGATGATGCCCAAGTCTCTTTCTTCCTTTGTGACTGCTAGCAACTCCCCTCCCAGCCTATAGGTGGCTTCAGGGTTTCTCTTCCCTATGTGCATGATTTTGCACTTCTTTGCATTAAATCCAAGTTGCCACTCTTCTGACCATTTTGCTAGTTTATCCAGATCTCTTCTCATTCTGCCCACCCCATCTGGATCATCTACTCTGTTGCAGATCTTGGTGTCATCTGCAAACAGACAAGCCTACCCTCTAGTCCATCTGCAAGGTCACTAATGAAGATGTTGAAGAGGACTGGCCCTAGGACTGATCCTTGAGGTACCCCACTTGTGACTTGAATCTCTTCTGACTGTATACCATTTACCACCACTCTCTGTTTTCTGCCCGTCAACCAGTTTGCCACCCAGTTGACCAACTACCCAGCTTATTTATCAATCTTCTATGTGGAACAGTGTCAAAAGCTTTGCTGAAGTCAAGGTAGGCCACATCAACTGCTCCCCCTTGGTCCACCACTCTGGTTGCCCAGTCAAAGAAATCTATGAGATTAGTTTGACAGGACCTTCCTTTGTAAACCCATGCTGTCTTGGATCCTGTGCCCCTATGGTTCCAGGTGTTGCACTATCCTTTCCTTAAGGTGCCTCCATAATCTTGCCCACTAATGAGGTATGACTGACTGGTCTGTAGTTCCCCGCCTCCTCCCTGCTACCACTCTTGTGGAGCGGGATCACATGAGCCCTTCTCCAGTCTTCTGGGACCTCTCCTGTGCTCAGAGACTCACTAAACAGTTCTGCTAATGGCTCTGCTAGTTCCACCTTTAGCTCCTTAAGTACCCTGGGATGTATGCCATCAGGTCCCATTGCCTTATCCACCCTGAGCTTAGCAAGCTCTTGTAGGACCCTTTCTTTTGTGAAGGGAGTAGTGCTCACCTCCCTCCCCCCGTGTCCATGATGCTGAGCTGTGGGCCCTGCCCTACCTTCTCTTCAGTAAATACTGAGCAAAAGTATCTATTTAGGATAGATGCCTTTACAGGTCCTCCTCTCTCATGCTCTCTTTCTCCATTAAGCTTAGTACCCCTCTGGACTTTCTCCTTTCACTAATGTATCTATAGAAAGCCTTGTCACCTTCTTTACTGTTCGTGCTAGTTTTCCTCAGTTTGGGACTTTGCCTGCCTTACTGCCTTCCCTGCTTCCCTTAGGGCAGTTTGGTATGCCTCCTATCTTCATCCTGCTGTGTTCCTTATATTTCCTGAAGGCCAGCCTTTTGGCTCTGACCTTTTCTGCTACTGTATTTGAGAACCAAAGTGGTTTCCTTCTTCTTTGCACTTCCTTTTCTGTCTAACACAATGGGATGTTGCTTCAAGTATTGCATCCTAATGCTTGCCCACTTTGCCTGTACCCCTCACCCATGTTTCTTTTGCCAGGGCTAGCTTAACTCTGTTGGCCATCTTATCAAAGTCAGCTCCTCTGAAGTCCCATATTTTTGCCATGTAATGGGATGATTTAGATGTAGTAGCCAAATTGAACCATACCATGTGATGGTCACTGGCCCCCAGGTGACCTTCTACCTGGAGATCTGTGATCCCTTCCTTGTTAGTCAGTACTAGATCTAGGATAGCTCTGTCTCTTGTGGGTTGCTGTACCAGTTGTTTGAGGCCCTCCCCCTGCAGGGAATCCACTATGTGTCTAGCTCTGGCAGATGTTCCTGCTGGTATCGACCAATCTGTATCCAGCATGTGAAGTCTCCCATTATCAGAACCTCCCCTTTAGCTGTCATGTTTTCTATATCTTCTAACAGTAATGTGTCTATGTCCTCCCCCTGGTCTGGGGGCCTGTAGACAACCCCAGTTCTTATGGCTGTCCCATTTCCTGTTTCCAGGGCGACCCACAGTTCTTCTGGCTCCTTATTGTATGCTGAATTTCTGTAGCTTTGATATTTTCATTGACATACAGGGCCACTCCTCCCCCTTTTGCACCTCGGTCTCTTCTAGACAATACATAGCCAGGTACTGAAGTTTCCAAGTGTGGTTACTGGTAAACCACGTCTCACTAATTGCTACTATGTCCAGTTTAGCCTCTGACATTATTGCCTGCAGGTCTGGGATCTTATTTCCCAGGCTGTGAGCATTGTGTACATGATTTTCCATTGGCCAGATTTTGGTGTGTGCTAGTTGTTGGGTGAGGCTTGGCATGCCCTGTGCGTCTTATGGGGAGACAAACCTTTTTTCTTACCTGGTGGTGCAAATGAACTGCAAACATGCTGAATCCCTGTTTGACCACTAGCTGAGGGGGGAGGGGTGTTCTTCCCATTCGACGTATGGGGTGCTGCACCCCTCTCCCCATTTGCTAGTTTAAATATTCTGCAAGATGTCAAACTTCTGCCCCAATGCACTGACTCCTCCTTAGTCAGATGCAGTCCATCAAATTTAAAGAACTTTCGCTCCCAGAACTGTTCCAGTTCCCTACAAATCTGTGTCCTTTTCTCTTGGCACCAGCCCTTGAGCCACATGTTTAGCTCCCTATCTCCCCTTCTCTGACCTTCCGTCCATCTGCTCCCTCTCCCAGACTGGCAGGATCTCAGAGAAGGAGATGTCAACAAAATAGATGATGATTTGTCACCCAGCCTGGTCACGTGTTCCTTGGTCTCCACAACTGACCGGCTGGTGAGATCGATTAGTCCCTATGTGTACTAGGACATCAATGTTTTCTCCTGCTTTGTGAACAATTTATAATGCGGTCAGTGTCTCTCCATGCTGATGTACCTGGGAGACATCTGACCATTACCCTGGCTGGAGATGGGTTTCAACTCCCTGAATCATGGAGTCTCCTATGATCCAAGTTTTTTGATTTCCTTTTGCTTTTTGCTTTGGTTCCTGATTTAGGTGAGTTTTGTTGTGCTAGCTCCTGTGCTGCAGTGTCCTGCTCTGCAGTGTCTTCTGCCTCTTTGTTTGATTTCAGAGATAGAGGCAGATACCTGTTTGTAGTGTTTATATGGTTTTGGAGGTATATGTTGGAGAGCAGAGAGTGATGGGGCACCCGATTTTCCTCCTAACCACCGCCAACCTTCTGGACCAACTACCCTCTGTGGTCGAGGTTTTCTGTTGGATGCTGGGGAAATGGAGGGTGGTTCTTATAATGTATTTCCTCTTGAATATGAAATTTGAGGCATGCAATCTCTGCCCATGCTGCCCGGAGCTGAGCCTAAGATCTCCAAAGGCCCAGCACGGGGACAGTGTCCTAAATCCTGTAATACTGTCCTTCTGAAAATTGTTCCACAGTACCTGTAGTTAAAGATATCCATTCCAGATAAGTTGCTGGGTTTATAACCTAGTCAGAGTAATTAGAAGGAAAAAAAGGAAAAAATGCAAGTAATGGTTTGATTGTGTTTTGTTTAACTTGTTATAACAAGTTAAATTACTAGTGCCCTGTAAATGAAGCTTACCTTGTGGAGGCCCCACTGATCCACCCCTTCCTGCTCTGCCACAGGAAATGTCACAACTGTGGTACCCTATAAAGAGTGTAGTGTGGGGTGGTTGGGGATGGGGTGGGTGCTGGGCCCTCCCTGCCGAAAAGAAAAACCACGACGAAAGAACAAGGAGGTAAGAGCAGAAACAATCAGTCAACAACAAATGCAGTAACCCTGAAAGCTTATCCTAATGTTAGATAAAACTGTAAAACCTGTAAAGCACCACCTGTAATAATTTCAGAGAAGATATACGCTGTAAGAAACACTTTGCTACAGGGAAAATAAAGCAGTAACAGAAGATATACCTTGCAAAGACAATTTGAATCAGAAGATTACAGCAGTAATCTGTTAGCACACACCTGTAGGCACACCTTGTAATAATGCAGAAGAAGGTATACCAGCAACAACAATTTGAATCAGAAGAAAATAAAGCAATTAAATGTTAGCAACAAACAGTAGCAATCCCTGTGAGTAAAAATTAAAAACAACACCACACAGTAAATCTGCTTAGCCAAAATAAGTCTTAATCCTTTTCCCTTGCTCTGGTAAGTTTCTCTACTCTGCCTTTCCAGCAGTCTTAGAAGGAAAGAGCTCAGGTGAAGCTAGGTGCCTTGGCCAGAGAGGGAGGTCATGAGTGGGATGCCTCAGTGATCTGTCCTTGGTCCTGTCCTCTTTAATATGCTCAGCACGACATTGGAGAGGGCATCCGATGCAAGCTGTGGCTCTTTGCAGGTGACAGAAAGCTCTGTGTTAGGGTGGACAGCGACTAAGGAATCAGGGAGATACAGAGGGATCTTCAATGGCTAGAAAGATGGTCTAAGGTTGGGAAGTTTAAACTTAATGCCAAAAAATGCAGGACAGAGTTCTGGATGAGAAGGGTTAAACTGAGTACTATGGCACAAGGAAGGGCCCTAGAAGTCATCATGAGGCACTACCTCAAATAATCAAGCCATTGCAACAAGGCCTATAATAAGGCTAATAGATGCTGGGGTATATCAGAAGGGGTATTGACAGCAGGTAAAAGTAGGTATTACTACCTCTTTATAGGTCACTGGCGAGGCCACACCTGGAGTACTGTATTCTGTTCTGGAGTCCTTACCTATGGAAGGACAGGAACAGGTTGGAGATGGTGCAACACAGGGTGACTAAGATGATGCAGAGTGAACAAGGCAGATCTTATTAAGATCATCTCAAAGCACTGAACATGTACTCAGTGGAGACAGGGCAAAAGAGGGGTGATATGATAGAGAACTTGAAGTTCTTGAAGGTAACAAACAAGGTGAACTGTAAGGAAACATTTAGCATGTGTAGAGAGCCAAGAATCCAAGGTCATGAGTTGAAACTGGTGGGGGGAAGGTTTAAGAGGGATGTGAGGAAGTTCTGCTTCAGGATAAAGGTGGTGAGGCCATGGAACAGTGTGTCAGCAGAGGTGGTGGGCATCAAGACCATAAATGCTTTCCAGCATGGCTGGAACAGAGTGAAGGATTTGGTGGTTGCTCAGATCGGCAGCAGTAGGTAGGGCAGCGGGGGAGGGGGCAGATAGGCTGAATCCCCATATTGACAATAAGTCCCAGGGCAGATAGGGAACTCTGTGCAAACTAAAGGGACCTTTCGACTTTTTCTGCTGTCATTATCTATATTTTAACTGGCACCCTTATGGAAGCATTGCTGTGTTCCTATTTTACGTAGTCTGACGAGACAGTGCTGTTAGTTGGTTAATGCTAACACTACACCACATGATTATTCAAACACTGAGGAACACTATACCACAGAATAGTTAAGGTTCTAGGGACCTTTAACCCTAATGTTTAATTCCCTACTCTTTATGCTTTGTGCTTTAGCCTTAATAGATACATTAAGATCATTTTTGGTTTTTTTGCAGTTTATTGCATTACTTTTTGCAAAAGATATATAACAACTGACACTTTTATGTTACACCTTTCTTACAAGACATTATGAATACTGCATAATGACACTCACTGCACCAGACCGTTCATGATCTATAGTTAGGATTACAGATTCAAGTCTATGTTAAATCCCTACTTCTGTACCATAATAACGTTGCCTATTTTGTACACAGTAGCATGAAATTTGGCATGTCCATATTGGGACTTAGGATCTTTTCAATAACACCAGATTAGCAAGGCATGAACACAACCTTTCTTTAACTTTTGGCCATTACTTGACCATTTGGAGTCTACTTGGCTGTAGATGTTCAAGGTGTGCATATTTGCACCCCACCTCATGGACACTCAAGTGTCTTTTTCTTTGTGCACCCCAAAATGTGTTGGAGCTGGCAGTGTAGCCTAGAGGTTAGAGTAATGAGCTGTGAATGAATGAATTAGGTACATCCAGCAGACCCAGGTTTGAGTCCCACAACCACCACTGGCATACTGTGTGACTCTAAACAATTCAAGTAACCTCCCCAGTTATCTTAGCATGCCCCTGAAAACAGGCATGTGTGTCTAGTGGGTCCTACCTGCTCACCAAAGAATAAAAGAAAATAATTATTTCCACACCACATAACATGAAAACAATAATTTCCCCATCTAATGTGTGTCCACCAGGATTCCCATGCCCAGTGGCCCTTGAGCACTCCTCTTGAGATATTGGGTCCCCCCTTTCTTTATGTCTAATGAGGTGCCAATCCCAGTGGCCATTGCTTTCTATATTTGGCCACAGGATGCGCAGCTTAGAGGCCATTGCCATTATGCATTTACCCACTGGGTTGTCCAAACCCAATACCTGCCCTTAGTATATTTGACCAACAATGTGCCCAGGCTAGTGTTCATTTTATTTAAGTAAACCCCACCCTCTTAACACTGATGTCACCCAATTTCCCTCCTCTTACATCAATGCAACTGAGAATAATAGAACCCCGGTAGTCATGAAGGATGCATGAAGGAAGTAAATAAAAGCAAAAGGAAAAGAGACATTATGGTACTCTAGGGAAGTAGAAAGGTGGTGAAAGAAAAATGAGTGGCATTCAGGAGGTATCAGGAAATAAGGCAGGAAGACAGAGATATGTACAAGGTAAAACAGGAGATGCAGGTAAGGCAGTGAGGGAGCAGAGAAACGATAGTCAAAGGGGTAGCAAATGGGTATAAGTATTTCTTCAGGTACACAAATGAGAAGAGGAAAGCAAGGGAGGATACTGAGGATAAGGAGGGCAGCAGAGAGGGACTGTGCGGAAGAGGGCCAAGAAAAAGTAGACATCCTGAACAGGTATTTCTGCTCAGTAGTCAAAGTGGAAGGGGTGTGGATCATCAGTAATTACCAGGAACAAAGGGAAGGGGAGGCAGACTTAAGTATATTGTGTATTGCCTTCCTTCCAGCACTTCCACAGCCATTACGTCATGGGTTATCATGTTCAGCTCAGAGGCTGACAATGCACATGTGATGGTGTTTGAGCCATCCCCTTAGTCCATTGGTTTCCCAGATACCCTCGATTTTTCCTGTGCATTATATAGGTTGGCAGCACTCACAATCACTCCTACTTACCAGCATACAACAGATTCCAAAGATGCCACAAAGAACTAAAGGTAAGCCACATAAGTACTGATCCTAATAGTAACAGATTCAATTTATCAATACAGGAGTTCTCTGCCTGTTATGCCTGACATTTTAGCCTGCAAGTACCTTTAAGAATAATCTGGGATTGAGTAACCATCACACACACTCAGAATCACATTGCAATCATTGAGTTATTCACAGTATATGCCCTCCACCTCTATGAAATGAGCATAACAGGAAATGATATTTGAAAATTCCACACCTTGATAGCATGCCTACTTTTTCCTTTTATGCAATGTCAGCTCCCAACCCATCGGACCTAGCATCCTGGTGTGAGCACTTCTGTCACCCCTATTACAGCAGCAATGGATAAGCAAAGGGAGCCTAGATGATCTAACATTACAAAGGCACACTAAATAGCTTTAAATGCAATGGCTGCCCATGCATAAAATCCATTTACAGATCTCAGTTCCTACTAAGTACACCTGTATCCCCAACTGCAGTGGCTGAAAAGCAAGACACAAAATCACTAGGTAAAAGCAGCAATAGAATGGAAAAAAAGGTACCACAGTAAAACCTCCATGGACTCAGTGAGGAGGTTTACAAAACAACTTCAATCAAGGCCACACTAACCTCGCTCCTCACGTCCTTTCATCTAATCAAATAGTGCCCACATGTGCATGTCCCATCATGGAGTCAGGCCAAGGGTATACCTGGAAGGTCTTGCTCCCATGATTCCTGCAGCCCAAGCGCATATGGAGCATACTTGTGACTGCTTCCAGTCGCCATATTGGAAAGGGCACCACACACACACACACACACACACACACACACACACACACACACGCACATATGCGCGGACAGCATGGAAACATGAACACTTCCGGTCACCATATTGGGATGGCCCCCACTGACACATCAACTGGATCTAATCTACATGGCCATCCTCAAGTTTTTTAGCACTAATGGATGCATCTACAATCTAATTCGGCATCAGTTGACCAGTTTAAATGGGGGGCTCAACCTACAATTAAAATCCTAACCTACCCAGTGGGTGGAAATAACAAACCTGCCACAATGTAGGCCATATTGTAGTATCTCACGGTGGCCAATTTAGGAAGGTCAGAACATCCTCATACAGTGAGTCAGGCAGCTATTCAGCCCAAAATAAGGGTGCATGCTACAAATGTTCACCTGATACTGCCAAAAGAACCCCCACTAATGACTAACACTTCATCTATGCTCTGATCCCACAGATTAACATGGCCAAGAATAGAAAATGCAGAGCCTGCAGTGTACCCCTACTGAAAGGCCAACAAGTGAAAAAAAGTACACTGCAGTTTGAAAATGAAAAACTCATTAAAGAATGAGTTTTCCACGGCTGTGGCCCACTTAGGCGGGTGTCTATGAAATATCTGGATAACCTACTGTGGGTGTATACAAATTGTACTGGTGGTAGTTCATGGGATAATAATAATTGACAGTTTTTCCATGTTCTGAGTGGCTCACAGTAGATACAGTACCTGTGTTTACCACACTGTTACTGTACACTGTGCTGTACTGCTGTATAACTGTGCTATAATACTGCATAACCTGACCATTTACCACACTGTGATTGTCCATTGACTGTACTGCTGTATAACTGTACTGAATTACTACATAACCTGACCATTTCCCACACTGTTATTGTACATTGCACTGTACTGCTGTATAACTGTACTGTATTACTACATAACCTGACCATTTCCCACCCCGTTGTACATTGCGCTGTACTGCTATAACTGTGCTATAATACTCTTGAACCGCCGTGGGTAGATGGTCCCCAGTGGTGGTGAGTGTTACGGAGGCCAGAGATAGATGGCCCTCCCAGAGCTTTAAAGGAACCCCCTGCAAGCGCAAGGAATCCCTGCCCGCCAAAACTCAGCTCAAAGTCAGGTACCAAAAGGAGATGCAGCTCTGCTGTAACAAGCCTAAACAGCAACAGCTAGTGGATTTTTGGCACCAGTTTTAAACAAAGGACTGCACGTAGCTTTCTCTGCCTTTTACTCAGCAGACAAATGCTAATAGTTTTTTTTTTACCATTGATAATAGCTCTAATGCACTATGTTAACATCTAGTTTACTGTGTACTTTAATTGTATTTCTAAATGTCAGTAGTCTGTTTTCTTAGCTTCTCGATCCCAGCATTCGGCTCCCATTGTACTGTGTCAATTATCCCAACTGAGCAGTCGGTCATTTAAATTTATTGCTAGCAGTATTCTCAAGTCTCTTAATTTATTTCTAGCTCCTTAATAACAAGTAAATACCTTAGTGCCTGATACTTTCTTTTACTAAGTGGAACAGCAATTAGACACTAATTTGTGCAGGTTGGTGGGATCAGTATTCCTCCCCCCCCCCCGCCTAGTCTGACCTCCTCTCTCCTCTTTGTCTCCTGAACCCCTCCTACTATGTGTACCTTATTTCACCTCCCATTGTTCTTTTCTCCACAGCAAAGGCTCCCCCTGTGGGTGGATGGTTGCGAGAACCAGGATAGATGGCCCTCCCCAGAGCTTGAAGGAACCGTTGCGTTGCAAGGAACCCCCACCCGACAAAACTCAGCCCAAAGTCAGGTACAGAAAAGAGACGCGGCTGTGCTGTAACAGAGCCTGATCAGCAATGGCTAGTGGAGGCCCCACCGACGCTTCGTGTCAGCTACCCCACTGCTCCCACCACCACCCTTGGTCAACTATTGCTTATACAGCATGCATTACGTGACACGCATCACGTGACGCATAGAATCAATCAGCTAATTCTCCCATTAGGCAGTTATCCACTCCTTCCACTAGGGGCCACTTCATTCGGGCATACCTCTCAACTGTCCCTGATTTTCAGGGACGTCCCTGATTTTGCCTCAAAATTTTCCTCTGTCCCTCATAAAATTTGCATTTTTGTGACAGAACAGTGGGGAATGAAATCACAAAATAATGTCAAACATTAAAGTTATAGACTTGTTCTTCTTCAGAAAATGCATCTTAACACAAATTCCCTCATTCTATCAGCTTTCTAAGAGAATAGTATCAATTTTTAAGATGTGTCCCTGATTTTGGATCTTTGTCCCTGATTTTTTTAAGCCTTGTCCCTGATTCATGAGGCAAGAGATTGAGAGGTATGCATTCGGGTAACACACTTCCCTATCTCAACTGCCACTTCTGTTTCCCCATATACTCTCCATCATGTTGGCAGTTCTAACAATTTTCTCCCTTCTGGCCCCCCTGGTCTCTCTCTCCCACTCTCCTCTAACTCCACAATGGAGTAGAACCTGCCTACACCCTGTACCACAATTACCTTCCTATCTCCCTCCATCACCTCCTTTGCAGGCCGACCTCCCACGATACTCCTATTTTACCTTGTCACTGGAGCTTCCATCCTCCCACCCTCCTTCCATACAGGCCAAATAGCTATATACCAAACCTGGCTCCCGCTATGGTATTAAGCCGTAACACTTTCACAACCATAAAGCATGTAGGATCAGCCTGTAACCAAATGACTGATCTCCTCACCTGCTTCTTACATCTGGGAACATCGAGCAAAACCCAGGTCCTATCTCCCCACATTCCCTCATCAACTCCCCGCACACCTCCCAAGAGGTCTGAAACTGGTTCACCTCATATATGCAGCCTTCTGCCCAAACTCACTCTGTTGCAGCCTACCATCCTTTCCCTTCATCCTGATGTTCTGCTCATCTTGGAGACCTGGTTAAAACCCCATAATAAGGACACTGAAGTCGCTATTCTGTGATTTGCTATCATTCGGCATGATCGACCTGGTGTAAAAAGAGATGGCGGCTTTGCCATGTATGTCACGTCGGTGCTTCAGCTCTCCCAAGTAACACTACCCATGCCCACAATGACCATCGACTCAATATTGGTAAAACTTTCTCCCCACATAACCCCCTCTTCATTGCAATCTCCTATTGCTAACCTGACACCCCCATGCCCACCATTTTGGAACACCTTGGCACCCTAAAGGCTAAGGCGGCCGAGGATGAACTACACATCCTGGGTGATTTCAATTTGAATTGGCTCTCAAGCAAGAATGCCAAACTTCACAACCTGGTAATTGCCCTAAACTTGTCCCAAATGATCACTGAGCCAGAACCATAAATTACTAAACCACTCACTTCTAGATTGGTCCCTCACCTCCCATCATCACCAGATACTTAACTCGGGGCTCTTACCTGATGTCCTACGTGACCATCCCATGACGTATATGGTAAGGAAAATATTCAGACCTAAAGCAGCCCCCCCTCACATTATCCTGTCCAGGTCCTACAAATCCCTTGACCTCCCCTCTTTTCTCCATGATCTGGCTACCACCGACTGGTCAACCATCTCCCAGGCCACCTCCTTGGACTCTGCCCTGGAAGGCTTCAAATCCAGATTCCTAGCTATCTGGGACTGCTATGCCCCTCTCAGATAGTCAAGGGTGCAGGGTGCACACATCCCCTGGATTACAGCAGACATCATTGCCAACCTCAGAGCTAGGAACCTAGCATGGAAATCATACAAGGTCACCAGCTCTCCCCACAACCACCTAAAGTACCACACTCTCCATAACGCATGCCCAAGGTTAATCCAACAGACTAAAGCCAATTACTTCAAAACAGCCTTGCACTCTAATTTGAGTCACCTGGCTAAATTTTGGAAGGTGGTGAAATCACTTTTCTCCCCTCATTCCCAGCCACCTACACACACCTTAAACACTGGTGGTTCCACTGTTACCGGCCCTCCAGCTGTGGCATCTACATTCAACACCTTTTTCACCAACTGCACCTCATCACTGTTGTCCTCCCTCCCAACATGCCCACCCTCCTCCCCTCCACCTCCTGCCTCCTCCGTCCACCCCTGCTCAAGCCCTCCATCCACTTCCTCCGCCCTGTCACCACGCTTGAGGTCCAACACACCCAGCTTGCTCTAAATCTGTCCAAGAGCAAATGTCCCTCTGGCCTAGATGCCAAAATGCTGTACCTATCAGCCCTGGCCAATGCCACCCCGCTGGCCTCTCTTTTCAATTTATCTTTCTCCATAGCCTCCATCCCATCTGAGTGGAAGCACAGCACAGTCATTCCACTCCCTAAAGGCAGCGATACCTCGGTGCCAGGCAACTTAGGCTCCATTTCCCTCCTTCCCATACAGGCTAAGCTCCAGGAACACCTTGTCCTCTCCCAACTATCCTCCTCCTTCCTCAACTCCTCATCCTTCTTTATGCCTTACCAGTCTGGCTTCAGGAAGTCCCACTCCACCACCACCTCCTTGCTGAGGTTTACTGACTCCATACTCTCTGCCATGGACAATGGGCACATCACCTCAGCTATCTTTGTCGACCTGGCAAAAGCATTCGACACTGTCTCCCACACTCTCCTTCTGACCAAGCTGTCCTACGCAGAGCTCTCTGACCCGCCTATAAAATGGTTCCGCTCCTATCTGCTAGACCAGTCACAATCAGTCAGAATTGGTAACTCAACCTCTGCCCCTTTCCCCATCACGTCAGGTTTCCCGCAGGATTCGGTCCTAGGGCCGCTCCTTTTCTCTATTTTTCTTAATGACCTGCCCTCTGCCTGCCCGCATACATCCATTCACATGTATGCAGACGACACGGTACTGTATAAATCCAGCCTCTTGACCACTAAAGTAGCGACCAGACTGTGCAACTTCAACAATGTCCAGCTCTGGTTTCGCTCAAATCAGCTCTACCTCAATGTCAAGAGAACCGTCTCCATGAACTTCGGCACAAGGCAGAGACTTTCACGGCTCTCCTCCACCCCCATCTTCCATACCCTTGATGGGACTGCTCTGGAGGTCAGCGCCTCCTTCAGGTATCTCAGAGTCTGCCTCGACTAGCACCTAGACTTTTCTGTGCACATTGATGCCATCCAAAAAAAAATGCACCCTACCATAATTGTGGGTGCATCCACTGCCGGTTCATCGTACTATGGTACAGAAAACTATTCTGCCAGTTATCGACTACAGGGACATAGTCTACAGGGCTGACCCCAAGTACACCTTGGCCAGACTGGACTCACTCTTCCATGCCTTCTGTTGTTTCACCCTCAGCTCTTCCTAGTCCACCCATCATTGTGTCCTCTATCAGTTGTTGGGCTTCTCATTGCTGCAAAACCACCACCTTACACACTGCATTCATTTCACAGTCAAGTTCTGGTCCCAGTTCCTGCCCCCCTACCTCTCCTCTGCCCTTTCCACCTCTCCTCTGCCAGCTTACTCACTCAGGCACAATGATACTAGACTCTTATCTATCCCACACATGTCCACCGCCACAGGCCAGTCAGCCTTCAATTACTGCATGCCTAAGCTGTGGAACTCCCTCCCAGTGGACATTCGGCATGGCCCTTCCGCCCAGTATCTCTATGCTTGCCTCTCTGATCACTTCTCCTCCACTTGCACATGTGACTAACTAAAAGCTGCCCCAATTCCTCCTCCTCTTGTCTGTAGTTATGACTCAGTACTGTTTTTTTCTCATTTGTATTGCACTGTACACTTGCTCTTGATCTTATGCTCCTTGGTGTATGTACCGCAACTAAATCTGTACAGGCTGTACTTGCTTTTACTATTGCTGTCAAACTACAACTGTTTTATTGCATTGTACTTTAACGTATTGTATTGTACTCTCCCCTCCCCTACCCCCCAGGATGCACCTGGAATCGAGCAGTACTCTGCTCAGTGTGCCGTCCTGGTTAAACTCTTAAATAAATAAACAAATAAATAAACTTGACCATTTACCACACTATTATTGTACGTTATGCCCGTACCACTGTAACTATGCTGTATTACTACGTATTCTGCCTATTTACCACATTGTTAGTCTGCATTTTGCTGTACTGCTGCATAACTGTGCTGTACAGTATTACTGCATAACCTTCCCATTTACCACACCGTTACTGTACATTGCTCTGTACCACTGTAACTGTGCTGTATTACTGCATAACCTTCCCATTTACCACACCATTACTGTACATTGCACTGTATTGCTGTAACTGTGCTGTATTACTGTATAACCTGGCCGTTTACTACACTATTATTATTGTACAGTGTGCTTTACCACTGCAACACTGTGCTGTATTACTGCATAACCTGTCCATTTGCCACACTGTTATTGTACATTGTGCCATGCTGCTGTATAACTGTGCTGTATTACTGCATAACCTCTCCATGTGCCACACTGTTATTGTACATTGTGCCATGCTGCTGTATAACTGTGCTGCATTACAGCATAACCTGTCCATTTGCCACACTGTTTTTGTACATTGTACCATGCTGCTGTATAACTGTGCTGCATTACAGCATAACCTGTCCATTTGCCACACTGTTATTGTACATTGTGCTGTGCTGCTGTATAACTATGCTGCATTACAGCATAACCTGTCCATTTGCCACACTGTTTTTGTATGTTGTGCCATGCTGCTGTATAACTGTGCTGCATTACAGCACAACATGTCCATTTGCCACACTGTTATTGTATGTTGTGCTGTACTGCTGTATAACTGTGCTGTATTACTGCATAACCTATCCATGTGTCACACTGTTATTGTACATTGTGCTGTGCTGCTGTGTAACTGTGCTGCATTACAGCATAACCTGTCCATTTGCCAGTTATTGTACATTGTGCCGTGCTGCTGTATAACTGTGCTGCATTACAGCATAACCTGTCCATTTGCCACACTGTTATTGTACATTGTGCTGTGCTGCTGTATAGCTGTGCTGTACTACTGCATAACCTGCTATTTACACACTATTATTGTACATCATGCTAAATCTCTGTATAACTGTGCTATAATAACTGGTCAGCATTTTTTCTATGGGCTGACCAAGTTATCATTTATCATTATAACCCACAGGCTATAACGACGAACATGAGCCAAGTCACTCAAAACACAGTCGCTCCCTCATTGGGTAATGTTCCATTTGTGGGCGGGCTGAAAAGTCACACAAACATGGTGGCTTCATCTCCTGCTTATCGAAGAGCAGCCACAGTGTCTTTGGAGTTCAATTTTACTTTACTAAATATCAGTATCTGGTTGATCCTGCCATCTATATTTTTTTGAAACTTTATCTGGTTGATCCTGCTCTTTGTCCTACGTGGAAACGGAGCCGTGGCTTCACATACAGCGACAGTGCGATCTATCTGTAAGTAGTCAGCTGGAACTAAACACCAGTCTGAAACTGCATGCAAGTAAAAAAAGAAACAAATAAAACATACAGAAAAAAAGGAAAAATAAGATACCAAAGAGGGACAGGGGGCATGAAAAAATTGCTGACCAGCAATTATAAAAAAATAAAAGACGAGGAAGTATGCTTAAACTCAAATTTAATGGTTGCCCTTGGTGTGGGATGCTTTAATAAACCACTACAGCTTCACCCTCGAGGTTTTTGTAGCATACCACACCTCGGGCAACCATTAAATTCTCATTTAGCACACTTCCCCATCCTCTGTTCTATATGTATTGCTGCATAATCTGCCCATTTACCACACTGTTATTGTACACTGCGCTGTAACTCTGCATAATGTAACTGCTGTATTACTGCATAACCTTCCCATTACCACACTGTTATTGTACACTACACTGTACCGCTGTGTAACTGTGCTGTATTGCTGCATAACCCACCCATTTACCACACTGTTACTGTATAATGTGCTGTAACTCTGCATAGCTGTGCTGTATTACTGCATAAACTTTCCATTACCACACTGTTATTGTACACTGCACTGTACCATACCGCTGTATAAACTTGAGGCTGTATTACTGCATTAACCTGCCCATTTACCACACTGTTGCTGTATATTATACAATGGCAAGAAAGAATCCTGGACTCTGATTGGTCAGTGTATGCCTGAGACAGTGATGTTATTACCCAAAAACATCACTGCATTGATGATCTTCTTTACCCTTTGATTTTCTCTTAAGAAACAAAGATATACTGCCTCACTAAAAATCTACTAAAAACATTTACATTTTTTTTGTATCATTTTGTATAACATCGAGCCATTGTATAATTGCAATAAGGCATGCCAAGGTGTGTGTTATTGTGTAATAACGTCACTCCTGGGGCTGTGGAAGCACTCGACTTCACCTCGTGCTTCAACCCACCCCTGGAGTGACGTTATTACATGATAACACACACCTTGTCATGCCTTATTGCTTAATTGTGCTGTTCCTCTGCATAACTGTGCTGTATTACTGCATAACCTTCCCATTACTACACTGTTATTGTACACTGCACTTTAACATTGTGTAACTGTGCTGTTTTACTGCTTAGAAAATGGACAAGAAAATCCCCAGGTTCTGATTGGCTGATAGCCCTGGCAAGGTGGGTGTCTATCAGGCAACAGAGCCCGGGCACTAAAAGTGCCAGCTTGCCACAAACCTCATCACAGAGATCAGTAAGCAAATAGAACGTTTATTTTGAAATGCTGACATTTTTTGTTTCGCTGCTTAGTTGGCGAGTTTGTGGCCCCCCCAATTCAGGACTATGTCATAAAATGAATAAAGAGATCGCACAATACAAAAAAGTAAAGGAGCTAAAACCAACAGTCACAGTGATCATCTGTACTCATGAAACGTGGAAGGCATCAACACACAACCGCATCTTTAACTCTCACTTCAGAAAGCTGGCATGCCAAATGTGGCTCCCAGGGCTCCCAAATTACAGACTGCCACCAGCAGAAGAGCACACAGAAAAACAAGAACACTCCGCATGTAGACCTGCCAAATACTGACAATTTTTTCCACGGTTCTCCCGCAGTTAAGAAGAAAAGAAGCGTTCTCTTTTTAAATT
Organism: Neoceratodus forsteri; assembly: GCA_016271365.2. NCBI lineage: Eukaryota > Metazoa > Chordata > Ceratodontiformes > Ceratodontidae > Neoceratodus > Neoceratodus forsteri. The sequence goes on from CM028138.1 coordinate 84,651,174, forward strand.
AGTAGTGCTAGCAGGTCACATCGCATGCTCAGTGCCACTCAAAGGAGAACAACTGTAAACTGTAAACTGTAAACTGTGAACTGTAAACTGTGTAAGTAGTCACACCCACCACACTCTCGCTATACAACACATACTTTTTTTAACAAAATAAAGTCCTGATAACATATTTAAAATAATTTCCTTTGTACCTTCGGTTTCCCTGTTCAACCAATTGCAGTGCCATTCTCAGCCCTATACTGTCCACCCTGTTGGGTATTATTGCTTGCATAGCCTGCTCCTTACCACACTGTTATTGTACACTGCACTGTACCGTTGTATAACTGTGCAATATTACTGCATAACCTGCCCATTAACCACACTGTTACTGTATATTGTGCTGTACCTCTACATAACTGTGCTGTATTACTGCATAACCTTCCAGTTACCACACTGTTGTTGTACACTGCAGTGTACCACTGTGTAACTGCTGTATTACTGCATAACCTGCCCACTGACCACACTGTTACTGTATATTGTGCTGTACCTCTACATAACTGTGCTGTATTACTGCATAACCTTCCAATTACCATACTATTATTGTACACTGCACTGTACCACTGTGTAAGTGCTGTATTACTGCATAACCTGCCCATTTACCACACTGTTACTGTATGTTGTGCTGTACCTCTGCATAACTGTGCTGTATTACTGCGAAATCTTCCCATTTACACACTGTTATACATGCTGTAACATTGTGTAACTGTGCTGTATTACTGCATAACCTTCTCATTACCACACTGTTACTGTATATTGTGCTGTACCTCTGCATAATTGTGCTGTATTAAAGTAATAATGCCAAACAGTGGGTGTTATACTGGAATAACATCCCACCTTGGGTGGTTGTGCCCGAGGCAGCAGGCTGAGGGCATCCAGCACCCGAGAAGGGATGTTGTCCCAGCATAACACCCACCCTGGAGGGCATTATTCCTATTATTTAATGGCTTGTTGTTATATAGAGAACAAAAAAAATAATTTTAAAGACTGTTTTGTTAGTGTGTAAAAATATTTTTGTTTCTTAAGAGAAGATGCAAACAATACTATTGCAGACAATCAGCTGGGGTGTTATTCCAGGATAACATCCCTGCTGTGATGGCCAACTGACCAATCAGAAGCCAGGATTCTTTCTTGCCATTGTATAATACTGCATAACCTTCCCATTACCACATTGTTATTGTACACTGCATTGTACCACTGTGTAACTGTGCTGTATTACTGCATGACCTGCCCCTTGCCACACTGTTACTGTATATTGTGCTGTACCTCTGCATAACTGTGCTGTATTACTGCATAATCTGCCCATTACCACACTGTTATTGTACATTTCACACCTTCTGCTATATAACAGTGCTATATTGCTGCATAACCTGCCAATTTGCTACACTATTATATATCGCCCTGAACATCTATGTAACTATACTGTTTAACTGCATAATATGTCCATTTACCACACTTGTATGTGCATTGCGCTTTACCACCATAATAACAGCACAGTTATATTTGAATACTGAAAATAATACTACTGTAACTTACACAAAAATTTCCAGTAATACCATTGTTGAAGATCCATCGATACTATTACGAGATCTTGTAATACTAATGACGGAGCTCAACAATGGTAGTATGAGAAACAACACTGCCTTGCGCCACATGGCATCCTTCAGCTGAGCAAGACCTGGCTTTTACTGTAACCATCACATACAATGAAAGTCTTCCAGCTCCTGACCTGACAACACCACTAAAAAAGGCACAAAACAAACACAGCGGGCTTGGAAGCATGTGTGTGCAAGCAGCTCCCTGGCTGGCTGCAGCATTATTATAGGTGCAGTTAGCCCCAGAGAAATCTTCCTCTTGTGCCCACTCCCTCCCATCACACTATAGTCTTATTCTTGGGCGGGTGAGTAAAGCGTTTACATGCTTCAATCCAGACAAAGGGCAGAAGTGGAGGAAACATGCAGATCAGTCTACAGAAGAAGCTGCTTGGGGGAATACTTTTGGCTGTAGCTCCAGGCAGGAACATGGAGGTAGGCTCCTATCTTGATCCATATACAACAAAAAGTATGGGACTGTGAAGTTCTCGACCATATCATTATCTCAAAGTTCTGGTGACAAGTTGAAACCTCTTGAGCATCACTCTTGGGGTGGGATATTCAAATGGGTTGCACATGGCGCAACAGAGTTGTGCCATGTGGAACCCACTGATGTGCCCCGGTGTGATATTCAATGGGGGAATATGCACAGCACAAATCCCCATGCGCCTGGGCGCATCAGTAATATATGTGGCACAGGTAAGGGGGGCGTGCCCATGCATATCCTGCACATCCCAATATTCAGCCCGGGATGTGCTGAGAATATGCAGGCACAACCCCTACACGCCCGCATACACGGTCTGTGATTAAAATAATGGAGCAACAGCTGGCCCACAGGTGAGCTGCCATATGCAGGCGCGCTACCGGCAGCTGCCAGCTGGGTGGCCACCCGAGCTCTGGGTGGCACCATCTGGGGTGGCGTAGTGCCCCATGCCTGATCATGGGCTGTAATAATGAGGCTACTCCCAGGTGGTCAGGTGGACCTATCTCCATGCCCGATCGTGGGCTGTAATATTAAAACATTCCCTGATGGTCCAGCGGTACATATGCCCCCCTTCAACCGCCCTCCCACCACCCGCTCCTCCCTGGTCAGTGGTGGTGGCAAAGCACAAGCCGACCGCAGCTCCCCGCTGACTGACAGCATACAATGCGACTGTACACCCCGTGGTCCACAGTGTGGGCCAATGGGCATGCAGACCATACCGTACTATACGGTACCGATATGTGAATGGATCCATTCACATATTGGGACTGTATAGTATGGTATGGTCTGCATGCCATTAGCCCACTGTGGACCAATGGGCATACAGCTGTATTGTATGCTGTCAGTCGGCGGGCGGCCGAGCGGCTTGTGGGTGGGGTGCTGCCACCTGCCACTGACTGGGGGGGGACAGGATGGCAGAAAAGAGTGGGCAGGTTGGGAGGAGGTACGGGTACCGCTGGACCACCAGTGAATGTTTTTAATATTACAGCCCGTGATCGGGCATGAAGATAGGTCCACTGGATCACCAGGGAGGTTCTTTATTATTACAGCCCACGATCAGGCATGGAGATAGGTCCACTGGACCACCAGGGAGTTATTTACTATTTACAGCCTGCGATCAGGCATTGGAGCACATTGCCGGTGGGGCCAGGGGGCGTCGGTCCCCGACGGCTGCTGCCTGGCAGGGCGCCAGGTTCAAGTCGCCAGGGATTGGTGCACCTGCATGCAAATTGGGCCATAATGACATGCAAATGGCCCCATTTGCACCTTACATGCATTATGGCACCATTTGCATATCCACCGCTGGAATATAGCGGTTGCTGTGCCTAGCACAATGGCACTTGTGCTGGTGCATCCCCTGCTCCTCTCTGGCCACTTGTGCTGGCACAGTGCCACTGCACCATGTGCAATGCAGGTGGCCACAGTGCCAGATTCAACGGTGCTGATCCATGGCACAGCACCACTGAATATCACCCTGTCAACGCCCAGGCGCATCCCAGTTGCTCTGTGCCCAGGCTTGCGCCACAGCCTGGTGGAGTCTGAATATCCCACCCTTGGTGTTTACATGTCACCAGACCCTCTCAGTGGTATTATAGCCTTGTAATACATAGACCCCTATCTATTCTTCCATTTGTGTTACCGCATAACCTCTCTATTTACCACACTGTTATTGTGCATTGTGCTGTACCACTGTATAACTGCACTGTATTGCAGCGTAAGCTGCTCCACTTTTATTGTACATTGTGCTGTACCGCTGTATAACTGTGCTGTATTACTGCATAACCTATCCATTTACCTTACTATAATAACTAGTAAGTGTTTTTTCCCATACAAAAAGCCAGATGTAATTCTCTGTTATAACCAGCCAGTCATAACAGCAAACATGTGCCATGTTTTTTAAGGGAAAGCCATGAGGCACTGAGCAGTTTGTGTTACTGTGTTTTTGCCCTCAGTCACTAAAGGGCACCTTTAGTGGTGCTCTACAAAGCCCTGAAAGACCCTTACCTGCCCTCAGTTCATAAGCTACCGGCTTAATTACATTTTATATACCTCAATTTATGAAGGAAGGGTCATATTTTGGTTTCCATGTAGCCGAGCTGCTGACGATTCCTTCCACTTCCTGGTCCTCAGCACGTTCTCACGCCAGCACATTATGTATCGGGAATATGTAGGCATTAGGAAGTTACTCCAAAGAAATTAATGAGACAAAGATTGCCATTCCGAACAAATGAAGGCTCCTGCTCAACTAACAAGGGCCTTGTTGTTTGGGCTGTGGCCTTGATTTGTTTGGAATAGCAATCTAAACTATAAAAAACAAGTTAAAAATATTGTCCCATTAATTTCTTTGGAGTGCTTCCCTGCGCTCTACATATACTTACATCATAAAATGTGCTAGCATGGAAGCAGTGCTGAGGACCAGGAAGTGGAAGGGATTGTCGGCTCGGCTCCACGGAGCCAAAATATGATCCCTTCCCTTCCTAAACCGAGGCACATAAAAATGTAATTGTCAGTAGCTTATTAATTGGGGTAGGTAAGAGTCCTTCAGGGTTTTGGGGGTAATTTCAAAAACAGCAGTAAAGGGGCTCTAAAATACAAATACCTGCCATTACTATAAATAGCCTCATAAATCTGGTATTGCTGGTCATCCTGAAACTTCCCAACAGCATTCTTTTCATAAAACAGCTGGGAAACCTTTTAAAAAAAAAGATGTCTCTGTCTCTGTCTCTCTCTTTCTCTCTCTGTCTTGCTCTCTTTCTCTTCCCCCCACAAGTCACATGATGCTGATTACTATGGAAACGGCTTGTGCATTGGAAACTATTTTTTTTTAAGATCCTTAAGAAGCATGCTGTTTGGTGCTTTTTTGTAAACTGTTCTAAACTTTTTGACTTTACATTTTGTTTCTTTTACTTGGTGAACTTTACTTGCTGGAATAAATGGCTTGTCTCTGGAGCTTTTTGACTTTCAGCTATCCAGTGCAAACTACGATCGCACTTCAAGCTCAACAAGAAATATTTCCAAACATAACACTTTCTGCATAAAAATAAGTGTTCATTTGAATTTAATGTTTAAAAATGTCATAAATACACTACACAGACAAGACTCTGTATCTTCGACAGTCCAGTTCTTCCTGTTTTGTACAATAGTTTTCCATTTATTACATACATAAATGCCTACTACCTGAATTGCTATGGCAAAAAAATTCTCACCAGCAATTATATAAAACAATACACAGAATAGTGTGTAAAACACAAATTTACACACACCCTCAGTATTGGATGCTTGTATAAACCCTTTGAGCTTCGCTCTTGGGGTTTATGCAGCTACCAGCACCTTAGGTGTGTGTAAAATGTTTGTTATACACATTACCCCATGTATTGTATTATTCTATATGTTATTGTATATTGTGCTGTGTGGCTGTATAACTGTACTACATTACTGTATAACCTGTCCAGTTACCACACTGTTATTGTACATTGTAATGTACGGCTGTATGACTGTGCTGTATTATCACTATTATTCCCTCAATCTATAGCGCATCCCTGGGTATTTGTTACTGATAAGCACCACTTTGTTCTCTTTTTTGTGTTGCACTATGGCTGCCATAAACTTTACTGCTTTTCCAATGTTTCCATGTCCTTTATTATTTCTCTAATTCCCTCTTCAGTGTTCACTCTCATACAAATCTTAGTTTCATCAACAAAGAAATTTACATTACTCTCATTTCCCTCTCCCATATCACAAATGTACTGTAGATACTAAAGAGGAATGGGGAGGCTCAGAGGAAATGTGAGGAAGTACTTCTTCACGGAGAGAGTGGTGAACTCATGGAACAGCTTACCAGCAGAGTTGGTAGGGGCAGAAACAGTGACAGGGTTGAAGAATGCATGGGATAGACACAGAGGGATCTTAGCAGTGGGGAAGGGGGACTAGAGACCAAGCAATGGGGCCTGATGGGATTCATCCCAGAATTCTAAAAGAACTAAGGGTAGAACTAGTGACACCACTGACTACCCTTTTTAACAAATCATGGGAGGATGGGGTGGTACCCGAGGACTGGAGGAGGGCAGATGTGATTCCCCTTCACAAAAGTGGGAGCAAGGCAGAAGCAGGAAACTACAGACCTGTTAGTTTAACCTCAGTGATAGGGAAAATAATGGAATCACTTCTGAAGGAAAGAATTGTTGAGTATCTAGAGGCCAGAGGGGCACAGCACCCTAGGCAGCATGGATTCACAGTGGGAAGGTCGTGCCAGACGAATCTGATAGATTTCTTTGACTGGGTGACCAAAGTAGTAGATCAGGGAGGGGCTGTGGACATGGCCTACCTAGACTTTAGCAAGGCATTTGACACAGTCCCACACAAAAGATTAATATACAAGTTAGCCAGCCTGGGAGTGGGTCCCAAGATGACAGCCTGGGTAAAGAATTGGCTGGAGAATAGGACACAGAGAGTAATAGTAAATGGAGTCCACTCAGAAGAAAGGAGGGTTACTAGTGGGGTACCGCAGGGTTCAGTATTAGGACCGGTCCTCTTCAATGTCTGTACAAGCGAGATTGCAGAGGGACTGGAAGGAAAAGTATGTCTCTTTGCAGATGACACAAAGACCTGCCACAGAGTTGATGCACAGGGTGGGGTGGAAAGGATGAGAAGGGACTTGGCAAGGTTAGAGGAATGGTCAAATGTATGGCAGCTTAGATTCAATGCTAAGAAGTGCAAGGTAATGCACCTGGGAAACAAAAACCCAGGGGAAGAGTACACAATGGGGGTGAGATACTAACAACAACAAAAATGGAAAGGGACCTGGGGGTAGTCATATCAGATGACCTAAAGGTGGGCAAGCAATGTGAGAGGGCAGGAAGGAGGGCTGGAGGGATACTGGGATGCATAGCAAGAGGCATCACCAGTAGAAAACAGGAAGTTATTATCCCTCTGTACAGACAGCTGGTGAGACCCCATCTGGAGTACTGTGTGCAGTTCTGGAGACCCAATCTCTGCAAAGACATAGACAGGATGGAAGCTGTCCAGAGGAGGGCAACTAAAATGGTGCAGGGTCTGCACGAAGACATATGAAGAGAGACTTAAGCGCTTAATATGTATAGCCTCGAGGAAAGGAGGGAGAGGGGGACATGATAGAAACGTTCAAGTACCTCAAGGAATCAACAAAGTCCAAGAGGTAGCATCTTTCAAAAAAGGCGTGTGCAAGAACAAGAGGCACAATTTGAAGATGGGGCGGCTCAGAGGTAATTTAAGGAAGTATTTTTCACAGAGAGGTTGTGGATGCATGGAACGGCCTTCCGGAGGAGTTGTGGAGTCAAAATCAGTGGTGGAATTCAAGCATGCATGGGACAGTCATAAGGCCATTCTAGGGGTTGGGGGTAGGAAGAAGTAGGCTGCTGGTTAACTAGGATCTGCAGCTTATCCAGTAGGTAGGGAAATGGGCAGACTGGGTGGGCCAAGTGGTCCTTATCTGCCATCAAATTCTATGTTTCTATGTTAAGTAGGGTCTGTAGTGACACTATAAGTAGGTAAAAATTGGACAGACTAGGTGGGTCATCAGGTCCTTATCTGCCAATAGATGCTATGGTTCTATGCTATAGCACCAGTCTCAAAACTGATCCCTTTGGTACCCTTTCTTGACTCCCTGTGGGCTCTGAGTGTTCTACACTGAAGACTGCCCTCTGCATTCTTCCCTCCAGCCAGTTACTTACCCATTTCCACTTGATCAGTTTTTCCTCTATTTTCAGGTTGCCCAGCTTTTTATGAGCCTTGTGTGTGGGACGGAATCAAAGCAGTGCTTACATTAAGGTACAACACATAGAACTGTTCTGTACTTACTGTAACAGTAGATCTTCAAATGAATCTCTTTCTTCAGGCCACACCTTTGGAACTATACCCACGTCAGTGCTAGGACCCATTGGAAACTTTTGCAAGCAGTCTATCAGGGGCCACCCATAATGATGTTAGGCATCAGCATGCATATACAGTATAAACATGGGCAGCCCCTCCACTCTTCAGTCCCTTGACAGAGACCATGTGCAGAGGACCTCTTTATGGGAAATCAGGAGAGAGGCCAGAACTCCATATAGTAGACTGATGGAGGACTGAAAAGTTAGCACAAGTTGCATCACAGCAGAAAATGTACCGCTATAACCCCTAAGGAGGAAGGAGGGTGGGACAGCATTGCCTGATGAAAGAGATTCCCTCAAAGGTCTACTGTTACAGTAAGTACATAACTGTGCTATCTTCATTGGGAATATCTCTTTTATCAGGCCACACCTTTGGATCAAGTCCCAAGCAGTACCAAAACCAACAGTCTAAGTGGATGGAGTCTAGAAATAGGCTAAGAATAAAAAGCTTTGGAAGCTCTACCAGAGACCAGATCCAGACTGTAACTTTTGGGGCAGGTGCGAGCAGAATGCCATTTAAGGAAGCCGTAGAAAGCTCTGCGATGGATACAGTTTTATGGGATGACCACAAACAACACCATGAAGTTTCTTACTATACTTTTTAAAAGGGAAGCGAAGACTGAGTGCTAGCCATTGGAGCAAGTAGGAGTAGAAAACTGAAGCAAAGCTTCCCTTAGAGCGACATGCAATTGGCACAAAAGACCAGAAGGGGTATAACATGATGTAGAAGGGACACATACACCACCTCCAGGAAAGAATTATAATTAGAATACAAAGACAAGACTCCTGACTTTGTGGAAAGGTAAAGAAGCAGGGCCACAGCTTAGAACTTGAAGTTCTGACAGCCTTCATGCAGAAGTAATGGTAGGAGACAGATAACGCTTTCCCAAAGAGAAACTGAAAACCACAATGTGTAGCCCACTCAAAAGAGCCACTGCCAATCCTCCCAGCACAATGCATAATCCCAGCCAGGAGCAGAGTATAAATGGGAGAAGTGACATGGTCAAGCCCCTCTAAATGAGCTAGCTACCTCTACTGGAGCAAGCATACAGCTATGTACCAGCATGCAGAATGGCTAATATAGCCACTAAAGATCCAGTGAGTAAGGATTACTGTGTAGAGGGCAGTAATTATGCTAACACCAGATTGATCATTGCTGGTTAGAAAAGAACTGTGGCTGGTGAAAGGTTTTACTATAGAACCTCCTGAACAGCAGCCACCCAAGGAAACTCTGATGTACTTCATGGCTATGTCTGGAAGAACCATGCAGATGCAGGATGAGCTAACTCGGTGAGACTGAGAGCCCCATTGGAGCATCAACAGGTGTTTGCACTAAGGCAAAAATATTGCCAGGTATAACAGCAGTGCATATGCCCTGACACCGAAGATCACTAGGAGCAAACAGTGATAAAGTTGCTCCTCGCACCATCTGCAGGTAGGATAGTACTCTCTGAAATAGTGCTAGGAAAGGAAAGGCTGACAATGACTGCCCCTAGGCAAAAAAAGAAAACTGCAACCTGTGGGAACATGTCCCGCTAACACCATTTTATGAGAACGGTGCCGATCACTGAAGTGGATGATGCTCACTGGTGTAACTTGAGCCATGGCATGCACAACTAGTCAGCCAACATGGGATGTCAGTCAGGAACAGGTCATCAAAGACTTCCAAGACTAGTCTCATGACACCACTGCACAACTGGGAGGGATGAGTTGCCAATGACAGTCAGTGTGCATCACTGACATCCTGATGAGTGACCGAGGACCTGGGGATGATGGCCCTGAAAACCTGAAACTCATACAGAACTACTTACATATCCAGGCCAAGTGGACTCCCCATATGTATCCGTAGGCATCTGTCATGAGGTTCCATCCCCCACAGCAGTGACATAAGGGAGACATTACTGGAGCCTTGTGTTTGAAAATGTGTGGAAGGGTCCAAGCCAGAGCATACAAGTATGTAGATACTAATATTACCAAGAATGCTCCTCTGCACGACAGGTCATGGCTATGTGACAGAACAGGCTGTGCCAGTGGGACTGCCTCCTGAAGACAGCAGACCTCTTAGGTTAAGTTAACAGCAAGTGTGCCCTGGAGATGTTTGTTAACAACCTATCATCTGGGGCGGAAATTGCATGCAAGCTCTGGAGAAAAAAAAACAAAGTGCCAAGACAGGTCACAGGGCAATACCTTTCTGCATGGGTAATGCTCCAAGCAAAGACCTGAGATTTTATTTTTAACTTGGATAGGAGGCTCTCCCCAAATGAGTCAGAGAGGGTTGGGTCCGTACTAGACCTCTGAGCTGCTGTCCACCCAGGGACTAGAAAGCATTAAAAGGAAACCCTGTGGACCACCATCTGGAAGGGACAGGGTCTAAAGTACTCCAGTGGAGTATGCCTGAGGGCTGTCTTGCAGCAAAGACACAGGCCCCCAGTATAAGGTGTAAACATCGATCCTTATATGACCCCTACCCTGTGGTAAAGGGAAAAAGGCAGGCAGTATGCATAGCCTGTATATGTGGTTGGTCTCTAAAAGGCTGTTAACATGGCAACTCATGAACTATTTGTCATGTGTGTTACCCCAGTGGGAAAAATTGCAGCTCTGTGGGCAATAGTAACTGTGTGCAAACCACTAGTAGTAGCAGTGTGGCCTGGTAGTGACAGGACAATAGCATAAATTGCATGGAGGTAAAAAACTCACCCAACACCATGTTAAAAAATATGGTGAGGTGCCACAAAAATAGGGTAATGCTTGAACCATATGTGGGTTGTAAGTTGTAAAAGCCCACTAGGGCCTGGGTCACTTGTCAAAGAGGCCTATTACAGAGCCTGGCACTGTGTGACCTCAATAATGCATGAGTATATGCCAGCATGACCCATCAGGGTTCCACACTCCTGGGTTCTTTAAAAGGAGATAGAAAAAGATGACAATGAGAGGTGCCCCACTGTGTAGTGGGCAGGCTTGACCAAGTGCATGATGGACCATGGTACAGGGTCCATGTCAGAGACTGAAGTATAAGTACATAAGTTCAGGACATCCCACCCCTGGATCCCTTGGTAAGAGGGAGGCAGCCGAGGTACATAAGTGCCTTACATGGCATAGGGCAGAGATGAGTATCACCAGGCCCAATCTCAGACAGTAAAGAGAGAAAAGCTGGGTATGGCGCAGTCAGTCTGGGTACTGCTGGTAGGTGGAATTGTGTATACCAGACTGTAGAGGGAAACAGTCTCCACTGCTGTTATTTTACAATGCTAAAGACTGGAAGTGGATTCTGGGAGTAACAGAAACTGTCACAGGTTCCTTTTCATAGAATCCAGTGGCTCGGTGGGTCACGTGATGTGGCGCGGAGAGTAAGAAGCATTTCTATGAGCTACGCTCCTCCTGCCCGATTTATATCGAATATTCCCCACAAACATCTGCTATCTACCGATAATCGGTTCGTCTTCTTAGTGCTGGTTGGGTGAGTGGTGGATTTAAAAGCTGATTACTTCAGCATCATGTCCAATTTACCAGATCTGGAGGAGGCTGCACAGGAGTCAGAGGCTAAGTGCCCTCACCGTAGTTCTTCTCCCCAGAGCACAGCAGAGGAGTTGTCGCCTACCCATGTTTATTCGGAGCTAACCTCGATTAAAGAAGCTCTCCTGAAGTTAATAGAAAATGTGGCTGATTTCAAACCAGCGCTTACTCAGTTAGCCCGGAGGGTTACTGACACCGAGGCGAGGATAGCTTCAATGGAGAGGAAGCAAGAAAAGTTAGAGCCAGAACTGATGGAGGTTAGGAAATCTGTTAGCAAGCTGGAGGATCGCCTCGAGGACCTGGAGGGGAGAAATAGAAGAAACAACTTGGTTCTACTAGGGCTCCCTGAAGGGGAAGAGGGGCCAAATACAATATTATTTTTACAGAAGTTTCTGAAGAAAATGGTGGGTCCCTCCTCGAATGGCCCGGAGTTTGTTATAGAAAGAGCCCATAGGTCCTTGCGGGCTAAGTCACCATCTTCTGATCTGCCTAGACCTATAATATTCAAGTTATTGAATTATTTGGATCGAGAGTTTATCTTCAGAGAAGCCAGGAAGTTAATGGCTATACTATAGGAGGTTAAAAAATTAAGACTAGTCCCTGATTTGACTATGAAGACTCATCAGCTTAGAGCTGCTTATCGTCCTATCACCTCTAAATTGTGGGCTGCAGGTATTAAACACCGTATGCTGTACCCAGCTCGGCTTGAGGTGTCCTTGAAGGATGGAGCAAAGAGCTTTGACACTGTGGAAGAGGCGGTCAAGGTTTTGAAAAAATTTTGTCCGGACTTATTCCCCAAATGAGAGGATGTCGGTCCATGTGTATGGAAGTTGAAGGTCGACTTGAGATCTTCCTAGAAGTTCTGCTACAGAGAAGTTGATGGCTGATTCCGAGAGGGGTCCCCCTCTGGTCGGACTTGCTGCATCCAATATAAGTTTTCCCTATCCATCTTGTTAGAAAGGTTTGCATTGGACACTAATATTTTTTTTGGGTGGTTTTCACTTGAAAGTTTGTTCTTTTTTATTTCAATTGATGTATACATTGTGGATTAGAATTGGGGAATTGTCTTGACCACTAGAGGGGGTTTTACCACCTCGAATAGAATTGATAGCTGGACAGCCCTTTTTGGCAGCTATTTAGGAGCATTTTATTTTTCCATTATAGAGAGGCTGCTATCAGGTCACTATTGAATCATTGATCGTCGATATGGGCTCCCCCCCCACGGTTAAGATTCTGATAGCTACATGTTTTGTTTATAAACCTACAATGACTTCTTAGGCAACATATTATAAGCATAGAATTCACTCGAGAGGCGTTGTTAGTGCCTTAGCTTTATTGGTGTTTTCCCTGTTCGGATTTTCCTGTTATAAGTTTTGTTGTTGTTAACTATTATAGTTAAAGGGTTTTAGTGTGGACAGGGGGAACTGCAGCTTATAACCTTTAGTTCTAGCATGTTATGTACATAAGCGGTCTCTCAGGGTTCGGTCCTAATGGGATATAGGCAACATTTGTGGGTAGAGCTGCGCTTTTCCCTTGTCCTCCTGCAGTTTTTTTTTAACGTTTCAAATTGTGTGGGGGATATGTTTACTGATGTTACTATTTTAGTCTGAACATGTTCAGGGGAAGGCGTAATATTCAGGATACGGGGTTTTGGCTAATTTGTGTATTCACCCCCCATGCCTACGGTCTTTCATTATGTTAATATGGGTTATTGATATCTGTGGCAACAAACTATATTACGCGGTAGGCAGGGGAAGGAGTTTGTTTTTGACAGATAGAGTTCCCGATGTCATACAGCTGGGTATGTTCGCTCAGCCTCCTCTTATTTAATGTTTCATGTTTTGGGGGTAGGCGGGGGAGGGAGCTCACTCTTTGGTGCGCACCATGGGCTATGTGTTTTGGGTGTAGGCTATGGGCCTGGGTATAGCATATGTAAATAGGTCAACATTTCTGGGATTTAATTTGGGGTTTGGGGTGGGCTAATTCCTTTTCTTTTTAGGTCGGGGGAGGGAGGGCAGCAGCAAAGGCCTTTATCTAGCTGTGACCATAGGGCATACTTATATACACTGTTATGGCTAACTGTTTGAATGTTTTCCCCTGGAATATAAGGGGAGGGAGAGACAATAAGAAAAATATGACATTTTAAACCATCTTGCTAAATATGATCCTTCAATTGTGTTTCTTCAAGAAACTCATATGCTTCCTGAGCAATTGCATTTTTTTAAAAAGAAATGGGTAGGTCAGGTTTTTGGGTTGGGGTTCAGCTCAAACAAGCTTGGGGTGGCCTTGCTTCTAGCTAAAAGTTCCCCTTTATATTATTGGAATCTATTTCCGATCCTGAGGGGAGATTTATCTTTGTCATTGGTAAATTAGGTAACCTGGATATTGTCCTGGGTTCTGTATATGGCCCTAATTTAGAAACTCCATCCTTTTTTGTGCATCTAGCTATGGTTCTGGCTCCTTTCTTGCACCTTCCCATTTTGATGGGTGATGACTGGAATCTGGTGCAAACCAACAATTTAGATCATACTTACTGTAGGGGGGCAAGAATGTCGCCTGCGCAAAGAGCATTAAAAGAATTTACTTTGTCGCTGGGCCTTTTGAACCCATGGAAAGTACTCAACCCTCTGAGTAAAGAATTTACATTATTTTCTCCAATTCATAAAAGCTATTCTCGTCTTGATTATTTCTTAATCAGCCAGCAGTTGTTATCAAACATGGTGGATGCTAAAATTTTGGCTTGAGTGATCTCAGACCATTCGCCAATTATAATGCAATGTGCATTACCCAATGTTCTTGTCTGGTCCCATTCATGGTCTGTTAACAATAAATTGTTAACTGACAATCAAATTATGGTGCGATTTCAGAATTTTTTACAAAATACTATCAGCTCCAACTGGGGTTCGATTCCTGCAACAGATCGGGTATGGGCAGCTTTGAAGGCAACCTGGAGGGGAGAGTTAATCCGCATAATGTCGGTTCAAAAAAAAGAAAAAAAACAGTTTTTTAAATAGCTGTCTGGTAAAAATTAGAATGCTGGAAAGTAAAGGGGTTGGCAAGCTCTCACCCATAGAGGACCAAGAATTATCTACTTTGAGAGCTACTTGTGCTAGTGCTTTACTGGAGAGACTGGAGAGATCCGCCTCTCTGTTAAAGGCTTCATACATCAGTCAAGGGAGTAAAGCGGATAAGCTTCTGGCCTGGCAACTAAAACAATATTCAGTATCTAAATGGGTTACAGCCTTAAAGTGCCCCCAGACAGAGGCTTTGGTGACTAACTCTTTAGAGATATTAATATTGTTTCAGGATTATTATAAAACATTATATTCTTCAGACCCGAGATCTGTAGACCATGATAATAAGATGTGGGCTTTTTTGGAAGAAGCTACTCTTCCATCTCTGGTGGAGGGAACCAGGTTTTCCTTGAATGCCCCCAATTACTGGTGAAGAAATTTCTGGAGTTATTGACTCCTTAAAACCTGACAAAGCACACAGCCCGGATGGGTTTACTGGTCTATTTTATAAGACTTTTAAAACTCTTCTAATTCCTTTGTTACTTCAAGTGTATAACTATTGGGGTTCCCATGAGACTTTTGAGCAATCATTATTTGAAGCAAGAATAACTCTCTTGACTAAACCAGGGAAGGACCCATCTATAATTGGTAACTATAGGCCCATCTCACTCCTAAATATCGATTTGAAAATATATGCTAAAATTCTAGCTAATAGATTGGGGAAGGTGTGGGAGGGTCTGCTAAGTCCCAAGCAGGCAGGGTTCATTGCAGGACGTTCCTTAGTGGATCATTTTAGAAAGATATTTTATTTAATTTCTGCTTCCAGGGCTCCTGAGCTGGAGGCGGCTCTCGTGTCCCTGGATGCAGAAAAAGCCTTCAATAGGGTAGAGTGGCATTATATGTTTGCGGTTTTGCAGAAGTTCAGTTTTCCGCAACACTTTATTAACCAGATTGGGTCCTATACTCCTGTCCGTCAGTAGAATTCAATGTAACAACCTTATATCGGATGCTTTTCCCCTATGTCGTGGCACCTGTCAGGGTTACCCCCTTTCTCCATTTCTTTTTAATTTATATATAGAGCCTCTAGCTAGAGTGCTAAACTTAGACAAAGCAATATGGGGTATCCATTTGGAGCGTCTTGAATGCAAATTATCTCTCTTTGCCGACGATTTACTCATTCATATAGAGAACAGTAGGGAATCGCTCCCTCTTGTCTTACAAATTATTTCTTACTTTAGTCTGTTTTCAGGTTACAAGCTCAACAGGAACAAAACTATAGTGTATTCGTTATCTCCTCTCCTGTCGAAGGACTGGTGTTCTTCCTTGAGCTTACAGTGGGAAAATGACTATTTAGTATATCTCGGCATTAAAATATCTAGAGACTTTACTAATCTCGCAGACCTCAATTTAACCCCACTATTAAAAACTATTAAGGAAGACCTGGAGAGATGGAATAAACTACTACTGTCCTTTTGGGGCAGGGCTAACACTCTTAAAATGGTAATTTTACCCAGACTTTTTTATCCTTTATATAATCTTAATGTCTATCTGCCCAAGTTCTTCTTTAGGCCCCTTTGTAGGATCTGCTCTGATTTTCTTTGGAAGGGCAAAACCCCACGTCGAGCGTATTCAAAGCTTACCCGCTCTAGGGTGCTGGGGGGACTCCAATTACCTGATTTTTATGTTTACTATCTAGCTATTCATGCTAATCGATTTCTGTACTGGTTATCTACTTCAGAGACTGTACCGGGACCCCCTTCTTGGTTGGTTCTGCACCGGTCATTGGCAACTTTTCACAAGCTGGACATAGAGGCCCTGTTATATACTCCATGGTCCAAGGTCCCATTGAAGATGAGGGATTCTCCGCTAGGCTGGGACATGAGGGCTTTACAACAACTTTGTTCCTTACTCCAAAAATCAAATTTTAGAGACCTTAGGCAACCTCTTCTGAATAACCCAAACCTACAGATAGGCAATTTTCCAATTCGTACCTTCCCAGGCAAGCACTTTACTAAATTACGCCTAGCAAGTTTTGTTCTGGGCGACTCTATTTTGCCGATCTCTGCACCGGTTTCAAAATTTGGGGTGGCTCGCAAAGGTCTATTTCGGTTGCACCAGATTTGCCAATGTAGACATCTTTTTTGGGGAAGCTACCGTGGTCAGAAGGAGCTGGAGCCATGCTAGAAAGCCTGTGGGAAGTAGTCAAGAGCCGGAAAGCAATAACTAAGTTGTATAAGACAAGTTTGTCTTGTGTGATGTCCAAGTGTACCCCTATAGCCTACTATTGGGAAAATAATTATAACAAACGCTGGTCAGTTAAAACCTGGGAAAGGATTTGGATAGACATTTATTCCCTTATTAAACAGGATCGCCTCAGGAATATCCAATTTAGCATTCTACATAATTTATATTTTACGCCTGCCAGGTTATTTCGGATTCATAAATTACCTTCACCTGAGTGTGGGGATTGTGGATGTGAACTCACTACCTTATGTCATAAACTTTGGGCTTGCCCCCAAATTGTTAAGCTATGGAACTTGGTCAGGCAGTGGGTGGCTCCGCATTTTAATATTTCGGCTTTTTTCAATGAGGATACGTGTCTATTAGGGATGTATGCCCAGATTCATACCCTGTCACAAAAGGTACTAGTAGCCATGGTTGCTATGGTTATGAAACTGCTAATACTTAGACATTGGCAGAATAAATGGGAACCTTCTTTTAAAGAATGGTGGGACGAGTTTCTTAATGCTCTAAATGCGGAGAGATGCGTAGCCCGTTTTTTTCAAACTAGTGAGAAGTTTCATAAGTGTTGGTGTGGCTTTTTGTCAAGCCTTAGAAGTAAATTTGGATATTAAGGTTAAGCTTAACTGTTCATTCTTTTTTGCTCCAATAGGTCTTTTATAGAAGGCCCCTGGGGTAATTATATCCCATTCAATCAATCTTACCCCCCCCCCCAGGAGAGGTTAATTGTTCTGACTTTCCTTTTTTTCACTGATTTTTTATCTCCCATCCCCTTTCCTATGATATGTTTATTACTCTCCTGGCAATATTTCTTCTGATGGGTCTCCCCTCCATAGCATTGTTCTTATTTGGATATTAATTTTGGATTTTTGTCATGTTTCCGTCCTTTTTCTTGTACTGGCATTCCATTTTACTGGTGTAAATTATCATGGCCATAAACTAGGCTGTTATTTTTATATAGGGTCAGTAGAGTATCTGCCTGCGGGTGGGTGGGTTGGGAGGTGTTTTGTATTATTTTGTTTTATGTTGGTTTGGCTAAGTTTCTTCATTTTATTTTTTATGTATGTATTGTTTTCACTGTAGGACTTCCAGGTATTATTTATTCTTGACAATGTTGGATTTTGTTTGTGTTAAGCTAAAATAAAGTTAATTGCAAAAAAAAAAAAAAAGAATCCAGTGGCTCCCAAAGGAAGCCCAGTGGCAGTTGGCAACTGCTGCATCAGGGCATACCAATGGTATCCCGTCTTGTAGGGGATACAAACAGTTGGTACTATAGCATTAACAGAGGTACCACCTTTTAACCTGTGCCCCTTGCTAGGAGCAACCTCTGCCATTATGGACCCCAGTCATCTGAAAACTTAAGGAGACAGTACAGAAGCAGGATACAAAAATGTAAAATACAAAATTTAAAAAGTTTGAATGGGACCGACACGATAATTTGAAAGGTAGAGTCTTTAACTGGATCCAGGACCAATGTCACCTCAATACAAGGAGGGGGCAGAAGCACTCATGGATGACCCAACAGCCACACTCTATCCTGAGAAACTGCAGTGACTCACCTGCCTATGGGACATCTAAAGCTGAGTCAAAAACTGAGAATCCGGAGATTTTTAGGAGAAGGAGGACTAGCACAGAACCCCCTGGAAGGAATACCAGGATGGTCTATTTTCAAGAACAACCAGTGAGAGAACAACAGGATTATTATCCCATGAGACAACATCCCATGAGACAACAGGGCAACAAGATCAACAAAGAAAACGCACAAAGAGGGGGTGCAGGAAACACAGGCAGGCAAATAGCACCTCTTTCTGAGATCCTGGTGATTAACATATCAGGTACACCCCTGACTGCAACTCAAACTGCTGTTTTACAAAGAGGATTGTCCTTTGTACCAACACTTGACTCTAAGTCATTCAATGTGTTTGTTGATCTGCATAGATTAACTAGAAGTTTGAACTTAAGTTTTTTTTTGAGAACCAAAAATTGTGTTGTGTGGTAGGATTGCAACAGGACATAGAGAATCAGTACCAGAAGGACCCCACAATGAAAGTGACTTCCCCAATATCCTTCAGGCCACCATCTACCTTTATCCCCCCTTATCTTGATACAGTAAGTGTCTTTGAGAGGGCTTGTGAGGACCAGATTAAGGAGCTCCTAAAGAATAGTAGTAAGCCTAGCTTTCCTAATATTACAACAGAGGAAGCTCTAGCTTTCAAAAGCCTGGAAGAAAATAAGGATCTGACTATTAAACCAGTGGATAAGGGGGGGATTGGTAGTGGTAATGTGTACTGCTAAATATATTATGGAAATTGAAAGGCAACTCCATGACATTACTTTCTATCGCAGACTGAGGGAGGATCCGACATTGGGTTTTAAGAGGGAGATTGATGCTTTCCTTATGGAAGGATTCACTGAGGGTATTATCACTGGGGAGGAATATGACTATCTAACTGTCATGCACCCCATTCGGGCAAGTATAAATACATTGCGTAAGATCCATAAGAACTTGATTGATCCACTGGGATGCCCGATAGTAGCAGGCATAGGTTCATTAATTGAACCTATGTCTAAATTTGTTGATGCCCATATCAAACAACATGTTACATCACTACCCTTCTTTATTAGAAACACAACACAAATGCTGGAGGTATTGGGAGATATGCAGATTGAGACTGAGCTATATTTGGTGTCAATGGACATAGCCTCCCTGTACACAAATATATCCCATGATGGGGAGAGGGATCGGAGGCTTTGTCCTATTGGCTAGAGAGGGACAATACCATCGCTACAGACAGGATGAGGTTTGTGATTAAATGTGCTGAGCATGTCCTAACCAAGAACTCCTTTTTGTTTCAGGAAACACATTATCGCCAGATTAAGGGCATGGCCAAGGGGGCACCTTTTCCTCCCAACTATGCCTCCCTCTATCTGGGCCTTTGGGAGAAAGCAAAAGTCTGTGACAGCCAGGTCAATTCTCTGATGAAGCACCAGTTGTGGGTGTAAAATGTTAGAATCCTGAGCAGCATTTGGCAAGGGGCTGACACTGCAATAAACATCTTTATGCACTAACACAGCAGCTGTTTGTGTGGTCTTTGTGAAAGGGTGAGTGCACCTATGAACTTACTACAATTGACACGATTTTTGAGCAGCACCACTGTCCCAGTGCTTGTCCATCATATCACAAGCCAGGTCAATCTTTTTTTCAATAGGATTGACATTTGGCGTGTTTCATTGATGACATCTTTATGGTGTGGCATGGCACTAGAGGCAAGCTGGATGATTCTGTGGAATACATAGAGGGAAGTATTGGGAATTTAAAATTGTCCCTGCAATGCGACAAGGAGTCAGTTTCCTTTTTAGATTTATGGCTCTCCAAAAATCCAGATGGTATAATCCATACTAATGTATTTCACAAGGAAATGGATCATAATTTATTTTTACATGCCTCTAGTTGCCACCCACACCATCTTATTGATAACATTCCAAGGCTCAGTATCTTAGAGTAAGGAGAAACTGTTCGGTGGAGAGTGGATCATATTATCCAAGGCACTGAGATGGGACAGCAGTTTTGAGAGAGGGAGTACAGTGGTGCAGTTGTGGAAAAGACCTTTCAGGACTTCCTGGCAGTGGATAGAGAGGATCTCCTTGTGGTGAAATAGAGAGAGAAAGACTCACCCTGGATGCATTTCATCACCACCTTCACTAGACACTCCAGTAAAGTGGACAGATTATGAAGTCAAATTGGTCCATACTACAAACTGACCCCTACTTAAAAGAGGCTACTAATCTTCCACTGAGAATGGTACACAAAAGGGAAATACATCCTCAGGATAGACTAATGCACAGCTATGAACCTGTAAATAGAAATGTTATAGAACCCACAGAATGGTGGCATAGAAAACATGATTCTTTTCAATGTGGAAATTGCAAATTTTGTCCATCCATTATTAGATGTAGGACTTTTGCATCTCCTAATGTGAACAAAGTGTATGAGGTTAAGGCATTCTTTAATTGTGTAATCACCAATCTAGTTTATCTTGTGGTCTTTGAATGTGGTGCATTTTGTGTTGGTAAGATCACTAGACAATTTAAATTAAGAATTGGGGAGCACATGTGCAGCATAGCAGGGAAAGACAAAAAAATGCATTGGCAAACCACTGCAGATTAAACAAGAACTCAGGGGCCCCACATATTTTCAAATTTTGCAGAATGGAACGAGTGAGTCTGGGCCTACGTGGTCGGGATTTGGACTCTATACTGTTACAAAGAGAGTCCTTTTGGATCTTCACTCTAGGAGCCCTGCAACCTCCAGGTCTAAATGACAGGATAGATATTATTAAATGTATAAAGAAATAAAGAATAAGAAATATATGCTGCACTTGCTTATTTTCTAATTCCTAGCATTATTCTGTGTGTTCTCTTCTAGGGTGCAGAGGATTAGAAATTTATTTCACCTCAAGCACTGATTAGAATGAAGAGCATTGGGATTTTGTATTTATATTTTTGTTATTTGTTTTGATGACAAATCTGCACTGTTTTTATTTTAAATTGTATATAGTTACCTACACTGTTACCTTGGTGGTATTTATTCTTTATAGTATGAAGTACATATATTAAAGAACTCCTTTCCCAGTCCTTTTGCATTGTAACAGAGGCAGAAGTCAGTTTTGTAAACAAAACTTACTGACAAGGCATATGGATTTTGGCATAATGCATTGTTAACAGGCTGTCTCAGTGAAGAGGGACTACAGTATGTACACCTAGTAATGTAGTTAGTTTTCCCTTGCAAAACTGCTGCAAAGTCACTGTACTGCAGTGTGAGTCACTCCTCTGCCATATAATGATGTCAGCAGTACAGCCCTGGGTCCACAGTAACACCAGGCTTGCTATAGAAGCTCTGGTACACCCTGCAGTTTTTAGCAGCTCAAAATGCAAAAACTGACTGTAGAGGACAGTAATGAAATACAGTTCCAGAATCATTGCAAGAAGGGGTGATTTATGCATGAAAGTCAAAAGGACTGGGAAAGGCGCTGACAGCAACTCAGTCTTCTCTCAATCCCCATGCTTTGTTACAGAGGCAGAAGTAAGTCAGTTTTACAAAAAAAAACATACTGACAAGGCATTTGGATTTTGGCATAATGCATTGCTAAAAGGGTGTCTTGGGGAAGAGGGGACGCAGTATGTACACCTAGTACTAGTAGTTTTTCCTTGCAAAACTGCTGCAGCTGCACTATAATGTACAGTGTGAGTCACTCCTCTACCATATAGTGATGTCAGCGGAAGCCAGCAGCCCAACAGCTGAACAGCAAAGGGAAGTGCAGCAGGACTAAAGCAGGGCTCAAAAACAAATGTAACATATCGAAGACAGAGTAAACATTGGTGAAAAATAACAAACGCACACACCATTTCAGGTCAATTACTGCATATAATGACTACAAGCTGTAACTTTTTGGACCATTACGAAAGGTGCTCTTTAATGGATGCTACTGGGATATATATTTTTTATAAATTGAGTCATATTATTAACTTGAATTACTATTTGTAATTATTTAGAACTGGCACACTTATTCCATATGTGGAGCAGTGTGGTATTGTGACTTTAAGAGCACTGTTTTTAAATGTGGTTGTGTGAATCATCCGGCCATCCTCCTGATGACGCACCAGTTGCAAAACTGGTAGGGGATCTCTTTCCACACACTGCATTGTGTGACTGGTGGAACTGTTTCGTCTTCAGTAAAGAATCCTTTTGAATAGATACTCAAGCTAGTCTAACTGCCCTCACTGACCGTATAGATAAAATGGAGAACTCACTAGCCAAAGTTGTGGATTACAACGCTGTGGAGGACCACTGAATTCAGGCTGTGGAGGTCCAATTCATCTGGCTGACAGCTAAGCTGGAGGACCTGGAAGGTAGAGAGAGAGATGGAAGAACCTTCACATTATAGGGCTCCCTGAAGGCTTGAAGGGCAGGGACCCTGTTCAGTATCTCGACAAAAACTTACCCAAATGGCTCCAACTGCCCCCTGTTGAATATGAGTATGAGGTTGAATGGGCACACCAGATTCGCAGAGCCCAGAGCGTCTGATCCCGACCTCTCATTTTTAAGTTGCTGTGGTTCCAAGATAAGGAGCTGATCACGGCCAAAGCCCGGGAGCTTAGAGACTTTGTGATCAGAGGGTCTTGGATCTCTTTTTATCCTGATTACCCCAGAGGTATTCTGAAATGGTGCCAGTCATTTTATAAAATTAAGCAAGGCCTACACAACCGGGGAATCATCTATGCCCTCCTTTATCCAGCTACCCTAGTGATTACCATCAATGGACAACTCATGCAGTTTCAGAACCCTGAGGAAGCAGATCAGTATTTGCAACTGCACCTCAGGCCAGTTTGTCCATTGGATAGCCCGTCTACTTCTCATTCAGAAGCAGGGGATCAAATGGACACAGGGGTACTGGACAGGAGTTCAGTCCCTGCTGCTACTGCTACTTGTCTCCGGGTGCTTTGGGACATTGTAAGTAATGACACTACTAGGTGTTCTGTAAATACTGTTCTGCTACGTGAACTCTGCTTTTGCTGGGCTGAGGATGCTGCTTGTCTTCCATGCAGTCAGCCGCCTACTGTAAAGACTGTGCTGTCATAATTTCTCCAGCTTGTTGTGTGGCATCTCCTTGGTCCTTTTTATGTTCTCTATTTCCTCTGTGAGTCCTAGACCATGACGGATGCAGACTTGGACTTGGCTGGCCCGTGTAAACTGCCCCTGACTGCAGCTGAAGCCCCCTGGATTGCCTCAGTGAAGTTTGTGTGGTCAGTACCCTGATTATGGATCCCCCCCCCCTGACTGGGACATTATTTGTTTTGGCAGAGATTGTATGGCAGGACTGTGCCTTTATACTGCAGATGTGCAACTCTACTGACTGCTGTCTGTGGTTTTCATCCAGGCATCACAAGAGCCTTGGAACTGAGTGCCTTGCTATCTGAGCAGACAGGGGCTAGACTTAGCTTGGGGATTCCAGCTGCATGCCACTTCATTTCTCTGGCTCCTGTTATATATGAGGCAGAGCTACCATATTTATGGCTGTAAGGATACTGCTCTCCTGTTTAGTTGGGCTCTTGCTCCATTACATATGGACAGCCAGCCTCCTCGCCAATTCTCTCTTTTCCTGATATGCTTTATCATGAGACTTGGCTTTGGAAATGCCTGTTCTGCAGGAGGGCTGCCTTGCAAAATATGCTCAGTTCCACCTTGTTTTATGGGTGATGATGCCCTTTCCTTGGATCAATATAGTATTCGTTTGCTACTGTTCTTTCTGTTTGTTGTGCTGTGGGTGAGCTTTGCTCTGTTAGACAGGCGTGTGGGGGGTGGTGAATTTATGCATAGCATCTCTTCCTGTTCAGTTGTGTTTTTACATGTTTGATGTTTACAGGTTTTTTGCATGTTTTGATTTTTTCTATTCTTACTGCTTTGTACCTTTAAGCCCCTATTTAGGAACACCTTTATAGTTCAGTTTCCTTGAGTGTTAGGAGGCAGGTTTTTCCTCAATAACATTTTAACCCGGTGAGGTGCCTTCTTAATATGCTATTGTTTACTCCCCTACTGTTCATACCCTGCAGTATACCTCTTAGGTGTCGTCCATTCCAGCCTTGGTCTTGGCTGGTGCCATGGAGAGAACAGACTAGCTGACATTCCCCCCCTCCCAGACCCATTGTTTGCTATGCACCCCCCTTCTTTGAGGGAGCCGGTGAGCTAGATCTCCCATCCAGTATTATTATTTTTCATTTCCCCAATCTCCCTAGCTGTTTTTCCCCATTTGGACAGAGAGGGAGGGGAGAGTGCAGGATGTCAGGAGTCGCCCTTTGGTTTTTGGAGTACCCAGGACCTGTGTAAGCAATGGCTTAATAGTCCCCAATATCTTCCATTAAGGAAGTGACCAGTGTGCCTCTACTGGGAGTGGAATCACTTGTATCTGCCTTGGCCTTTCTGTTTCATTTAATTTTCCCCACTAGGCCCCCTCTAGACAGGGATTTGCTTATTTTTGTGAGTACCCAACCATTGAGTTTTTATTGTGTAATTTGTATATATTTTCCCATGTATTCTTACTGGTTAATCTTAGGCAATCTTTTGTATGGTATATGGTGGGATGTTTGTGGGGAGGGGAGGTGGGACCTTGGGGCTTGGGTGTGTGTCCCCAGAGTAACAGTAACTCTTATGGTGTATGTACCTGCTGTGAAAATGACCAGTGCCAATCACCTGAAAACTGTCATGGAATGTGAGGAGGGCTTCATGACCCTAAGAAGCACAGGACAGTCCTTCAGCTCCTGTGGGATATGTACTGTGACATACTGTAACCCTCTTGCAAGAGACACACCTGGTAGAAGGTGACCCCAAGCTTTTAGGCCATATATGGTTAGTAGAGATGTGTGAAAAAAAAATTATGCCAGAAAGTTCGGAAATCATGTTGGCAACTTTCATGGAAATTCCACCTTAAAACTGCAGAATAAATGTACCAACAGTGGGTTACTGCATTAAACTGCAGGAAATAAATTCTGCAGAACAGATCACTGTCAGTGGTCATCTCTGCAGCTTTTCCCCCCACAGTTTAATACATTAATCCCCTCCCCCACCAATCACTGCCCTCTGGACCCCTCTGCTGATGGCTGGCCCCATGTAAATAATGTGACCCCCCACTGATTGCTGGCTCCATATATAGAAAAAATCTCTGGTGTCTAGTGGTCACTGCCCACTATGCACACGCACATGCGCGTTCACTGACAGCTGCTGCTCATTGGTAGTTTCAGTAACTCTGTAGAGTGGCAGACAAGAGCAAAGTGCTCTTCTGTTGTCCAGCAGTGGGTTTGGGATGGGGGGGATGGCATGGTGGTTCCTGGGTCCACCACACCATTCCCCCCATCTCTATCCCCCCCGCCGGCCACCAGAACAGCCCTCCGCTTTTGTCTGACACCCCACAAAGTGTGATACTACTAGTGAGTGGGAGCTAGAATGTCAATGATTGAGCATGTTCTTGTTCAAGTATGCACTCATTCATTGACAGCTCAGTGGGTGTGAGCTGCGGAGGAGAAAGGAGGGCTGTGCTGGTCACTGGCTTGTGGTTGGGATCGGGGGAGTGCGGTGGTGTGGTGGTGGGGGACTACCTGCCAGGGTGGGGGTTCCACCAGACACCAGGAAATGAAGGTAATATTTTACTAAGGGGATCAGGGATAGGGAGGGGGGTCCACTAGACACCAGTGAGAGAAAATTATTAATTTTTTTTTCTTTTTATACTGGGCCCGCAATCAGTGGGTGAGGAGGACCACTAGACACCAGGGATTTTATTACTTGGGTTGGCAATTGAAGGGTGGAAAGGGACCACTAGACACCATAGATTTTATTTTATATGGGACGACAATCAGCAAGTGGGAGGAACCACTAGACAGCAGGTATTTTTTTTATGGTGATGGCAATCAGCAGGTGGGGGACCACAGACACCAGGGAATGGGATTTTGTTTATATGGGACCAGCGATCCATGGATAGGGGCACTAGACACCAGGGATTTGTTTTATATGTGGCAGGTGATCAGTGGGTGGGGGGCCACTGTACACCAGAATCCGAGGGAATTTACAGGAGGCCAGCGATTGGTGGGTGGGGGTTGTATTCTGAAATAATACATTAAACTGTGGATGGAATAAATTCTGCAGCTTAATGTATTATTTCACAGTTCAGCCAAAAATGTCCATGGAACAAGGCTAAAATCTGTGGAACAGGTTTGGAAGATTCCAGTCTCGCTAATGGTGGAAGTGTGGAAAATTTCATGAAATTTCTGAAATTTCGCGGAAGATCTGCAAAAGCGGAATTTGCAGCTTTTGCACACCTCTAATGGGTAGGCCAATATTATCACAATGCTCATTCTACCCAATGGAGAGGGATAGCAATTTTGTGTAAAAAAGGATCTACCACTGGGCATATCCCAGGAGTTTAATGATCCTGAATGTCGACTTTTACGTCTGTCTGGTAGCTACCTTGCCTTCCGTATTGTGTTGGGTAGAATTTATGCCTCAAATGCACCGGACCTCCAGCTCTTTCAGGCAACTCTAGTAGTAGTAGTAGCATTAGTAATATTAGTAGTAGTAGTAGTAGTAGTAAAAACTTTTATTCATGCAAAATGAATTGGAAACTCATCTGAGACAAGCTCATTTCCAGTGAGGTCCATTAAGCCTTGGCTGAAGTCCCAGAAGCTACTCCCTCAATTATAATTGTGGGTGATCTGAACTTAATTCTGAACCCTCAAATAGACTGGACAGACCCCAGCCCCCAACAGGAATCCATCTTGACAACCAGGGTGACCTCTTTTTTCTGGGACTTTGGCTTGCATAACATTTGGTGGACACTCCATCCATTTGATATGGATTTTACTTGTTACTCTCCCTCTCATAATTCATACAGTCAGATTGATGTCATGCTAACTTCAGCAGTCATGATTCCCAAGACATGGAGGGTTTCTCTGGGGAGTAAATTGGTGTCTGACCTTGCCCCTGTAATACATTCCCTGGCCTGGGACATCTCTGCGGGAAACACGTGGAATCTTAATACCTCCTGCAGGAGGAGACCCAACAATGGTTAAGGCATGCTTTCCAGGAATACTACTCCCTTAATGACCCTTCTGATTGCTCCCAGGCCACCCTTTGGGAGGCTCTTAATGCAGTGCTGTAGGGTAAATTGAAAGCCCATGCCACTCATCTTAAGAAACACCTAGAATCTGCCCTTAAAGATCAGGAAGTAGAACTGAAGGCCCTGAAACTGTTGACAGTGCAGGACCCCCCTTAGGGGCCCCTGTGTTAGAGACCAAATTACACAGTTAAAAACTGAAATAGAAGACATCCTGAAATATAGAATTGAATATGCCCTTTATAAACTGAACCAAAAATATTCAGAGGAAGGGAAGTGACCGGGGAGACTGCAGGCATCTAAACTCCAAGCCCAGGCCATGGAAAAATATATTCCAATTATTAGTGATTCTTCTGGAAATAACGTAACAGCCCAAAAGGATATCAATCAGGCCTTCCAAAACTATAATACATCCTTAACTTCTCTGAAGTTAGCCCTATGTCAGACTAATATTCTGTCTTGTATGCTGACTTACGTTTGCCCACGCTTCCATCTCACTTCTTCCTAGACCTTACAGCTCCAATCCAAACAGAAGAGGTTGCCCAAGCTATCCATGGCATGGCACAGGGCAAGTCTCCCAGCCCAGATGGTTTTCCTACTGTGTCCTATGCCACCTGCTCAAATCTACTAGCCCTGAGACTGGCCCTTGTGTTTAATGAGGCCTGTGACAAGGGGAAGCTTCCGTCAACGTTCTCTGAAGCAATTATTACTCTTATCCCCAAGAAGAGCAGGGATAGTATTTTTTTTCCCATTTATGGCTGATATCCTTGCTCAAAGTTGATACTAAAATGTTTGCCAATACCTTAGCCAAACGAATGGAACCTGTTATGCCCCTCTTAATCCACCCAGACCAGGTTGGTTGTGTGCCAAAGAGGCTGTGGTCTGATAACATTAGTTGAACATTGGATTTGATATGGGTGGCCAGCACTCTTTTTCAGCCCACTGCCACCCTCTCCTTCAATGCTGAGAAAGCATTTGACAGGGTGGAGTGGGCATGCCTGTTTGATGCCATGGCCAAATTTAGTTTTCCACCCCCATTCATCTCCCTGTATGACTCTTGTACACTGCACCTACCGATGCCATCCACACCGATTCTGTTTTATCTCCTTATTTCCATCTCCACAGAGGAACCAGACAGGGGTGTCCCTTCTCTCTCACTCTCTCTCCCTTCCTTTTTCTATTGGCAGTAGGGCCCCTGGCTATTAAAATTAGGACTTACGACCGTTTTACAGGTTTTAAGTAGGAGACATCTCCCATAAAATCGCCCTTTTCCTCACTAATCCTGCCTCCTCGCTGCCAGCCCTACAGGAAATCATCTAACAAAACCCCTCCCTTTCTGGCTACAAACTGAACAGCATGAAGTCACAGTTGTTACTTCTTAATACTCGAGGCCATGGCATGAGATTGGATGGGGGAAGGTTCAGGAGGGAAATGAGGAGACACTTTTTTATGGAGAGGGTGGTGGCAGAGAGGACTGCATCATTGAGCACGCCGGAGGATTTTATTTAATTTTTTCCATGTAGAGTTGTTTCCCCACCCCCTGGTACAGACATGCAAGGCATCAATGATGCTGTCATGCACACATCTGCGCACTGGATGTCCGATGACATCCGTGCCATCCCCACAGTGAACTGCCTGCTAGTACTGACCCCCAGTCACCACCAGGAGCCAGCACAGCCATGGCAATCCCACCCCTCCCTTCCTGGAGAAAGAGAGCGGACCCTGGGATGCTCAGTCCTTCTCACCCCCCCCCCCCGGCTGACTCTCCGACACCCAAGGTCGCTCCCAGCCCCAGGTCATCAGCGTGGCGCGAGGTGTGGCATCCAGCACCTCAACCCTCAGCATCACTGGGCCGGCTTTTGAGAGATATTCTTGATGAATTTTTTGCTACACCTTTTCCAGTGAGATGTTGTCAGCTTTCTTATAAAGAGACCAAACCTGCGCTGCATACTCTAAATGTGGTTTAACAAATGCCCTAAACAGTGGCATTAAGATATCAGTGCTGCTTGAGTTAATATTATATTTCATAGATCAGATAAGTTGGATTTACTTATAGCAGCATTAAGCTGATGTTTGCAGGACAGATCGTTGATAAAAATCTACCCCAAGATCTTTTTTTTGTTAGTAGTACCCAGGGTTACTCCATTTACAGTGTGATTGGTGTGCGGATTATATTTGACTAAGTGCATTGCTCAACACTTTTCTAGGTTCAGCTTCATCACCGAATCCTCGACCCAATCACCTATCCTGTTTAGGTCATTCTGAAGTTCAAATACCTGTTGTGAAGGACAGCATGGACCACCTAACTTAACATCATCAGTGTATTTAACTGAATAACTTAAGATATTTGAGGTCATATCTGTAATATATATTTGAAAAAGAGATTGATCCAGGACTGAGCCCTGAGGTACCCTGCTAGTAACCAATCCTTGCTGTGACAAATGTCCATTATTCATAACATGTTGTTTCCTATTACTAAGCCACTCAGAAATCCAAATAATAATATACCGTAGTTATGAATATTATACGGTCTAATTTTTTCTGTTAAGGTCCAATGTGACATCAAGTTGAAGGCCTTACTAAAATCAAGAAACACAATGCCACAGGGAATTTTTTTATCAAGTATTTCGCTTATATATTTGTAAAAGCACACTAAATTGGTCAAAGTGCCATGATTTTTGGTGAAATTATGTTGTTCAGTGTCCTTTTCATTTATCGCTGTGGCCATAAGGTCCTTAATTAAACTTTCCAGGATCTTACATACAGCTGAAGTAGGGCTTATAGGTCTATAATTAGCCCCACAACTGTTTTGACCACTTTTTATGGCTGTGGGCAGATCCTACAGCTGTTTCATGATCATAGCCTTAAAATGGCTGATTGTGGCACCTTCCATTGGACTTTTGGAAGTATCCTTCCGAAAGTCCAGCAAAGCTTGTAACACTCCGCCATGATTAGCCGCTATGGAGTAACAGACGCAATATTTTGGCTGTTACGTCTGTATTCTGGGACAAGAACTGCACATGCATGCCTCACATGCATAAGCAGTTCTACTGGTGCTGCCATCTTGTTAATGGCAAAATGCCACTTGCCGCAAATATGCATGCACAAATGCTGCACATGCACAGTTGCGTGGCCTCTGCCATCTTGTGGATGGCACTCCTCTCACATCCTCCCACTGCTCCTGTCCTCCCATTCCTTCTATTTCACCCAGCACTGGCAGCAATATAAAACTCTCCCACTCCCTCCACCTGCTGCTGTCCTCTCCGCTCCCTCTGTTCACTGTCCCTGTGCCGACATCGTGGTGTACAATTCTCATGTTGGCATCAATCACCCCCCCAACTCATGTGGCACACTAGAGTCCTCCTCAGTGTGCCACAATATATCTTTTTCTTTTTTTTCCTGTAAATAAAGAAATCTGTCCCCGAATATATATTTTTTACCTGTAAAAGAAAATGGTCTCTTGTCATCACCCCAGTCCCCTCCCCATCCCACCCTCCACTGAGTACACACCTCCCGCACACATACCCTTATCCCATGCCCACCTCCGGGCTGTCATCTTCTCTGGACCAGGACACATCTGCACTCTTCAAAGCCAAACCGCAAACTGAAGAATCAAAGGTAAGCGTACTATAATGGCAGTCAATGGGGTTTTCAACTTATGTTGATATATCGGCTATTTGTAGGAATTTTGGCCCCAAATTTCAACATGGGGTTCTTGGGACCTCATCTAATGAACACCGTCACCGTCATTTCATTACTCTGTCCGAAAGGTAATTTTGCTGTCTCTGTGCAGAATCACCTTTTAGGACTGATTAACAAAATGACAGTGCCACTGTTCATGGTGGGGGTCCCAAAAACCCACGTTGCAAATCTGGTGAAAAATTCCAAAAATGAATATGTTATGGCGTGTATTGTGCAGTTTCTATGCACGCTCCTAACTTTGCCAATTTTTAATATATTCAGTCCAGATTTTCAACATTGCCATTTTTGCACACCCCCTTATTAACAGTGTAGCTTTCATTTTTCACATTCTGCCCAAAATGTGTTTTCACACCTGTGGCACACAATGGTGTGGTTGCTCTGTGAAATCACCTTTTGGGACAAGTGAATGAAATGACAGTGGCACTCTTCATGAGGTGGGGTCCCAAAAAGGCCATGTTGAAAGTTTGGAGAAACAACTCTAAACAAGTATTTTTCAATGCCAAATTTGTGCTTGCTGGCATTGGTAGTGTAGGAGTTACAGAGCTGCATAATAGGAATGGCAGTGAAGTATTGAACTGAAACCAACCCCACCACCACCTTGCAGAGACTGACAGGCATTGGGGTGTGCCTTTGGGTCATCAGACATAACGGCCACGCCATTTCACCACTCCCTACCCTGCAGGCACCAACAATTGTCACGGTGTGCCTTGGGGTCTTTGGCCCTTATACACACCCCATTCCATCAGGAAATACGGTGAAATGGGTGCGGTATAGGAGAATGGGGTGAACTTTGGGGCCGAAGAGTCCAAGGCACACCTTGATGCCTCTCACTGGCTGCAGGGTGTGGAGTGGTATAAGCATTACAAGCCAGAATTCCAAGTCACACCCCTGATGCCTGTCATTCTCTACAGGGTGGGGCGTTATGGTCGGAAACCCTAACGCCTCAGGCATTCGTTGGTATTTTCACTCCAAATTTTCAACATGGTTTTTTTGTGACACCCACCTCATGAACAGTGGTAATATCAGTTTTTTAGCCAAAAGCTGCTTTTGCACAGCGACTACGGCATTTAGCACCACGGGTGCAAAAACACATTCTGAACAGGATGTGAAAAGTGACAGCTGTACTGTTCATGGGGAGGTGTAAAAAATGGCAATGTTGAAAATCTGCTGTGAAAATATTAAAATAACTGGTGAAGTCACAGGCGTGCATTGAAACTGTGCAACACATACCCGTAAAGTAATTCGTTTGGGAATTTTTTACAGCAGATTGTCGACATAGGCATTTTGGGACCTCCAATCATGAATAGTGTCACTGTGATTTCCTTTATCTGTCCCAAACAATGATTTCCCACAGCGACCATGCATTTCTGCGCCGAAAGTGTGAAAACACATTTCTGCCATGTTGTGAAAAATGACAGCTGTACTGTTCATAAGGAAGTGTGGAAAAATGCCACTGGTGAAAATCTGGACTGAAAATATTAAAATTTCATGAACTTACGAGGGTGCGTGGAAACTGTGCAATGCTCACTCATAACACAGTCATTTTATGGACTTTTGTCACCAAATATTCAACATAGCTATTTTAAGACCTCTGCTCATGAAGTGTCACTGTGATTTTCTTAGTCTGTACCAAACATTGCTTTCACACACCGACTGCACCATTGTGCGCTACATGTGCTGAAACACATTGGGCGAGATATGAAAAATGGCAGCTGTACTGCTCATAAGGAAGTGTAATAAAATGGCAATGTTGAAAATCTGGCTTGTAAATATTAAAATTCACAAATTGCGAACGTATGTAGGAAACTGTGCAACGTAGTTTCCTAAAACAGTCATTTTTGAATTTTTTCACCAAATTTTCAACATAACCATTTTAAGACCTCTGCTCATGAACAGTATCACTGTGATTTTCTTAATCTGTCCCAAACATTGATTGAACACACGACTGCACCATTGTGCGCTACATGTTCGGAAACACCTTGGGCGAGATATGAAAAATGGCAGCTGTACTGCTCATAAGGAAGTGTAATAAAATGGCAATGTTGAAAATCTGGCTTGCAAATATTAAAAATTCACAAACTTGTGAACGCGCATAGGAACTGTGCAATGCACGTCAGAAACAGTCATTTTAGGAATTTGTTCACCATATTTTAACATAGCCAGTTTAAGACCTCTGCTCATGAACAGTGTCACTGTGATTTTCTTAATGTGTCCCATACATTGATTTCACACACCGACTAGGCCATTATGTGCTACATGCGCTAGAAACACATTATGGGTGAGATGTGAAAATGACAGCTGTACTGCTCATAAGGAAGTGTGGTAAATGGCAGTGTTGAAAACCGGTGCAAATATTAAAATTTGCAAACTTACGAGTGTGCATAGGAACTGCACAATGCACGCTCATAAAACAGTAATTTTTATTAATTTTTTCACCAAATTTACAATTTGCAACACAGGCTTTTTGAGAGCCTACCTTATGAGCACTGGCACTGTCGTTTTGTTAATCAGTCCCGAAAGGTGATTTTGTGCAGTGACTACGAAATCACCCTGCAGGCCAAATTAACGTCATGATAATTCAAGAACTCATGAGGAGGGGTCCCAAAAACCCCTTGTTGAAAATTTGGTGAAAAAATTCCAAAAAATGCCTGAGATATGCATTAAAATTGAAAAAAAAACCTATTCATTGCATTATACAGCTTACCGGCATTTCCTCAGTTCGTGGCCAGCTTTGAAGAGTGCAGATGTGTTCCCGGTCCACCGAAGATCATTGTGCTGAGCTCTAGAGGTAAGTATGGGGTGAGGGGCGTGTGGGGAGGCAGGGTGTGCAGTGGATGGAGTGTGGTGGGCAGTGTGACTGCCAAGGGAACTTTTTGTTTACAGGTTTTTTGTTTTTTTTTAGGAAGCCGATGCAGGATGTTTGCCATGCTGGGTGGGCTCCCAGCATGGCAACTGGAAGGTTGTTTGGGGAACCTGGAGCCGATGGGGGATTGGGCACCCCATCGACCATACGGACTTTTGCCACTCTGGGTGGGCTCCCAGCATGGCAGCTGGAAGGCTGTTGGGGGCTGGAGCCAACGGGGATTGGGCACCCCATCGGCCATATCAATTTCTGCCACGCTGGGTGGGCTCCCAGCATGGCACCTGGAAAGCTTTTTGGGGGGGACATGGAGCCAATGGAGGCTTGGGCACCCCCGTCGGCCATACAGTATGTGCATGGGGGGGGCTCATGGGAATGCAATATGCATGCGTGCGTGTGGAGGTGGACAGCGCTGCTCACTGAAATGGAGCTCTTCCTTTCAACTGTATGGCACTGCATTTTCAACTGCTGTTGTAGATAGTTGCAGCATTCACTGGAGAACTGCGGCCGCACCTGTAAACACACTGACTGAATTGGAAGACGGTTGCCACACCTCTGAAAACTTGGATGATGGCACTATGTTTTTTGCACATGCGTGCAAGAAAACATAAAAAAGGCCAAGTTACACCTGGTTGTTCAAACTTTTCTTTGCACACATATAACTGTGGTCATTTGGCAGCTTGCTGCAGCTGTATTGAGTCTCGCTAAGCTTGTTATGTATGGGTATGACATGCACTAACTTCCAGTCTTCAGAGACATCACCATAAAAAAATGCAGTAATCAAACAAAACCGTCAACGGGTAGGTTATGGCATCAGCCTTCAAGTATAGCATATGCCCTGTGATTCCATCAGGACCTGGGGCCATTGTGCCACAAAGCTTTAACAGTTTACTTTTTATGACTTCAAGGGGGAAAGTTAAGGGGGGATCTCCGGGATGTACTATACATGAGGCAATAATATCCTGCTTAGGACCATAAACACTGCAAAAATTAATATTTAATTAATTTGCCATTTCTGAGTTGTCATTAACTAACACTCCATTGTTAGAAAGGGGACCAACTTGATTTGTTGGTTTTTAAAGGGAATTAATGTAGGAATAAAACAATTTGAAGTTATCTTTCCTAGCATTCAGTGTTAATTGTTTTTCAGATGAGGCTTTTGCTTTTCTGATTTCCTTTTTACATGTCTTCTGATGGTAAAAAAACATGTTCGCAGCAGTATCTGTTTTAAAATGGAGGAAATCTTTGTGTGTGCTTTGTTCTTCCTTGTTATTATTCCCCTAATTCTTTTGGCCAATCATTTTGGATTTAATTTGTTTTTATAAATTTTTTGTCTGGATGGAATGTGTTTATTACAAATAAAAAGGATAGCATTTTTTAGAAATGTCCATATTTCAGTGCCATTTTTATTAGTTAATGTAGTTTCCCAATCTATTTCTTTAAGAGTTTTATTAATACTTGAGAGATTAGCTTTGTCATATATAAAGACTCTGGTGTTAACCATTGTACAAGGAGCAAATTATGGAAATAGAGAATACAACCACATTATGGTCACTTACCTTACAAAGACCCTGAAATGAAAGGAGGTGTTGTGCTTCCTGACAAGAAACTGACTTTACCATCCTACTGTCCTACTGTGATTAGTTATCCACAGCAATTAGCCTTGCCTACAGCTGGGTGGATACCCTTGCAATTAGCTCAGGTTTGGATGTCATCTACCCCAGCCTTAATTTTTCCAAACTGGTCTTTTTGCACAGAAATCTCCCCTTGCCCAAGCTACATTAAATATATTTGGGATCAGTATGCCGGCCAGCTTGACTGGAACCTCAGACTTCTCCGACTAGGCCCATCTGGTGCAGTTCTAGCCTGCTTATAGATTGCAAACCTGTCTATTGGAAGGAGTGGGAGGATAATGGAATCACAGTAATTCAGGACCTTTTTGACTTAGTGACAAGAGGTTTTTACTCTTTCAATAACCTTCAAATGAAATATGATCTGCCTTGGTCTCACTTCTGGAAATACTTGCAAATTCGTAACCTCATAAGACAAAAGATCACTCGGGATCTTGTACTTCCCCAGCCAGAGGCACTTGATGAGTAAGTTGCTACTATGGATAGCTCCCACTGTCTGACTGCTAAACTTAAAGCCTTCTAGGCACATGCCCACCCCCATTCACCTCTGGCAGGCCCAAAAGAAAAATGGGAACTGGCACTCTACATAACAATCTCTCCACTGGATTGGACCCAAGTGTGGACCAATGTGTACCAGGCTTCTAGGAAATTACAAGCTAAATCCTTTAATAATAATAATACATTTTATTTATAAAGCACCTTTCAGTTTTCAAGGCACTGTACAAAACAAATAATACAAATCAAACATTAAAATTCAATATAAAACATGGTTAAAACTATAATATAATCAACAGCTTCATTACAGTCAATACTCCAAGAAGGCAATTTGATAAAAATGGGTTTTTAGACCCCTCTTGAATTCCTCCACGGAGGTGCATTCCCATAACTGGCGCGGTAGAGAGTTCCAAAGAGTGTGTGCAGCATAGGAAAAAGCTCTACAACCTGATGAATTTAGACTCACTCTTGGAATCTCTAGCAACCCTTCATCAGCTGAGCGGAGCGATTGGCCAGGTCAGTAGAGGGCTAGAAGTTCTTTCAGATGGGCTGGACCCTGATCATGTAGGGCTTTGAAAGTCAATAAACAGACTTTAAAGGCGATCCACCACCAAATAGGAAACCAGTGCAGATCGCGCAGTACCAGGGTAATATGACAAGACCTGCTTGTCCCAGTCAAAACCCAGGCTGCAGTGTTCTGCACTAGCTGAAGGCGATGGATTTCAACCCCAAAAAGTCCAAAGTACAGGGAGTTACGGTAGTCCAAACGTGAGGACACGAAGGCATAGAACAACATTGGTAGCGTGTCAGACGGAACAAGGTGTCTCACTCTAGTGATATTCCTGAGGTGGTAAAAGGAAGTCTTGAAGACTGCTGACACCTGTGACTGCATTGTCAGCCTGTCATCCAAGATAACTCCTAGGTTACGCACCCATTCGGAGGTGGGGAGTGAAACACCACCAAGAAAAATTCCTGAAGGTGCACCTACAGACGACCCCTCTATCCGACAATCCGGATCCACAACCAAAACCTCTGTCTTTCCTGAGTTCAACTTCAGCCATCTAGAATCCATCCAATCCTGGATTTCTTTCAGACAGTTGTTAAACACAGAGAGAGCTCCATCCTGATCAGGAACAAAAGACAAGTATAGCTGGGTATCATCTGCATAACAGTGAAACCTCAGCTCATACCGTCTTATAATGTCTCCGAGGGCCAGCATATACATATCGAATAACATGGGAGATAGCGCTGAATCCTGAGGTGCCCCACACAACAAAGAAGTTGAGCCTGAGGAAAAAAAAACCCAGATGCAACTCTTTGTGATCTCCCAGTGAGGAATGAGGTGAACCATCGAAGGACGATTCCCAATATTCCACAAATCTGCCTCAGGCGTGCTAGCAACACCACGTGATCCACAGTGTCAAAAGCTGACGAGAGATCAAGAAGAATCAGAATACAATGTCTCTTCTGATCTCTCGCCCTCAGAAGATCATTAAGCACCCAAACCAGCACAGTCTCAGTGTTATGTCTTTTACGAAAACCGGATTGGAAGGGTTCGTAGATGTCATGGGTGGTTAAATGCTTTTCCAATTGGCCTGCCACTACCTTTTCAATCTCCTTCCCAATAAAGGGTAGGTTTGAGATGGGTCTGTAGTTTGTGAAACAGTCTGCATCCAAGGTAGCTTTCTTCAAGAGAGGTATCACCACCGCCTCTTTCAGGGAGCTAGGAATCTCACCCAATTCCAGGGAGCACCAGACTATTCGCACAAGGATTGGACCGATGACGTCACTACAACCCAATATTAGGGAGGTCGGTCCAGGATCCAAACTACAGCTTGTAGGGTGCACACAATAGAGAATCCTCTTGGCATCTATGAAATCAGGTTGACTGAAGGAACTCCAAGAAAACTGAGGCACTGTGAACTCATGTTGTTCAACAGCATCCCCTTAGAAGTTGCTGGACGCAAATCACCCTGATGTCGGCCACCTTATTTGTGAAGAAACGAGCAAGCTCCTCACACTCTAATTGCAAAAAGACTTTCCGAACTTGCAGACATCCTGGGTTGCACAACCTGTCTACAGTTCAAAAAAGCTGAGCCGGTCGGTTCCTAGCAACTGCAATCTCCCTGGACAGGAATTCTGCCTTCTTATGGGTGATTGCAGATTGATAGACAGAATAGTGGTCTGTTAATCTAAGGCAGTCGGCATCAAGGGCAGACCTGCATCAGCAACATTCTAACCTTCACCCCGTCTCCACATCTCCCTCGATATCCCATCAAACCAAGGGGCCTTGGGGCGAAGGGAAAGGGGGCATACACGAACAGGAGCAATAGTATTCAGAGCCACTGTAACAGCCCTATTATAGGCTGCCACCAGGGTCTCTGGACTACTGCTCACCAATGTGGGGGATGAGAGGTCAAGGACTGCAGCAAGGCCTTGGGGAGTAACATCCCATAAAGGGTGGTACTCGCTTCTACAGGGGTAGGCCTTCTCGGGAGGGCACAAAAATTGAACCTCACAATGTAGTGGTCTGACCAAACAACTGGTACCACTCCCCAGATCAGAAATATCAATCCCTAGGAGAAAGACTAAGTCCAAGGAGTGCCGAGATTTATGGGTAGCAGTGGAAACCACCTGTGTAAAGCCCAAAGAAGTCATTAATTGGAGGAAGCGATTACCAAATTGCAAGAGTTTGTCATCGACCCAGGCGTTAAAGTCACCCAGAACCATCAATCTGGGCAACTCAAATGACATGTTGACGATGAAGTCTGTCACTTCCTGTAAGAACCATTTCCCATCTCCTGGTGGACGGTAGATGAGTACGATTTGAACGCCAACACCAGCTACCACTGTGCACTCTAAGGACTCAGTCTCCCCCACTACCACACTCATGAGGCCCATTTCAGTCTTAAAACAGACTGCAACCCCACCACCCCTGTGGTCCAATCTCGGGCGGTGTATTACCGAGTACATGGCCGGAGTCATGGACTCCAATGTGGGGCCTGGATTTTCATCAGCCAGGTCTCGGTGATGCAAGCTAAGTCCACTGAACCAACAAGATCAGCGATAATGCCAGTCTTGTTTCTGACGGACCTAGCATTGCATAACACCACCCGAGTTGAACGAACCTCGGAGGCTGTCAAGCCCATCTGCCTATTAAATTCTGTAGTGCCCTTGGGTATGGTTACCAGACATGGCGAATCATGGTCTGGATTCCATTTTCCCCAGGGTGACTTCTAGATCTAACTACCCCGATATGAAGGCCCCTCGATCCATCCTCCCTTGTTCAAGCTCCCCCACCCTCCCCCATCTCCTACAACAATTCCCTGTGCTCTACAATGCTGATATGTATCATATTGGAGGAGGAGAGTAAAAAGGGCAGGGCACGTGAAGAGAGGAGGATGAATAGCGCACCACCGTGGGATTGAGGTCTACATGCTGCCACAACACAACGCAAACCAAAACAATAATACAAAATACTTTAAACTTAAAATTAAATGAATAACCCCAATATAGGTCTTATTAAACATATAATCCAAAACTAAACCAAAATAAGTTACCAACCCCACCTCAAAGAAAATCAAGTCTAACCCAGAGAGAGGACTCTTAGAATAAACTAAATATAAATATAAATACAGGTACAAAGGTTCTCACACCACCTTAACTTAAACCAAACAGAATTAAATTAAATAAAAATAAAAATGTTATACCCCCCCTCCAGCTCTCTCACAACCAGAGGCCTTTTTGGAAAAATATTTTAGCACTCACTGCAAAATATTTCAAATTCAAAACAATTCAAACGTAATACATACAGTAACACATCCCTCCCCCCCAGTCCTCTCACGACCAGGGAGTGGAGGAAAACAGTAAAATAAACAAAATAAAAAGACACAAGGTCCTCTCATCACCTCGCTGTCCAAATCAAATTTATCATAAATTAATAGTAGGAAGTCTTCAGTCCGCTAGGCAAAGAGTCAAATTTGTTCGCAGGTGAGTAAAAATTCAAATCCATCAAAATCCATATAGCAGACCAGGTTATCCATAGGACTCAAGCGATATCAGGGCCCAGGGCAATCAAATCTTTCTCATTACCACAAGAGATAAGGCCCCTCAATCCCAACTGGGCAGATACCATGAGATACAATGTGGCCTAATAAAGCATCCAGGACAGGCCACATTAGGAACCCAACCTTGGGGTCAAGAGGGCACAGAACAGTAGCCAATTCCTTGACCACAAAATCCTGATGCCCTCTTTAGACCACAAATCAAGTGAGGTCCTGGCAGGCAGTATAACTCAAACTGAGTCAGAGGCCCTATATATACAAGGGGATCAAAAATAAAATGAATAAATCCCCTGCTCCTTTTTCCAGGGTCACTAGCCAATAACAAAGCACAAATCCTGAGCAGCCCAGTCAAAGCCAAACCAAAAAGGCCACAAAAAAGTCCAGGGTCCAGGAGAAGCCTACATTAAGTGATGTCCATAGTACCTCAGTCGTGGAACTACAAATCCCATAATCTGTTCGACGTCTGTCCAACATCCAGTTCAGGCAAAAACGCCCCGGCACATCAAACACCAGAACACCTTCCTCTGACCCAATAAGTCTCACAGCGGGCGGAGGGCAGAACTTCGATTTACAGCCAGGAAAAAACCCTCAAACTACTCCACGCACCGCATCTGACTGACGATCCCACAGTCCTACAGTCTGCTCACCGCCCAACTCAGGATTCGGGCAATTGGTCACCAGAATAAGCACGTCCCTTGGCCCCAAACTCCTATAAGTCCTTACAAGTCCCAATGAGTCAACAAGTGGCCAACAGATGAACTCCCCCCTCCTTCAATTCAAAATCCTCCATCGGGCCTATAGAACCCCAATGACTCTACAGAACAGGCTTACCAGATAACATTGACTGTTGGACATGTTCTTCCCGCCAAGCAATGCTAACACACATACTTTGGTCTTGCCCAAGTATTGATCTTTTCTGGAGCAGGGTATGGGCTACTTGCTTTTTAGTCCTTCCCAACTTACGGATACAGGACCCTCAGCTGGTGCTTCCTGGTCTACTCCAAGTAAACTCCCCCTTGAGTAAGCCTCAACTTCTTTGGCTGAACAGAGCAATGGCAGCTGCCAAAAGAGTGCTACTTAGGCACTGGAGAGACCTGATTCTCCATCCTATGAGGAATGGTTCCACCTCCTGTCACTCACAACCCAATATGAAAAAAACTCCTACCAAATACTGGGAAAGCTTCTGGTTTACCAGAGTATTTGGAAACCCTTCCTAAATAAATTTCCTCGGACAATCCCCCAGAACAGGCCTAATGGTTGAAGCCACCCCTTATCAATCCTTTTGGTCACAACCTTTTATTGTATGACCAATCTATTTCCTAGTGAGATGATCCATACAGCGCCTACTGTCTGCTTTTTATGAGCTGCTTCTCTGATCCACCTTCTTCCCCCACCCCTGCTTGTACCCTTTATAGTCAGGCCACGGAACACACCGGATGACCAGCATGAAGGCTCTATCTCCTTTCCTTTTTTTGGAGTACCTTTACTGTACCATTCTTTGAGTGCCCAGGCTGGGCTAAGGAGCAAATACCAATCCCTTTGGGCACCCCCCCTTCACTTATCCAGTTCCTCAGAGTAGCATTTCCCCTTACACTCTGAGTCCCGGACCCATAGGCCACCATGCTTAGACACCCTTACAAGTCCTGATGAGTCCACAAGTGGTGAACAGATGAACTCTTCCTATTCTAGTTGACCATTTGTTTTCTCCCCCTCCAACCCTGTGAACCAACCCCACTGTCAGAATAACTTTTCAGCTCAGTTCTACTACTACTACCCCTCTATCCCAGGTTCTTTTCCTTCTTATGTAATTTACTAAGGGGATTGACCTCTCAAAATGTTTGGTCTTTTGGATGGACAACCTTTGTGATTGCTTACCTGGTTAACTCTCAGTTGGTTGGGATGGGATAGTAGGGTGGCCTACAATGTGTATACATGCTGGATTGTTCTTTAACTTATCAGATATTTCTTTTCTTACTTGATCTGTCCTTTGGATTACTGTCCATTTGGTGTTTGATACCTTTGTACATTGATTGCCATTAAATGGAAAATTTCAGTAAAAACATTTATGGCAAAAAATACAAGATTTGCACCTCAGCCAGATCATCATGAAGCCCACAATGTCTCAGTCTGAAGAAATGTAATCAATCCTTCCTGGGCTGGATTCTTGTCAGTAGACTTGATAGGACAAAGTTGTCTGGTACACTAGCTGACTCACTTAGCCACCACTCTCTGACCTTCTGCACTTTGAGAAATGGCTTTAACAGACACCCTCTGTGAGCCGTCTATATTCATGGATACTTCCAACTTAACAAAATGTTTTTTCTCATGGACTTGGTGGCAGTAAATTGGTCGGACATAGGGAGACTGAATAACGCTGGCACTGTGCCTCGACTACCTTGCACTGCACCTACTCAGCATCATAAACAAACATGTACCCATGGTTTCCCGGAAAGGTAAAAGGACTGTGTTCCAAGTGACTCACTCCAGAATTGTGGGTCCTCATGAAGAATAGGGATATGAACTGGTATTCTTGCTGACCTTCTGGCCAGTGCTTTAAGTGGGAAAATTATAGGCTGCTATGGAATCCCTGCAAATCCAGTCTCAGGACAACAAGGGCACTGTATCTCAAGAAGTTACAGTCCTCCACCCTGTGAAGTCCAAAACAGTTCTGGTCTCAGATCAATAGCCTCCTTAAAGGCAAATCTGGTCCCCTCCTCCACAAGAAATACTGTATAATGCAAAATCAACAGATGACTCTGCTCTTGCAGCTGAAGCTTTTAATAAGTTTTTAAGGAATCTGGCCCGGTTCAAAGATTCCTCTCTGGGATCCCTTCCTCCAGCCTGACCTCTTCTCCCCTTACTCTACATTCACTCACTCAAAAAGTTTGAGTTCTACTTTCAGCTCATCTCTCACTGAGAAGTCTTACTGCAACTCCAGAAAATCAAGACTAAGGGGGTTGTGCTGGTCATAATAAATTAGAGCCTAGACTACTCAGACTTGAAGCCAGCATCCTCCCTGCCCCGTGACCACTATATTCAACATGTCCCTACTGCATGGCAAGTTTACAAGCAATTGGGAGGTTGCCCATGTGGCCTCCATCTACAAAATTGGTGTTAGAGAACCATTTGAAAACTACTGGCCCATCTCCATTCTACAGAATGTACCTTACCCAAAATACTTGAGCGATTGATCTACAACCAGATCCAAGAGTACGCTGAATGACACTGTCTGATTATTGTTGTCCAACATGGCTTTCACAAGAACCATGGGACCAACGCTGCCCTAGTCCATCTGACAACTGACATATTTGAGGCCTTGGAGTCCGAAACATAACTGGAACGGTTTTCATAGACCTAACCAAGGCCTTCCACCTGTTTGATCACAAGATGCTCTTCCTTAAACTTAGAAAACTTGAATTTGATAACCTATCCTGCTCTTGGTTTACTAACTACCAGCTGATGCAGTGGACAGGGTGTCTCTCCTCTCTATGGGATATCACAGATAGGGTCCCCGAGGGGTCCATCCTCGACCCCTTACTGTTCTCCCTCTTCATAATTGACCTGCTAGAGCACTGTGGCAGTGCTGATATCATCCTATATGTGGACGATGTGGTACTCTACAAAAGTCACTCGGACATCGTCATGATTGAGAGGGACCTCACAGCCAACTTCCATCTACTGGAATCATAGCTTAAGGTAAACAGCCTGCTGTTAAATGTCAATAAAACCAAGTCACTCCTCTTTGGCCCTAGTCATGCACTAGCCCTGCAGACAGGAGCAAAGTACTAAAAATCACTTCATCAAGGTGTGATCTCATTGAGACTGTCACCTCACTCAAGTACCTGGGTGTCATTCTAGACTGAGAGCTTTCTTTCAGGCTACATGTCGATGAAGCAATCAAAGCATTTGACCAAAGCTTGGAATCTTTTATCGGCTGTACCCCTACCTCTTGACACAAGCAAGGATATCTATAGCTAACAGTATCATGCTGCCCACCATCTTGTCTGATGGCCATCTTCTTCCTCTCCTCTCCTCTCCTCTCCTCTCCTCTCCTCTCCTCTCCTCTCCTCTCCTCTCTCAAATAGGGTGAATTTAATAAACTAAAATCCCTCTACCATCTTGTGACTTTGCAGTGTCTGCTAGCAAAAGAAACATCACTGCACTTCCC
This sequence comes from Neoceratodus forsteri, assembly GCA_016271365.2. NCBI lineage: Eukaryota > Metazoa > Chordata > Ceratodontiformes > Ceratodontidae > Neoceratodus > Neoceratodus forsteri. The sequence goes on from CM028138.1 coordinate 84,695,538, forward strand.
TCTCCACACTAACTGCCCCCCGAAATGAGGATTTACTTGCCACTCTCTACATCTACATGGCCCACAAAATGTGTACTCCTCTTTCCCCACCTTACCTCTACTGTGTGTGTTAGACAACCCAGCCGTGCCCTCTGAACTTCCTCACACCCACCCACTCCTCCAAATCCCAAGATCAACATCTACTGGCATGAAATCCTTCGCCTCTGTTGCCTTCAGGCTATGGAAAACCCTACAAGCTAGTACTCTAATCAAAAAATGAAGTGAGCACTCAGAAGCGGGATATATTAATGCTTGTTTATTCAAAGACAATTCCAGGACTCCTGCACTTTGGCTCAAGCCTTCAAAGGGAATAAACAAGCATTAATATCCGCTTCTGTCTCACTCATTACATTGAACTTACTTTGAGGTTTGCACCTCACGTAGTGAGCTCACAAGTGGTGTCGCCTGTCTCTACTCTTTGTTTTGCTCAAAGCTGGCACTCTAGCCTGGTCTAATTTCAGGGCCTTCAAAGCTTCCCTCAGTGACCTACTACTGAAGTATCATCCATGTACTTGCCCAAGTTGAAGATCCTTAGCAGCCTCCTCGGGGTTGCTACATTTTTTTACAAACACTCCCTCCTCTTGCCAGTGCTCTTTGCTAATTCATTTCTGATTGTGCAGTCATAACTATTGTATACTCTGTATTTGCTTATTTATTTCTAGTGTACAGTTATAACTATTGCACACTGTAATTCTTAGTCACATGTTTGTTTAGATTTACTGTAAACTGTCCTATCTCTTCATTGTTGTTGCCATTGACAACCTACTGATTTTTTGTTGCTGACTAATGTATTGATTGGCTGTTGTATATTTGCTAGCTTCAGTCAACTGGAACCATCCTGCCTCTTGGGAAGTGTTAAGTACTACAGACCCATGGTACCCAGTCATTTGAGTGCAACCAGAATAGCGCCACACTATACAACGCTACTCTGGTAAGTGCTCACATGGACAGCGACTAGGGATTTACAGCACATGCTGTAAGTGCTGCCCTGGTTGCTGTCCGTGGTCCTGTAGAAAGGACAAAAGTGCCAGGAGCCAAAAAACTAACCAAGCTGCTCTGTGGTGTGGAGGGCTAGAGCACTGAGCAGTATGACTAATAATGGTGAGGACCAGGGTTCTAATCCTGATCTCTTATCATTTTAGAACACTGCGGGACTTTGAATTTTTTTTAAATGGGGCTCTAATGGCCTCAAACTTTTTAACTTTCCCCAGGATCTGCTCCCCCTCAGAGTGAGAATCCTAATGACAGGGGGCGCAGGGGGGCACAGCCTAATTGGCACCTAAATTGTGGCACTATTGTTGGTGGCACTGTTATTGTATGAGCTCACCTGACCCAGTGCCCAGACCCACCAATGGTTCTGCCAGTGTCTGCCATACCTCCTTCAGCACTTTAGGTTGCAACCCATCAAAACCAAATGCTTTGTCCACTTTCATTGATTTGAGATCCCCGAGCACCCTCTCCTCCAAGACTGGCCCTAATTCCAGTCCACCTACCCTCTCTCTTTGGCCTGTATTCTGAACTCTGACAAGGCCACCCTACCTCCACAGTACAGTAAATGCTGAACAAGAGTAATAATTCAGTTTACCAGCCTATTTTTCCATCTTCCTCCACCCATGTCCATCGCTTCTTTAATCTGATAATAGCTGCCTTAGTTTTCCTTTTCCCCTTAATATACAGTACCTAAAGTAGGGTTTCTCCTCTCCTCTCCTTGACCTATTCTGTAAATCTCAGCTGTCTGTGCTTTACTATTTCTAACAATGTTTCTGACCTCTTTCAGCTTTTGCAGATTATTCTTCCAGTTGACCTTGCTCGGTTTACCCTTGTATTTTCAGAATGCTGCCCTTTTCCTTCACTGCTTTCATACCCTCTGGAAAAAACAATCCTCTTTGTGTGATTTTTGTTCTTCCTGACCTGTGAATTTATAGTCAGTGAATGTACTTCTAATTTGTGAATATTGCTCTGGGTCTTGTATACCTTTGTATTCTGTATCATTGCTTCTGAACTATGTATACTGTCCTATCCAAGGCTTCCTTGTAGGTGAGCTTGCTCAATGGAACCTTTCCCTGGTGAAATAAATATATGGAATGACCTGTCTCATGTATAATGCTACCACCCCTTTGCACCCCTCTTTATGACATACCATTTGGCTTCTGCCCTTTTCATTTCATTTACCTCTACTAGTTTCTCCTTCAGAATTTCTTCTATCATGATGAAATCCGCCATTCTGAAATCCAGGACCACAGTTTTTCAACTGGAGTGATGTGTTCTTGTGGTTATGTTGAAGCATGCCGTATTGTTGTTACTGGACCCTAGTGGTTCCCTCACTTCTTTATTTCTTACAACAGTATCTCACCATTGCCCAGAACCAGATAAAGTGTAGCCCCCTTGCTAATCAGTTCCCTGATGCATTGCACAATAAATCAGTCCTGCATCACATCCACCAGCTCTTGACTTCTTGCACAGCTGGCTGTTTGGATTTTCCAGTCAGGTCTGGCATATTTAGGACTCTTACCAGCTCCACTGTTCCTTTAGGTGATGTCTTCTTGAGCTTTTCCTTTAATTCACTGTCCTGTCCTCCTTCTGATGAAATGGTCTGTACATCAGTCTGGACGTAAAGCTTTTTCCCCTTCTGCTTTTTGTTGTACCCAAATTGTCTCTATTCTGTGCTACCAGTGTAGTATCATCTGTGGCCTCTATGTCTTCCCTAACATGCAATGCAGTCTCCCTCCCCTGCTTTTTAGTGTGTGCCTCCTGTAGCAGGAATAGCCCAGTACTGCAAGGTTCCAACCATTGATTCCTGTTGACCATCCCAACCACTGTTTCCTGTGGCCCATGTTTCCATTATGGCTAACAGGTCCCACAAAGCCTTTGCTGCCACTGCCTGGAACTAACAAACTTTGTTCCTGAGGCTCTTGCATTTAATCTGACCACCCTCCAGGTCCTGTCTCATATGCTTATGCCTTCCACTGACCAGACTTACCATACATATTCCCAGTGTTTTTCTGCCATGGTTACCTCCATGCAGTCCCTAGTCTCTTATAAATGTCCCTTTAACTATCCTTAATTAAATTGTTCCTGTCCCCTGTTTGCCTTCTTTAGTTGGATCAGTGCTACCTAGATCATTCTGACCTGAATTTTCACCACAGATATCCATAGCCCCAGCACCACACTTCAGGTCAAATACACTAATGGGGGGGCATTAGTTTATTTGACTTGAAATGCGTGCCTTCAACCATTGCTCCACTGTCTTTGTCCCCCAATTAGAATGAAAGCCGTCCAGTTTAAATAGGTCTTTCTCCAACAAAAATGAAACCCAGTCTCACAAGAAGCAAAACTCATCAGTGGAGCAACACTACCTTAACCAATTGAAAGATGTTTGGCTTTCTTACCTACCCCCATCCCTGTGCACTTTGACAGCTTCTAAGAAGGTCACAGTACCAGCCAATCCCTTCAGCCTAGAATGTAACAGCCTGACATTTGTCTCCACTGCTCCTAATAACCTTCCTTACAGATTGTTCATCCCAAGATGGAAAGTAATGCTGGGTCTCCCTTACACTTCCTTAATTAACCTATAAATCATGGGAAGTATTCAATCTGCTGTCAGCCTTGTGAGATAGTGTACCACACTCCCCTAGGTTTGAGGTACAAACCATAGATCTGCACCTCTAATAATAGAATTTTCTATGCGGGCCCGGTGGCACAGAGGGTTGAGGCACTGGATGCCTTACCTCACAGCATGTTGGTGACCTGGGTTCAGGAATGATCCTGGGCCATCGGAGGTTTGCAATGGGGGGAGGGCAGAGCTGGATGGAGCTGCTGGTAGGCCGCTCTCCTCGCTGGGAAGGTGTAGTGGCTACTCTCAGCTGATGGCTGCCTCCTAGTGGAGGTCCGGGACAACACAGGCCCAGAGGGTGCCAGGCATTAGGCCAATGTGGTGGGGGAAAGGGGTCATTACCGGGGCCGTAAGGCACATGTGCACCTCCACGTGCATGCTTTCCTACTCCTGCAGCACCTGGGAGAAAATGGTGGGAGAAAAGCACCACTGGCAGGATGATGATTGACTCCTCAAAGGCTCTGCTCCAGGGCTGGTATAAGGCAAGCCCTGGTAAATCCTGGGGGGGCAGGGCTGGGGGTTTGATCAGATGGGACTGATGTTGAGCAGCAAAAATCTTAAATGATAAGAAGAATTTTCTACAGTAAGTACTCTCTTCCTAACTCTCCCTTCCTGGCTGCTGCACCCCCAGGGTTGGTTGCACCAATGAGTTTTAAATTTGATTCTAAAAATTAGAGGTGTGCTCCACCTTAATGCAGAAATAAGGGCCAACCAGAACTTTGGAGGTTTGGTTTTGCTAGTACCTGAGACCAAATTTGGAGGCTTGGTTTGATTTTGTTTTTACTGTTTTTTGTTTTAACTAGTTATTACCTTCCACTATGGCATTTGCCGATTACTTGGCAACTTGGTAAATTGTAGACAGAAGAAGACATTAACCCATCAAGACTGTCTCCTACTTAACATGATACTATGTTGTTGCACTCTCTCACCTCAATTATGTGATTAAGCTGCGTATTCCCTTCTCTAATCTAAATATAGTACCCAACACTACATGGCATGGATGCCACAGCTTTGCACAAGCACACAGTGAAACCCACAGTTTATGAACAGTCCCTGGCCTTAGGCAGTCTTATGCTGTTTACGTAATCCAGTATGTGGGAAAGCACACCAATGCCGTGTACAGTATATAACACTGTGCTGCACAGCTACTCTGCTGCTGATCCAGCATAGCACAATAAGTCTGGCTGAGAGCTCATGACCAATAATCAGGAGCTTAGTGGAGTACAGCAGAGGGTGGCCACCAGGTGGCAGACATGCACACCATATCAAGCTAGCCAGTGAAACAAACAAAACAGGCATTTGTCAATGCCGAATGTTGATTGCTTTGCTCCTTTGAGCTCGTTCACTCCCCCTCTGGCAGTTGCTCATTCTGTTTCTCTTGGTGCTGCAGGCTACACTTTTGTACTGGGCTCCTGTCTGCATTGGCAACTTTGTCTGCCCACAAAGAAATCCGCAGCTGTCCCGACAAAGCTCCATTGAGATCGCTCAGTCTCCCTCTCTCACGTGCTCATTCTGTTTCTCCTGGTGCTGCAGGCTGCCCTTTTGTACTGGGCTCCTGCCGCTGTTGGCGTCTTTGTCTGCCCACAAAGAAATCTGCAGCAGTCCCGACAGAGCTCCGTTGAGCTCACTCGCTCCCCCTCTCTCACTTGCTCATTTTGTTTCTGCTAGTGCTGCAGGCTGCCCTTTTGTACTGGGCTCCTGCCTGCATTGCTGGCTATTTCTGCCCACAAAGAAATCCGCAGCAGTCCCAACAGAGCTCCGTTGAGGTCACTCACTCCCCCTCCCTCACCCGTTCGTTCTGTTTCTCCTGGTGCTGCAGGCTGCCCTTTTGTACTGGGCTTCTGCGATGGGCCTTTTTCTGCCCTCAAAGAAATCCACAGCAGTCCCGGCAGAGCTCACTTATGCTCAGTCACTCCCCCCTCTCACTCGCTCGATCTTAATCTGTCCCAAACACTGATTTCCCACAGTGACCGTGCTATTCTGCGGCAGGAGTGCAAAAACATATTATGGCCAGGATGTGAAAAATGACAGCTGTACTGTTCATAAGGAGGTGTGAAAAAATGTCAGTGTTGAAAATGTGGCATGAAAATATTACAAATTTGCAAAGTTACAAGGGTGCATGGAAACAGTTCAACGCACGGTTGTAACACAGTCATTTTAAGGACTTTCATCACCAAATTTTCAACGTAGGGATTTTAGGACCGCTGGTCATGAATGGTGTCACTGTGGTTTTCTTAATGTGTCCTGAACACTGATTTTCCACAGCAACTGCACTATTCTGCGCTGAAGTGCAAAAATGCATTTCAGACAGGATGTGATAAATGACAGTTGTACTGTTCATAAGGAGGTGTGGGTGTATCTACTCATTGCTTTGTCTTCACTCCACAGACCTGCTGGAGTATAGGATCACGGAGGAATTGGGTGGGAGGGTGGGCAACTCTAAAGTTCCGGAACAGCTCCAGTGAGCTCTCTCACTTCCCCTCTTTCACTTGCTCATTCTATTTCTCCCGATGCTGCAGGCTGCCCTTTTGTACTGGGCTCCTGCTTGCCTTGGCTCCTTTTTCTGCCCACAAAGAAATCTGCAGTAGTCCTGACACAGCTCCTTTCAGTTCACTCACTCCCCCTGTCTCACTCGCTCGTTCTGTGTCTCCCCGCGGTGCAGGCTGCCCTTTTGTACTGGGTTCTTGCCTGTGTTGGCACCTTTTTCTGCCCACAAAGAAGTTCACGGCTGTCCTGACAGAGCTCCGTTGAGATCGCTCACTCCCCCTCTCTCATTTGCTCATTCTGTTTCTCCTGGTGCTGCATGCTGCCATTTTGTACTGGGCTCCTGCCTCCATTGGTGCCTTTTTCTGCCCACAAAGAAATCTGCAGCAGTCCCAACAGAGCTCCATTGAGCTCACTCACTCTCCCTCTCTCAGTTGCTCATTCTGTTTCTCTCAGCGCTGCAGGCTGCCCTTTTGTACTGGGCTCCTGCCTGTATTGGTGCCTTTTTCTGCCCACAAAGAAATCTGCAGCAGTCTTGATAGAGCTCTGTTGAGCTCACTCAGTCCTCCGCTCTCACTCGCTCGTTCTGTTTCTCCCACCGCTGCAGGCTGCACTTTTGTACTGGGCCCCTAACAGCATTGATACCTTTTTCTGCCCACAAAGAAATCCACAGCAGTCCTGTCAGAGCTCCGTTGAGTCCGCTCACTCGCCCTCCCTCACTCGCTCTCTCGTTCTGTTTCTCCCACTGATGCAGGCTGCCCTTTTGAACTGGACACCTGCAATGGGGCCTTTTTCTGCCCTCAAAGAAATCTGCAGCAGTCCCAGCAGAGCTCATTTGAGCTTGCTCACTCCCTCCCTCACTCTTTCGATCTTAATCTGTCCCAAACACTGATTTCCCACAGCGACTGTGCTATTCTGCGGCAGGAGTGCAAAACCATATTATGGCCAGGATGTCAAAAATGACAGCTGTGCTATTCATAAGGTGTGAAAAAATGCCAATGTTGAAAATGTGGCATGAAAATATTACAAATTTGCTAAGTTACAAGGGTGCATGGAAACAGTTCAATGCACGCTTGTAACACAGTCATTTTATGGAGTTTCGTCACCACGTGTTCAACATAGGGATTTTAGGACCTCTGCTCATGAACAGTGTCACTGTAATTTTCTTAATCTGTCCCGAACACTGATTGCCCACAGTGACCACGCTATCCTGCGCTGGAAGCATGAAAACACATTTCGGTCAGGATGTGCAAAATGACAGCTGTACTGTTCATAAGGAAGTGTGAAAAAATGCCAGCGCTGAAAATCTGGCGTGACAATATTACAAATCTGCGAAGTTACAAGGGTGCATGGAAACTGCACAACACATACTTGTAACACAGTCATTTGATGGGCTATCATCACCACATTTTCATCATAGGCTTTTTAGGACCTCTGCTCATGAACAGTATCACTGTCATTTTCTTAATCTGTCCCGAACACTGATTTCCCACAGCGACTATGTTATTTTGCGCAGGAAGTGTGAAAAGACATTTCGGCCAGGATGAGAAAAATGACAGCTGTACTGTTCATAAGTAGGTGTGGGAAAATGGCAATGTTGAAAATCTGGAGTGAAAATATTATACATCAAAGTTACAGCATGCGTAAACTGCCTAAACGCATGCTCTAACATGACATTTTATGGAGTATCGTCACCAAATTTTCAACATAGGCATTTTAGGACCTCTGCTCATGAACAGTATCACTGTCATTTTCTTAATCTGTCCCAAACACTGATTTCCCACACCGACCGCGCTATTCTGCGCCAGAAGTGCTAAACACATTTTGGCCAGGATGTGAAAATGACAGCTGTAATTGTTCATAAGAGGTAAGAAAAATGCCAATGTTGAAAATCTGGCATGACAATATTGCACATTCAATGAAGTTACTTAGCATGCGAGTAACCTAGCAATGTTTGCTATTAAACAGTCATTTGTTGGATTTTTTCCACTCAATTTAACATAGGCTTTTGAGAGCCCTCATGAACACTGGCACTGTCGTTTCATTAATCGGTCTTGAAAGGTGATTCCATGCAGTGACCGCAAAATCACCTTTCAGGGCTGAATAACGCCATGACAGTGGCAGAATTCATGAGGAGGTGTCCCAAAAACCCCATGTTTAAAATTTGGTGCCAAAATTCCAAAAAATGCCTGAGATATGCACCAAAGTTGAAAAAAACCTATTTATGCCATTATACAGCTTTCCAGCATTTCCTCAGTTCATGGTCAGCTTTGAAGAGTGCAGATGTGTTCCCGGTCAACCGAAGATTGTCGTGCAGGACTCTGCAGGTAAGTATGGGGTGGGGGTGGCCAGGCAGGATAACAGAGGTGAGTGCGGGTTGTGGGAGGCCATTTGGCACGCTGGGGTGGGCTCCCAGCATGCCAACAGAGTATTTGTTTGAGGCAGCTCTAGCTGGCAGGGGATTGGGCACCCCCGTTGGCACAACTGTAGTGCATGCTTGGGGGGGATTATGCCGACAGGGAGTGGGCTGCCCCATCAGCAAATGACACTGGGGGGAGGTACATAATGCCGATGGGGAGTGGGCTCTCACATCGGCAACATCAATGTTAGGGCACTGAAGCCAACGGGGCTTGGGGCCCCCGTCGGCAAACAAACTTGCTGGGGGTGCACATGCTGCCGAGGGGGATTGGGCACCCCCTCAACAGTGGGGCTGCTTCATATTGTTTATGAACATATTGGCAAGCCATCACCATGTTCACAAACAATATCACACTAACAATGTTCCGCCCAGCAATGATGGGTCTCTTCCTCATTGCAGCGGAATGGCTTACGCTGCAATGACAAGACAGCCTCCGATTGCAGCGGCTGAAACCTTACAAGGTTGTGGCACATTGGCTGAACTAGTGTCATCAGTAGCATGCCACCTCATTGGGAAAAGTGGGCCAACCCTCCAAAGGCTGTGGGGGCATTGGCCACAACAGTGCCGCGCCGCCACAATTTGCTTCTGGAGTAAGCTGCCGCAATATGTTTCTTGTGCATGCGCACAATCAACATAAAAATTAAATAAAAGTTCTGCCTGATTTCTGACCAAAGTGCAGGAAAGGGGCAAGGAAAAAACAGGTTAGCAGATACAGGCTCATGTTCAATCCATGTTATGTGTGGGAGGTTCATCCATGTTGACCAGACATAACTGAAATGCTTGCATTAAACATTCACGTTCAGTTCATTGGGAGAATAAACAAATGAATAAAAAAACACTCAGGTAAAAATACCAACATAATAAAGAATGATGCCATTTGAAATAGACAGCAGGTGAAAGAAACTGTTTTACTGCTAGGAAGCATCAATTAAAAACACATTCTGTTATGATACTGACATGAGCACTTGTTAGGCTCTGGGCTGCACCCACTATTTTTATTTTAGGTGTGGCAGGGGTATGGTGCTCTGATATTTCAACCGCCTCTGGTTAACAGCTATTTTGTGGGGGGGGGCTTTTTGGGGGGCAACACTTTACTACTTGAATGGCCTGCACTTGTAGCCACTGTTTGTTCTTTTGAGGTAGATAGTGGTCTAATAATCTCGTATGTATGTGTGGGGTGGGGGTGGTTGTAGTGTTATGGTATTTGAGTAGTTCCTGGCCTATAACTGTTGTTTTAGAGGATGTGTAATGTCTGAGCACTCGAGATACCCCTGACTATATTATTTTTGGCATGGTATGTAACTGCAGCCCTTGTTTTTACGATGTTGTGTAATTGCTGACCTGCTTCTTTTTTGTGTGTATGTGACTGCCCCCTTTTCTACAACCCCAAGTACCATCACTTTGCTACTCCTGGACCCACCTTGTAATGTTCTTCCCTATTTTATTCTTGTATGTGTATTATAATGTACTATAGTGTATGGAAGAGGGTTATTACGGTCGGAATTCAATTGAAACACTGCTTGTTGTACCATCACTAGACATCATGTAACTGCTGTAATATTGTTAGTACGCTCACAGCGATGGTACAAGTTAGAATGCTGTTGTGTCACCTTCCCATGACCTACGCTGATCGCTTCATTTTTTTTTTTTGACAGTCTTCCATGTAAAAAAAATCAAAATGAGCATTAGTGATGGGGCTACAGTCTAACGTGAAGTGCCATATTTCATTGCTTGTGCTCTGTCACTGGAGCCCATACACTATATTAAGATTATGTATAAGTATTCATTAACAATCATTTTAATTACTGGTTATCGTGACAGCAAAAACCTCTTGAACATTGCTCTTGTGGTTTACTATGTTGTCATGGTAACCTCTCGAAGTGAATACAGCGTGGTTGTTAACTGATGCCCATACATTATCCTCTATATCTTAACATGTTTAAGGAAGTTCTTTAGTGTTATAAGCACCTGGGTCATGAATGTAAACAGACCTTCTGGTCTAGTGTACCTACCCAGTCATCATTTTTTTCCCTTTGGTAACCAGGTAAGGCTCACTAAGCACAAGTGCCTGTTTTCAGGGGTGATCTAGGAGCACTGGGGAGGTTAAGTGACTTGCTCAGAGTCACACAGTATGTAAGTGGAGATTGTGGGAATCAAACCCACATCTGTTGAATGTATCAAGTTCATTTGCAGCTCATTAATCTTTAGGTTATATTGCCAGCCCAAATAAATTCATTCATTAATTCATTCATTCATTTATTCTACCTTTTCTCTGTCCTCCATGGTTTATCCCCCTTGGTGGGGTCATCAAGGTTCACCAAGCTCCTTTGCAGTCCAGATGCAGTAAAGTACCTACTGTACATCACCCCTGCAGGGTCTGTGGTAGGTCAGTTTTTATCCTGCGTGTTGGGGTTTTCTCATGTTTTCCCACTCCCTTAGGATATCAGCAGCAATATGCACATACAGTATCTGCACATTTAATCATATGCAGCGTGATTCTAGCTGGTGCCCTGCCTCCCATGAGCCACTCCATTTGCGCTACCACCTGTGGTCACGCAGTGGGTAGTATCATAGAAACATAGAAAGTGATGGCAGATAAGGATCACATGGCCCACCTAGTCTGCCCATTAACCCACTGTAACACGGCAGACCCTACTTGATCTCCGGCTTTATCCCACCTTCTTATTCACCAGGGTTCCTTTATGCTTATCCCTTGCATTTCTGAATGCTGTTACCATTTTTTGCCCTCATCTCCCTCTGCTGGGAGACTGTTCCATGCATCTACCACCCTTTAAGTGAAGAAGTCCTTTTTCATATTCCCCTGAGTCTACCCCCTCCAGCTCCATATCATGACCTCTTGTTCTTGAACATCTTTCTGTCTGGAAAATGCTGCTCTCCTGTACCTTATTGATACCCTTGAGGTATTTAAAAGGCTCTATAATATCCCCCTCTTCCTCTTTTCTTTCAGGGTGTACATATTAAGGTCCCTCAGCTGCTCCTCAGAGGCATATGGTGCAGACCCTGCACCATTTTAGTTACCCTCCTCTGGACCAACTTCACTCTGTCTATGTCCTTCCCAAGATGTAGCCTCCAGAACTGGACACAGTATTCTAGATGTGGCCTCACTAATGTTTTATACAATGGAATCACCACCTCCTTCGTTCTGCTGGTGATACCCATCCCTATGCACCCCAGCATCTTACTGTCTCTCCCAACTGCTTTTTCACATTGCTTGACAATTTTTAGGTCCTCAGATATGATTACTCTCAGGTCTCTTTCCACTTGGGTGGTCACTAGTAATATGCCTCCCATCTTGTACTATGCCTCTGAATTTCTATGCTCTAAGTGCATGATTTTCCACTTCTTAGTACTGAATCTTAGTTGCTAGACTTTTCACCACTCCTCAAGTCTTCGTAGCTCTCTCTTAATTTATTCCACCCCCCTGGAGTGTCAGTCCTGTTGCAGATCATTGTGTCATCCATAAAAAGGCATACCTTCCCTTCTAACCTCTCTGCAATGTCTCTAATAAAGATAATAAAGAGGACTGGCCCTAGCACTTATCCCTATGACACAACACTAGTCACTCTGCCCTTCTCAGAGTGAACTCTATTTGCTACCACCCTCTGTCGCCTATCCCTCAACCAATTTGCTACCCATTTTACCACCTTAGGACCCACTCCTAGGCTGGTCAGCTTGTGTACGAGTCTCCTATGTGGAACTGTGTCGAAAGCCTTATTAAAATCCAGGTAGGCCACATCTACCACTCTACCCTGATTTATTTCCCTAGTCACCCAGTCAAAGAGATCTACCAGATTTGTTTGACAAGACTTCCTGTCAGTGAACCCATGCTGTCTTGGATCCTGTTTTCAGGGGTGACCCCGGGATTGGGATTACAGGGTATCACAGTGGAGCCAGTTGCACTGCCTCTCCAGAGGATGAGAGCATCCTCTGAGATGCTCAGTACTACTCCCCCTGTGAGCCCCCAGCATCCCAGGCTCATTGCTAGTCCCAGGTCATTGCCACTGTGAGCAGTAGTTCTAGAGAGATGACAAAGACCCAATTGCTAACCTCTTCTTTCAGCATTATTTACTTGTTTTAGTTTTTTATTAGACTTGAAAACTGAAAGAAATGATGAGTAATTATATTAACCTCATACTGCCCATGAATCTAAATCAAGAAATGAAACAAAGGATGATTTAACAAAGCTAAAACCATAACCAGAACTTCACTGGTGTTGCCAACCCCTACTGAAAATGTGAGAATGGATTTTGTTTCTTCTTCATTCACAGTACTCAGCTCTCCAGAAAAGAAAGAGGGCAACCCAGCGTTTTCACAGATCCTCTAAATACATGGCATAGAGTTGACTGTAAAGGCTGTTGTTTGCCCACCTTCTCAGCTAGAGGAAAGGTATAGCCATGGCAATCACAATTCTTGGTTTGTGGGGAGTAGAAAAAAGAAAATAGAAGAAAGACAAAATAAATAAATAACTATATTAAGTAATTAATCAGTGAATAAATGAAATGGTGGATTATTAAATAAACAAATCAACAGAGGAATAAATACAGTACATTAAATAAGTCATACTCTAGCACAAGGTACAAGATTATTTCTTTGCTTGTAAATTAACTGTAAACATTTGCAGCTTGTACTGATAAATCTGATAACAGATGCTGTTTCTGTCAATCTACTAGTGTTTGTTCTCCTTACACAGTGTAACAGTAACAGTTGCATTAAATCATATAATTAAGTCTCACAATACTTTTCCTAATTGTGCAGAATATTTAATGTACATAATCACATTCTCAAGAACATATTTAAGTTCAAGAAGGAGCTGTTTTACCTGGATAAAAGATACAGTTACTATACGGAAATCAAAATATTTTTTGTTAAATGTGCCATTCAAAAAATAGGAATAAAAAAAACATACCTCTGGCAAGCAAATGGCATAAAAAAGAAAATAGTTAATGTAGCCCTCATCGCGAATAAGAGGTTTGAGTATGACTGCTACTAACTTTTCTTTTGAGTTTGGAATACATAAATCCAAATTTTATAGCTGAATAGAGAGGGAGGGGGAAATAGTAGGAGGGGCTTAAAAACTGAAAAAAATCAGGTTTAATACATATAAATTGTTTTCTCTCTGTTTTTTATTAACTTGAAACTGACCATAAAATATTTGCTTTGGACCTTTACTCTACTTTGTTTTACATTATTGTTGCTAGAAAGTACCTCTGAGTAACACATGCCAGTTTTCAAAGCTTCCAAGTCAGGATTGCTTAAGTCTTTGCTTCATTGTCAACAGACAACTTGTTTCATGTAGCTGTATGTATGTGTTTGCTTTGGTTTATTTTCACTGTTTATAACAATAGTTCCACACCAGCAATTGAAATAGGACTATATATAGTACAACACACAGAACAAAGTACAGATCCATTATTTACAATTACAGCATCCTTGTTCAAGAAGTAGTGCATGCAGTGAGTTTTTAAACCGGTTCAAGTTAGACACTGCAAAAAGCATTTCAGGTAGATCATTCAGCTGCCCTTACAGAAAAGAAGCGCTGAACCTAACACGTTCTGCAAAAGGTTTTTTTCTGGCATATGTTTGGTCAGATTCCTAGTGTGGTATTCACTGTTCCAAAATTAAGGCCTTTTTTTTAACTGTGTGCGTGGGTAACATTCAGCAGGGCTTTTTTTCTCTAATGTGTAGGTTTGAAACTTCATTCTGCTGGTCAGAGGTAACCATTTGGTGTGTGTATATGGGTCACAGCTGTGAGTAAACTTGTACATGCCTAGTGCAAGTCTGCTGTCTTTGTTACAATTAGCTTGACCCTGTCCACTACTGAATCACATGCAGTAGAGTAAATGACATGGCCATAGTCAATGTGCATTAAAATGGAACTTGACACAATTACATGTCTTGCCTCCAGGTGAGGTTATTCCAGTTGCAGAACAGTGCACCCAACCTGCAGTAAATTGTCTTAACCAGGTTTTCTACATGGGGGTCAAAGGAGAGCGTATCATCCAGGTAAAAGCCCTAGGTATTGAAAGACTTTTATCTGCTCAAGTATTGAGCCCATGGCATTGTGGATATCCTAGGAAGAGATTTGTTTCTCCAGATATGGGCTAGTGAAAAGCATAGTCTTGGATTTCTTGTAGTTAAGTACCAGACTATTACTGGAGATTGGAAGAACCAATTTTCCACAAATTCAAAGTTGTGTTGTAAGACTTGAGTCAAACTGTCTTTGCTGGGGTGTCATGTAATAACTACTGCATTGTCTGTGTACCAAAGAACTTTGGCAGACTGACAGGCTTCAGGCAACTGATTTATAAAGAGGTCAAATAACAGTGGGCCCAAAATGGAGCCTTGAGGTATCGAACCAGGAGACAGTGTTCACAGACAGACCCAGGTTCAATACTTTTTCAAGCAGGAGTTCATGGTTAACTAGGTCAAAGGCTTTTGTCAGGTCAATGCAGATTGCTCCAACCATATATCTGTTGTCTAAAGCCTTGTGAAGAAAGTTAGTGTATTTAATCAAAGCTGTATTGGTAGTGTGTAATTTCCTGAGCCCGTGTTGTTGGATGCATTGAATGTCACATATATCAGTTTCAGTTTCAAGATTTTATTGTTCAACCAGAGGTCATTACAATTCTTTAAGACACTACACATAAAAAATGTATATTGCATATTAACAGGGTATTCTATTCCAAACGAAACTCTTTAGGCACAGCAATTATCATACATAAATATTGAATAGCAGCATTTTTCCTATGCCTACTAAAGGCATTAATACATTTTTACTAAACATCTTGCATCTTCAACATTTGAAGGATTGAGTAATATTTCCAGGCACATAGCGAGTGAAAAATGATATACATTAACAATATTCTTAAGGACAGGTGAACAGCATGTGAAATTAATATTTATCAATTCCTGTTTTACAATAACATTCAAGGTTATGGGAGTTATGTTTTTCATACCTGGCATCTGTCTTTTTTAGAGGAAGCAGTTTGAATCTGCATTGGGTAATAACGCCTTTTTCTTTCTTGTCTAAAGGTAATGTTAAATATAACTCACAATTGTGCCAGTTTTTGTGCTGTGAATACCACAGAGATATCTTTAAGTTATTAATCACTGAACTATCTTTCTGCTGAGATAAAGTCATTTCATTTTAAAAAGGTTTTTATATTTAGAGGAGATTATTTTACCATGTCTTGATTCTTGACATAGGTTAAATAAGTCCATTTGTTTCAGATTGTCATGCAGATTTCCATGCCAGAAATAAGAATAGTATTCTTGAGATCAATTGGATTTTTCAAATAGACAGAACTTTGGCCATACATTGGCTATGTAATTCATTATAGGTAGCCAATAATTAACATGTTTCAAATTTGCTTACATTTCTAGTGACACCATTCCCAGCTTTGCCCTCACCATCAACTCAGGGCAAGACTTAATTACACCTAACAATGCTCTGTAAAACAGTGACAATGGTATTTTTAGAGAACATGACATATTATAGTACCACACCTCTGACCCATATAATATTATAGAGTTAATTTTTGCTTCACATGCCTATAAAGCTGGAGTAACATTTCTCCCTCCATACATAAACTGGAATCATGATTTAACCTGCGTATTCAGCCTGTCTCTACTTTCTTGTTTTAGGATGTTTCTTCCATTTCCCATTATTTGAAAAATGTGACTCTTAAATATGTGTAGTCATTCACAGTTTCAAGTTTTTGTTACACATATATAAATTATATGACTTCCTACCACCAAATATCATTTATTTTTCAGTTTGTCAGAATTTATTATTACAAGTCTATGGTGTACACAATTGTTGCAAAAATAATTTAACTTATGTTATAGCCCAGTTGGGGCTAAAGAGAGTAGAATCACATCATCTGCATATGTTAATGCAGGAAAAAGAAAAGCACTTGCACTCGAGAGTTTGTTTTTTAAGTAGCCCAAAGTGCTATTTTATTCAGCAGGATGTCAAGCACAAACCAAAACTTCTGCGCTTTGGCCCCAATTTGTGTCTTCCTTGGATAATGTATCTAAAGTGCATACAGACAATAGGTGCAGTGATTTCATTTAATTTAAAGTGCTTCACAGAAAAGTAAAAATGATGAAAACATCTAACAACAATTTACAAAAAAGTTTACAAAACAGTACTAAGCATCAATATAGATTCAGATTAATAGCCTGAAGTAAATAGTCACTATAAATAAGTCTCTAAATGTTCAAGTCATTGTAATTCAGCTTTTTGATTGACTAATAAATAATAATCTAACTGAACCTAAAATTTGTTTATGGAGGAAAATTGCCAAATCTAATGCAACAGATATGCCTGGCAAATATTCAAGATCCAAGAATCAACCATCACATTTCAAATTTTTAAGTTATTTTCACCTTTTTAATTTATAAGTGGGAGATCAAACATAAGGTTGTGAGGTCAGAACTTAAAAAATAAAAAAATAGATTATCTGTTGGCATTATAATAGAAAAGACAAATCAATTGTGGTAATGGTTGTGAATACACATGAAAATGAGTACTGGATGGTGAAGGGGTGTTGTGTGTGTGTGTGTGTGTGTGTGTGTGTGTGTGTGTGTGTATGGGGTATGAGGACTATTATGGGATTCCAAAAGAATTAAGTGTCAAATTATAGCATTTTTCAGACAATGCCATTATTCCAAGTTTTTCTATGATAACTGGATATGGAGAAAGAAAAAAATGAAAACATGAAAAGTCCATTTAGACCAATGAACCTGTACAGGATTAAAGTCCCTAATTTCTAAGCAAGTCCCAAACTTCTTATGCTGTGTGGGCATACAGGATCATGTAAGCTGTCACAGTGCATTTGTATGCAGTCAGGGGTTTCCTGGTCAGGGTACTTAACACAAAAAATTGCAAAAAGAAAATGTAATCATCAGAAGAACACATTCTGTTTCTTATATTATTTCTCATTCATAGATAATGTGTGAAATCGGCTTCCTCATTCAGTGCCAAAGGTATTGCTGTATCTAATAACAAAATCCATTTTGTCTCTTTTTGAGACAATGTATTCAATCTGTTACCCCCTCTGGGTTATCTCAATACATGTTCTTGTATTGAGAACTTAAAACCATTTGTATTACTATTATGGACACATAGAAAGTGTTACCCTATTGCATTGTATAAATTTTCATTGAGGATAGCTGATATGTTCCTATATTCTTTGTTTAGCTGGCCACATAGTCTGACCTACATAACAAACAGGACAAGAACATCGACAGACATACATTACAAATGGTATTGAACAGGAGAAAAACTGTTAAGTTTAAAAGTTTTATCATTTTTGGAAAAAGTTGTACCGATGTATATGTACTGACAAATATTACAGTTGCCACATTTAAATACTCCTTTTGGTTTTGTTAACCAATTTCTAGTGTTCTCTGACTGAGTTGCTGGTACAAGGTGACTTTTGGTAATCCTATCACCAATGTTTCTGCCTTTTGAGAATGTAACCCTGGGTTTGTTTTATATCAGGTTTTTCAATACAGGGTCAGAGAACAACAGGAGCCAGGATTTATGAATGATGCCTCCAAGTCTACCTGCCAAGGGATTATACTCTGTCATAAATGTCTGTTTTGTTTTCAATTTCTTGAAATTTCTCCCTTTCAGCATTGTCAAGTTTATCATTTTTTGGGATCAAAAGGTCATGTATTTCTAATGTTAACACTTTTTATATGCATCATTTAAGATTTCCTCTGCATACCCTCTAGTTTTCAATCTATCCATGAGTTCTCTAGCTTGTTTTAAGAAAACCATTTTATTACTACAGTTTCTCTTTAACCTAAGTAATTCTCCATAAGGTATCGAGGAAATTAGTTGTTTGGGGTGTGCACTTGTTTCATGTAAAATGGAATTTACTGCAAGTTCTTTTCTATACCCCTTTGCTTCAATGATTTGTCCATCCACACCATGAAGTTCATAGGTTCATAAGTTATTTACGAGTTCCAGATCTAAAAATCTGATGGTAGTCTGATTTTGTTCATATGTAAAAGTAAGGCCTACATCATTTTGGTTAATGTAAGCAATACATTCTGGTATTGTTGTTTTGTTTTTTTTTTCCTTTCCATATGATAATTATATAGTCCATGAAGCGATACCAACATTGTATTTGATTGTAAAACTTATTTCTGTTATGGTCTTTAATCATGATTTCTTCAAAATAACCCATCACTAAGTTTGCATAAGAGGTGGAGAACACTGCCCCCATTGCTGTTCCTACAAATATGAAAGAAAATCTTTTTATTAAACAGAAAATAGTTGTGTGTCAGGCAAAATCTATAGGCCATTTAAGAAAATGTGATGAAATGATTTTGTCATTTTTAAGAAATAAGCCAATTGCTTGAAGGCCTCTGCCATGGTGTATGGATGTGTATAAATTAATGACATCTACAGTGATCCAGCAAATGAGCATCCCATATTTTCTTACGTAATTTATTGAAGAGATCCATACTGTCTCTCAAATAACAATCAAGTTTGGTTACTTTTGGCTGGAGAAAACTGTCAATGAAGGTACATAAGTTACATGTGACCCAATCCCAGATACAATGGGCCTTCTGGGCGGTCCACTCTTATTTTTATACACCTTTGACAAGATACAGAATGTAAGGATAATAGGTGCTCAGTTTTAATATATTCTGACTCATTTTTGGTTAACCACCCACAACTAAGTCCCTAATCCAAAAACTCAGAAAGTTCAGCTTGAAATTTCACTGTTGGGTCACCTTTAAGTCTTTTGTAATTGTTAGTATCATTTAACAATTACATACCATTTTTCTACGTACATGCTTTGTTTCATCATGACTATATTGCCCCCTTTATCTAACTTTTTGAAAAATGTGTCCTTCAAGTTTTCTAATTTTGTTTTAGGGCTTGGAATTCATCCTGTCCTAAATTTCTACCATAGTGTGGTGTATTTTCTGATGAAATGGCAGGACAAAAGACCTGTGGGCAAAATAATAATTTGGGTTTAAAATGCTGTGTTAAATGTTCTGATCTGTGTGGTTCATTATCCAGTATGTTGTCTTCTGCCTCTTCTAATAGGGCTCACACATCAATATTGTCTATGACGTTATAAGTCCAGGTCAGAAAAATTCCAGTTTTCTTCCATGACAGTTTCCTGAATCTCACAGTCAGACTGAGGGGTTGCACTTGCTTCTGTTGTTTCCACTACATGCTCATTAAGTAAAACACCCATGTTTGAGAATGGTTTTTCCGTTGTTTTCCCAAAGAAATACTTAAGTTTAAGTTTCCTTATTAACTTGAAGATATTAATTCTAGTTTTGAAAGGGTCTGGGGATGGTGTCGGTACAAAAGTTAGACCTCTTTCCAAACCTAACAATCATGTGTTTGTTAATACAATATCAGTCAAGTTTATGACTTCAGTTCTTTCTCTTTCTCTTTGTTCTTGTTTCTCAGTGTCCTTTGGGTACTGAAATTTTCGTTTCCCTCTCCTTCCCCTCCTCATTTTTTTGTTGTATCCCTTTTGTCTTGTTTGTTTCCTTGTGTCTTCTTCTGCTCCTCTACTGGGATTTCTTGTCCTAAAAAAAATGTTGGTATACTAGATAATGTAGAGGGACCTGCTTGTTCTTGTGTGGCATCTTGATCATTGGTATTCTCTTGTTGAAAACTAACACTTTTTTTGTTTTTACTCTTGTCCCTTTTTTGGTTTTTATTCCAAAATCTCTGACAAGATCTGGAGCGCCCTCTGTTGTCAAATCTATCACATTGTTTCCAGGCAAACACCTCTTTCCTATGGTGGTCCCCAATATCATGATTTACTTTTGTCCTTTATCTAGAAATTCAGTCTTTTTCATGCTTTTTGATTTTTTAATGTAAGCTTTGTAAAAGCTCTCAAAATCTTTCTTTTCTTTAAGTTCAGCTAGTTTAGCTTACACCAATTTAATTTCATTAACTGTTTCTTCCTCATTTCTAAACTCCCTTTTTATTAAAGCTATTTTCCAACTTACTATGCAAATAGTAGCTGCTGCCTCTCAGGCTTCTTTTAACTTGTTGCCAAAAACATTTGATGGTGTCTTATCTATTCTCAAGCCATGTGGTGTAATCTTTAACTCCAAATACCTCTCCAAGGTCATTCTGTTGTAGTAGTGATTTAGCTCTTTTGTGTGTAATTTTTCTAATTCAAAGAATAAATCCTTTTAACAATGACTGCTGTTCACCCTCAGTTCCTCAGTCACCAAAGATACTCATTTTAGATGTTTCCTGGTGTCCCTTCACAGTGCAGGGGACGACGGAGGAGATGGGAAAGCTTAAAATGGACAAGGCATGGGACCTGACTGGATTCACCCAAGGGTGCTTTGGGAGCTAAGGGAGGATCTAGCAGGGTCTCTGTCAAGGCTGTTTAATCTGTTCCTGGAATCAGGGAGGATCCTGGGAGACTGGAAAAAGGATGAAGTGGTACCGATATACAAGGGAGGGAAAAAGGAGGAGCCTGGCAGCTACTGCCCAGTCAGTCTCACCTCAGTTGTGGGCAAGTTAATGGAGACTCTCTTAAAGAAGAGACTGGTGAGGTACCTAGAGGAGGAGGAGGAGGAGGAGGAGGCCTGGTTGATGATAACCAACATGGGTTCACAGCTGGCAGGTCTTGCCAGACCAGCCTAACTGATTTCTTTGAGGAGGTCACAGAGGTGTTTGATTGGGGAAGGGGGGGCAGTGGATGTGGCCTATCTGGATTTCCAGAAGGCGTTTGACTCCGTCCCACATAGAAGGTTGGTAAGTAAGTTGAACAGTCTGGGGATGGGGACTAGGCTTACAAAATGGTTGGAAAATTGGCTGGATGGGAGGACCCAGAGAGTGGTGGTCAATGGAAGGCACTCCAGAGAACTAGAGGTGATGAGTGGGGTGCCACAGGGGTTGGTATTGGGGCCCATACTATTTAATGTGTATGTGGGGGACTTAGCAGAGGGTCTGACTGGAAAGGTGTCTTTGTTTGCAGATGACACAAAGTCATATAATAGGTGGACATGCCATGGGGTGAGGAGGATGAGACAGGATCTAGCCAGGCTGGAGGAGTGGAAGAACAGTGGCAGCTGCAGTTTGATGCAGAAAAGTGCAAAATAATACATATAGGTTGAAATAACCCAAGAGACACTTACTACCTTGGGGGGGTTTCACTGCAGGCCATAGATCAGGAAAAGGACCTAGGGATCTGAATCACAGACACATTAAAGACTAGGAGGCAGTGTGAATGGGAAACTGGGAAAGCAGTGGGAGTGCTGGCATGCATTGGGAGGGGCTTCACTAGTAGGAGGAGGGTGGTGATCATGCTATTATATAAAACACTGGTCAGATCACAGCTGGAGTATGGAGTTCAATTCTGGAGGCCCCACTTGCAAGGGGACAGAGACAGGCTGGAGAGAGTACAGAGAAGGTGACGAAGATGATCCAGGGGATACAGGGAAGAACATATGGGGAAAGGCTAGAAGAACTCAGTCTTCATACACTGCAAATGAGACAGGAGAGGAGGGACATGGTGGAAACCTTCAAGCATATGAAGGGGATAAACAAGGTTAACAGGGATAGCATCTTCAGGCTGAGTAAGAACAAAACCACCAGAGGGCATGCTTATAAGCTGGAGGGTGGCAGATTTAAGGGGGATGTGAGGGGGCATTATTTCTCAGAGAGGGTTGTACAACCATGGAATAGGTTGCTTGAGTGAGTGGTGGAGGTGGACAGGGCATAAAAATTAAAACGAGCATAGATTAACTATATGGGACTAGGGAGAGGAGAGGGAGAGAGAGAGGGCGGGGAGATAAAGGGACGTGGGGGTCTATATTGGGCAGACTAGATGGGCCAAATGGTCTTTTCTGCCAGCAAATCCTATAATTCTATGAAATCTTCTTTCTCATCTGAGCTGGTAGTTAGATCTGGTTACTCTCAAATCAAAGGTCGGAGTAGCACTCAAGTTTGTCATATTCAGTCATAGAACGAGACAGTGTGGACCGAAGTCAGTATTGTGCCCAGTTGCAGGTGAAAGTTAAATACCTGCTGAAATTATAATGTCCAAAACAGAAATCCACCGGGAATACACCGAAGCACTTAAAAGGCAAATTCAATATTCAAGAGATAAGTATGCACAGGAGATGCGGTGTAAGAAATGAAAGCTCCCAGCTTATTTTGCACTCAGCAGTTCATTTTTAAGTAGCCCAAATGCTATTTTGTTCAGCAGGATGCCAAGCACAGACTAAAGCTCCTGCATGTCGACCCCAATCCAAGTCTTCCTTAGGGAGCATATCTAAAGTGCATACAGACAATATGTGCATTTATTTAATCGAATTTGAAGTGCTACACACCAAAATATGAAAATGATAAAAACATGTAACAACAATTTACAAAAAAGTTTACAAACCAGTACTAAGCATCAGTCATCAGGTTCAGTCAGATTATTAGCCAGTCAGAAAGCTGAATTACAATGACTTGAAAATTTAGAGACTGCTTAACTATAGCAAATATTTACTTTAGGCTATTAATCTGAACCCATATTGATGCTTAGTACTGTTTCTCAAGTTTTCATTCCTGGCAGCTTCTGGCGAGCTTGGTGACTGGCACGGCATACCATGGTGACATCTCAATACAGCCAAAGGGACAGGGAGGTTGTGATTTCTGCCTTTAACATGAATGGCCTGAAATGCATAATCAAAAGAAAAAAAGTACTGGGGTGGTTAAAAAAAACTAAAAGTCAGATGCTACTTATGCATGAAAAAAACATGAGCAGGGTGCAATTTGACAAAACTAGCAGATGCTGGTGGGGCAGTGGGTTGCGGCTTGCTTCTCATTCATGGCCAGGGGAGTGTTGATTTGATTACAACTGGGGGGTGCAGATGTAATGCCCCAAAGTTTGGGGGCACTACAGAAATAGGGGTTTAAGTTGTTTTTAGTGTGCCCTGGGGTGCCCCATTGTCTGTGTGGGCTTATGGGGCAGTAGACAGGGACTCTTGCAGTGGCCCCCCCCCCCACTATAGTGAGGCAGGGGACCATTGCAAAAAAAAAAAAAAAAAAAATGGTTTCCTCTTTCTCGCTGCTGCCTGCTTGCCCACCCCCCACCACTTCAAGAACAGGCAGCACAAGAGTGGGCACCCATGGGCTGGGACCACTGTCCCTGGCAAGCCCGTGGGGCCCATTTTCAAAATCTAGCCATTGGTTTGACCACAGGCTCAGGGTTCTAGAATTAGAACCCCAAGCACCTTTTGGGAGGAGAAACTATCATTTGCTCGACAGATTGAGCTGGGCTTTGGAGTGGAGAGGGTGACAGGAGTGCAACTAGGACTGCAACTTACCTGAGGTGTTGGTAGCCTGTCCTGTTGACTCCATGAAGTTTCCTGCTCCCCCAGCCAGCAAAGACCCTGATGTCTGCTGCTTCTGTAGTGTGTCCTGGTGTGTGTTCGAGTCCGGTGGTCATTGCCACCAAAACGTTCAGTACCTGGTTCCTTGAAGTGGTGTGGGCTTAATTCAGCCCTGTTTTTTTTTTTATTGCTCCATCCAGTGTCTGGTCCCTCGTCGGTGGCGTAGGAAGAGCCACATCCTCGGAAGGGCTGTTGGGCATTGCAAAGACCTGTAAGGCCCCCTGCCATCCACCACACTGCCTGCTACCTCCAGGGCCAGTTTTCCCCTCCCTATGAAAGAGATCCTCCCAGCAGCTTCCTTCACCACAGGCCAGGGTGATGAGTTGGTGGCCGCACCACCAGTTAGGTGTAGGCCACCTGCAGTTTATTTTTAAATAAAAAAAATATAAATGGTTTTAAAGCACTCTGGCATTTCAGGGGAATGGCCAAGAGTCAAGAAAGCTGAATTTAAATAATTATTTGGGCAAGTAACACCCACAGGGAGTGGCCTGTCTATAGGTTTACTGGGCAGAATAATTTATTATTCAGGAGTGGTGGCAGTAAGGCAGGACCAGGAAAAGTTGAAGGACAGGAAGGCCTGAGGAAGGCTCCTAGGATTAAAAGGGGGTGATGACAGACTCCAGGCAGTAAAAGGGGCAATGTTAGTCCCCAGGTCAGTCAGGGGCAGCTATTGGCCCAGTGGCCCCAAGGCAGCAAAGGCCCTACAGGACAGGGGTAAAGCCCCAGTGGGAGGGGTGGCAAAGACCCCACCAAGTGGAAGAAGTGGTCCATAGCTGGAAGGGACCTAGGAAATCCAGGCCCATGGAGAAAGGGGGGCCCCAAGAAAAAGGGCAACAGGATAGGCCCAGGATTAAATAGGGGCAGAAACAAAAAAGGGTAAAGCCCTAGTTGGAAGGGGGTAGCAAGGTCCTCACAGAGAAAAGAGAGAGAGAGAAGGCTGTGCAGCATAAGTCAGGTGGTCTCAAAGGGTAAGTCCCCACAGAAGTGGCAGGGGTAGCCAGATCCACATGCGAATGGGACCTATGAACTAGAGGGTTAGCCAGAAGGTCAGGTGCTTGGCATACAACTAGGAAATGTCAGTTAAAGAAACTGTGTAATGACTAATGCCTGAAAGGTTGTGTTGATTGCCATGTACCAAGACTGTATTATACTAGGATTGTGGTTATTTGTTCCTACAGTGAACAATTGCCCCATATTTCAGCAACTCACCCCTGCACCAGGCAAATTGCCCCTGCAATGAACAATTGCCCCAGATTTCAGCAATATACCCCTGCTCCAGGCAAATCGACCCTGCAATGATCATTTGCCTCAGACTTTGGTGATTTGCCCCTGCTGCAGGCAAATTACCACTGCAATGAACAATTGCCCCAGATTTCAGCAGCTTGTCCCTGCAACAAACAATTGCCCTGAATTTCAGCAGTTTGTCCATGCTCCAGGCACATTGCCCCTGCAACAAAAAATTGCTCCAACAACCACTAAACACTGTGGTAAAGTGTAATTACCAGTGTTCTTAGTGCAAAATGCATGTACTCAATCTTCTGCCGCAACACCCCTGGTGGGGTCATTTATAGCTGATTCTTCACCAAAGCAGTCTTTAGCCAGCAAAGAACTTTGCAGCAACACCCTTCCCTGTTATCCCTGGGTGGTGGATGCATGGAACAGCCTTCCTGAGGAGGTAGAGGAGTCAAAAACAGTGGGGGAATTCAAGAATGCATGGGACAGACATAAGGCAATTCTAGTGGGGGATAGGAGGAAGTAGGCTGTTGGTTAAATAGGATCTGCAGCTTATCCATGAAGTAGGGAAATGGGCAGACCAAGTGGGCCAAGCAGTCCTTATCTGCCATCAAATGTTATGTTTCTATGTCCGCTGTTGGTCAAAGTCAACGTAACACTGTGTGATTTGTGACCACTGGATCCTGGTTTCCTTGTAGTTCAGTCAGTCTGGAAGTGGAACATCCATAAAGAAGCCTAGTCTGCCATTCCCAGCCAATCACTGAAAGTCGAGTCCAATGTATCCAGCGTGTGTCCTTGTCTGCTGATTCATTGTTTTTCTGGTTCTGGACAGTACAGGGCTCTGATCTTTGCCCTGCATCCTGCACTTCCTGCTTGTTTCACCCTGCTTGCACCATGTTGTCTTCTGGGATTCAACTTGATCTTGTGGTCCTCCTGTGGATCTTTCAGCAAAGAATCTTCAACGTACCTTCATCCTTGGCAATCCTTGCAAGTGGATTCAATGCCAAGTCTTTGTTCCTTCATCCTTGGCAGCCCTGGTCAAGGGTTTGTGCAGGGGAAATTGCCACAGATCTCCACCCTTGGCAATCCTTTCAATTGGATTCACAGTCAAGTGTTTTTTCCTTCATCCTTGGCAGTCCTAGTCGAGGGTTTGTGCCGGGGAAGAGTTCCACAGAGTTCAGTTCTCTTGTATTAGAGTATTTAGGCAACCTTGGAAGTGGGTTGGCTAAAGAATCAGATTGTGTTTAAAAATCTCTCACATCCCCTCTAACCTCTCCTAGGTTTCGCACTGGTGTAGCTTGGCACCAAGCAGGAAACCCCGTTCTCCTTTTTACCCCATTGCTACGCCATTCTTCAGCAGTGCGCATGAAGACAGCAGGAAAAGTTTGGATTTTCCTCAACATTATGAACTCTCAGAGGTGGTTACACCACCTGATCCTTCGGGGTCCAAATAAAGTGTAATAGATAGTGATCTTAGGCCGAGGTGCACCTCCTAGTGACAGTAAAGAAGGTTTACTGTTTTTGTGTGGTTTGGTTTCCCCTCTTCCCTTGTGATCGTGTCTACCTTTTCCTGTGGTATGAATAAAGCCCATTGGACATCAAACTTGTAGACTGTCTCCAGCGTCTCCTTACCAGGTGCCTTCATCCACCCAAACCCATTCGAACTGTAGCATTGTCTCACCAGTCCACCTGCTTGAGGAAAAGTTGGTGGTGCAGCTGAGACAGGCAGTCTTTGTGGTCAGCATTCAGTTAGTTCACCACACAGAGTACCATACATAATAGTGCTGTAGATCCGGGTTGTAGATACACTCTGGCTGGAATTATTGTGCCTGGTGGGTATCCTGTCAGTGGGGACCACCTATGGACCCAACATTGAAAACCCTGTTTTTTTTCTAGAAACTGGCATTGGAAATGGCTGAATTTCTAGACCAATGGGTGCTTTTAAGGGACTTTAATTGCATCAGGAACATGGTCCTGGACAGGTCCAATCCTAACCCTGTCCCCGCTTCATGAAATACCCAGGTGTTGGTCTCCCTGGAGGCCAATGTCAACCTTCTGTACATATGGAGGCATTGCCACCCAAGCAGTAGAGTAAAGTGTCTAATCCCATGCCCAACAGTGTTATGCCCCCATCAACAAAATTCTGCTGGAGGCCAGTGTCCTTGTCAGAATCATCTCCTACGACTACTCTGTAATACTGGTGTCTGACCATACTCTTCTGACACTGTCACTTTCTGATTGATAGGTAGCTGCTACAAAGCGCACATAGTGGCTTGACAGCACACTCTTAAGAGACAAAGATTTTATCCTACACATGTCTTGATCACCAGGTGAGTGCCAGGGCCCAAAATAAAAAAGTGATGCATCATATACAGTAAGGTAGGACGACCTTATGATGTTCACCAGGCTCAGGGAATAGCTGATGCTGCTCGTAAGAAACAGCTGGGGAGTCTGAACTTAAAGAACTGGGGCACCAAATTGAAGGCTGTAAAAGAGCACATATGTTGAGACTCACAATGCCATTGTATACTGTCCTTCAGAAGCTCAAATGGAAATACAGTACAGTGAGTAGTGTGGCAAACAAAAGAGCAACACTTTGTGCCCAAGCAGGCAACTACAGTACTTTGACAGAGATAGGGAGGAAACACTTAGCTTGTCAACTGAAAAGGATGTAAACAGAAAAAACTATAGCCCAGATCCAGCTGGAGCAGGAGTCACTCCCATTAAACCCTGTTAAAATCAGGGAAGCCTTTTCTACCTTTTATAAGTCTTTTTCCACCTTGGAGGTATGCCCCATGACTCCATAATATGACACTTTCTTTAAGGGGGCAGAAATCACCGCTGTTGACTCCACCATTTCAGCACAAATGGACTGCCCCTTGAGTGAGAAAGAGGTGCTGCAGGCCACTAAGAGTCTGAATGGGGACAAGGCCCCTAAACCAGATGACCTACCCATAGATTTTTTTTTAAATGCTTCTCATCCACCTTATTCAACCCCCTGGTAGACATGTTGCAGGAAAGCTTAAAGAATGGGTCCCTACCCACCTCCACGCAGTCTGCCACAATGACTGTATTACTTAAGCAGGGCAAGGACCCCTCTATGTGTGTCTCATATTGGTCCATCTCACTACTAATAGCTGACTACAAAATAATTGCAAGGGTCTTAGTGTCATGTACTGTATGGAAAGATCCTTTCCCAGTGTGTGGATCTGGAGCAGGTGGGGTTTGTTAACAGGAAGCAAGAGAAAAAAAAACATTCATGGAACCCTAGACACCATGATTAACTAGTCTAAAATATCTGCTGACTATGGGGTGGCAGTCATTGTCCTAGATGTAGAGAAGGCTCTTGACCATGTGGCATGGAGGTACATGTTTCACGTCCAAATGTGGCCTTGGTTCCAGGCTGATGTGCTATATACCTCCTCCACTGCCGAGATTATGGTTAATGGCTCCTTAACTTATGCCTTCAAATTGGAGAGAGGTACCAGATAGGGGTGTCCACATCCCCCCGTCATGTTGCCCTTGAGCCTCTTGCTGCACCAATCAGACATGCGGCTGACACCAAAGGTTACGGGGAGGGCCACAAGGGTGCATTATTTTCAGTTGGTTTCCTTTTACATCTGCACAAACCAAGGGGCTCCCTGCTATGATCTTCTTAAGTATTATGGCCTTCTCTCTGGGTACAAATTAATTGGATGAAGAGAAAGGGCATGCCAGTGGGGAAGGTGCATTGAGTGCTGATTGCTAGTAATACTATGGGGCTACAGATGGTAAACAAAATTAAATATCTGTAGGAGATCATACCTTGTACTGTTAAGTTGACTATACAGCTTGAATTATAGACCCTTGCTGAGTGAAATTACAGAGGACTGTGATCGCTGGATGGTGCTACCCCTTCCTCTGCTGGGGAGAGTTAGCACAGTTAAAATGTTAGTTCTCCCTAGGTGCCTTCACTTATACCAGTCACTTCCTGTACATGTTCCTCTCAGTCACTTTAGGCAGCTTGACTCTGTCATCCACAAATTTCTGTGGAATGGGAAAAATGCCCACATTTGATGGAATAGCTTGAAGCTGCCAACGGAGGCAGGAGGCACTGCCTTGCCACGTTTCCAGCACTATTATTGGACACCTTAGCTGGCCTTTCTTGCCCATGAGTGGGGACCAGACACTCCCTTCCTGGGTGACCCTAGAGGAGGAGGAGGACCTGGGTACTGACCTTAGGAGAGGCTGTCTGATCCCAGCCCTGGTGGGTTACATGGTGCCACTTATCAGTAACCCGTTTACTGCCAACACTGCCAAACTGGCCAGCTGCACATAAATTTCCCACTGTCTCACTTTGCATTTCCCTGAATGTCAGTACAGTATCATTGTCTATATGAAAGACAAATCAGGCTAAACAGTTCAGTTATAACAGGCACTGCTCTGTTGGTTCAAAAGGGGTCTGAAGAATGTTAACCAGCTTTGCATGGGTAGGTGGTTATGCTCCCCTGCTGACCTCAGAGCTGAATAGAGGTTGGAGGCCAGGGACTTGTTTTTATGCTTAATTCTTGGGGGGCACTTGGGAGTAGCTTTAAAGACAGAAACATAGAAACACAGAAACACAAACATAGACTTTGACAGCAGATACAGACTGCTTGGCCCACCTAGTCTGCCCATTTCCCTACCTACTGGATAAGCTACAGATCCTAGTTAACCAACAGCCTATTTCTTCCTACCCCCCACAAGAATTGCCTTATGTCTGTCACATGCATTCTTGAATTCTCCCACAGTTTTAGACCCCACAACCTCCTCAGGAAGGTGGTTCCATGCATCCACCACCCTCTCTGTGAAAAAATACTTCTTCACATTGACTCCTGTAGCTGTGGAATGCCCCCTCTTCCTTCAAGGAGGAGCTACACAGGCCACAACTGTGTATAAAGCCACTGTCAGTTTTTTATAGAATGTTAAGGGGGGCAATCCCCTACATTAGACATTTTGCAAAAATGGGAGAAGGATTCATGCATTCTCCTCACTCCAAAGATGTGGGCAGTGGCAACTCAGCACTTGGCAAGCTGTTCCAGAAGCAGCAAATTATGTC
This sequence comes from Neoceratodus forsteri, assembly GCA_016271365.2. Taxonomy (NCBI): domain Eukaryota; kingdom Metazoa; phylum Chordata; order Ceratodontiformes; family Ceratodontidae; genus Neoceratodus; species Neoceratodus forsteri. Next base: position 84,725,817 of record CM028138.1, read on the forward strand.
AGGTCAAGCTAAATGTCATGTATACATAACCCCAGTTAGCCTCCACAGTGTCCCATCAGATAAATCTTCTTTGTGCCCAACTGTGCAGCTCAGGATGGAGATTTCCTTCATATGGTATTCACTTGTCACAAGATAATTTCATTCTGGAGCTCTGTTCATACTATCATGACATGTGTCCTGGGGAAGGCATGTCCTAAGTCCTCACTGGAGCTCTTGCTTGGAGCGAACCAATATCAGTGCCATTTGGGGATGCCCCACCCCTGAGGTCAGCTGCACTCATCACTGCCTGAAATCTATTGCTCAGAGCCGGTTGTGCCCTGATTCTCTTACAGTACAGCAATGGGCACATAATCTTCAACTCTGCATAAAGCTAGAGCGCACCAAGTGGTCCAGTAACGGAGCACTGGTACATCATCAAGCTATGGGGCCCACTAATCAAGGAAAGTGAGGCTAGTATGTTCCCCTATAATGACAATCCATTATGACCTCCTGCTTGATCACTAGATACACCAGGATCACTCCTCCAGGTGTAACAAGCCTCATCTTTTCCAATAGCCCTTCCCTGTCATACCACTAAGCTTCTTTCAAAATCCAAGAGGATCAGGGATGGAGTAGGTGTACATAGAGACATAGACACATAGAAGTTGATGGCAGATAAGGACCGTAAGGCCCATCCAGTCTGCCCATTTCTTTTCTACCTTATAAATGTGCCATCGACCTTTGCTCTGTCAGTGGCCTATCTATTCATACTCAACTGTATTGCTCCCTTATGCCTATTCCATGCCTGTTTGAAGCATTGCACTGTATTCATAGCTACCACTTCCTGAGGTAGGCCATTCCATGCATCCACCACCCTTTCTGTGAAAATAACTTCCTCAATTACCCTTAATCAGCCTCCTCTAATCACATGCTGTGTCCTCTTGTCCTGCTATTTTCTTATATTGAAACATGTTAGACTCTTTCATCTTGTTAATGCCCTTAAGGTGTTTGAATGTTTCGATCATATCACCTCTCTCCCTCCTTTGCTCTAGGGTATACATATTGAGCTCTGTTAATCTGTCCTCATATGTTTTCTGATGCAGTCCCTGCACCATTTTGGTTGCCCTTCTCTGGACTGCCTCAATTTGGTTAATGTCCTTGTGAAGGTGTGGCCTCCAGTACTGCACACAGTACTCCAGATGGGGCCTAACCAGTGTCTTGTAAAGAGGGATTATTACCTCCCTCTTATGACTTGTGATACCCCTACTAATACACCCTAACATCCCCTTACCTACTGCTTTAGAGGTCTGCTTGGATGATTTCAGGTCATCGGTGATGATGATGCCCAAGTCTCTTTCTTCCTTTGTGACTGTCAGCAACTCCCTCCCAGCCTATAGGTGGCTTCAGGGTTTTCTTCCCTATGTGCATGATCTTGCACTTCTTTGCATTAAATCCCAGTTGCCACTCTTCTGACCATTTTGTTAGTTTATCCAGATCTCTTCTCATTCTGCCCACCCCATCTGGATCATCTACTCTGTTGCAGATCTTGGTGTCATCTGCAGACAGACAAGCCTTATCCTCTAGTCCATCTGCAATGTCACTAATGAAGATATTGAAGAGGACTGGCCCCGGGACTGATCCCTGAGGTACCCCACTTGTGACTCGCATCTCTTCTGACTATATACCATTTACCACCACTCTCTGTTTTCTGTCCATCAATCAGTTTGCCACCCAGTTGACCAACTTCTGACCCACCCCAAGCCAACCCAGCTTATTTATCAATCTTCTATGTGGAACAGTGTCGAAAGCTTTGCTGAAGTCAAGGTAGGCAACATCAACTGCTCCCCCTTGGTCCACCACTCCTGTTACCCAGTCAAAGAAATCTATGAGATTAGTTTGACAGGGCCTTCCTTTGGAAATCCATGCTGTCTTGGATCCTGTGCCCCTATGGATTCCAGGTGTTGCACTATCCTTTCCTTAAGGAGTGCCTCCATAATCTTGCCCACTACTGAGGTAAGACTGACTGGTCCATAGTTCTCTGCCTCCTCCCTGCTACCACTCTTGTGGAGCGGGATCACATGAGCCCTTCTCCAGTCTTCTGGGACCTCTCCTGTGCTCAGAGACGTACTAAACAGTTCTGCTAAGGGCTCTGCTAGTTCCACCCTTAGCTCCTTAAGTACCCTGGGATATATGCCATCAGGTCCCATTGCCTTGTCCACCATGAGGCTTAGTGAGCTCTTTGTAGGACCATTTATTTTGTGAAGGAGTATGCTCACCTCCTCCTCCCTCTGTGTCCATGGTGCTGGAGTCTAGGCCCTGCCCTGCCTTCTGTTCAGTAAATATCTGAGCAAGTATCTATTCAGGATAGATGCTTTACGGGTCCTCCTCTCACACACCCTCTTTTCCTTTGAGCTTAGCAATACCCCTCTGGACTTTCTCCTTTCACTAATGTATCTATAGAAAGTCTTGTCACCTTCTTTTACTGTTCATGCTAGTGTTTCCTCAGTTTGGGACTTTGCCTGTCTGACTGCCTTCCTACTTCCCTTAGGGCAGTTTGGTATGCCTCCCTCTCTTCATCCCGCTGTGTTCCCTTATATTTCCTGAATGCCAGCCTTTTGACTCTAACCTTTTCTGCTACTATATTTGAGAACCAAAGAGGTTTGCTTCTTCTTTTGCACTTCCTTTTCTGTCTAACACAGTGGGATGTTGCTTCAAGTATTGCATCCTTAATGCTTGTCCACTTTGCCTGTACCCCCTCACCTGTGTTTCTTTTTGCCAAGGCTAGCTTAGCTCTGTTGGTGTAATAACTCCATGTACTGTTGATGACTTGTCTCTGCAATTCTGGAATGAATTAACTGTAAAGCTGGAGTACTGCATGCAGTTCTGGCACCCGTGCTTGAAAGGGATATCAAACTACTGGAGGCAGTGCAGGAAAGAGCAACAAAGATGATCCAGAGGTTGGGGATAGAACTTATGAAGAAAGACTAGAAGAGCTCAACATGCATACCCTGGAGGATAGAAGAGAGAGTGGGGACATGATTGAGACCTTCATGTACCTGAAGGGGATGAACAGAGTAGGCTTCCAGGGTAAGTTCACTCTCCAGAATAGAAGAGATGCCAGAAGGCACTCCCTGAAGTTAAAAGGGGGCAGATTCATGAGGGAAAGGAGGAGGCACTACTTCACTGAAAGAGTGGTAACAGGGTAGAATGCACTGCCTGAGCAACTCATATCAGTGCAGACTGTGGGGTACTTCAAGAGGGGGTGGGACAAATTCAAGGGGAAAGCACATACCAGGAGGCAGTTGGGGAGGGAAGAGTTAATGGGAGGAGGGGCAGCTGCAGTCTAACGGGCTGAAGTGCTGCACACTCGAGCAGACTAGATAGACCATATGGCATGTGTATGCTGGCAATTTCAAATGTCTGTATGTTCATATGTGTATAACCCTTCAGAATATTCTTGCATCTTTTACTGAACTGTGTTGTTGCAATTCTTGTTGTTTCATTCTCAATAAACACGTTTAAAGAAAGTACAAGATGGCATATTCATCTATTTTCAAAACTGAACAGAATGGCATATGTCATGATTTTCCAGGCCCCGGTGAGACAATGGGTGTCATTCAGAGATCCTGGTGCTCAGTCTATGCCCCAAGGCCCCATTGCCAAGGCACCAACAACATGATAGAAGAGAATCAGCTTATGGGTACATCCTGCTTCTCCCCCAACCCCACCACCAGCATAGCTCCCCAAGAGCAATGGCAGAGAAGCAGATGAACTGCTGGAAAGCTGCTGGGCAAGCTTCCTCTCAGGCACACACTGCACCTCAACCCTGTAGATGAAACAGAGGCACCAGAGAATCTACACATGACTCCCTATCTGTGACCGCTCTGACAGAATGCACCACCTTTCCATTTCTGTGCCCAGAAAATGCCCAGACAGACCCAGCACCCTCAATGACAGAGCCAGCTTTATCACATGAACTCACAAGATTCAATTACCTCCTAAGCAGATATCACACATCAGCAGCCAGACACTTGCAAGCCCAACCTCAAATCTGATAAAAGAATAGCTGCACTTAAAAGGCACTCCTAACACTCTGAACCATTGACAAGGACATGACCCTGCTTTAATCTGTGTGTTGGGTAAATCTTCATTGATTCTACAGAATGCTGGTATAAACCTATTTATTGTGAGTACATTTATGCTGAGTATTTTCTTCCTTATTACTTTTTCTTGCTGCAAGTGGTTAGTCCTGATTAGTCCTTTCTTCCAGCTGCCAACACACACACACCCAGTTCCTGTAACCACTATCACTTTTCCTCCCATGTAATAAAATCTCTAATCTTTAATAATTATTTGCCTGCATGACACACCTCACCTATAAAGCTGTTTTAGTGACACTCCCCCAACCCCCATCAAATCTTGTCTTGTTACAGTGGTGAGAGTTGGCACAGTATCTACGTGTCTGTCTCACACAGGCATATGAAATCTATAAGGCATTTGCCCATGTGACTTACTAGTCAACTAGCGAACTAGTGGTGGCAGCCAATTCAGGGTAATATACTTCATAAGGTTTGCAGTTCTCACCTCTCCTACACACCTACATTTCAAGTGCTACACCCCCCCCCACACACACACACATACACACACACACACACACACACACACCAATGAAGGGATGGAACAATCTCACTTTTAGCCATATCATAAGTCTTTCAGTGGTGTGACAACATGGATATCACAGGATTGATGTCTGAACAGATTATTACAATCTACAGCAATTGTCCAGGAATTCTGCCTTTGTACCCACCTTTTACTATCTGTGCAGGAGATGCTAGGTTATTTCCCTTGCACAGGCTAAAGACTTTCAGCACTGGCTGTGCACAGGCAGGGCTGTTCTTCTGGCAGGGCACTTGGAAAAGTAGCAATCATTTTGCTTCGGTCACAACCACTTCCAGCAAGTGCCCTATCCCCCTTCCCTTATTTGAAAACCTGCAGACCACAGAGCTAGAATTAAATAATTCTGTTTCTCAGAGTTGCTGAGAATTTGCTCATGAAAGAGGCTCTGCTACCCTTCCCCATTGCTTTATTTTCTTTGGGATCATCTGTCAGTGTGGGATTAGCTGGGGACTTGGTAATACAACCAGACCTGCTGCCAAAGGCTTCGTGGAACCCTTTCTCTGACTAAGCCTTTAGTACAGTCAGATGTTGGCTGCACAAGGTTGGAGGTACTGGATACTTGAGTAAGAATATTGATGCGATGTGCACAGCTGTGCACATGTGCCTTCCAATCCCCCTAAAACCTGATGATCGCTCACTTTGATTCCTGCCCCTATATTCAGATCCTGCTTGGCAGGGAGGCTGATACAGCTGACTGCACTGTGCAAATATGCAAAAGTATGCAAATGTACCCAGAATTATAATATGCAGTCTATGCAGAAATAAAATACACATAAATGGAATAAAATAGGGTATAAGTAAAATAAATATCAAATAAATAAAATATGACAAGACAAAGAACCTCTGTGAGCAAACACTGAGGCAAGGGTTACCCCAAAGGGCATTTGGCTGGGAAGCCAAGTTTCAAGAAAATACAAAATCACACATGCCCACACAATGCAAAGCATCATGGGCTGCATATGCAAATCACCACAGAATGTTATGCTGGTTCAGCTTGAAGCAGAATTGCATGGTGCCAAAAGGCCTCAAGTTGAACCAGCATAACATTCTGTGGTGATTTGCATATGCAGCCCATGATGCTTTGCATTGTGTGGGCATGTGTGATTTTGTATTTTCTTAAAATATGACAAGTACTAATTCGGTGGTACAAAGGTACAGAAGTGCAATAGCATATTAGTGCAGTGATGCTAAGGTTCAGGATGTGGAGATCCAAAAGTGCTAGTTACAGTAATTTGTAATCTGTAGTATTACTGAGTCCTCAGAACATGCAAAAATAGCCAAATAGTCCTCAGGCCAACAGACCAAGAGTATACAAAGCAAATTGGACAGATGATGCCACAAAAGCGCTGCGAACTTCAGTTTTTGCTTTCTTTACTTTTGTCTAACTCTTGCAGAAGAAGGCCAACAGTCCCAAGGGGTCACTGTTGTATAGCTGTAGTTTTCCTTCATTTTAATGAGCATTTACTAACATAGTAACATATTAAAACATCAGCAGAATAGGCCTAATGGTCTTTTGTGTCTGCTCGTTTGGTCAGCCCCCACCCTGGGAGCTGACCTTGCTGCCCCCCTCGCCCTCTCTGGCTTCTCCCTTCCCAGTCCTGGATATTCTCACAGCACAGGACTTTGCTTCTAGAACCCTTCCCCTGCACCTGTCCCACCCCCTCTTGAACCCCTCCACCATCTCTGCCTCCACCAGCCCCCTGGGCAGTGCATTCCATGGCTCCACCACCCACTCAGTGAAGTTGCACCTCCTCCTTCTTTCTCCCCTGATCTCCCCTCCAGCTTCCATCCATGCCTCTAGTTACCCCCTTCCTTCCTTGGGAGCACCCCGACTACTCCTCCCCATTTACCCCTTCATGTACCTGAAGACCTCTATCATGTCTCCCCGGTCCCTTCTCTCTTCCAATGTGTACATATTTAGCTCTTGAGCCTCTCCCCATAGGTCCTGTCTCCCAAGTCCCAGATCATTTTGGTTGCCCTCCTCTGGACCTGCTCCAGGAGTTCAATGTCCCTCTTTAAGTGTGGCCTCCAAAACTGCACACAGTACTCGAGGTGCGGCCTCACCAAGCAGTTATACAGAGGGAGTATCACTTCCCTCCTTCTGGAGGTGATCCCCCTAGCGATGCATCCCAGCATCCCGTTGGCCTTGGCTGCTGCCCTCCTACATGTCTAAGAGTTGTTTATCTTGACATCCACCACCACCCACAGGTCCCTCTCAGCCATTGAGACTTGTAGAATCCCCCCCCCCAGGGTGTACACTTGGTCAGGGTCTCTGGCTCCCAGGTGCAGTACCTTGCATTTCCTGCATTGAAACTCAGCTTCCACTTTCTAGACCACCTTTCCAGAGCCTCCAAGTCCTGCTGTAGGCCACCCTCCTCCTCCCTCCCCATCCACCACCACCCCCAGTTTTGAGTCATCCGCTAAAGAGACTCATCTCACTCCTGATACTCTTCCTTATGTCAGAGACGAGGCATTTTAAATTTAAATATATATATATTTTTGCAATGTCTTTGATCAACTCAGCATTCGGCATCTGACCTAGTACTTTTACCAAGAAAAAGTTGTTTTTATTTAACAGGTCAGCTCTGTCCTGGGTTTAATCTAGGTTTTATCTTTTTTAATTTCACTCATGGAAAACTCCTACCACAGGGTTAAGTATAATGCTTTCACCAGGCTTAATAATCCTGAGTGTTGAAGAGGCATCAACCAGAGGCATTGACCAAAAAACCTTTGTACAGATTAACCCCTGCATAGCACCTCCCGTAAGGCACCCTGCTCCTCCAGTGGGGTTTAAGCAGCTCCGCCACTTCAGAGTCTGCTTCACCACACAGACCTGGGGGAAAAAAGTGCACAGGGCAGTTTGGGCAATTCAGGATGGGCACACAAGCTGAACTGGAAAGGCTGCTTACAAAACACACAGGCAATGGTGATTCACCTGTTCCAAATGTTTAGAAAGCATTAAGTAGCTCCTGCTACTGCATCTATTCCTCAGACACACAGCATACAGCATCCATATTGGAAGAAACATATACCTGTAACAGTGGGCTATTGGATGGCCCATATATTATAAGTCATCAACAAACTTGCATTCAAGTATAGCTACATATAAGACTTGGCAGGGTGTGGGGTGTTGAGGGATGTGCGTTCCAGGTTGTTCAGGTGGATGTTAAAGATCTCATGGCACTTCTCGAAAAGAGTAAGGGAATGTTTTATCCACAAATATGAATATTACAGCAGATCACCTAATATACATTGTAAATACAGTAAAATAAAAAAGAATACCAATTCCCATGAAACAAATATCACCCAGCCAGTACACAGTATCCCACAGACCCCCACCAACCATTACTTATATTTTAATATGAATGACAAACCCCGCCACCAGACATTAACCCTAGCTCTAGGGTAAAATAAACACTCTTTCCTATAGATATCTCTAAATGCATTTTTAATAAGAATACATAACTGAGTATATCTGATACATTTTGGTTGAAAAACAAACTGTGTTTTAGCTTGTTAAAAATAATATTTGATGCATGGGAAAAACACCTGTACAGTATCCGTATCATATTTGTCTGTCAGTTGCTGCATATTCCCTAATGCCAATTGTTCATATGCTAAAGTTAATATCCACAACATCTTCCGTTTGTGAGTAGCAACCACCCTAAATCCTAATGCACATGTACAAGTAAACATAAAGTGTTCCATTGTTTCCATTGCCTCTCCACAATCTAGATAGGCACACTCCAGTTCAGTCACAGATGTATGCATCTGATTTCCTTTCACATTTAAATGCCCATAAGATCCCAACCACAGATTGTCCCACATTTTAATGGGAATGCTAGGATTCATCAATTTTGAACAAACCAACTCGATTTGTGAAGGTCTATAACCTTTACAAATTCTGGTTCCCAAACACCTTCCATTTCCATTCCTTTAGCATATAGCAATTTCCTATGTAAGGAGATTAAATCATGTTTAGTGATTTTCTATTTCCTCATTTTCAAAACTATAGACTTAAAAAACTGAACCTCAGCTTCCACTTTCTAGACCACCTTTCCAGAGCCTCCAGATCCCTCTGTAGGGCCACCCTCCCTTCCTGTAACCACCTCTCTTTTCCTAAAGTTGGTGGGACCTGTTCCCAGAAATCCAAATATTCCTTATAAACCATAATAAACCAGACTTGTGTCGGACCCTTAACTGACGACAGACTCAACTAAAATGACCCTGCCCAGAATAAGGAATGAAAAAAGCCACAGGATGTATCATAACCAGGCCCTCCTTTTTCCTTGGCAAATATGTAACTACTCTTTTTATTGGGTTTAGCCTACACCCCCAAATCATTTGAAAAAAATAAGCTGATAATCCTGATTTCCATATATAAAGGTAATGGAAACACCATTCCCACATACAAAAACAAAGGTAAAATAAATTGTTTAACTATATAAGCCCATTTTAACTTTGACAATTTCCAACCCTTCCACCACTGGACTTTGAGATTAGCTTTCACCGAACTCTCTTCCCAGTTCAACACTGCATCATCCCCTGTGCCAAATTTGAGGCCCAATATTTTATAAGGTTCAGACACTATCTGGGTCCCATTAATCTGTGATCCCAAAAAAGGTTATGATCCACAGAACAGCCCTTTACTGTTATATTTGTTTAATACTGCCCCAGAGACCTTTGAAAAATAAGCTAACTAATCCATCAGGCCACGCAGTTTGAGCAAATACACAAACATCATCGGCATAAGCTATAATTTTCACAGCTTCCTCCTCCTCCTTTCCAACAATTCCATGCATAACTAAATTACGTGTAACTTTCCTAATCAATGGATCTAAAGCAAAAACATAAAGAAGTGGACTTAACAAGCATCCCTGTCATGCCCCTGATTTACTAGTAGAGTAGTCCCTTCCAATCCTCTCAATAATGAAGCTACCCTGGCTGTTTAATACCCAAAGAAATACAAGAAATACATTTATCCAGAATCTGATAATTCTGCAAGACTTTGAACAGATACATATGATTTACCCTGTCAAATACTCTGCTTTGGTCTAAGGTAAGTAAAACCCCATTTTATGTTTGCTTGCCGTATGTGCAAGAAACATAGTGCCACCATATGATATTTTCGTGGGTGTGCCTCCTTCACTTCAATGCCCTGCTCCATTTTGCAGGCACGGATGCACCAGCGCCAATGAATGCACGAACTGTCTATGACAGCCGTTCAGATGCAGTGGCATACAGTTGAAAAGGAAAACACCACAGACAATTTGCATACCGCCGCTGACAGTATGCAAATTGCTCACGCCGGCACTGCATCTGAACTGTCTGTCATAGACAGTTCTTCCCTCCTCCCACGAACAAATAGGTACACGCTGGGAGCCCACCCCCATGTGCTCATGCACTCCCCCATACAGCATATGGCCGACAGGGGTGCCCAATCTCCCATCGGCTCCGCGCTTCCCCAACACACTTCCGGGTGCCACGCTAGGAGCCCACCCCAGTGTGGCAAACGTCTGTCTGCTGTCCCCCCAGATTGTCAACACTGGCATTTTTCAACCCCTCCTTATGAACAGTACAGCTGTCATTTTTCACACCCTGGCCGAAATGTGTTTTCGCACTTCCAGTGCAGAAATGCGTGGTCACTGTAGGGAATCAGTGTTCGGGACAGATTAAGGAAATCACAGTGATACTGTTCATGACCTGAGGTCCCAAAATGCCTGTGTTGACAATCTGATGTACAAAACCCCAAACTAATTACATTACATGTGTGTGTTGTGCAGTTTCTATGCACGCTCGTGACTTCACCAGTTTTTTTATATTTTCACTCCAGATTTTCAACATTGCCATTTTTAACACCTCCCCATGAACAGTACAGCTGTCATTTTTCACATCCTGTTTGAAATGTGTTTTTGCACCAGTGGTGCCAAATAGCATAGCCACTGTGCAAAATCAGCTTTCTGCTAACGAACGGATATTGCCACTGTTCATGAAGTGGGGGTCACAAAAAAACCATGTTTAAAATTTTTAGTGAAAATAACAATGAACACCTGGGACGTTAGGTTTTCCGACCATAACGCCCCACCCTGTAGAGACTGACAGGCATGAGGGGTGTGACTTGGGATTGTCACCTATAATACTCCTGCCATTCCACCCCCACCCTCTCCCACACCCTGCAGCCAGTGACAGGCATCAAGGTGTACCTTGGACTATTTGGCCCCAAAGTTCACTCCATTCCCCTATACTGCATCCATCACACCGTATTTCTTACAGAATGGGGTGAGCATAAGGCCCAAAGAGATTTTCACTCTGTCTCTCTCTCTCTTGGCATTGTCCCAGATCTCTGGAAGATTGCCAGAGTTATGCCTATCCTTAAAAAAGGAGACCCAAAGGATATCAACAACTACAGGCCCATAGCCATCCTCTCTGTGCTAAACAAACTACTGGAGAAGCTTGTTGCAACCCAAACCATTGACTATCTCACAAAGAACAGCTTTCTCTCAGACACTCAGCATGGTTTCAGAAAAGGGCACAGTACCTCAACTGCTCTTCTCAAATTCTCCACCGATGTACTTTGCAACATGGACAAAGGCCTACTCACTGGAGCAGTATGTATCGATCTTACCAAAGCTTTTGATCTTGTTGATCATCCTCTGCTTCTCTCAACCCTGCATAGACTTAACTTCTCATCCTCAGTAGTTGACTGGTTTAACAACTACCTATCAAACAGACTACAACTTGTTAAATTCAACTCCATTCTCTCGGATGTGACCAGCACTGACATCGGAGTACCCCAGGGCTCCATCCTGGGACCCCTTCTTTCTTGCTATACATCAACAACATAGATTATGCCATACTCTCCTGCTCAGCTATCTTATACACTGATGATCTCGTCCTCTACTACAGCGTTGACAAAGTTAACATCATTAACAAAAACCTCTCCTCGGATTTCAGGAATGTGCAAACATGGCTAAATGCTAATAAGCTCATCCTCAACACAAAAAATACTCAAGCCATGCTATTTGGCACTGCCCCCCAAACTCAGGGCCTGTAAGGAACCCCTCCTAGTCCATGACTTTGGGGGGGTCTCTCATCGACTGTGTCACATCCTTCAAATACCTGGGAGTCCTCCTTGATAAATCCCTTGATTTTAGTCTGCACATCCAGTCAACCTGTAAAGCAACAAATGCCAAACTTGGAATCGCCTGTAAGACTTGTCACCTGCTAACGCCATCAGCCAAATTGGCAATTGCCAAGGGTATTTTGCTTCCAGCACTGACATATGGTGTCTCCACTTTTGCTAATGCCCATAAGACTGCTCTCCATAAATGGGATGTCGCGTATAACAACATATGTTGGTATACTCCTCTTCCCATCACCTCAAGCACCACTGCACACTGTATAGCAACCTAGACTGGCTCTCCCCAACTGCCTACCGACTATATTCCCTAGGGACCCTCACAGACTCTGTCATCCATAACCAAACCCCCTCATCCCTTGCAGCTCTACTTGTACCACAGACAACTGCCCACGGACTACGCTCGGCAAACAAATTTCTACTCACCATGCCCAGTGGCCACCCTTAACTTGGATGTCTGAGTGAGAAAAAGGCTCAGACAATACAGGAGACCAAGCTTCTGGCTTAGCGTCTTGGTTAGTTGATCAGCATGAATCTTGAAGGAGCAGTCTTGATCAATATATACATCCAGGTTTTGATGCAGTCCACAACCTCTATAGGAGAACCAGTGGACAGCCAGGGGGACAATAGGCATGTTCTGTCAGGGCATAGCCTTTTGGGCCCAAATAGGATGGCTTTTTTTTTCACATTGAGGACTAGCTGATTACTCAGGAACCAGTTTTCCAAAATGGTGAGGTCCTGGGTCAGAAGCTGATTTAACTGAGTCACATCAGGAGCTGATCTGAACAACACAGCATCATCGGCATAAAGGGTCACCTTGGCACCTCCACAATGCTTAGGCAGGTTATTGACCGAAAAGGGAGAATAGGACGGGCCCCAATATCGAACCTTGGGGGACCCCTTCAAAAGGAGCACTTATCAGATTTTTCCCCCCAGCCATCTAACTATTTGAGATCTACCATGCAGGTAGTCTATGAACCACTGTACTGAGTGGTTGTCCAATCCAAGGGATCTGAGCTGTGAGAAGAGCAGTTTGTGGTCCACCAGATCAAAGGCCTTGGTAAGGTCTATAAAGATCGCACCAGTTAGTTGGCCATTGTCTTGGGCTGTGAGGATGTCAGACATAAGGCTAACCAAGGCAGTATCTGTGCCATGTAGTTTTCTAAATCCGTGTTGTCGTGGAGTAAGGAGGTTGTATTGCTCAACTTAGTCCTGGACTTGTTGGTACACAATTCTCTCCAGCATTTTGCTTAGTGTGCAGAGTATGGAAATCGGTCTGTAGTTCTCGACCAACTCACTTTGCCCCCCTTTGGGGATGGGGGTAACCAGGGCATTTTTCCAGGCTGTGAGAACGTTACCTTCCATCAGCGACCTGTTGAATAACCACGTAATTGATGCAGCAATTTCTCGGGCTGTTAATTTGAGTAACCTAGGTTCTAGTTTGTCACACCCTGTGGAACCAGTGACCTTAATGTTCCTGATCAGCTTCAGGACCTCAGTTTTAGACACCAACTTAAGGTGGAAGTTAGGTGATGAGGAAGGATCCTCTGTTTCATCAGTGGCTGTCTGGCTAGGGCTGCAGCGGTGAACATTAAATTTGTCAAAATCAGTGAGGAATAAATAAAAGGCATTAGCAGCGTCTTGTGGGTTTGTGTGGTGTACACCACCCACAACAATGTCACAGACATTTTGCATGTAGTGCCCCTTCAGAAGCATGTTGATTTGACACCAGAATTTTCTGGGGTCAGAGAGATTTTGTTTGCAGATTGCGTGGTACTGTCACTTGGCCCTTTAAGTCTCTTTTGCAATTGTTCCTGAGCATTCGATACAAGACCCAATCATTGGCCAGTTTAGTGGATTTGTACCTGCCCAGGCCCTCTCTCTTCCCTCATAAGCTGTTTTAGATCACGTGTCAGCCACCTAGATTGTTGTCTTTTGACCCTCATTTGCTTAAGGGGGGCATGCTTATTAGCAGCAGAAAGAAAATTCTTGTTGAAATGGTCCAGGGCTATGTCTAGACTGGGGGTGAATTTCAACTGAGCCCAGTCCACTGCCGATAGGGTACCTCAGAAGGAGTTACTGTCAAAATTAGAGCAGTCACATGCCAGAAAGGTTCAGGGGAGTGGGGTTGGATCATCATTTTTCCATATACCAAAGATAGGGGCATGGTCATTTAAGGAGTCAGCAAAAGTGCCGGCTAGCTTGAATATATTGGGGTTGGATGCCAGGATCCAATCCAGTGTGGTGTGGTTACCAGATTTCAAATTAAGTCTGGTAGGTGCCTGGATAAGGTGGGTCAGGTTGGTCTCTTGCAAATTGGACTTAATGTCACTTTTAGTCAAGGGGTCCCAGTGGAGGTAAAAGTCACCCAGGATTATTTTCTCCCAGGAAGGTAGGTCAGGATGAGTTTGGTAAGGGCCTTAGTGCTTCTACTGCAGTCTTGGGAGGGTTGTATACACAACCTATCAGCAAGGGCTTAGTACCACCCAACAGGAGTTTAACAAACAGTGCTTCACAACCTGGCCAGCCATGGCTGGGATCGCTACTATTGAGGCTGTTATTGATGCCTTAACATATATGATGACCTCCACCTTTTTCCCATTCTGTCCTCCTGAAAAGCTTTAAATCCAGGGATCTCAATCTCGTGCGCTAAGATGCTAGGTTTAAGCCATGTTTCAGAGATGGCTAATACATCGGGAAGTACTGGTCGGCCCAGGCCTCAAGTTCTTGTAATTTGGGTCTGAGACTATTTACATTGATATGAACCAGTTTCAATCCTTTTGTATTGGCCAGCTGGGCAAGAAGGGAGTTACATTTGGGATATTGGTGCATGGAGGACCTGGGTTAGTTTCAATATACACTGCTAACAGGAGCTTTAAAAGGATCCATACCTTCCTGAACCACTGGAATGGGAGACGAAAAAACAGGCATTTGTGTAGCCTCAGGTATACAATACAATCATAGAAATGTCCACCTTTCCTGAGACTGTTAGAGGTAAGTAGGCTGGGGTAGGGGTTTAGTTGGGGGCAGACACAGGGATAATGGGTTAATGTGAGATCGAGTGGCCAGTTGTTTCCAACCGGAGAGTTCATCATTAGTTGGTCTGTGCATAATGTGAGCAGGATATAGCCACTCCCCAGAAACATGCCCAGAAACATTTTCAGCCTAGTACAGTAGTTAATAATATCATAGTGCTCATCAAGGCAACAGACTGATGTCACAATGGCAATTGTGTGGTTAGCAGGGCAGTAGGTATGATAAAAAACACTTTACATTAGCTCTGCAGTACATGGATGGTGCAGAATAGGAAGGAAAGTGGAAAAGAAGGGTGCAGCAGGAGGTAGATGCCACTAGAGGGAATTGATAGAGTGTGGTATTGAGTAGGGGACTCGGTTGTTACAGCTTTTTTTTTGTAGCGGCCTCTAGAGGTCGGAGCAGATAACCTGCAGGTGGAAAACTTGCCTGATAGGCTAAATTCAGTCAGGTGTCTCAGGTGTCTGTAGCTATAAATAGCAGCATCGACCAAGGGTGGTGGTGGGGGCAGTGGGGCAGTGGATGCGAAGCATCAGCAGTGCCAGCAGTCGGCTGTCCACGCTGCAAGTAACTTGGCAGGGATTCTTTACCTTCCATTTAAATATCGTGCCTTCAAGCTTTGGGGGAGGGATGCTTGGTCACCCGCCCTCGTGACCCTGGGGGCTCTCAGAGAGCTGGCTGCAGTCTGTGGAGAGACAGGACAGCAAGAACTTAAGTACATGTATGTAGAATAGGAGGGGCAAGGAAATAAAGGGGGTGGGGGTCGCGATAGTCAAGCGAGGCTGTTCTCGATTTAATGCTGCACAGATTAACTGATTTCAACTGGCAAACACTGTTCAAATTACTTGATTTCCACTGGTTACTGGTAATTCTAGGTAACAGAAGGTAGGGATTCAGGTATGCTAAACAAGTTATAGTGGCTCTGATTAAATGTTGCACAGATTAACTGATTTCAACTGGCAAACACTGTTCAAATTACTTGATTTCCACTGGTTACTGGTAATTCTAGGTAACAGAAGGCAGGGATTCAGGTATGCTAAACAAGTTATAGTGGCTCTGATTAAATGCTGCACAGATTAGCTGATTTCAACTGGCAAATGCTGTACAGGCTACTGGTAAAGGTAACAGAAGGCAGAGATTCAGGTATGCTAAACAAGTTATAGTGGCTCTTCTGCTGATTTCAAGGTTTGTTGTGAGCAGTGCTTGAAGCAGTCCCATTTCAGGTTCAGGTGCCGCTAAGCTGTGATGTAAAGGCTGCACACTTAGGAACTGCCCTGCATCTATGCCCCAAGAATTAAGGCTCAACCAGGATACGTATTTAGTCAGTCAATCAATGTACCAAAATTAAGGTGCTCTACCAGAATATACATTTAGCTAGTGCTAAGAGAGGAAAACTTAGTTTAGAAACACAGTCAGCACACGTATGATGACTAAAAGTTTGTTGAGTCTTTAAATATGGTGCCAGCAGTCGACCGTCTGCACTGCAAGTAGCTTGGCAGGGATTCTTTACCTTCCATTTAAAGTTTGCGCCTTCAAGTTGTGGGGGAGGGCTGCTCGGTCACCTGCCCTCACAACCCTGGAGGCTCTCTGAGAGCCTGCTGCAATTTGGTCTCCAGTTGACCAATTCTCTCCTGTCCCCAGATTTGAACAGGAAATAAATTAATCCCTGTGAAAAATCTGAAAGTACATGTTGTTTTGTGAGTAGTAATTAAACACCCTTATAAAACAGTAACTAAACATAGCAATAAAAGCTTTATGAAACTCATTTGGCATCCCATCTTTACTGGCAAGACTCTCAATTCTAAGTCATGAATTACCCCATACATTTCCTGGTTTGTAATAGGCTCAACTAATGCATGCAACTTATGCTTCCCCATTGGTAGTACTTGCATCTTGGCCAAATAATCATTGATTTCTCCTGAAGATATATCTTGAGAAGAACACAGATTCATCAGATACAACTCCATTTCCTCAAAATTCCAGACCCCAGATATAATATATCCAGATTCTGTTTTAAAGTAGTTACCTGTGAATTATGCCTATGATCCTTATACACCTCACAATTATCTAAATAAGGTGATTTTGGGTGCCAAAAGACATAGTAGCTTCTAAAGATATCGACCTATTATATTGACAAAGTTGCATTTCATGTTTTATTTTCCGTATTTGACTAGAGATATCCTAATGACTCCTATAGGCAGCAGTATACAGCCGATATAAATGATCCCATAATTGTAAATATTTATAAAAATTTGATCTTACCTTCTGTTTCCCATATAACATTAACCAGCCCTTTATTTCCCATTTTAAATCCACCCACCACTCACCCAAATCTTCATACAAGGCCATCATGGAAACATTCGCTATCATAATATTCAAAAGATTCAATTCTATCCTTTTGTCTGATAGGGCCAAAATATTCATTTTCCATCTCCACAGGGACAACACCATAGCAAACTGTAAACTTAAAACCGATTGTACCAACAGGTGGTCAAAGAACTCTTTTGGTATTGTCTCAGTGGTATGGACTGTTAAAGTTTTGAAATTAATAGATAATCTAGTTTACTCATAAGTGAACCCCTCACATACGTAAAGGCGTCTTGAGTTAGAAGAACAATCCTTAAATCAGCAATATCCATAAACTTATGAGAAGCATGGGAATCACAATAAACCTTCTGTCCCCGTAAACATCTATAATATCTGAAATGACATTAACCCCCTCCCCATATATACTGTCTTAGCAGTAACTAAATATGGTAGTAAAAGTATAAACAATTTTACGCTATCTGCCTTACTTTGTGGCCCATATACTGAAAAAAAGCTGCTAGATGTCAAATGCCACACCCCATCTACAATCAGTACCCATCCAACAAGTAAGTCAACCAGTTTTTGAAACCCCAACCCCAAAAATAAGATCCCCACTCCATCCACCCTATCCAACCCAAAAGACCAATATGATGGCCCCCGCACCCAATTATTTCTAGTGGTATATAACATTTGACTAGAATCCATCCATGTCTCTTGAAGAAATAAGATCCTGGGGTAAACAATGTATTCAGGAGAATATTGTTGTCTTCTTTCCAGCATTTTTAATGCTACAGAAGTTCGAAGCAGCAATAACTCTCCTGTCCATTTAATCAAAAATTAAACATCCAGGAATCTTCAATCATGGTTTCTTTTGTTTCTATTTCTTTTTTCCTTTCTTCGTCTGATCAAGTGTCTGATTCTCTACAGTTGGTTGACTTGTTATGGAAGAAGTATCAGAAATCATGCCATCATCCTCGGTTTCACATGCACCCTCCTGCTGTAGAATATCATACTGATTATCCGAAGTAATGTCTACATGTGGCAAAGAAGATTTGTTAATCCTTGCACTCCATCTCTGAGATGTAGGGACAGACCACTTTCCCTGCGGGGGGGGGCAGAGCTTCCTCTGTTTCCATGCCTTCCATATTTGGAACCACACTCCCCTCCTGTAACAGTACAATCTCCTGACTCCCCCTCTGGGCACTAAATGGAGGTGTGACTGTCTCTGACGGATCCTGCATAGCTAGGACAGCAGGCTCCTGTTCTTGATGATGCTCAGCAGGAGGTTGTGGCAGTTGTGATGGTGTTGCCTGCTTGAGGTTTTCCAAGAAAATCATCAGGATTCCTGGTATGATGCTTGTTGTGCGCTGCCCAAGGGCAGTCTCTGTATATATGTTCATACTCATCACAGAGATTACATTTGGAATGATTTGCACACTGGGCGCTAATGTGATCAAATTCCCCACGAATACCACATTTCAGGTGGTTGCACACATTAGATAAATACATTCTGGCTTCACATTTACAGCAGACTTTAGGCTGTCCTGAGTAAAACAAACCTCTGTCCTGGCCGAAGAAGAAACTATTTGGAATGCGTAAAATCCCTTCCAGACATTGGAGCAACTTAACCTTAAATTTCCAGCCACCAGTCCACAGGAATTCTGACTCAATGATGGCTTTAGGGGCACGCAAAACATCACAACGCTGCTGCAGCCAATGTACAATATCAGCCACATGTATGTCTTCATTGTGAGACGTTACTGTCACCATCTTCACAAGCGGTTTAGTCAGGGGATAACAACGAGGGGGTCCAAAGGGTAGAAAACGTTACTTGATTATATAATGTCCAGAAATGCTCCAGGCTACTAGGATGTCTGAAGTTGATGTCAAACACATCCTTCTCAGAGATGTGGATAAGTGCATAGATTTCTGGAGTCATAAAATGCATGTTTTCTTTTAACAAAGGTTTCCCCACATAATGCTCTATCCGGATGTATGTCTAGGCCACCTTTGTAACGAAGCCTCACTGCATTGTGCTGATGCAAAGGTTCAGTCCAGGAATATAAACCATCTAGTCTGGGTCTCAGAGCATGGGGGGGAATGGGGGATGCACCCCACCCTGAAGTGTCCTCACCATCTCCAGCAGTAACAGCTGCATAAGACTTCCGTAACTCCTGTTTATTAGGAGAGCCTTCCTTATTGTCAGCCTTTGATACTGCACATTTCCTGCTGCCCAGATCCCCCTGGCCAGCCTGACTGCCCTGCTCCCAATCAAAACCCATATTATCTTCAGTACCAGCAAGCCCCCCCACACACACACACAAGTACAGACTGTCCCAGTTCCCCTAGTATGTAAATTGTGTGACAAGGCACCACTCACCACTGGGATTCAGGTTTAGCTTTGCACTGGTTAAGGAGTCTCAGGAAGACCAGTTTGTTAACATCAAACCAACCAGGTTTATTTTTATTTCTTTAATATGGCTGGTAACACAGAAGTTTGGGCTTCTGCCCTTTCTTTTAAGCCCCATCAAGGAAAATGAAACAAAACAGAAATACAGAGGCCTAGCTCTGGGTGGGAGCACTGTCTAAACAATCCCTGGCCCTAACTAGAAATCCCTTTTCCAGAAGATTAGACCTTCTGGAAGAACACAAACAGTAAAACAGAAAACTCACAATGAAAATAAATTTTTCTTTTTGCTTAATTCAGGAGACCAGTCTCCTGAGGGTTGCTTAAGGGACTCCTGATCTGGAACACATCCAGGCAGTTTGTCAGCCCTCTACCCCTGCAGCAACTGCCTGCTGGCTTTTCCTTCCTGTTTTAAAGCTCTCCTGTCTGTGCAGCTGCAGCTGTACCCTGACTATCTTACTTAGGAACCCCTCCTCCAATACCTGAGTTTACCACAATTGTCATTTAATAGAGTAGTAGTTACCTGTCCTAGCTCTGACTGGATCAGTCTGGGTCTCTGGTAGTTGTTCTGTGTGCTCTGTATTCTCTTGCACTGTCTATACTTCCAGGACTGTTGGGCTCAGTGGCCAACCCCATGGAGGGTCCAGGATCCATTCCCTAGACACAGTTTGTTTACACCCCTTGTTCTTCTACACAGACTCCTTATCCCAATCGTCCATGTGAAGCTGGGCTTTCGCATCTGGTGTAACAAGAGTAAACACTGCTTTAATCCTTTCTGCCATCATATGCAGCATATCAGAAGGAAGTCGAGCTGCAGCCCCATCTCCCACTTGCAGCCTTTCAACTGCACATCACTGAGTGTGCCATTCTGTAGCACTGCATTATCTGACTGAACAGTTTGTCCAAAATAATCATTTTCCTGAGTCTTGGGAAACACTATGAAGCCTCTTCTGAAGACCAGCCTTCTTCTTCATATATTGCTCCTCATCCTGCACCAGCATCTGTAACAGGTACAGTCTACATTTCTCCAAGTCCTGATCCAATTTAACCACTTCAGCAGCCACCTCTGTCCTGACAAATTCAGACTTATCCACATCTTCTTCGTCCACTATTGGTAATGTCTACCAGAATTTCTGTATCTTGTTCCATTTCTCCAGCACAGCACTAGAGTTTATAGATGCAAACTCCAAATCATCATCTTTATTCAAAAGACAGGCAGGGCCAGAGGACAAGGCCTCAACCTGCTGCTCTTCAATCGACACAACCACCTCTGGCACCTCCATCACAGAAGTGGCTAACAGCGCCCCCCCTCCGTGAGTGGGGACATTTTCCCCGATGTCAGGCCAAATTTCTCCATTCACTAAAATTATCACCAACAGCTAATCTAGTTCAATTTCAGTTGGTTACATCTATCCTCCCCCGCGATTGCGCCCTGAAAGGGACTTCTAATCTCAGTGAGCCTATCTGGTCAACAAAATTCAATAAATAAATAAGTGAGAAACCTTTGTCAGAATAGGAGGATGGGGGAGTGTGAGATGGTTGGAGATTAGGTGAACCTTCACCCCTCCAGAATGCACACCCAGCAAGGCGGTTGGCAGGGGATAGGGGAAGTGGCGAGGGATAAAATGGGGAACAGAATACTGGCACAGAAGAGGTGAGTGTGAATAACTTGGGGAAAGGGTGGGGGAGGATTGGGAATAAAAGGGGCATGGGAGGAGATGGTATGAAATTATGAAAGGGAAGAATTAAAGAGGTGTGAAGAGGAAGGGAGGGGTGAGGCAAGCCTTATCCCCAGGAGTGGAACACTAAGGGCATTAACACTACTTGGTGTAAACCCAGCTAGTGCTATAGGCTATTGGCATGCCTAGAGAGGGGTAGAAGGGGGTAGAATAGTGGAAATAGAACAGAAGAGAAGGCAGGGAGGGTAATGAAGGAGAGAAGGGTCAGGTGCAGTTGCAGGATGGGGAAATATAGTGTCACAGAAGATAGAACAATGAACGAGTAGACAGGACAGAACAGATATCTAAGTGGGGGGAGTTCCAAATATTTGCAAAGTGACAGGAGAAGGCAGCTCTGCCTGAAGTGGAAGTATGGGCAGAGAGAGAGCAGGGGTCCTATAGGGGAATTGTGGAGGGAGTAGGTGGGGTAAATACTCTGCACAACAGGCATATTGGGGACTATGCTGATGATGTACAAAATCATTAACAATGAGGATCTAGTTTTGTAGCAAGGTACAAGAAAGAGAAGCTGAAGAAGCAGGATGAGCTTCGGGGGAAAATTAAGGACCTAGAATATAGAGCTGCCCAGGGAGAGAGGGAAGAGGTACTCTGACAGTTGGCAATGACCCGGGAAGCCCTGAATAACAACCTTGCCTACGAAGCCCGCAAATAATTTTTCTTCATTAAACTTAAATGTAATGAATGGGGCAACAAACTGGGTCCCTTGTTGGTAAATCTGATAAAAGGTAGAAAGGGAGCAATGCAAATAGTCGAGGTGAGGGATGCTAAGGGCTCCCTGCTCAATGACCCCAAAGCTAAGAGGGACAGATTCAGACAATACCATCAGTCCTTATACCAGTCAGAATGCGGGAGTACTCTTGACAAAGCAAAGGAGTTTTTTGATAAGATCACAATCCCAAGACTCTTGCCCCTGCAGAGGGAGGCCCTAGGCAAGGAGATCACCAAAGCAGAAATTAAGGAAGCAATACAAAACATGAAATCTAGAAAAGCGAGTGGGCCCTACAGTCTACCCACAGAGTTTTATAAGGTAGCAGGGGATTGAGTGGTGGATCACTTCTGGGAGGTCTTCCAAGAGCTACGGGAGGGATATGCACCTGAGCTAATGGGGAGGTGGCCATTTGTGTGATACCGAAGCCTGTGGGACCCCTGTGAATGTGCTCTCATATTGACCAATATCGCTGTGAACTGTGATGCTAAGATGTATGCTAAATACTGGCATCCAGACTGGACCGAGTACTCCCAGGACTCATCCACTTGGAGCAAACTGGTTTGATTCATGCAAGACACTCCTATCATAATGTCAGAAAGCTCTCAGTGTCGTCTGGTGCTCTTCTGGTGCCATGGGCCAATGGCTGTAATGTCTCTGGATGTCGAGAGGCATTTGACTGATGTCAGTGGGAACTTCTTTGAGATTCTGGGAAGGTTTGGGCTGGGAGGATTTCTTGAGGCTGGTTAAGGCCTTGTACAACTCCCTGGGCTTCAGTGCTGATAAATGGTTTGCTGTCCAAGCAGCTTCTGCTCTATAGGGGTATGAGGGGTTGCCCCCTCTCCCCTCTTCCCTCTTCCCTCTTCCCTCTTCCCTCTCTTATGTGCCTTGGCTATAGAGCCACTGGTGATAGCCATCAGACACAGCTCTAATATACTAGGGATCCAGGGGAGGAGTGGGGAGCAGCATAAGCAATCCATCTATGCAGAGGACATGATATTATACTTAGAGAACCCGATGACTTTGGTGCCCCTTTGCTAGACCTCATATCAAGATTCATGGAGTTCTATGGGTACAAGGTAAATCTGGATAAATTGGAGATTACGTAACTGGGCCTACTGTCGCCTCGCAGGGGAGCTGGAGCTCCAGGAAGTAGACACCTCTTTAGATACCTGGGGTATATAGAAGGATATCCCTCTCTATCATTTAAACCTCCCCAAGATTAAAACCCTGGTTGAAGAGCTCCAGTAGGCCCTACCCCTTTCCTGGCTAGGCCAGATTAATTTAATCAAAATGAATGTCCTACCATGGATTCTCTACCTCCTACAGAAACTCCCTATGGGTCTGTCCTGACAGGACACCAAGAAATTGGAGGGAGCTTTTTCGGACTTCTTCTGGCAGGGTAAGAGAGCCAGGACCAGGCTGGGAAGATTGAAGGTGGCCATGGGGGGGCTCTACTTCCCCGGACTTAAAGAACTATTTTCTGCAGCACAAACCAGGTACATTAAAGACTGGATTGCCAGACCCCAGAGGCAAGCTGGATAGACCTGAAGGAACTGGACACCCCTGGAAGGCTCTCGCATATTTGGCATAAGAAGGATACAGAGCTTATGTATCTCTGGGCCACCCCAACCCACTGGTGTACTGAGTGTACTAAGTAGCTGGCTACAGCTAAAGAAAAACTGAGAGTGGAAGGGAACAGACCTTTTACTGCCATTGCTAAGAACCCTTCTTTAGGCCCAGTCTGGATAACCCCTGCTCATGATCTGGGAGGAAGGGAATGCGGTATATGGGAGACTTGCTCAAGAGAAGGCCCTCATGCCCTTCCAGGACCTTATAGATGGCCTGGGAGTCCCAATAACCACTTGTTCAGACTCTTCAGGTGAGGAAGCAGTAAATCACTGGAAAGGCAGGACGGGCTTCCCCTCTGTAAGAGGTGGAAAGCTTGATAAATAGGGCCAGGGAGGGACCCCAGGGGATAACCTGAGCCACCACACACCTACTCCATCCAGTGTGCTGACACAACTTTAAGACACGAGGCTGTGGGAGAGGGACCTAGAGTGCAGATCTCGGACCAAATTGATCACTATCTTGGAGTCACACATGGGGTTACTTACCTGCAATAGAAACAAAGAGGCTGCATATAAATTTATACACAGGCTGTATTGGCCCCCAGTGGTCACACTGCTTTAAACTAGAGGTCCCAGAGACCTGTGCCAGGTGCAGGATAGGAGGAGTACATACATCCACTGCTTCTGGTCCTGCCCTGGGCTGCAGGTTTTCTGGGAGAAGGTGGCACATGAGATAAGTGCTATAATGGGCTCAAGGGTTCTGGTTTCCCCTTGGGGATCCTTCTTGGAGTGATGGAATCTGAGGATGGGTGTTGGCCTGTCCAGAGGTGTTGGGTGAGGGTCCTCCTCCTAATGGCCAGACAAGGTATCTTGAATACCTGGGTCTCTAAAGAGAACCCTACGATATCCACAGTGGCATACTACAATAATGCAGTCCCTGACCCTGAAGATGCAGTCACATCAGATAAGAGGAAGATTAGACAGCTTCTCAGATTCTTGGGATGCATTTATAAACACACTGAACATGGAGGAATTGTTACTGCTACAAACAGGGGCTTAATACACACACTGAGCGACATACGCTGCAAGACGCCAGGTGAGGCTGTATGAGGTATACTGCTGATCACAGATGCCTGGCCTCTAGCCTGAAGGGAAAATTAGATAATCCCAGGGGGTGACCCACTGAGGGGAGTGGAGCTGCACAGTACAGATAAGAACCTGCAGGGTGAGCCTATTCAATTGGCAACTCACACGAGTCGTATAATGATTAACCTCTATTGAAATGTATAGTATATGCTGGTTGCCTACATGTATTGCCTTGTCTAGATAAGTGTATCTATATGAGCGACTTTTGCTGTGATCTTATTATTTATTCTCTTTGGACCCTTGCACATAGTTTAATGAATTCTGTGTAAATGTTTGACTATCACTTGAAAATTTAATTAAAAGTTAAAAAACAATGGGGATCTAATGAAAGAATTAAATTTAACATTTTAGAATGGAACAAAAGTAAGGGACATGAACAACAAATTAGGCCAAACAATTTTAAAACAAGTGAAGATTTATTACATACAAAGGACATTAGACATTTGCAAAATCTCTGCCTTCTGAAGTGACACACAGCAATCAGATTTTTACGGCTCGTGGGCCAAGTTCTGCAGATGTTATGCCATCATTAGATTTGTATAAAAGCACTGTGGAAGCACGTGACCAGATTGCTGTCTGGTGTGCTGCCACAGTGCTCCGGCACAGTTCCCAGTGATTCTGTTTATGTAACCTTTCCCCTCCGTGGGGTGCATAAACACACCCACTTCCTGATGCACTACGTTTCCTTTCCACAATTGTGCAGAAGAGACATCCGCAGTGTGCAACATGTCAGTGCTGACTTAAACTGTTCTTGTGTGAGTATAGCGCATATGTAGTCATGTCAGTGCTGCCATGTTGTGCATGACTGACTTTGGGTCATACTGCATGTGTGAGTATCATATATGTGAAATACTGTACTCACTACAGTATTAGTTACGGCTGACTCCAGTGTGGCAAGAGCACAACATATTCTTTACAACCCTCTTTCGCCACTCCTAAAAGCTCTCCACAGCCATATTGGCACTGATCAGAGTTTCTTGTGTTTGCATTCACTGGGCTGGCTGCTCTACTGCTGCACCCAGGCCCTACAATAGAGTGCAGTCACCTTTCTGATAGCTCTGTAACAGTTCAGCCACACCTGTTATATGGTGTAAGCTTTAGGTTTTAAGATGTCAACACTGAGAGCCCTTCACCAGCGTCATCTTTCACTTCTTTTTAATACTGACACTGAAAACCTGTCTCCGGTGTTAGCATTTACTATTTTTTCCTTCCAGTACTAGAAGCCCACCACTGGTGCTGTCTTCTAGTTTGTTTTTTTTTATGCTGAAACAAAAAGCCCAACTTATATATTTTCTTTCACTTTTTCAAATGTCAACTGACCAAGCTGGCAGCTGATTGAAAAGTCAAAGGGCCAGTGCTAAATTTCAATATTTTTGTGACACACGTCATAAAGTAAAGTTTGAATTTTAAATTAATTGATTTAGTTTTACTTTGAGATTGGAATGGACTGGTGGTCAGTGTATCAGCTAAATCAAAGAGGCTGTTAACTCAGCTCTACAGCTCCTTATCCAAGGTTATTGTACTTCAAACTGTAGGTTGAAGCAGGATCCCACTGGTAGTAAGATGTAAGCTGCAAAAAAATTGACCTACACTTTTTGATTACAGTATATTTTAAATGCTTGCCCTTTTCTCCTATTATATAAGAAACACTTCCCCCACTGTTAATCTGCTTTTGCACTATTTTATCATTTAATGTAATAACAGCACACTGTTCAAGATGGTGTCCCGAGGTTTCATCAGTATTCTTGACTGTTTTATATGCCTGCAATCCCCATTAGGTCAGGGAGCTCTGTCTGCTGCATGTCATTTTAATTTTATTATGAGAAAACTGATGGTAAAAATTGGTGTTCAAAAATAGGATAAAAACTGAAGAAATCACGTGGCTCACAATATTAAAGGATCACTCCTTCTATTGTTTCAAATGCTGAAGCAAACTCAAAATGGAAAATAAAGGGTATCTTGCAAAATAAGAAGTATTGTAAGGTGCAATCTAAACAAAGAATAAAAAGTGTAACTCAAAACTGTCATCGCTAACATACATTGCTACTTCAGCCTTTTAGTGCTTCAGTCCACCCCTGGGCTATCCTGGGTAAAATTAAATAAATAAAAATAAAACCATTGGCAGCAGCTGATAGCCTGGTCTGCCCTCCTCAAGTAATATGGTTTACTCTGTATAGCAATGTTGAGTTCCACAAGAACATTGGGCAGTACCAGCACCATTGAAACCACGGTGCACATCTTCTTTCATCCTACCCATGCCCACAGACACCACCAGCACTAGTAGTGCTGAAGCCACAGAAAGAACATTTTGTTACCCTGACCATCTACCCCATAAACACTAGCACCACCACTATTTACTGAAGTGGTGTTGTAACACACATTTACACTATAAAAACATGCAATTTAGCATTACTGGCATTGAAAAATGCATATTCTGTTGTGGATAGCAATTCTGAAAACCAGGAAGCTACATAAGAAGAAAAATATACCAAATACAAAGAGGTAGCTCCTACAAATTATGTTTTTCCAGAACTTTCCCTGTAATCTTAGGGGGTTCTATAATGAAGGGATTGGGAAGAAGTCAGTCTGAAACAAAAGTAGCTAAAAATGCTTTTGAAAATAAGTGGATATTTTTTAAGATGTGTCTGAATTATTTCTGGGTCTTGAAAGGCCTTTTAAAAAAATGTGTGTACAGTTAGGACTTATTGAACTCCAGAATGTATCTTGGAAGTGGAATAATGCTGGCGTGACTTCGCAAGTTTGGAAACCATTGAACACATAAATCAAAGTGCAACAAAAAGTTGACTGTGTAGCAATTTCCCATAAATGTAGTGGTAGCACACTTGATAATCAAACTGCTAGTTCAGTGCTAATCTTTAATTTGAAAAGTCAATTTTTAAACTAATTTTATTATGTGAATTATTAAAAATGTTGCAGTTGCTAGTACTGGAAAGTGGTTAGTCCTAGTGATTAGAGCACAGAGATATGAACCTGAAGATCAGGGTTTGAATTCCACAACTGCATTTTTCCCACTGTCTAAGCTTGAGCAAGTCATTTGACATTCCCATAATGAATGCTTCTGCAATATATACCAGTACTCTGTGCACTGACAGCAACTTTTTATCCCCTTCCTTTCCTGGATTGTAGAGTACTTTGGGATACAGTTTATATGGAAAGCTCTCTATAAAAAGGAGCTCAAGAACAAGGGGTCATGATATGAATCTAGAGTGGAGTAGACTCAGAGGAAACGTGAGGAAGTATTTCTTCACCGAAAGAGTCATGGATACCTGGAACAGCCTCCTAGCAGAGGTGGTGGGCCAAAAACTATTGCAGGATTCAAGAATGCATAGGATAGACATAAAGGAACCTTAGTGGATAGGAAGAGGAGGGTAAAGCTGGAGATCAAGTAGGGTCAGCAGTACTGCAATAGGGTAGGAAAACAGGCAGACTAGATGGGCCAAGTTGTCCTTGTCTGCCATCAAATTCTAAATTTCTATGTTAAAACTCAATTCCTTTCCTTCGTTTACTCTCCTACGACAGTAGTCATTTCTTCATTGACAGGATTGTGCAGACCGCATCAGAAACTTTCACTTAGCAGCTAGCTTAGACAGCTAAAAGGCAGGGACCTGTGACCTCTGAAAGCAGAGCCAGGTTTGCCTCAGATCCATTTCAACCCTATTTCTGCTAGTGGCCCTCCACACTGTTACCTTCCATGCTAAGGACCACAGCACAAAGGACAACAAAGAAATGGAGTCTGCCTGGAGTCACCAGAGAGGCAGCCAGAAACCAGGAACTCTGTCCAATTCATCCAAGGTAAAACTACATATAACCAGTAACTGCACCCTTGTGTGAGTGTACTATTACTAAGTTCTAGCTGCAACCTATCTGGCGGTACACTGCAGGGTAATAGGTAGTATGTTCCTGCTACAGTTGATGCTCATTGACTTGGTAGGTTAAATGACATACCTGTTATTCTGTTATAGCTAGTGCAGGTTTAATTTGCTAGGCTGTTTTTGTGCTATAGTTAAATCCCACCACTACACCCTATCTGGTAGAGTACTACAAGGTAGATTTTGCACCTGTTTCCTGTGCTATAGTTAGAGTACATTTACTTTTCTAAGCTGTTTCTGTGCTATAGTTAAATCTCATAGTTATAGCCTATATGGGCAAGCACTACAAGGCAGTTTTTATTCCAGTTGTTTGTGCTATAGCTGAGCCTTGCAGGTACATCATATCTGTTGTTAGTCTTTGGTAACCGGGTAAGGTCCCTTAGGCACAAGTACCTGTTTTCAGAGATGACCTGGGAGCGCTGGGGAGGTTATGTAACTTGCTTAAAGTCATACAGTATGCAAGTAGAGGTTGTGAGAATCAAACCCAGGTCTGCTGGATGTACCAAGCTCATTCACAGCTCATTACTCTAACCTGTAGGCTATACTATCTGGGTGAGAATGACAAGAAAGTCATTTGTTTGTACTTTAGCCTCATTCATAGTCCTCTTTTGGGATGAATTTAGAGAAGAGGCAGTCAGTTGTGGTAAGTGTGGGGCAGTCTTCTCTAAGGATATACTCTGCAGGAGGGGGCACTGACCAATCTGCAGGACCATGGTAGTGCTCCAGACTCAGCTGGTGGCAACAAGGGTAAAAATATCTCAGCTGCATCACCAGCTCAACTGGATTCCATACTCCACATCCCCCCCTCAGAGACCCAGTGGTCCAGGCAGTAGAGAGTGTGTGCAGTGGGAGGGGCAGGAGTAGCTAGAATGAGGCTGTCCAGCCCAGCAGCATCCAGGTGGCAACCAATTTACACCTCTGGAGGAGGCTCAGACTCTGAATTTAGTTGAGGGGCCCCAAGTCAGTAAATAGGAAAGGAAGGACAGTGTGATGGCACCCAAAGGAGCAAGTCTGCCAGAAGAGTCTCAGTGATTGAGGAATCCATGATCATGGGGGGTTGAGAGGGTAGTACAGGGAGGTTGGATGGGAAGGGGCTGGTCCAGCACTGTCCTGGTGTATCAGCCATCCTGGATTTAGACAGGATAGGAAGAATAGCAGAGAGGGAAAGGGGAACTGGAAGTGCTGGTACACCTGAGTACCTATGATCTGGCAAACCAGTAAGTGAAGGTGGTGATGCAGAACTTCCATACACTGCAGAACAGATTGTTTGCACTCTCAGCCTCCTTTTCCGAAGTCCTCCCTATCTAGGTGGGGAAGAAGTAGGATAGAATAAGAAGTGAGATAACTGAGGAGATTAATGGGTGACTTAAGGACAGTGTTAGGAGAACAGGGAATAAGTACCACTTTGTAGGGGACTGAAGGAGTTCTGGGATGGTCAATTGTTTCAGGGTGATGGACCACCTGATTAGATAAGGGACCTGTGCACTGGAGCAGACATTTGACGTCTACATCAGATGTTTAAATGGACTATGGGGAAGACTGGTTCTAGGGGAACCATGGTGGAAGATAAAAGGAAGGGGATCCTAGCTAGTATCCCCCCACACACATCTGAGTGCTTGTAACATCACAGCAGGTACAAGGAGAGCTGTGGCCCAAAGCTGAGCAATGTGTGCAATCACCAGGAAAACATGTGGAAGCAAGGCAAGAAAAGCACAAAGGTAGTAGCAAAGTAGAATTGGGAGTCAGATGGAAGGTGGTATACCATAACACCATAAGCCTAGGTAACAAAATCAGTGAGCTCCAGTCACTGATGGCAGGCACTGAGGTGGACCTTTGAACCTTCAAAGAAATGTGGGCTTCAGAAAATAAGGACTGGGAACTGACGGTCCCTGTGTATTCATTGTTCAGGAGGGACAGAGTAACAGCTAAAGGGGGAGGAATAGCCATTTTGTCAAGCATGGCACTGAGGTGGCAGAAGATATGGGTGCGTCAGTGATAGTAAGAGGAAACAGTCACTGTGGGTGCAACACACAGCACACTCAGGCTAGAAACTATGCTGGGGGTGATTTATAGACCTCCAGGGCAAGGGGAAGAGAAGAACAGAGAGGTCAGGGAAGAACTTAAAAGAGGAGCAGCAATGGGGGAAGTAGTGGTGGTGGGTGATCTGAACCTGCCAAACATTGACGGGGATGTTCCAATGGCCAGGAGAACCAGACATCAGATCAGGTCTTGCTGGATGCCTTCCAGGACGTCTGCTTGTATAGCTAGTAAAGGGACCGACAAGACAGACTGCAATTCTAGATGTGGTGCTCACCAACCTGGAGGTGGTAGGAACTGTGATAATAGGGGCGTTACTAGGGAACAGGGACCATAATTCAATCTGGCTCGAACTGGCCCATAGGTCTGCAAAACCTCAATTGAGAGCTGAAGTCCTTGATTTTAGAAGGGTGTACTTCAACAGGCTGAGGGAGATGGTCAGGGAAAAGTTATTTATTTATTTTTTATTTATTTACAAGCACATTGGAATTACAACCCTTTGAGTCATAGATTAGTTTCCAAAGGCTCCACGTCATGATAGAAAGAGAAAAATACAGATGCTAATGAAAATTGAAGGAACATATAATACATACGATGGAAAACATTGAATACAATTAGCAGGGTGATCGTGACATTCAGTAGATGAACTTCAGTCCTATACAAATAGTTGCTAGGCAGTTGTTAACATGTCCATTAGCAGAATGAGCTGTAGTCCTATACAATCAGTAGTTAGGCAGTTGCTGGCATACAAGCACAGTAACTTCTTATGAGGTACAAAGTATGCTGTCTTGGGAGAGACATTGTCAAGGTTGGCTGGGCTCCAGCCCCTGAAGAGAAGCAACTAGAGGCCTAGGGTGGTTTTGGAAGAGGACACTCACAGTTGTGGGTGTACAGAATGTGATTCTTGAGTGCAACCTTGAAATGTCACATACCAAATCAAAGGCTCACACTCAAACATAAAGTCAGAGACCAAAAGATAAAGGTATAAATATTTTATTCTCACCAAGTGGAATGAAAAATACAAAGAATACAAAAAACACTCCCACTGCCTGGAAGAAATACCCAACAGCGTTTCATACCCAAACTGGCACGTTTTCAAGAGAAACATTTCAAACAAACAGTGTTGTCTAAATAGTATTACATTTAATAGATAACAAGTTAGCCAAATAAATTAATTAATGGTTTTAGCCGTCATTTTAATTCAATATCTAATTACAAATAAATATTCAAAACAACACTTCAAAGAATCAATACATAAATATAATTATCTAATGAAGACCATGCTAAAAACACCTAACAATCATGAATCTAATTAAGTGTTTAATCATTTTGGAAGCATAATTTTTTAAAAGAACTACCAAATGAGTTCACATCATGATAGTCTCATTTATTTCATTTCTTATGCTTTCTTTACTTCAATTTTTTTTGCTTCCAGTCCATCTTCTGAAACATTTTAGCATCATTTGTCTTTCATTGCTTTGGTCCTTAGGATTTGATGAGTCAAAACAGGCAAAGCACTAAAAAATTAAAAAAACACAAACAAGTTAACATTTTCAAATGACATCAAACACCATGATTATTATAACATCTCATCAGTGACAATATATTCACTGAGGTACAACCTTCACAGAATAAGTCAGGGAGTAACAGGATTGTGCTTCCAAAATGATTAAACAATTAGATTCATGATTGTTAGGTGTTTTAGCACGTGATCTTCATTAGATAATTATATTTATGTACTGGTCCTTTGAAGTGTTGTTTTGAATATTTACTGGTAATTAGACATTGAATTAAAATGATGGCTAAAACCAATAATTAATTTATTTGTCTAACCTGTTATCTATTAAATGTAATACTATTTAAACAACACTGTTTGCTTGAAATGTTACCCTTGAAAAAGTACCAGTTTGGGTATGAAACGCCATCGGGTATTTCTTCCAGACTGTGGGAGTGTTTTTTGTATTTTCCATTCCACTTGGTGAGAATAAAATATATATACCTTTATCTTTTGGTCTCTGACTTTATGTTTGATTGTAGTTTTGGTTTGGTATGTGATTTGCAATTATTTGACGATGCGACTATTATCACAAGGAGCCTTTGCTTTGCTTTTTGCAACCTTGGAAAGGCTCTGTTTTGGTGAGAGAAGTGATGGCAGGGTGGGGAGCATTGTACCAGGAAAGGTGCTCTGAAGGGAATGATCTTTGTGCTGGTACAGTCCTGACCCTAGGGATCTGCAATATAGTCTGGAGGCACTGCAAGTAGCAACAGTAGAGTTGGTAGGGAGAAGGACCATGTGTGGAGACCCCGGGTGGGACATACCCAGTTATATTTTAGTAGGGGCGGACAGCATAAGTGGGGTAGAAGACAGATGAGGACAGTTAAGGGGCCCATTCTCAAGGTATCTAACTTATAAAATACATGAGTGTGGTAACCAAAATGAACAGGTTCAAAATACTGATATGGTTCTCAGCAAGGGTCAGGGAAGCTGTGAGGACCAAGAAAAAGGCCTTCTACAAGTAAAAAGAAAAGCAGGGGAGAAAAAATAGGGAGAATATTTACTCATAAATAGGGATGTAAAGAAGGAGGCTACAGAAACAAAAGCAGACACAGAGCTGTGTATTGCAGAGGGGGTCAAGAGCGGAGTAAACAATTCTTCCAATATATTAGGAAGAAAAGGATGAGGAGACATAATCGTAAGACTACCTAAGGGGGGTGACAGAGGAGGAAGGACAAAAGGCTGCCAATTAGTTTGCTCAGTTTTCACTAGGGAGGACAGCGGGCCCTTCCAGACAGTGTCATCAAGGCAGCCACTAAGGGGGTCCAGGAGAATTGACAGCCACTGTTTACAAGTGAAAGGGCACAGAAAAGACTGGCAGTACTAAAGACAGATAAGGCTGTGGGACCAGATAGGTTGCATCTGAGGTCACTCAGCTAACTGGCAGCAGAACTGGCTGAACCCCTGGTAGATCTATTTAACAGCTCATTGAGGATGGGGAGGATGGTTTCAAAGGATTTGAAAGTGACGGATGTGGTTCCACTCCATAAGGAGGGAGCACAAGGAACAAGCAGGGAACTACAGACCTGTCAGTCCTACCATTATTGTAAGGAAACTGAT
Source organism: Neoceratodus forsteri (assembly GCA_016271365.2). Taxonomy (NCBI): domain Eukaryota; kingdom Metazoa; phylum Chordata; order Ceratodontiformes; family Ceratodontidae; genus Neoceratodus; species Neoceratodus forsteri. Next base: position 84,759,562 of record CM028138.1, read on the forward strand.
GGAGTCATTAGCCAAAGAGAGCTTCATGGACTACTTGGAGAACAACAGGCTCCAAGATAGTAATCAGCACAGATTCATAGCAGTGAGGTCTTGTCAGACTAACTTAATACTTTTCTTTGACTGGGTAATAAGGGAATTGGATAGGGGCTATGCTGTGGATTTGTTCTGCTTTGACTTCAGCAAGGCTTTCAACTCAGGGCCTCCAGGCACTTGTTGAAGAAGATGGAGGATCCAGGTGTGACTAACATTATATAAACTGGGTAGGTAACTGGCTAAGAGGCAGCAGAGGGTTGTGGTCAATGGGTCAACTCAGAAGAGAGGGAGAGCATGAGCAGAGTACCACAGCATCTGTCCTTGGTCCAGTCCTGTTCAATATGTTCATCAGTGACATTGGTGAGGAATCTGGGGGCAGGTTATGTCTTTTTGCAGATGATACTAAGCTCTGTGGGAAGGTGGGTAGCAATGAGGAAATCACAGAAATGCATAGGGAATTACAAATGTTAGAGGGGTGGTCTAGGGTCCGGCAGTTGAAATTCAATACCAAGAAGTGCAAGGTAATTAACTACAGAACAAGAATCCCAGACCAGAGTACTGGATGGGTGGGGTGACACTTACCACAACAGCTGAGGAATGGGACCATGGCGTTATCATCAGTGACTCCAACAAACAATCAAGTCAGTGCATGAAGGGATATAGAAAAGTGAGTAGGATGCTGGGATACATTGGGAGGGGTGAGGGAAGAAGTAATATTTCCCTTACAGTATATAGATCCTTAGAGAGGCCATACCTGGAGTACTGCGCCCAGGGACAGTGGTTTACAATGAATGAGAAAGGGAAAATTCTGTTTTGCAGATTGGAAAAAAACAGTATTATCACCAGTATCTGCAAAGCCTACATCTGTTTTTACTAGTGTTTTGTTTTGTATACTTTATTTGACAATGTCTTACTCTGCTAGCATGCATTTTAGCAATTTTGACCTCCGCTATTGTACATCCATCCATACTTCTACCTATTAAAAGTTATTTAATAGGTACAAGGTTTGATGGCAGCAGCAGCACTACTGCCACCATCCCACAGGCATGACAGCAGCAGCACTAGCTCCCATTCCTCAGGTGTGACGGCAGCAGCACTACAGCCACCATCTCTCAGGTGTGAAGACAGCAGCACTATGGCTCCCCTACTCAGAAGGGATGGCAGCAACACTACAGGCCCCATCCCTTAAGTGTGATGGCAGCAGCAGCACTACAGCCCCCATCCCTCAAGTGTGATGGCAGAAACACTACAGGTCCCCATCCCTCAAGTGTGATGGTGGCAGCAGCAGCACTACAGCCCCCATCCCTCAGGTGTGACAGCAGCAACACTATGGCCCCCATCCCTCAGGTGTGACAGCAGAAAACTATGGGCTTCCATCCCTCAGGTGTGATGGCAGCAGCACTCTAGTCCCCATGCCTCAGGTGTGACAGAAACAGCACTACGGCCCCCAACCCTAAGGTGTGATGGCAGCAGCAGTACTATGGCACCATCTCTCCATGCTTATGTCCCCATGTGTCCAAGTCACACATTTCTGGATCTTGTTTGTCAGAGCTCAGACGTGAATTAAATCAAACCACCAGATGCTAAATGGACTCCCTCAGTTTTGTCTTAACACTAAACTGCCTGAATTGCTTCTTGAAATAACAAACCTCCATTTGCCAATGGAGAGGCACACATCTCCAAACATTAAACAAATACAAAATCAATCTCTTGATCTCTTGCTCTGAAACAAAGTTCCAATTATAGTTCTTAGAGGTACTACTGATATCTGGTACACAGTAAGTGCAACCCCCGCCAATACTCCACGGCGATCAGACTTTTGTAGATAGTAGTCCCATACCACCGCACTTATGGAAAATAGCCATCATCTAGCTGGCAGTCTCACCCCTGCACCAGTTCACTGCATGTTCTCCTATACACCAGCAATCATCACATTCCTATACATAATCCACCATGACTCTCTTCCCTTCCTGTGTTTAACATTACATGCCACAATAGTCCCCTCACACGTGCCTACTCTTTCCCACTGACGTACTAGCAAATAGTGAATTACGGCTGAATTTTGTGTGCTAATTCTGCACAAGCACTGCCCTCATGCTGTTTTTTACTGACCAATGTACTCTGTCATAGCTGCACATTTGTATTATTTCTTGTAGACTGTTATCTAACCTTGTGGTTCCATGACTGTACCTTCGCTTTGCCTACGCTCCTTGTCTTATCTGTGTATATGTATTATTTCGCAAACTATTACCTAACCTTGTTGTCCCAACGATTGTACTTTGCTCAACTGTATTATTGTTGTGTGTCAAGGTCCACCTTGAAAATGAACTTGCTCAATGGTGTTCGCCTGGATAAATAAAGATATTGATTGATTGATTGATTGAAATGATATGACAATTATTTTTAAAAGAATTATATTTCCTTTAAGCTAAATTTGGCAACCTTACTTTGTCTCCATGAAAAGGAGTCTCTTAGTTTTCATGTTGGAGTCTCGGTGTGAATTAAGTCCCACTCTGCCCACTGCCACCAACATGAAAAGTTTCCTCCACTCCACCCAAATGAGCACAGCCAGTTCTCACCAAACATGGCCAGCTCACCACAAGTTCAGTAAGCCACATAAATGCAGCACTGCCAATCTCTTGCTGATAATATTTGATTTTCAATAAGAGACTGGCAGTGCCACTAAATAGTGTTTTCATGGGCACCAATCACTGCCATACTACCAACATGGCCAATCCTGCCCATCCCACCTAAGCAGACAGAGCCTGCCCCCCCCCATGCCACAAGTATAAAGCCAGCACTGGTTTCAGCACATCACATCTCACCAGATGCAAATGGCACTGTATCCATTCCTGATGGGTAAATGAATCAAACCTCCTCTAATGGTCATGGTTAGAGCATCTGGTGTCTTAGATCTTAAATATAGACAATAGAGTCTGGAGAGCCAGCCAGTGCTTGCAACATCTGGCACCAACACCCCCACCCATTTGAGATCAAGGCAGTCCTGCACTGGGACCCTGAAGTCGTGATATCAAATACTGACACACACATGCGCGCGCACACACACACACACACACACACACACACACCTATTTCAAACCACGGAACTGATTTACAAGACTGCCTATTGACCCGAACAGCTGACAGACCACCACTTTTGGATATTCTGATGAAGTTAATACCATGTACAAAACACTATTTTTTTTCTCCCCAACTTGCTCTCGATTGGTCCGTCACCATCTCACCCCACCTCCTGGAACTTACCTGCTGCCCACTGAATGCACCCTGGATTGCTTCTCAGGAAGGCCCATCTGGGAGCCACCCTGCAACTCCTTGAATGCTGCCACATGGTTAGTCTGGTGGCAGGGTGCCTCTACTAACTGCGTGGGGGCCTGGTGGGGCAGACATAATCCACTCTGGTTACACCAGTTTTTAAGAGTGGGGACAGATTACTACCTGGGAATTATAGGCCAATATCTATTCTTCTCCCGTTGTCCAAAGCACTTGAAAGGATTGTTGCTGACCAGTTTGTGGAGTACCTGGAAAAATACAACCTACAATGTATCCAACAACATGTTTTTTGGAAAGGGCACAGCACATCTACGGCCCTACTGGAATTCACAGGTTTCATTCACCATACTCTTGATCAGGGTCAACTTGTTGGTGCTACCTTTATTGACCTGTCTAAAGCATTTGACACTGTCAGTCACCATTTGCTGACACATTAACTTGCTGGGCTTGGTATATCTTCAGAAGCCCTAAAGTGGTTCACCAGCTATCTAGCAAACTGCACACAACAGGTGAGAATAGGGTCTGCCCTTTCTGCTGAACTGCCTGTCTGCTCTGGGTTCCTCAAGGATCGATACTGGGACCCCTTCTATTTAGCACCTTCCTCAATAATATTCTGGCATCCTGTTCCAAACCAGTACTCCTCTATGCAGATGATGTGGTCATTTTCTCAAAGACTGCTAACCCTACCCTCCTACAGGCCAAACTTCAGAAAAGTTTTACTGAAACTGAGTCCAGGTTCATCTCTCATAAGTTGGTGCTTAATTGCAAAAAAAACAAAGGTCCTGCTCTTCCATGGTACCCACAGCAAGCACAAAGCCAAACAATTGGTGATTAAAAACAGTGCAGGTGTTGTCCTTGATCAGACTCAATCTTTTAAATACCTAGGAGTTACCTCGATAGTATGCTTCCTACTCAAGCCATGTTGAGAATGTTGTCAAGGCAGTTAGCATTCACCTAGGCTTTCTACACAGGCATACACACTGCCTTGCTACCGAAGCCCTCAGATTGGCTATCCAAAGTTCAATGGTGTCTATTATTGACTATGATTTGGTCATTTATGATTCCACACAGACACAACCCTACATTGGCTCACCACAGCTCTGAATAAGGCATGCCATCTACTAACTGGTGCAGTGTAATGTACTCACACTTGTGACCTTTACGAACAAGCAAACTGGCTTTGACTCCAGGCTTGCATTGAATATCAGACCTGCCTTCTGGCTAAGAAGGCAGATCTTGGTCTCCTACCACCAGGTTCCCTTCAGCTTTTCAGTCCCTTCCGGGGCACTTGGAGCACATGAAGTTCTGTGAACCAAACATTTACTGTCCTTCGCTGTCGAACCTCGCTCCAACTGCAATCCATTGCATTTAGAGCTGCTAATTTATTTAATTCCCTTCCACCTGAAATTGCGATGACTGCAACCTTGGGACCATTTAAGTGGAAGCTGCTTCAATTCCTAGTTTCCAGAGCATCTTGTGACTGCTATACCTAATTTCTGCTGGCAGCTAAATGCACTGGGACCTCTCTCTTTTACCATTTGCCCTGTATAGTCCTGTCTTGTTGCTGCGCTATTCCACCACAGCACTTCCTCCTTATCCTTTCCCATTCCTGCCATCTTTTCACCCTACCTCATCCCCTTACTTTACCCTCCAGTCCCACTTCTCCCCTCTCTCCTCTGTTTCCTCACCTTGTTCTCTCCCTCTAACCCCACCCCCATGGGTCTTTCATGCTTAAGCTTCATTGTGGAATCTCCCTCCTTGCTCTTATTTTGCTCCTTCCACCCCCCAATTCACCCCTTGTACTTATCTCCTTGTAATTCCTTTCACCCCTCTTCAGACAAGGCCACTGGCTGCACGTGACACAATATTTATCTTGCCATATTGTTCTTTTGTTTATGTAATTACTGTCCTCATGTTGTACTACTTACTGAAACCATTGTAATTTGCTATTCTTGTGACTTGATATGGAACCTCTGCAAAAGAGCCCTTGGCTCAAAGGTCTTTCAGATTTGTTAAATCAATCAATCAATCAATTAATAAATAAATGTCTCAGATGGAGTTTTTTCTTCAGTTGTTGTTGGGAGATGTGGTGTGCAGTGATGTAAGGGTGCAAGCACCCACATCTGACACAGCTCCCAGGATACTGCAAGCATTGGCTGTGATGCCCCCTGCCTCTGGCAGTGGTCAATCAAGTACCGAGTGCTACCCCACTCTCCCGTGGAGGAGGAGAGCAGTCCATTGGATCCTCGATCCTCCTACCCAATTGGCACTCTGATTCCCCTGGTTCACATCTGGATTCAGGTTGTCAGTGTCGGAAGCAGACATCCACTGCTGCACAGGTGGGTCGGCTGGTGCAAAACACTCTTATTTACATATCACAGTAAAAGTGGGCTGGCAGTATAGCCTAGAGGTTAGAGTAACGAGCTGTTGACGAGCTTGGTACATCGACCAGACCTTGGTTTGATTCTCACAGCCTCCACTTGCATGCTGTGTGACTCTGAGCAAGTCACTTAACTGCCCAGTACTCCCAGGTCACCCCTGAAAACAGGCACTTGTGCCTAGTGGGCCTTACCCAGTTAGCAAAGACTAAAATAAAAAAAAATAAAGTAAAATGACAAAATACCAGCAGCAGAAAACAAGGGTAGGCAGCATTCTCTCACTTGCACAACACACTGTAATAAGACAGCAATTAGAATAACCTTTTCATCTAGCCAGAAGATCAGACCTCAACTCTAGTTGGTTAAATTGTTAACTTTTCATAGATGGTTGTGTCTGTCAGAAAAGTCCAGTCTTTGAAGACCAAGTGACAAACTGAATTAATTTAGCTAAAACAGGTGGACAGATTAGAAACAAATTACTAAATGAGCAAGAATCCAAGAGTTTCATTTTTGTGGAGGGGACCCAGCTGTAACACAGGACAAGCATCCCCTCCCAATAAAGGGGAACAGACTCCCATTCGACTTGGATGTGCCAAACAAAATTAAATCAAAGACAATCATTTAGAAGTGTTAAGCCACTAAAGCTGGACCTGCTGTCATGAATCTGAAATGGCTTAAAATTATATAGATCTATAATCTGAAAAAAAAAGACTGCAAAGTGGGGGCAGATTTTTGTTGCAAAACTTAGAAATGGCAATAGCAAATGGTTCCACAACATGGAGGCACTCACTGCTGTCATCCATGTCAGCATCTGCAGCAGGAGTGGGGAGGTGGGGATGGAAGTTATACAGACTGTGGAGCAAAACAAACTTAACGGGGTGTCCAATAAAACAAGGGGTATAGCAGCACTAAGCCATTGTTCTGGAGTTACTCACCATTGCACCAAAATCATCTTTCTTTGCACCTGAAACAAAATGGTACCATTTTCCTCCTGGTAGCTCCTTTTTTTAAACATTATGTTTCCCGACAGCTCTACTCCACTGAGCTGGAGCCAAGTGTCCCACTAGCCATAAAGATGTGCATGCCTCACTGGTGCCTAGCACTACTTTCAAGGGATGAAGCAAAAAGGAATGTAAAATTTAAAGATAACTCAGTCAAAACAACACTTGAAATATGCCACACTCAAGAAAACCAAAAGCCTCTGTTAGCAGCCCTCTTGAGCTGTTTAGACCTGGTGATCATAATTCAGTGCTGCTGCTTTGTGACTGAGCTCCCAGCCCTAAAGTGCCCCACCACAGTGCAGCCAGCTGGCAAACACCACTGGCAGTGCAATATCTTGCTGTACCTGTGCTGTAGTACATGGGAATGTTTGAAAAAGGCTGAGATGAGGGTAATGTGCAGGCTAAGACATCAGGACATGCAGCAGGCTCGGTGAATGCTGGCAGCGGAGAAAGCCTCATCTTGCTTGTGGGCAGCAGCAGCACAGCTCCAGCAGGCCGTAATCCAAAGAGCAGCCAGGGAGAGTGGGACACAATGATCCCTGCAAGACATGCTGAATAAGGCAGGAGGAGGAGGAGGAGGGTGCCCAATGACTCCGGCACTGATCACACTCAACTGTGGAGAATCCTTGGCTAGTTAACTTATCAGAGTTACTCCACAGAGTCCTGAAGGGGTGGGGTCCCGTGAACTAGTGGCACCTTTAAGCTCCCTGTGCAGTTGCAGTCATTGAGGTTCCGATCAGGATTTGTTTTTAACAAGGAGAAAATGAACAGTGTAAAACTAAGTTTTCTTTTGTTCAACAGCAGCCAGCAGCATCAATGCAGATGGCAAGGGGTTGGGATTTTTACCATTGGCGTCACTGCAATGTTTGTGTAGATCAGCAGATTCCATCTCAGCCTGATTACCAGTATTCTGACCCCCCCACACACATTTTAGTTGCAGACTTTGCAAACCTCAGTTTTTTTCCAAGTATTGAATAACTTACTGTTTCTGGATTGACTGGAAAAAAGTGGAAGCAGGTCCTGATGGCAAGACACTCATTCCTCATTTCTGTAGTAAGCAGTAAAGACCTGGAAACTCGTAGCAACAACACAGAGTGCAGGCCTGTTGCAAAGAAGGATTAGCAGCAGCACGGAGGTGCCACAACAAAAGCTTGTTCCCTTTCATGTCAGAAATTCCATTCAGTCAATCAGTATTCCATAAGGCTTGTGGAATTCCATCAGCCAATTAGGATTTCATGATTCTGTCTGTTTTTCCTGGGTGTATGGAAAACTACTGTCCCTGACTGCACCCAGTTATGGAGATCTCACCTCTGGAAAGACAGTGATAGGCTGAAGCAGGTGCAGCACAGAGTGATGAAAAATACTCAGGGGGATAACAGGGTAGGTCCTATGAGGAGTGCCTCACAGCACTCAAGATGTACTCACTGGAGACCAGAAGGGAGAGGGGAGATATGATAGAGACCTCAAGTTCCTAAAAGGAATTAACAAAATGAACTGCAGGGAACTATTTATCCTGAATACTAGCTTGCTGTCATGTGGACATGAGTGGAAACAGACAGGACTGAAGTTCAGGAGGAACACGAGGAAGCATTATTTTTCAGAAATGGTGGTGGAACCATGGAATGGTCTACCAGCCAAAATGGTAAGTGCAAAAAAAGTTGGTGATTTAAGCACAGTTGGGACAGATTGAAGGGTATAGTGCTTGCTCAGGACAGCAGAAAGAAGGAAGACACTGAGGGTGGGAGGCTGGGGAGGGACAGGACCCTGGAGAGACTCTGGACCCAATTCTCAAAACCCTTATATCAATACAAGGTGTCTGTGTCAAACAAAAATGAGGCAAGCAGCACCTTGCATCAAAAATTGCACCCTGAGCTGTTCTCAAAAGAAGCTCATCAAATGCAGGCTGCATGCACCAAAGGGGTTTGTGCAAGCACTGTGCCACAAAATGGGCTGCATCATGGTGTTAGGGGCTTGTGGCAGATGCAGGCTGCCATATCCCTAAGTTGCCATTTTCAAACCCTCCCAGAGGAAAAGGTTCAAGTGCAGTTAGATTCAGCAGTTGCCGCAGTTACAGAACTTACATCGGGACCCCTGCCTGATAGAATCAGGGCGCAGGGTCTGTGGCGCAGGGGCGCATCGTGCAAGTCACCTTTGTCAATGCTTGTGCTAAGTTTTGAGAATAAGGCCCAGTAGGCCTAAGGGTTAAATAGGGAACTCAGGCAGACTGGATAGACCATGGGTCTCTTTTGCTGTCATTTTCTATTTCTATGAAACAACCCCCCCATCACTCCAAATTTGGAGCAGAAGTATATTAAACAACAATGTGATGGGTATGAGGACAGTACAAGCCTTCAGCGTCAGCCTGAATAAATGTTTGCTTACCAAAGGGAATCAGACTTCACTGGGTAATAAGGTGGGAAGAACATCCATATAAATTAGTACATAATTGTGGTTATACCTAGTAATCCCTTTTTATGTTTTCTTATGCGCACAACGCACAAGAAACATTTTGAGGAGAGTAGAGTATTGCAGAGGTGTGGCACTGTTTGGCCAATCCAGTAAACACTTTCAGGGGCACATCCCTCAGCCACCAATCAACAGGGAAGCTGCCAATGACAGCAGTTTCAGTGTGAGTGCTGGACTTGAAAGAAATCTGCTGTTCGAATCATGGACAGTTTTGTCACTGCAGCGGCAGATCTCTCCCCCCTACTTCCTGGCAACCATTAACATTCCAGCCATGCACATTACAGTGTACAGTACTACACATGGCTGGACTTATGAGCAACTCATTTGCTCAGTGTGCCTTTCCAGTGAAAGGAAAAATGAGCTGTGTGGCTTTGCATAATTGGTGGCCTCTGCCATCCACCCCCCCAAAAAATGACACTGGGGTGTCAATCCCCATGTTGGTATGCTCCGTTATCTTGTGCCTACAAGGGAGTGCCCAATCCCCATGTTGGCATGCCCCCCCACTAGTATGGCACACTGGAAGCCCACCTCAGTGTGCTGAAATCTATTTTTCATAAAATTGCACCTGTAAAACAAGAAAACCATCCCCCAAATGTGTTTTTTTTAACCTGTAAAAAAGAAAATGGTCCCTTGTCATCCGGCAGCCCCAGAGTCCCGCATTCCAACCCTCCCTCTGCATACCCCACCTCTCCGCAACCCCTGCACCCCATACTTACCTCAGGAGGTCTGGTGCAGCAATTTTCTGTGGACCAGGAACACATCCGCATTCTTCAAAAAGCCAACTGCAAACTGAAGAAAATCACGGTAAGCTCTATAATGGCAGTCAGTGGGGTGGGGAGGTTCAACTTAGGTTGATATCTCAGCCGTTTTATTTTATTTTTAATTTTTTACCAGGTAGTGGACTGGCATTGCCCTGTTCAGCCACGCCTGACATTTATACAACTACAAAACATACAAAACTTACAACCATAAAAATGAAAACACAAATACACATTACAATACTTTACAAATACACAATACAATAATTCACATGCAAATACACACTGTCTCTTTTTTAAATATGTAAAAAGCCCTTTCCTAAATTGCATTAAAGGATGTACTCCCTTAGTAAGATGGATATATTTGTTCAAAGGATGGGGTGCATACCAAGAAAAAGCCCTCCAAGTCATCTACAACTTATATCTCAGACCCTCATAATCCTCTACCCCGCTATTTCTTGTTATTTGTTCCCTCTTCATTAATCACAATGCCCAAGAAAGTACCTTGGGATCACTAACCTTCATCACCCTGAATGCAAAATTCACCAATTGATATCTAATTCTCATTTCTGGTGATAATACTCCCATTTTCTCATAAAGTACACAATGACGTGTACATTTTGGCACCCTTAGTGCAAACCTATACTGTAGATGTTATTAAACAGAGTCTTATACTTTGTCTCAAATGTCCTATTACTATTGAAAAACAATATGCTCCCATATTCAATGTAGGCATCAGAGCTTGCTTACAGTAGCTATGACTGTCCAGGTTTCCTCTATCAGTGCATTTATATTCCTATACAGATACCCTATTTTTTGATTAAGTCTTTTCTCTACTTTTTCAGTATTTGGAACTAAACTCAGGCAGAGGTCCAGATAAACTCCCAAATATTTTGAAATAATAACTGTAGAAAGACTTTATTTGATTTTTATTTGTATATGGGTAAGCACTCTGGGATAAACCTTTACAGGTATGAATCCATGGTCAATAAAAGTATACATACACGTAACAATTATGTCAAACTTTACATTACATACAATTACATAAATAGGAATACAAGTTCCACATCACAAAATAAATCCCTAATGACAGACATACTGAGTAAAATCCTAAGATATACTTTAAATACCTATTAAAATAATTTTTAGTCTTTCCTATTTCTAGTTTACAAAAAGATTATTCCATACTTTTAGTACAGCAATTTATTAAAGATCTCTAACTAAAACAGTTACACTTAGATGAATCCCTGAGATATATTTTTAATGCCTCAGAAAATGACATCTGGTTACCTATGCTTCTAATTTGTAAAGGAATATTATTCCATACTGTTGGTGCAAAAGATGAAAAAGAACGCTGGCCACTTAATGTATGCTTAAATAGGATTCTCAACAAAGTGAGATTCCCTGAAGATCTTGTATAAGATTTTGTGCAAAAGGCCACAAGTTGACTTTTCAAGCCAAGAGGCACACCTGTTTATTGTATTTTATACACAAATTTGGCCATAACAAACTTGTAATATTGTTTGACTGATAACCACCCAAGACTTTCCACTATGTTGCAGTGATGCACATTATTAGGTAACAAAAGTGCAACTCTATACCTATTTTATGTAATAACACTGATTTTCATCTCTCAATACCAATATGTGCATTATCCACCACAATGGAGGCATAACGCAATATGAGCAGCAGACACTGATTTGCAATTACCAAACATGCATCATCAGTAAGAAAACTGTATAACCTATATAATGGTGCAATTTTAGAATATATTTCGCTGTAATTGCCTGTACTGTATATGCAAATCATAAGTTAGTGTAGGGTTTAGAACAACCCCCCAAAATTTGATGTTGTTAACATTGTCATATACAGTACCATCCAATGATTCAATTCGTAATCCACTTCCAATTTATTTCAGCTTACCTGAGGTGCCCAGTAACATAGTTTTGTTTTTTTGTTTATTCAACACCAGATTGTTATTTAGCCACCATTCTTGCATAGCATTAAGTTCCTTGGTCAGTATTATATTAAGCTCAGACAACTCTGCTCCCTGACAATAAACAACAGTGTCATCTGTATACATAACAAGATGTGCGTTATTAATAGTTGCTATTACAAAATCAAAAAATAGAAAATAAATTGCTCAAGTATGAGATTCCTGTGGGACTCCACACTTAACCAGAGACTGACTCAGATACACTACTTCTAATCTTTACCATTTGGAACATATTTGAAAGATAATTAGATACCCATCCCAATACTGGGTCCCCATCCCAGTACACTTAAGTTTCTCAATAGGAAGAGAATGATCTACTAGACTGAATGCCTTGGTCAAGTCCATGAACACAGCCCCCATCAGTAATCCACTCTCCATACCATCATGGACAGAGCTTCACCAAGGCACTCGTAATCCCCTCCCCTTCCTAAAACCATGTTGGCATTGAGATAACAAACCATGTGACATCCCATTCTGGCCAATTATATGTAATTTATTTTCCTTGTGCAATGTTTGTTGAGTTTCAAAGAGCATGATGTTTGTTTTTTTTCTCATTTAAGGTCAATTTATTGTCCCTTAACCATTGAGCCAGCATGTTATATTTTCATTGCAGGGACACTTGAATAATACTGCTCATAGGTGCAGAATCCCATATAATAGTATCATCAGCATACATAATGCTGTTTTCAGTTGAAAATAAAGTAGGTATATAATTCATGAAGACTGCAAATAATAATGGCCCCATCACCGACCCTTGGGGCACCCCATCTCAACTTTCATAATCTCTGAGGTTGTATTCCCAATCTTAACTTTCTGTCCTCGATCACACAAATGGCTCTGGAACCACTCCCTTTCCAATCCAATAACCCCTAGGCTGCCAAGTTTATATAAGAGTAACTTATGGTCCACTGTATCAAAGGCGCCAGCTAGGTCAATGAACACTGGCCCGTGGCACAACCCTCCTCACAAGCCACAAGCACAGCATTTGAGAACCCAGCAAGTGCCGTTGCAGTGGACCATCCTCCCCTAAACCCATGCTGCTGATCAATAATCAGACTATGCCCTTCCAAATGATCAAGCAATTGCCAAAATACACACTTCCCTAGCAGTTTGCTAACTACCGCTAGGAGTGATATAGGCCTGTAGTTTGTCATTTCCAACCTATCCCCTCCTTTATAAACTGGGACAATCCCAGATACTTTCCATTTCAGGGTACTAACCCTTTTTAATGACAAATTAAGAAGTTCAATTACAGGAGCCGCTATATATCTAGTTGATAGTTTCAATATTTTTGGATGTAGTTCATCTAAACCCCACTTTTGCCTTCTTTCAAACTCACTAACAATTCAAGCCCTCCTTTTCCTTATTTCTTGAAATTTAAATACTGGAGCCCCCTTGTTCTTAATTTACTTCATGTCCCTTATATCCTTCTGTCCCTGGACTAACCTCATGATCCCAACCCTTTGAATATTTGGATACAAAAAATCTATTGAATCTTTCTGCCATTTCTCTTTTTTCTTGTATTAACAAATTCCCATCTTTTATACCCTTAATACCAGAAACATCCTGAGGAGTACAGTTTTAGCCCCACATTTTCAACATGGGGTTCTTGGGACCCCACCTCATGACCACTGAGACTGTCATTTCGTTTCTCAGGCCCAAAAGGCGATTTTGTGGTTGCTGTGTGGAATCACCTTTTGGGACCAATTAATGAAATGACAGTGCCACTGTTTATGAGTCGGGGTCCCAAAAAAGCCTATGTTGCAAGTTTGGTGAAAAAGTTCCAAAAAAATTACTGTTATAAGTGCGTGTTGTGCAACTCGTAAATTTTCACATTTTTTATATTTTCACTCCAAATTTCCAGCACTGCCATTTTTGCACACCTCGTTATGAACAGTACAGCTGTCATTTTTTTGTATCCCACCTGAAACATGTTTTCACACCTGTGGTACAGAATGGCACAGTCACTGTATTAAAATCAACTTTTGGGACAGATTAATAAAATCACAGTGCCACTGTTCATGAGGGAGATCCCAAAGAGGCTATATTGAAAATTTGGTGAACAAATTCCAAAAATGACTGGGTTACAAGCATATGTTATGCCATTTCTACGCATGCTCGTAACTTCACCACTTGGACAGACCCAGATGAGCAGGCAGGGGGTTTAATAATCTTCTGTTTAATGTAAGCTACAGTTGTAATTTAAACAGGGCAAACTATACAGAGGGCTTGAGTGAGGAGGGTAATTCAAATTACATAGCTGACATGACTTTATTCAATGAAAACATTTGGTAAGGCACCTAATACAGTAGGAGACTGTACTATCAGTCCCTCCAAAGTCCTGCTTGCTCACCTTATGATGTCATCATGATACTGACATGTTGGATACAGTGTCTGTGCAGATTGAAGACAGCACAACCCAAGGGTGCAACAGTTTTAATTGAAATAAAACAGTGTATTTTAACATATCGCAAAGCAGTGATAGGACACAACTTAGAAAGGTGTTTTGCACTACTGAGTGAAGTCTGAAGGTCCCTGCAGAGTGCTGCACATGATCTTTAATTCCTAGTCTGATCAGAGCAAGACTTGTAGCATCCCAAAGGGTGTCAGTACAGCTGTGGACAATTGCTGCACTTCACCTCACAAATGGTAACTTGAGCAATACCTGTTTCAAAATGTGCAGATATGGGAAAAACACAGTAAGTATGGGATCTGTACTTTTTCCCAACATGCAGTTTTGGGGGAAAGAGGCTACTAGTTCCATTATTTTCAGTACCTGTCTGAATTAGAACCTACAAACTTCTCCCATCTACAATACTCATTGTTTATTACAGCTTCAGTTAAAAAGGGGGGACATAAATACTGTACAAACAAAGTAATGTCATTTCTTCATCCTATACACACCCACCTGAACCTGGGCAGTGTACTATAACTTAGGAGCTGGAGCACCAAGCACTGAACCTGAAGGCCTAAATTTCATTCACTGCCCCCACTTTCTCTTTGAGTACCCTAGAGCATGTCACTAAAGGGTAACAGTGTGTACTAAAACCAAGTGTGGGCTGGTCCTAATTGCAGTTTGTGCACATATTATTTTACTTACGGTGTACTTCAGTATACTTGATGAGATCAAGCTGATTCTGCTGACTTCCAGGATGAAATTATCTATAACTATAAATTCCATAAATCCCCTGTAGCTGGCATCAGAGCAAGGCTGAATGGGAATGCAATAGCCTGCAGTCCATGTCAAAGTTTTTACAAGCTCTGATCTTTGGTTTGCTGTTCCTACTGTCCTCCCATGGCTACTTATAGCCACAGAGGACTGTGCTAGCCCCTGAGGAAAAGCAGAACTGGAAAACATCTGATTGGAGCTTACAAAAGCATTAACATGAACTGCAGACTATTGAATATCCCACTGCTGAAGTCCTATTCTAATGACAGCTGCAGGGTATTTGGGGATTTGTAGTTACAGAAGATGTCAGCCTAGAAGTGAACAAAATTAGCCTGATACAATCTAGTGTACTACAGAAACAGTAGTAAGACAAAATGTTTTTGCACACAAAGTGCACATTGGGACTAGCCTCGCACTTCGGTGCAGGGCCATTTGTGCTAACTGTTCCCATTTAAGGATGGTTTACTAATTTAACCAACATTATCTGCCTTAATCACTAGCACATAGAAGTGTGGGAGTTTCCACCCATTCATCACTTACAAACTCTGCGCGCAGGGACCCTCACAATAAAACAATATCTAATGCTAAGATAGCTGAACCCACTACTCTCTGTGAAATGGAGCTGTAATCTTGCCTTGTCTAAGTTACTTGAATGACTTTCTAATGTCCTACCCTCCCCCCACCGCCAATCCACCGATGCAGGCTTGTGTTATGTCTCTCACTTCCGCCATAAGCAATCTGTGGACAGGGCCTTTAGGGTTGCTGCCCCACTTCTCGAGAACTCCCTGATAGAGACAGCAAGGTCTGCCCATATGGTGGAAGCTTTCAAACATTAACTAAAGATGTGTGTTTGCACACGCCACACAGACTAGTTTATTTTAATTGCTACTGTTTATTATATTTATCAATTATGCAATTGTTTTATACTGTTTTTATTGTTGTAAGGCACCCTGAGATGTTGGAAAAGGTGCCAAACAAGTAAAATTGACTTGCTTTGCTTTTTAGCCATCCTGCCAATGAACATGCCTTACATGCTCAAGCAGAAGGGATGGTATATGTGTCAAGGCTGACTAATTACTGTAGGACAACACACGTGTGCAGGGCTTGAAAGACTGAGACACACAATGCAACTAGTTCCCTTATATTACTGAGCTACCAACTGTATGTTTGTTCACTTCTTAAAAGACCCTAACAAAAAGAAGGTTTACAAGGTCTGGTCAGAGTCGATACGGCTGTGGAGAGCTTTTAGGAGTGGTGAGAGCATTGAAAAGAATATGTAGTGCTCTCACTGCACTGGAGTCAGCCATAACTAATATTGCAGTGATTAGAGTACTGTGCATGTGATACTTACATGCACAGTTTGCCCAGAGTCAGCCGTGTACAATATGGTGGTGCTAACATGACCACATATGCCTCGAATTGCTACACGGTGGCCATCACTTCTGCAGTTGCAAAGAAAAAGTAGTGTTTATGGCTTGCATAAACAGAACCACTGGAACTATGCCACAGCACTGTGGCAGGACACCAGACAATGGTCCGGCCATGTGTTTCCACAGTGCTCTTACACAAATCTGATGATGGCATAACGTCTGGGAGCTTGGCCCAAGTAGCCATAAAATCAGACTCATGTGGAGACTATTAACAAAGCTAAAGATCTGGTCTGGGACTAGCTCATCATCACAGTCACTTTCTCATTCTTTTCTAAGCAGTAATTTTTGGTAAATGTGCCTTTTAGTTATTTATTTATTTATTGAATACTAGGAGTTAACACCTTTGAGCTAAAAGCTCATTTACAAAGGTTCTGCATCAGAGAAAGAGGAAAAAAAAGATACCTTAACCATATTGATCTCAGCACTGGCAGACTACTTCTTGTTTTCCCTTGATTGTAGTAGGTGGGTAGTAGCAGTCTTGAAGTGGTAGCTGGTTGACTGGCTCTCTCTGATTGGCTCTCTCTGACTGGCTGCCCTCTGCTCTGGCCTGGTGCTGTTTTTGTGTTCCTGGCTTATTCTTCATTACTTAACTATGAGACATTCAGTGCAGGCAAGGCAATTATTTATAAGGCAGCCCAACTCGGAGGCTCTGGGCACTGAACATAAATGAACACAAAGCAGTAAAAAACATAATAAAACCTTATTTAAACCATAACAGAATTAAAATTCAACAAACTAGAAGATTCCCAAGTCAAACTTTAGGGGACTAAGTTATCAGGCCAAAACTAAACTTGGTATCAGCAGTCAAAGGCCAGGTTGAAGAGGTGGGCCTTTAGACTCCCCTTATACACCTCAATTGAGAAAGCCTCCAGGACTGCAGATGGAAGCAGCTTCCACAGAGTTGGCCCACAGACACTAAAAGTGTGATCTCATGAGGTCTTGAGCCAAACCTTGGGAATGTCCAAGAGGCTCCACGAGGAGGAGTGGAGGGAGCAAGCAGAGGACACTGGTGTCAAGCGCTCAGACAGGTAACCAGGACTCAGCCCATATAGGCCCTTAAAGATGAGAAGACCCACCTTGAAATGGACCCTCTACCTGACTGGCAGCCAGTGCAGAGCTTGCAGAATTGGGGCACATGACTAGACCTTGAAAGGCCCTTCAGTAACCGGGCTGCTGTATTCTACACTGGATACAGCCTGTGGAGGGTCCCTCCCATGATCCTGATGTAATCTAAACAGTTAGTGAAATTAAAACCCAGGCACCACTAATGAACTTTTAATTAGGATGGAGAAAACACATAAACTGAAAAACTTAGTCCAGTGTGACTTGTTCTTTTGCATGCAGAAAATGTTGTTTTGGAAAATGGAAAGGCAGACATGCCGAAGCTCATTTTTCGATCGGAGCTGGCAGCACAGGTTAAGTGGCTTGCTTATAGTCACACAGTATGCAAATAGTGATTGTGGGTTTTGAAGCCAGTTCTACTGAGTCTCTGGGTTCACAGCTTTGGTACTCTAACCTCTAGGCTATACTGTCTTTATTGCAAATTATGTTTGTGGTGTCATGAAGGCACCTTCACACCAAGCCATTCTAGGAGTTGAGAATTATTTAGAGTGACACTTTGGGATTTTATATGTGTCCACCTTATGGAGCCTACTGGACTGGGAATCTGGTGTGAAATTTTCCACAGCCGGTTTGTACTCTTGGAACTTTATGGGAACTCTTGACGCTTTGACTAGAATGGCCCCTTTCGGTAAAATCTGTAAGACCTGATTGCTGGGGTTGCTGGGTTTGTTGCTCAGTCTTACTTTAAGAAGAAAGAAGAAACCTGCAGGTCATTTTTCCCTTATTGAAGAATTGAATCTTCTTTATTTGGACATTAGGTACTGACATTTTAAAAACCACTTGAGTATCATTTTGTACTGTTATTTTGTACCATTGCATACATTTAAGCTGAGATTAATAACAACAATTCTGTATACCTACTCTATATTTCTACATATTTACATCTGCATCTGCAGGGAAGACTTTTGGAGACAAACTGCATTCTTATTAAAAATATTTTTTTGATGTTTGTGTTCCACTGCCTAATTGTTTATTGCTGTGTTTAATAACCTTTAATTCAAACAATCCTGGATAACATTTTTAATCTGTTTTAATAGTTCTAATATTTACAATATTTACAATCATCTGCAGGACTATAATGTGATATTAGCGGAACCGATCGTTTTACTTTTTACCTTTTTTGAGTGTATAGGTTTTATATATTCTCACCTTCTGCTGTAATCTATAGTGTTTTATTATTACCTAGTAGTGCTTATTTCTTTTCCCCATAATTAACAATTAGCTATTGGTAATTATGGTAATTACAGGAGCGCAAGCTAATGATACAGATAGAACACAGGATGTCTCTAAAGTTCTTAAAATCCAAAAGGATATGGGAGGAATGTTAAATATGTATCAGAATAGTAAGCCACTTGGTGCTAATACTGGGGTAATTGATGTATCGAATGAGATGCTTAGTATTATAACAGATAAAGAACAGAAAGGATTTTAAATGTTAGAAAAATGGAATGTGAGAAAGAAAATGGTAAAGAAAGTTGAAAAAAGTGGAGGTAAAAGAGAAAAAGGTGGAGAAGGAAAAGAAGGAAGTGAAGATAATGATTTTAGAAATGGTAAGAGAAATACTAGAAAAGGAAAAGGAAAAGGAAAAGTAGAAATGGTAGGAAAGGAAAACAAAGGAAAGCAAGGATGTGACACAAACTAGGATTTCCCCATTGTTAAGGAAAAATCTTAACAGGAAGGTGTCATCAAAGTCCGAGGTGTTTGAAGAAGAAGGTGGTATGGATCAAACTCTGGTATTTAAAGGAATTAAAGAAATTAAAATAATCAAAGAAACAAAAAATCTGAGTTTTCAATGTCCAGCCCATAGTACAAAAAGATGAATATGATAATGACCCCATCACCCCCTAGAATATGCAGTTTAGGAGTAATAGAGGGGATGATTTGGAGAAATTAACTGAAGATGTCACCTTATATATCCCAAGTGTAACTAGGAACTTGATAAATGAGGAATAATTTGGTAAAGGTGGAAAAAAAATGGAAATTATTGAAGATTTGCAAAATACTATACAAGGTCTTAAAATGTTGGATGATTATCAAAAACTAAAATTAAATGGTCCTGTTGATACAAAGGTTGTAATTGAGAGCCTGGCACCAAAATGGGACCAGGATGATAGGATTGGAAAAGAGAAAAATAATGGATGAGTCTATGATGTATTGTCTTACAGCAATTAGTGAAGAAATAATTGCAATTATGAAAAAGCAACATGCTGCGAATTTGATATTAATGGAGCAATTGATAGCAATAAGGAATGAAATTGATGCACTTAAAGAGAATATAGCTATAAATGGATATAGAATGGATGAGATGTTGGGTGTTTTGAATAAAATACAGCCCCTAATGGAATCATCATCAATTATGGTGATGGATGACAAGATAGAAAATAAAGAAAGAGAATAAGACCAGATTTTCCTCTTTGTTATTAGATACATTAAAAATAATGGGCCTATAGCTCAGGGGAAAAAAAGAAAAAACAAGGGAAGGATTAGAATAAGACAAAATTAAAGAGTGATATCAGCTATCTACAGGGGAGACAAAAGGAAGAAAGAGGGTTTGAGGAACATGAAGACAATCATAGGATAGGTGTTGAGCCACTGCTAAAGACTATGGATGATGATATTGTAAAGCAGGGGCAGGAGATGAATGGCCTAAAACATGATGTAAAAGCTGTGCAGGAAAAGTTAAAGAAGGATCAAAATGTAATAAGCAAAGAACACGTAGAATGGGAAAGGGGTGATAAGTGGGATAAAGATTGTTGTTTAGAACTGTATGGTCTAAAGAGAATGGACGATGATTCAGAGACAACCCTGAAGGATCGGGTAATGAAAATACTGAATGAAGTACTTGAACTGGCAATTGATGAGGGAGATATTCTTGAAGTGTCTAGGCCATTAAATTGGCTCTGCTGACATAGAATGGATAAGAGTTACTCATAAGAGAGTGGCACAATATCTGTGGAGAAATGGTTATCTACTGAACTGTCTGAAACTAAGTTTGGAACTGGAATCAGAAACTGTATATAAAAAAGAGAATGTGATAGTAAACAAGCAAGAGAAACCTGTAATAATAACAATGTTTGACTATCCAGAAATTTATAATGAGACATCAAGAAAGCTAACATGGTCTATTTGTAATTTGATTTCCAATGTTTTTCAGATAAGATTAGGAGAAATGGGTATTATGAGTACCTATAAGCATGAAAGCTTAAGTGGAGGTAGTCAGGTGGATATAGTATGTAAAAATGAAGAAGTAGCACAGAGAATATTGGAATGTTCAAATCAAAACAAATCAAATCAGCTTTATTTTTATAAGCGCCTTTCAAAGCCAAGGTACTGAACATAAAAACAGATACATCAAATATAAATAAGTTTAAATAAACATTTAAAACAGATCATCACATCATCCATAACTAGGGAAGGCTAAATCAACTAAATATGTCTTTAATTCAATTTTAAATCTACCAACGGTTGAGCATTCTTTCAACCGACGAGGTAGAGAGTTCCACAGGGTTGAAGCTGAAAAAGAGAAGGCATGACAACCAGATGTCTTCAAACGTACCTGGGAATCTCCAGCAATCCTAGTCAGTGGATCGGAGAGACAGAGGGACAGTAAGGTGTAGAGATCTTGCAGGTAACTGGGTCCCTGATCATGTAGGGCTTTAAAGGTTAGCAAGTCAACCTTAAAGGTGATCTGCCACTGAATCGGCAGCCAGTGCAGTTTATGGAGCACAGGTAGCTATGACTGGTTCTAGAACTCAATCAGTAGCCTGGTCAAGCTTCTGCACCAGCTGCAAGCAGCAGATATCAACCCCTGGTAGCCCTAGGTAGAGGGAATTGCAGTAATCAAGATGGGGCAGGAGCAAAGGCATGGACCATCGTTGGAAGATCACTAGAGGGACCACGTGTTTCACCCAGGGTGATATTCTCAGATGATAAAGAGGATTTGATGACAGCTGACACCTGAGATTTTGGAGTCAGACTATCATCAATATAATGCCTTGTGTTACACACCTGATCTGAGGTAGTGAGTGATATGCCACCAAGTATAAATCTGATGGTTGTCCAACCCCACACACACACACACCCTGCATGACCTGGGTCCACTACCAACACTTCAGTCTTATCTGGATTCAGTCTCAGCCAGCTAGAACTCATCCAAGAACTGATCTCAGCAAGGCAGTTATTTATCACAGAGAGTGCATCATTTTGTCTGGGCAGAAAGGACATATACAGCTGAGTATCATCTGCATTGCAGTGAAAATTCAGACTGTATCACCTGATGATAGCTCTCAATGGCTGCATGTACACTGTAAACAACATGGGAGCCAAATGGAGCCCTGCAGCACCCCACAAGGCAGGGAGTAAGCACCAGAGGAATAAATTCCAGAGGCAACTTTTGAAATCTGCCCATGAGGTATGAACGAAACTATTTAAGGACTGTATTAGACAGCCCACAAAAAATCCGCAGGCACTCCAATAGCACACCATGGTTCACAGTGTCAAATGCTGCGAGATCGAAGGACCAGAATGGTCGTGCCTTTCAATCTCTAGCTATTAGAGGTCATTCAATACCAAGAGCAGCCCTGTGCTATGCTTCTTCCTGAAACCAGACTGGAGAGTATTGTAGACATTGTGAGTTGTAAGATGATTGTCCAACTGCAGAGCAACCACCTTTTCAATAACTTCCCAATAAAATAGTAGGTTAGAGATAGTTTGCAAAGTTAGCTAGACAGTCTGGATCCAGAGGGTTTTTTAAGGAGTGGTCGAATGACCCTCTCCAAGGATTTCCAGACAATGTCAGCAAGGATTGGACAGATAACATCTACACATCCAACTAGGAGAGAATTATGGGAAATTGGAGATGGTGAATCTATGTCGTGGATTTGAGCCCACATTTATAAAGAAAGTGATCAGACTTCAAGGAAGGAGGTAGAAAGAAAGATAGAGTGCTAGTAAACATATTATGATAAATGAATCAGTTGAGACCTATAATAGAAATCAATTGTTAGAAGAATCAAGTTAACCCGAAGAAAAAATTTCAAATAGTGACTTTGTAAAAAACAATTATGACATAAATGAAGGATGTGATGAGATTAAAAAAGAACAAATCATGATTAGTTTTATGGACTTGGAATATAGCAGGCTATGGTACCAAATTATATAATCAGGATTGGCTGACATTTATTAAAGAAAACAGCCATTTGTTTTACATAAGAGACTTGACATTAAAACAGAGCAAGGAATTTAATGGGTACCAAACCTTGCAAACATGAGATATAAAGGATACTAAATTAGTAGAAGAGCTGGTGGCTTAATTACGCATGTAAGAAATGGAATATTTAAGTTTATTAAAGAACTGATTAAAGATGACTATTATATGATTCTCAGACTGAGGACAAATAAAATATCTATAATATTAGTTAGTTGTTATATACCACCAGTTAGGTCTAAATATTATAAAGAATCAGTATTGCAAAGGTTAGAAAGTAGTATTCTTGAGGTTTCTATGGAATATCCAGGGAACCCTCTAATACTTCTTGGAGACCTTAATGCCAGAGTCAGAAGGTTTGATGGCCAACAGATAATACAGTTATGCAGTGATATATTCAGTTATTGAAAATCCTAAAAGGATAACAAAGGATGAAAAACTAACTTAAATGAAAAATTCAGTGAAATATTAAAATAATGGACTTTATATTTTGAATGGGAGATTGAAGGGGGATGAAGATGAAGTAACAACACACATTTCAAAATATGGAAATACAGTACTTGATTTAATATGCTGGAGAGGTCCTAATGATTGGTGGAAGTAATTAATTATACCTTTAAGACTTGAAAGTGATCATCTACCAGTAATAGTTTATACTGATCAATTGGAGGAGGGAATGGTTATAGTAAATAATAAAATAAAACCATCTCAAGTGGAAATTAGATATAAGAAATGGATTAGATGAATGGTGACTTTAGAAATGCAAATTATAGGACAATTAGAGACATTCCTTGATGAGATTAAATTAAAATTAAATGAGTTAGATATTACTGCATTATGGTAGACTGAAGAATTTTTTTAAAGAAATCCAGCCTAAACTATATATAAGGAGGCTTACATATAATATGTGTTAGGGATGGTTTGACAAAGAGTGTAAATTGAGTAAAAAAAGACTTGTGAAATGTTTCAGAATGTATAGATAAAATGGTAGAAAAGAGACATATGATATTTTAAAAGTGGTAAGGAAAGAACATAGGAATGTATTATTATCTAGAAAAAGAATTTTATGCTGAGCAGTGGAAACAAATGATAGAAACAATAGAAGCCAAGGCTAATAAGACATTTTGGACATTAGTAGCCAGAGGAACGTTTGGTAGAAAACATAAATTATATAGATTCTGAGGGTTGGTTAGAGTACTTTTCAACTGTAATGTATAATATGATTGAGGAGAACTCATGGCCAATTATGGAAAGGAGTATGATAAGTATGAATTTTATTCCAATTACAAATGTTGAAGTCAACTTGGCAATAGGAAAACTTAAGCTTAACAAGGCACCAGGACCTGATATGATGCTGGGAGAATTATTTAAAATTAAGGATACTCAATGGGCAGAGTTCTTAGCCACATTGTTTAATAAATGTATAATACCGTTATCCTTCAGTCTTGGAGGAACGCAGTAATAGTTCCTATTTATAGAAAAGGTAATAAGCATGATCTGAAAAATTATGAGGCAATCAGTTTGCTTGACATTGTGGGAAGACTTTCGCTAGAATTGTACTAGATCGTGATATGATAAGTTTGGAAAAAATGGGGCCTATCTTCTTCAAGCTGGCTTATAGGACATACTCCACTATGGATTGTTTTGTCGCATCATTTATGTGAGAAACATGCTCAAAGATAAAGGGCACATAGGCTATATGCAACATATATAGACTTCTCTACTGCATTTGATACAATTGTTAGAACCAAGTTATGGGACATAAATGTACAATACTGGTATAGAACTAGTACTGATAACACCGTAAGACTATTTTATTCACATACATGGGCTCAGGTTAGACTGGACATGAGAGGTAATTTTTCTCCACAATTTCCAACAAATATGGGAGTAAGACAGGACTTGCTCCAACTCTGTTTGCAATTTATTTAGATCCATTGCTGAGAATTCTGCAAACATCTAATACTGATTCCCCTAAAATTAGAACAGATTATTGTGCAGGACTTGTGTACGCCTGATGACCTGATATTATTCTCTATTAACAGAAAAGATCTTCAGGACAAGTTGAATCTCTGAAATATTTGCCAAGGACAGGAATTTAAAAGTAATATGTCTACGATCTAATATAATGTTGTTTGGGGAAAAAATACAATGGGAAATGGCATATAAATTTACAACCACTGCAAATTGTAGATGAATATACCTATTTAGGGCTGTTTTTAAAAAAAAAAATATGTTGGAGACACATTATACTACAATGTACAATAAATTGGTAATTCAGCTTTGGCATTAAAAAAAGATTTAATTTAAAGTTTGGGGGTATAATAATGAACCTTTATTGAAATTCCGCAGGTCCTCGGGCAGAATGAGGGCTTAATCGCAAGCAATGTTCCTGCGATAAAACCACTGCTGACTACAGCCGACACCTGATCCTCAAAGGTCAATCTGCAATCAAGGATTATGCCTAGATTTTGCACCCTCGGAGAAATCACCAATGGAGTAGACCCCAGAACAGGACCAGCGTCAACCCCCAGTGGCAGCCCATCATGCCTGTGACCAGGCTCGATCACCAACACCTCAGTCTTAGCTGGGTGGTGCCTGTGCCTGTTGAGAAATAGAAATCATTACTCTTAATAATGTATACACAGTATTAGTATTACTTTCTTAAAAGTCAGAAACAGAAGAGTGATTAGAGAGCATTCTGGGAGTCACCTGCCTTTTGACAAAAACAATCTCACAGACAGTACATGGTGGGTGGAGTTGTCAGAGTCTCATGGTTCACACTGGTGCTTTAACTACTAAGCTATAAGGCTGGTCAGAGTTCTGTGAGTTGCCTGCCTTTGGACAAAATCATCATCATCATCTTGGAGGTCGGTGGCAGTTGTACACATTACAGCACTGGCACTTCCAGTAAGCTCATCCAGTCACATTGTTCACTCCTTCTCATCTCATGTCACTAATCATGCTGTTTTTTACTACTAAACAGTGGTTTAATTGTTTTTTTTTACAGATGTATTGATTAAAAAGCAGTTTAAAATGATTTTTAACATACAGTTATCATAAAACAATAAAGGGTATAAAAGGCTTGGATAAGGTCCAGATAAGGATCTGAGCATTGTTTGCTTATTAGATTCTTTTAGAACCTCAAACATTTTAAGGTTCTCCCATCTCTATTTCCTCAATCACCTGGGGAAATAGGTGGCAATAATGAGTGCATGTCTTAAGACAAGGTAACAACTGGCTAACAACAGCAAGACTACCAGATGGGGCTACTATGCAACTGCCAATGGTGTGTGCCTCCCCATCCCAAAAAGGCATCACCTGTGATGCAAGCCTTAATCTGATTTGCTTTCACAATTTATTTTTTTACTGGACCACACAAAACAGAAATGGCTATGTAGTTGCATAGGAAAAGGCTGGTGACACTGTAGACAGGAGGCTATTATGCAGCTGCCAAAGGGCTGCCCTTCCCTTCCTCCAAGATGGGTTCACATACGACACAAATCTTTACTGGCTCTGCTTTCGAAGTTTGTTTTTATTGGACTACACAAAACAAAATGGTCTTGTTCTGTATGAGAAATGACTGATGATGCTGAAGACAGGGCTACTATGTAACTGCCAAAGGGCTGTCCCTATCCCCAAAAAGGTTTCACACTCGAAATAATCATTCACAGGCTCTGCTTTCACAGAATTTTTCTTTTTCCATTTTACTGTACTTTCATGGGAAATGACCGGTGATGCCAAAGATGGAGGCTACTATGCAGCTGCCAAAGGGATATCCCTTCCCCCAAAAAAGACTTCATATATGAAGCAAGCCTTTACTGGCTCTGCTTTTGCAATTTATTTTTTTATTGGATTACACAAAACAAAAATGACTGCATACATGGGAAATGGCTAGCGATGTTGCAGACTGGGGCTACAATTCAACTGCCAAAGGGCTGTCCCTCCTCCAAAAACAGGATTCACCTCCCCACCCCACACACACACACACACACTCTGCTGTAAATAAAATGTTAACTTTTTTCTTCTTTCTTAGGACTTCTCTGTAAAATTGTGCATCTATTTTCTTTCCTTGTTTAAAGCCTTTTCTTACATTCTGTAAACATTTTCTTGTTAAAAACTTTATTTTTCTAATTGTATTTTCTGCAGTTGTACTGTAAAGAATAGACAGTACTATTGTTTGTGATGTGCACTTGTGTGCACACTGACAACATAGCCTCTAGTCCAAGCAGTCATCCCCATCTCCCTCTTGCTTTTTCAACACTTTCTTTTTTTTTCACTTTTAAATGTTCTCCTTCAAATTCTCTTCTGTTCTGCACTTTTCTGTATGCCAGAAAGTGAGTGCCCCTCGATACACAGTCTCAGTGACACAGTCTCTTTTCTTTTTTCTGTATTCTTCTTTACTGCTCCTAATTTGCTTTCATAATCATTATTTTCTCAAACTCTTTAATTTTCTTCTGCAAATCTGCAGACTGTAAACATTCTGGCCTCTCCCCCCACCACCACCACACACAGTCTCCTCTCTAGTCAGTGTTTTATCTTTTTTTGCTATTTTATGAAGTTTTCATTGTTTTTTTTTTCATTAAAAAGAAAACTTTTCTCCTCTTATCATATCTGTCCCCAGCTCCTCACTCCTATCTTCTCCTTGTTTTGGCCTGCTGAATGCTGCTACAGGTGAATGGCAGCAACCAGAAAATTCAGCTCCTTACCCACTGCTTGTTGAGCTGGAATGGTGTTGAGGCATAAATGCCTGAACCTATGGACGCAGGGGTACTACACCTGCCCACTTTTGCCCATGAGTATTCAAAGTGCTCTTTTGCTTGCAAACACGGACTTTTTACCCAGTGCCCTTTTAAACTTCAAGACCCCCACTTTTCCCCATTTAACTTGCCATGGCACAAAGGCAAGTTCCTTAAATCACTTCTTTGAAATAATTTGACTGTCTGCAACAGGGCAATTAGAAACTCTTTTTGCATACTAGTGTAAAAAATAACCTTACTTTAATAACCAGCTACTGAGGTGGGGGAGGGACAGATGGAGAGAGAGAGGGGGGCAGGGGAGGAGAGAGAGAGAGAGAATAGCCAGAGATATACCAGGCATTTGTAAACAGAAAACATCAGAAGTCTATCTGACCTGTTTTAACACAGGATTTAATGTATTCATTTGCTGGCTTGTTAATTGTAGTCATTATTGAAATCGGGGTTCCAGAAGATAGCAAAAGGTGTGGGGGCTGAGGGTTGGTGGGGCACTTATTAGAAGTACAAAAGGCACTTTTTCTAAACCATTTTTGCTATTAGAAATACAATAAATGCACATTTATGATGAAGATCTGAATATTAAGAATGCAGTTATACCATATAGGAATATTTAATATAGTTATTAAGAGCTCAGCTATCAACCCATTACTACCAACAGCTCCGTATGAAGTCTGAACCATCCATTGCTTAATCTGATACAGTGGCCACCCAGATGAAAATGAAAAATTACATGGTTATAATACATGTATTTTGTTGTTTTTAGTCATCTTTTTACTTTCTATGATGCTCCAGTGCCCACCTCTCCTTGGGCCCTCCTAGTATCTCCACTTCCCGGCCATCTCTTCTCGAGGCACGCTCTCCACCACACATCTCAGCCAACCCTCTTAGTCATCCCAGAGTAACCCATCTCTGGGCTGATCCCATCCTTCTGAGGGGAAGGCACAGGGTATGGGGAAACCCCAGCACTCTAGTTTTTCCTTATGGACTTGGGGTGCTGCTGTGGAGGGCAGGGCTCTGGAGGTTCTGGAGGTGTGGAGGATGGGAAGGCCAGTCATCCGTGGCGCCAAAGTTGTTTTCTGGCTTTCTTGTTGTCCATCATGTGCTGCTGCATGTAGTACCCTGGTCTCCACTGGGGCCGCTACTAGGCGAGGCTTCCCACCGACCCACCCCAGGAGAGGAGAGCAGTGTTCTGGATGCTCAGTCCTTTCCTTCCCTAGCCAGCCCACAACACCTGAGTCCATTCCTGAACCGGGTTGCCCAGCATGGTTCGAGGTGTGGCGTCCAGCGCCTCAGTCCTTCTGCACCACTGGGCCAGCTAATATGTGTTTTAGCAGTCTCGAACATACAGTCTTCATATAAATGTGTTAGGAGTCTTAGATCCACTGACATCAGGATATAACTTAGCAGTTACAGGGGCACTTTCAACCCCCTTAGCCTCAAAGTGTCTATAGTTTAAATAAAACATTTTATGATTGTTCACATTCAAGAGAGAAAATTGATGCAGCTGGTAGTTTGATTCAGAATCTTTTTTTTCTTTTAAAAAGTGAAAAACTGACTGCCCACCATACTAGGTGTTGCCACCCCAAAACATGTTTGTTTACATTTCTTGACTAACTCCCACTGCATCTTTCTGGACTCAGGAACACCCCCAACACAATCTAGCCTCTCATTATGCAGTGGGGTGAGGAGACTATTGTATTATGAGTGGCTACACTAATGTTTGGAAGTGTGCACTAAGAGTAGTTCAATGATTTGAATCAAAAGCAAAGCTGGGCATAGCTATACATGACCATGCATTTTGGTTCTAATAAGCAAGGAGGCAGGTGAAACAACCAGCAACATCAATGAATTTTAGAGAAAGTAAGCAATCGTAAAATGTTGTTTTTACCTAAAAATAATGTGATGAAAAAGGGTGACAGTGTCCCTTTAACCTCAACCACCAGCTGCAACCCCTGGTGGTGGGGGGAGGGGCTGCACATGTTTTAACTGATGATCTGACTACTTTCACATATTCTAGCACCATGACTCATGTACTGTATACATTTTGCTTTCCCTGTCTGATTACACTCTATTTTTGCTCTGTATATTTTTACACTGGATTTTTAAGCTTGTTTACTCCTTCACCAGGTCACTTCTGAAAATAGCCTTGTCTCATCAGTATACTTATCCCAGTTACCACATTTTAAATGAATACCACAGCACTGGGTGAAGGTACAATAGGGAGGTGAAGAGGCTAGAAAATCAATGGGAGGGTGAGTTCACCAGATGATAAAATCTTCATGGGGAGAAAGAAAAAGAAAACAAACATGAAAGAACAAAACAAATCTGGCCTGCCATGTTCAGGGTCCCAGGTTCAAGGCAGCCTTAGGTCCCCACGTAAACAAAGTCAGTGGCGTCAGACATGCATTGGCACACAGGCTCTGATTGCCCATTCATTCACACATCATCACATCATGGAAGTCTATTCCAAAGAGGCACAGGACTGAGCTGCCACTGAGATCAAATCAAAGTGCTTTAAACTGTTCATTAGGCAAACTGTCCCCTTCTGTTCTCTTTTCTAACCAAAGAAATGTAGCTCTTTCATGTCCATGCAGGCAAGTGATGAGGTTCTTTAGCACTGGCAGTACACATGGCATGCCTTACACAAGCATGTTCCTCATTTCTGCAGGTTTTGGAGTGGCTGCCTTGTGTCCTGGAGGCTGGAAGTAATGACCTTGTGCTCCAGTTTTTATGTAAACCGCTGTAGTAGGCAGCTGGGGAGCATTCTCCACCAGACAAAGCAAAACTTGACAAACCCTCTCACTATGGTGCTCCACTCCCCACCCACAGGAACAGTAAAGGAACATTGTTTCTTTCCACACTGTACCTTCCCAGCTACCCTATAATATACTTGCCCAGTACTTTACCTGCCCTGGACTCTACCTGCCCTAAACTGTATCTGCCTCACACTGTACATACCTCACACTGTACCTGCTCCTGCCCCTGCACTATACCTGTGCCACACTGTACCTGTGCCACACTGTAACTGCCCTATGCTGTACCTGCCCTGCTCTTTATCTCCCTCATGCTCTACCTGACCCAGCATTCTACCTGCCTATGCACTGTACCTACCCCACACTGTTCCTGCCCTTGCAATGTACCTGCCCCCACACTATACCTAGCCCCACACTGTTCTTGTCTACACTGTACCTGTCCCATTCTGTACCTGCCTCCACACTACATCTGTACCCACATAGTAACAGAGTGTTTTCAGTCTCCAGTGCTATCAGTCCCTCAAGTTGCCTTGCACCAAGGGCATTAAACACACCGTAGTATGGTGAAGCCTGCACTGTACCTGCCCTACTCATGGCCCTTCAAACACACAGAGAGCTTCGGCCTCAGTTTATGTCAGTCCCTTGCTTTTCATCAACATTAAATGCATTACACAGTGGGCATACCTGCATGGCACCTGTCTATCAGGGTAAACAGAGGGCATAAGTCTCCAGTATTGTTAGTCCCCCACCTTTCACCAGAATAAAATACTTCACAGAGTGATTAAATCTGCACTGCACCTGCCCTGCTCATGGCCCTACAAACAGACAGGGAGCTTCAGTCTCCAGCGCGGAAAGTGACCAGTCCCTCACTTTTCATAAGCATTAAATACATTACACAGGGGGAACACTTTATTTATTCAGTTATGTATGTATGTATGTACTGATTTTAGTTAAATTTTGATGACCAGGAAGGCCCACTGAGACATGCAAGTTGTATAATACAATACACAGAGAAAATACCAAGTAAATAAAGATATTCTACATACGGTGAACATTAGTTATCACAAATTTGAGTAGACCTGGATTATACCTGTACTTTTGGGTAAACAGAGGGCTTCAGTCTCCAGAGCTCTTGGTCCTTCACCTTTAACAGCATTAAATACATCCCACTGTTGAGGAGCCTCAGTGTATCCTGTACTTGCCTGCACTCTCTCTGTAGATAAATAGAGGGCTTCAGTCTCAGCTGCTGCTATCCACCCACCTTTTGCCAGCAACATATACACCACAGAGTGATTAAGTCTTATGTTGGAGTCAGTATAGCCTAATGGTTAAGGGCACTGACCTACAAACCTGGAGATCTGGGTTTTAATCCACAGCTTGCATACTGTGTAACCCTGAGCAAGTTACTTAACTTCCTTGTGCTCCCAGGTCACACCAGGAAACAACTTAGGCTTAGTGTGCTTTGCTAGGTAAACCAATTTTTCCTTTCCCTAAGTCTGCACTGTACCTGCCCTCTCTACACCTCTGCCTACAGACAAACATACAGCTTCAGTTTCCATTGCTGTCAGTTCCTCACCGTTCACCAGCACTAAATACATTACACTGTGGAGAAGCCTGCACTGTACCATCCTGCACCATCTCTGTCCCTGTAGCTAAACAGAGGGCGCTACTTTCTGGTGCTGTCAGTCCATCACCTTTCACCAGCAGTACATACATCACACTGTGGGGAAAAAGCCTGCACTGTCTTTGTCCTAGCTAAACAGAGGGCTTTCAGTTTCTGTGCTGTTAGTCTCTCACCTTTCACCAGAAATAAATACATCACAGAGTAAGTCTGCACTGTACCAGTCCTCACTACACTTCTGCCTACAGACAAACACAGGCTGCAATAATTTTTTATATATATATACAGAACAACTCCAGTAGTCAGAAGTAAGCTGGTTAGAGGGGCTGGGGGGATTTCAAAAAGAGCAACAGCCAGATATAGCATCTCTTGTGTGTCCATTGGAACTTAACTTTGTCATGCTAGATTGCACTTATGTTTCTCAGGCTTGCTAGACACATGCAAGGTGGTCTGGATTTTGGAGTTATTATCTTAGATGCTATATTGTAATTTATGTTAAAAGCACTTGACAGGTCTTGAGTTCCAGAAACCCAGAGACAGCAAAGCATCTCTTCCTTATTTTATGTGTGCCTTGAGACTTTGTCAGGCTAGCTTGTGCTTTGTAGATTTTTTTATTATTGTTTAAAGGCAAAGGACAATCTCCTTTGGGCCATAAAAAGTGACAGGGCTATTGCCACCCCCCACCCTGCTGTTCTAACATCTATGCTTTGTGCCTACTCCAGGTCGCTAGCTGTCAGGTCACTTAAAGCAGGCATGACGAGAGAGCAAACATGCAGAAAAATAGTGTTGGAACTGGTCTACTCAACAGAAGGAAGGGAGTATTTCATTCAACTGGTGTAGTGATTTACAATTGTGGAAGAATACACTGAAAACTCCTAAAATGTGTGCTTCAGTATCCCATTTTTTCCAGTTACAGCAAGATGACTGCTGGCTCTGCCCACAGCCATAAAAATGGCCATTTTAGACATTGGTATGAAAAAAAAAAAACATGATCTGACTAGCATTGCATAAGCTAGCTATTTTGGACACAATTTGAATTTGCTGCAACATATGCCTTTTGAAAACGAAATGAAGAATTAACATTTAGACACATAGTTTAACTTGCTTTTGTCTGCATTGCTCTTCTCATAACTCTTTATTGCCTGGCTCATTGGATACACTTTATTTTAAGTGTCAGTTTCAATGTAACTGCAGGGCAGGTAATCATTAATTACATGCAACATGGGTAATTATACTGTAGTTTACATGTTTTGTTACATACAACTACATTGCCAATTGAAATACAGTTACAGTACAGTTACACTCTAATTGCAGTGTAGTTAAATGACACTGAAAGTGTTACTGGTTCATTTACATGGAAATGGAATCTTTTCCCCTACAGTTGATCCACTTCTGCTGTTTAATCCTTTGTAGAAATCACAATACTCTACTTGTGGCATGAGAATCATAACCACGGCAACAAGCTGTGATGCTATAAATTGAGGATTATGACTTGGGTTAAGAATTAGAGCAGCTGCAGAGGAACTCTAGGTGACAGGCACCCTGTTTTCACACAAATTAACGCAGTAATGAATAATGAAGAGAAGAGAAGCAGAGCGATTTATTAAAAGGAAGCTAAACTGTGTCTAAATGTTATGTTTTTCAATTTATTTTCTGAAATGACATTAAGCTATCAAACTAGTGTATGCAGAAAGAATAAAGCACAGCTGGAAATGTTGCCACTGGTCAGTGGAAAAGGCTGCTTCAGAAAATGTTGAAAATCTTACATTTATATATATTTATAAGTATACTTATGGGTGATTCTTACTAAATAAGAAGGTTATCTCTTGCTGTTTGGGGACTACACTGTAAAGGAGAGTATTCTCTGAACCCAAACAGCATGAGAAACTTATTCAGTAATAAACACCTACAAGTATGCATATACAATAGAGAATCAAAAGTTTGGTGGTGTGTATAATGAGATTTTACACACACCCAAGTTGTGGTTTATGAAATGCATCCTAGAGGGTGTGTGTAAAATCTCATTACTACCAACCTCCTATTTTTTCTATATAATTACTGGCATTTGCTTTTTCACCTCAGCAATTACACAAAATAAGTGAACAACAAATTGGTGTTGGGGCAGCCACGGACTAGTCGGGATTCTGCACCGTGGTCTGCCAAGTTACAGCATTCCACTTGTTTGAGGGAGAAAGAAGTGGAGATCTAAAAGAAGTTGTTTAAAAATTTCAGAATTTTTCTGTTTTTTTTTATAATTAAACTTACCACTGAGTGGCAGTATCAGAACTGCGGCATCCATCATGCATGAAGAGGTGGGGAGACCCACTGGCTCCTGCATGCAGATAGGGAAACCCGGCACAAGTTTGAAACGCTTCAATTTTTGTTGTTAATGGAGAAAAAATTATACTTACCACCAACTGTGAGGGGTGGTGAAGTCTGCAGCCATTCGGAATTGGTCCAGTGAGCAGGTGATTGTGAACATCGCAGAGTAAAGGAAGACCGGTGACTAACTGGCACACATGTGGTCCGAGGGAAACCCGGCGTGTGTTTGCAGTTATAATGGAAAATTACAACTGGGTTCCCCTATGGGAAAAAATGCACACCAATTATTTATTTAATTTAATTAATTTATTTATTTATTGAATTTTGGTAACCGAGTAGGCCCTCTGAGACAAGACTGTCCCTTTTTCCGGGGCGACCCGGGAAGTGCAGTACATTGATAGTGCATCCATTGACACAAGAACTTAGATAAGGAGTAGTCATACAGTAAAAGAGTACATCAATTACATTCAGTTATGTAAAATAAGCAATCTAAAGCACAGTCAACAGTCATACAGTAAGAGAGTACATCAATTACATTCAGTTATGCAAAAATAAGCAATTTAAAGCACAGTCAATACAACCTTATATACATTCATACATTCAATTATATTATAAATTACTAGGATTTGTAAATAGAGAAAACTAATGTTTTTAATGTGTCTAGAGCCTGGCTTGACTGCCTGCTTGACTACACAAAACACAATGAACAGATCCATGCAAAACATTGCCCTAAACTGGGTACACTCTATAGAAACAAAGAAGATCTCTCCCAAACTACTCGGCATCATCTCCTGACCAAAATGATTATCCCATCCTTTGACTAGGCTGATGCTGTGTATGGCACCACCTCAACCTCCTTATTAGCCAGACTGGACCCCCTCTACAATGCCTTTTGTTGCTTTGTCCTAGATGCCCCTCCCCACACACATCACTGTTCCCTTTTGTCATCCCTTTCCTTTACCCCTCTCCACCACTGATGTCTACTCCACTCCTCACTTATCATCTCGAAATATTGGTTTGGGTCCCTACCCTCCTAGCTCTCCTCACTTTTGTCTCCCTCCTCAGAGGTCTCCTACCCCCTTTGGTCTAGAAACACCCACACTTTTGCTCACTCAAAAGAATCACAATGAACTACTCTCAAACTGCAGCACTATACTCCCTGGAATGTCATAGCACTTTCGTTATTGTTCCCACCCTCTTCTACTTCCTTTTTACCCTTCTCTTTTTCCCCCCAGCTCCCCTCCCCTGAGCGCAATCCACTGCTCAACTATATGCATCTCCCCTCTCTCTCCTTGCCCCTCAATAACCCCCTGTAGCACTTCTTCCAATTACTCTAACTCTTCTCCTTGCTTTCAGTTTTCTTCCTCTCTGTACCTCGGTAATTTCCCACCTTATTGTCACCAATTTTCAGCACACCCTGTAAATTATTACAGTATGCTTATTATGGTATCCTGCATAACCTCACTGTACAAATTTCTAATATTGTGTTGACATTTTTTAACCCACCCTGTTTTGTTTCTTAACTTTGTACTGTACCTGTTTCAACATCTATTGTATTACAATTGTGTAACTTTTGACTGAAACTTCCCTGTTCCCTTTCCCCTGGGTCACACCTTGAAATGAGCTATGACTCAATGTGCTCTCCCAGTCAACAACTTTAAATAAATAAATGTTAGCTGAACAGCAAAAAAAATGATGTTGTCCATATACCTCCCACAGTTATGAGTTGGGTTAGGTGCAATTTATCTTACACCAGAAAAATTCTGGTGAAATGCTGATTTTGCCTTCACATAAGTTAGCAAACTTTCCATGAAAATTCCACAAAATTTCACCAAAACTGTTATTTCAGTTATTTCTATCAAATTTCAAACTGCACTACATTTGGTATGTTGACTTTACTAATGCCCACACAGACATGCAGTTTTAGATGTCTATCGTTAAAGTGACTGACTTACAAATCACCAAATATTTAACAATTTTAAAATTACATTTTGCAATTATGTAAACTGCAGAATTTTACATGTATTGGTCCAAACTGCACCACATTTATTACACTGACTTTAACAAGGTCCATACAGATGTGTACCTAGTTTCAGATCTCTATCTTTAAAGGTAACTGAGATATAAGTTTATAAACTTTTGGAAATTTTAAAATGACATTTTGTAAGTATGTAAACTACAGAATTGTAAGCCCCTATAACGTTTAAGCTAGAGAATGGAATATCAGCAATTTTGATAGGTTCTTTGACCTAAATAGTAGGCTTTCAGGCCACCCTATGGCCCAGCAGCATACAGTAGCATCATGCTGCCATGCTGATGACCTAGGTCTGGAAGCAAGCCGGAAGTCACGGTTGGTGACAGGCCATGGCTGAAACAGCAGTCAGTTGGCAGAGCATCTTGGTTGTAGAGGGTTGGCAGCAGGTTTCACTAACACAGCAACCCCTGTGGCTGGGCCAGGGTGTTTCCTCCTGCCATAGGGAAAGCTGTGACTGTGTGAGGCTGACAGAGGTACTGTCCCAACCAGGGGAGATGGGAGGGGAAAAAAAGGTAGCTAACTGAATGATGGCTTTTTTCAGCCTAATCAGGGTGTACCCCTCTGAACAGTGTATATTCCTGAGAGACAAGCTACCAGCTGGGAGAAAAACCTATGGAAAATAAAAGTCTGTGTGTCAGCTCTCAAATCTCATGCTTAAAGGCTAATGTCTTGCTTAAAGGCTGGCCAAATTACAAGCAGCCAAATATTCCAAAATAACATTAGTAATTAAAGTTGAATTTCATGAGCTTTTGTGAAATTGTAAAATTTTGTGATACTTTTGTCAATGCCATGTCCATGCATTTTGCAAAGTCATACATTTGAGTTGCCATTGTAGAGGGAGGAAAAGGCTGGGTAAACTGGCAATAAGGTAGCATTCACAGGAGGTCCCATAGTAAAAGTATAGTGGTGCCAAGTATCAGATCACCATCTTGAGTGATGGCCCATGAAGAACAGTCATGGAAATCACTGTGCACTAGCATGGATTCTTGCAATATGCCATGTAAGCACTAGAGCTCATTGACTTAATGACTTGTGGAATCACATTCGTGTCTAGTATTGTTCCTGTACAATGCCATCTGCTGACTCTTTAAAAAGCCTGTAGATAACAATGTATATATATTTTTTCTATTTGAAATAGTGGCACTGAGTGATGCCAAGCCTTACAACTAGTTGTGACTTAGGCCATTGTGACACAAGTATCTGTATATCTTTATTCATGAAGGAACATGATGCTGAGTGCAACTGTAGCAGGAGTGTTGAAGGGGTATTGCAGGGCCATGATGCTAGTTCAGTGAAAGTGATTCAGTGGTGATAAATGCTTTGTGAAAGTTAAATTCTACAAGTGGAATTCTAGTAGCATTACTTATTATGTGCCCATGAATATTTGAGCAGATTTTGCTAATTATTAATTTCTAAAGTATCAACAATCAATGTTAACCTACATTCATCCAGCTTAATTAGATGCAAGGACATATTTATTTTGGTATGCATGCCAAATCTTGAGAGTATACAAACAATAGTAGAGGAGTATAAACATCCAAATATTAATAAATTAGTAAATAAACTGTGACATTTTTAATGCCTTTAACTTACAATTTACATGACCAATTACCTCTCTATTTAGCAGTGTCTGATTCTTTCAAGAAAGTATGCATATAAGTTTTCAATTATCTAGCTCCAAAGGTGACTAAGTTGTAAGCGTAGAAATATTTTCTAAAATGGTCACATGAATAATAACTTGCCAGATTGGAACCTCTATATCTTCCCCTCTCCTCAAGCAAATGTCATGAAACTTGGAAATGTTTTAGGGCCTCTCTCACACAATGTGCGTGCCAAATTGCTGATCTCTAGCTAAAAGACTAATTGAGTTATGATCAGTAAAAAAATGTCAGAAAATTCTGAAAAATGTCACAGAATTGTATGAAAATGCTGTGATGTCAGAATGTGCTCATTTCACCCAACCCTAGCTATGAGTATAGTGGGTTTAGTCCATACTTTTGTCTCTTGCTGGAAGTGTGGTCTGTTTTGTCTTTGATGGGCATTTGAGAGAGCTGGGAGAATACTATAATATAGATCAGAGACTGTCTCCAAACTGTGTTTTATTTTAGGTAACAGCAATGAGACAGAGGGAATAAGAACTGGTGAGCAAGTCCAGATGACCCTGGTATAGATGGCCATTTCAGCCTGGAACTGCATTAGGCATCTCATCTCCCCTGCAATCAGAGGACTCTAAAGTACCCCAGACATTACAGAACCATGACTGACTATTAAGGATTCAGTCCTGCAACTAGGAGTTTTATCCAGTGACACATGGCAGAAGACAAACTCCTGTGCAGGACTGTGTTTGCTTGTTATGCCCAGGCAGAAGGACTAAGGAGTCCATCAGGCCCCACCCTTATGGATTATAAATAGGTTCCCTTTTTATTTACTTTTTTTTTGGGTTACTTGTTTTTATGGGGATATGGTACATGTGGCAAGCCACAGGATGCACTAGCAGTAACTACATCCCCAGTGAGATACCCACTGCAAAGAACAGAGAACTCTTGCCAAGACCTTAGGTGACTAAAGCTGGATGCACCCACTTTGGGATTTTGGGACTGCCAGGAGTGTGCAATTGTTGGTGGAGTACTGCAGTATAATGTTTTAACTGCTACCCATTACTCCTAGTTTCCCTATTCTCCCCTTGCATTTCACATCCTTTCCTTTTGAAGCTGTTTATTGTTTTGCATTATATTTCTGTATAATTTCTGTTACTGTGTTCATTTGTTGTGGGGAATAACTGTTTGGGACCAAATTACATAATATTTCCTGGAAGATAGTAGCCCTGAGTGTCAACAGCTAGGTACCCTTTTATTACTACCCCAAATGGAGGCATTGCATCAATATTAGATCTAAATGCCCAATATAGCACAACCTCAGCATTGGTGAGGCCGCATCTGGAGTACTGCACGCAATTGTGGTCACCACAGTGCAGAGAGGATATTGTGAGAATGGAGAGTGTTCAGCGCAGAGCGACAAGATCAGTGTTTGTATTAAAAAATCTGTCTTACAAGGAGAGACTAACTAAACTTAATTTATATTCCTTATATTATAGAAGACTAAGAGGAGACCTATGTATGATGTTTAGAATATCACAAGATGCTACATTAAGAGAAGATCTAAAAATGTCATATAGAACAGGCTGGTCTAGCACTCGTAAGCACTGCATGCAATTAGAATTGCCTAAATGGAATACTAATCTAAGGAAGCACTGGTTCACTGCAAGGGTGGTATCTGCATGGAATTGCTTGCTGATAAATGTGGTGGGGGAGTTCTAGTATGGACATGTTCAAGTCTAGACTTGACGGGCATCTATATGATAAGACTACTACGTTTTAAAACACCAAATGGCGAGCATTATGGACGAAAGTCCCGAAGCTTGACTTGACTTATGAAACCCTGGCTGGCCCCCTCAGAAAGTTGTGATAGGAGGAACCTGAGGGGGCACAGTGCAGATGGTACCACTGGCACCACTGGTATCACCTGTGCATCAACTGAGACTTTGTTCAAAAATAGCGCCACCCCATGTACCTACAGTTGGAAGATCAGTCGATGTGCTCCAACCTCCAGCATCAGTATGCAGTGAGTGCCATGACTAGATGTGCATCAGCCACTGGCAGATCACCATCCAGCAGCCCAGCAACAACATCCCCCAGGGTGACTTCATTGCTACCTAAGCAGTCATTTGCATCCATCCTGATGGGAATCTCATGAGTACTCAAGCTGCGCCTGTTTGGGGACAGTGATAGTTATCTCTGTTGGGGTAACAAATGCCAATTTGCCATCATTATTGAGATTACAGTTTGGATTCTTTTGCTGCTTTTGCTGCCATTCATAATCCACTAAGGAGTGGGGTTTTGCTCTTATTAACCTGACTGTGCACCAACGTAAGATCCCGGGCAACAATGATAACAGACCTACACATTCTAATCCATGGTATCTAGACAGCACTCTAGCAGGGGAAATACCCCAATTAACAACTAAAACATACAGTGTGGGACTGGAGGGTGTAGCAGAAGGCTTACGGTACAGGCAGCCCCATACCTTAGGAACAGGTGTACCGATAGGAGTACATTACAGTGCATGCCATTGGTGTTCCTAACCCCACTATTCCTCTCATGGGGTGAGGGTTTTTAAAAAATGTTTATTGTCATTTGTATTTTGTGTATTGTGTCCATTACTATGATTACCTGAGGATGTGAAACTGCAATGTGTAGAAGGTTTCCTGAAGTGAGGAAGTGGGTAGATACACATGCCAGGAAGAGGTACCATACTGTAACTTTGACTAGGCTTACTTTAATTCTCAGGCAGAGGCATCACGCCTATGATATTTAGGATACTAACCCCATTCATCAAGAAGTAAAACCTAGCCTCCCTCAACTTTTCTGGAAACTTGGAGGAGAGAGCATCACTGCCTGACAACTCAGCAACCTTATAGATAAGTGTGTGCAGAGTGACCAAGTAAATACAGTAGTTGCATAATACAAAAGATAACATAGAATTTGTTGGCAGAAAAACACTGGTAGGCCCATCTAGTCTGCCACATTTTGACTGTCAATTACTAAATCCTGGACCTTGTTTGGTCACAGGTGTCCCTCCCACCTTCCTTTTCCTGCATCCTTTATGCCCATGTGCCTATTCCATATATGCTTGATACTCCCCACAGTCTTCACCCCCACCAACTACACTGGCAGATTATAAACAGTGTCCACCACCCTTTCCATGAAGAAATATTTCTCATATCCCTCTTAAACTTCCCCTGCCTCAAGCTTCTTTGCATGCCTCCATGTTCTAGTACTCCTCTTCCACTGAAGCAGATTCCCCTATTGCACCTTTTCAATCAATCAATCAATCAATCAAAATCTGTATTTAACCAGGTGAGCACCATTGAGCAAAACTCATTTTCAAGATGGACCTGGGTATGATACAAGGTCAGTGTACAATACATTTACAAAAAATAAGTTCACAATAACTACAGAATTCAAAGTGAATAACAAAAACAGTAGCATGGTTAAACATGCAAGCAAGTTCAGAACATTTCAGTAGATGGAGACAATATATACACAAAGACCCAAGCAAAATTAACATAAGTACAAGGTTAATAGATTTCAGTGGATGGTAAACAATATATACAAAACAAGCTACAGCAAGTCCAGCAAAGCTAGGGAAATTCAGGAATTGGTGGGGTACCAGTCAGGACCAAAAGGAGGTGGGGGAGGAAGGATTGATTCAAGGCGGTATGGATGGAGATCAATGAAGGGAATAAAAGGGGCAACAGGTACAGAGAATACATGTCTCAACCAAGGAATAAGTGCAACTCCTGCCTTATAATATGAGAGGAAGGCAAGCATAGAGATGATAGATAGTTGTTAATGAAGGAGTGTCAGGCACAGAATCTACAGAATGGAAGTATAAAGGGAGTATTGCATGTCAGTGGGGATAGGAACCAAGTGACTAAGATGGTATGGAGAAGCCAGGCAAGATAAGGAGGGACTGCAACAGTAGGGGCAAATTAGGGATGAGGGAA
Organism: Neoceratodus forsteri; assembly: GCA_016271365.2. Lineage (NCBI taxonomy): Eukaryota > Metazoa > Chordata > Ceratodontiformes > Ceratodontidae > Neoceratodus > Neoceratodus forsteri. The sequence goes on from CM028138.1 coordinate 84,801,466, forward strand.
GCAATTGCAAGATTCCTTGTAGTATTTTTTCATCCTCATGAGGTAGTTATAGGTCTCAATCTTGTCCACTCTTGCTCTCCTGTCCTCTCCTCAAAGAGCACATCTTGAGCTCCACAGCCTCTCCTTTTACAGTTTCTTGTGCAACTGCTTCACCATTCTGATAGCCATCCTCTGGACAGCTTCACCCTGTCAATATCTTTGCAGAGGTGCAGCCTGCAGAGCTGAACACAGTGCTCTAGGTGGGGCATCACTAGCAAACAATATAGTGGCATCATCATTTCAAAGACAACGTTGTATTTTGGGAGGTACTGTACATCCAGGTAACACTGTGGTATATAAAATAACATTTTAAGGCATCTTTCATTTGTCAAACAAGGTGCACAATTTATTTTAAACAACCACATTATGCCACCAGCATTTCAAGTTTATGATTTCTTATGTCAAGTAGTTTGCAATGACTACTTGTACATCATTTACAATGTATTTCAGGTTCTAAAAGTGCACTGTTAGCTTATTAAGCTTTATCTTTACACTGATACTGTACATGGCAATCCATTACAAGCATATAGCTTAATAATTTTTTTATCTTTTCTCAGGGCAAACAGTGAATCATAGTCACCAGGAGCTCAATTTTCAAAAGCTTTAGAATGCCACAAGCCCTGGGTGTGCCAAACACATGGTGCATTGGGCTTGTGGCATTTCCCCGCCAGCAATCAGGATTCTCGATCCCGTGTGCCACTTGTCCCAAGCTAGTCCTTTTTCTGGGATCTGTGCCATATGGTTGGTGCAGCCACCATAAAAAGGGTATAGTGTCACAAATGCGCCTGACCGTGTCGAATTAGGCACATTGTACGCTGCTACAGTTGTCCATTGCAGCATCAGGTTTTATGCAGGTCTTATGCAAGCCCTGTGTCAACCTTTGAGAATCAAGCCACAAATGTTTCAGTATCTCATTGAGACATAATCATTATTGAAGATATAAATTATTTACTGATCAGAAAATGAAAAAAATGATAAAATAATTAACTTGATATTATGGCTATTAAGTAATCATGCAGTAAAATCATTAAAATATAGAGAATAATCACTAGTCACCTGTTGGTAACAAGCTGGTTAGTGCATTGAGAGGTTGCCTTGGTGACCGCAGTAACCTTGAGATCGAAGCTTGAGAGGTTCGGTCGCTGATGGCAACCTCGAGACATACTAACCGAGCTTGTTACCAAAAGGTGACTAGAGATTGTTTTTATAGTGTATGGTATTTTTGTTGTTTGTTTTTGTTTTAGGAGAGGATGCCAGCAGAACAGGAGCAGATGGCAGTTGGGGATCTTGTTGCTCTGTCCCCAACGCCTCACGCTGGTCCCTGTTGTGAGTCCTGCTTCCCGGCAGTGTTGCCGCTTGTTTGGTTATTTTTGTTAGTTCAGTCATCCACAATAGTACATCAGTTAATAATAAACACAGACAGCCAGAATTATACAACAAACAAAGCCATTATACCCCCAAGTATAGCACTAATGTAACCCCCTTGCAAATGGGGTTCCTAAAGCTTCTCGGAGCTCATTTCCATGCTCCATGCCTGGTTGGTGATCGCACAAAAGCCGTTTAAATGGGTAGCCAGTGAGCACTTTAAAAGCCTCTGTAAGCTGTCTCTTTAAGGGCTGCCTGTTGTAGTCATAATTAACTGAAATGGGGTTGTGTGGTTGTATGCCTGAGTCCCGCCCGGATGCTGAAAAAATAGCTCACGCCTGCCATCGCTAGTGGTGCAGAGGAAGCTCTATTGGAGGATGTAAATGTTTGCTGGAAATAACGTAAAGTGATAATGATAATGCAGCTGTTCTAACCTGCCTTCCTTTGCAGCAAGGACTGTTTTGATTGTCTTCTCCATTTTGGTCCAGAACTGCTGAATTGGACCAATCAGTGCCTTGGGACTTTACAGAGCCGACTGATCAATGGGAAAACCGCTTGTAATTTTGGAAAGGCATTATGGGCTATGGCGCTTTTTCACACCACTGAGAGCAGGAGAAGTTGACTGGCAGGTGCCGCCAGCCAATAGGAGTGGGTAGCGCCCGAACTGAAGGAAAAGCCCCTTGCTGCTGGGGGCAGATGCGTCGTGACTGAGGAGAAGAGAGGAGCTCTGTGCTTCTGTACAGGAGTAGTGTTCACGCGGGAAGCGTGTGAAGGCCTGAGGCGGCTGTTTTTTGCCTTTTGAGAATTCGGACTAAATCCGCCAGCGTGCAGTCGGAGGAGGCTGATGCCAGCCCAGCTATCTACCAGGCTCAACCTGAGAGGACTGGAGAGAATTGCTAAATCATGCTCGGTCCACCCGTGATATTGAAGCTGCCGTTTGTTGCCCGAGTTCTTCTGCAAGTTCATGAGAGCCTGAAAGCAGCTGCCTGGTATGGTACCCTCTGTTGTTTGCCATATAAATGTGTGAGGGGTGGTGAAATTCAGGCTCAGCCCTGCCAGTGTTGAAGGAATTGTTATTTGCTGAGTTGTGAGTACTGAATCAGGGTAGCTCCCTGCCAAGTATGCAAAAGTGGTTTCCAGTTGTATTATTATAATGCTGACTGCCTAATTAAACTTTCTTCCTATTCTACTCAGGATTGTAACGGTTATCTGTGTTAAGGGCCCCAACCAGCTGCCATGTTTGGACTAGCCATAGGGCTTGGGAACCAGGGACAGCAAATCTTAGGGTTAGCCTGTGCACAAAGCCCTAGGTAGATAATTATAGTATAAGCTAATTAACTTGATTTCCTCTTTCCTTGTTATCATTGCCCCTTTAATAAATCAGATTATTGTGTTTGCAACTATATCCTGGCTGGTTTGTGCATCCCTGGGAAACTGCTACATAGTGACTGTGATATAACTGTACCTTACTTTACAGGGGTCCCTGGAGTGAGCTGAGAGATACTACCCGAGGGGTAAGTGTACTGGTAAAAGAATTGTTGGTACCCGTGTGAGCCACTAGTGGGACAAAAGGGGTTGCAGTAACCCAGAGGGCTGTAACCGAGGCAGTCTTGACCAGTTAACCCCAACCTCTGGGTGGAGGTACCATTAACGGGATCTGGGCCCCCTCACCCTGTCTCAGTGGAGGCAGGCAGGGGGTAGTAGCCCTATGTAGTACCACTTCTGGGGGTTACAAATTGGAGGCACCACTGGGATTAGTGTCCCTAGTGGCCAAGGGGAAGCACATAAGAAATGGAAAAATGGAAGAGGATATGCTGGAAAAATTAAACTGGGACCCATCAAGACCATGGTACACAGACTGAAGGGGTGGGGTGAAGCCGAAGAGCTAGACTCCCAGAAGATTGTGTTATTGTTAGATGTGCCTTTGGGAACCCCTAACTGCTGACATCATTTCTGCTGCAGAGCGAAAATGTTTGGGCAAAGTGGAGGTAAAGGGGCGATAGCTGATTTGCTTGACCAGACGTTGCAGGTGTTACTTCTATGCAGTGTGGCCATCGACCCAGAGAAGGTACCTCCTGTGATTTATCCGGAGGTGCTTCACAGGGATGGAGGCTAATTCATATTCGAAGTGGGTCAGTCACTCCTGGGGGACCTCCTCAAATGAACAGTTTTTAAGACAAACTGCTTAAATTGTTGGCCGTGGAGGGGAGAACTACTCAGGAGCTGCTACAAGCCTTAGATTTATCTAGTGATGCTACCCCTCAGGGCTCCCCTGGCACCTCCCCTTGCCCACCCAAGAGTTCTGTGCTGGCTTCCCTGCCCCGGTGGTCCCACCCATACAGCTCGATTCCTACCGTAAGTTAAAACTTTTTCTGGTATGGAAGCCAGTGCCTCCAGGGAGGATGACCTGAGGCTTGATGGATTATGCCACCCTTTAGTCCAGGAATGGCAATGCTCTGAGGGGGAAAAAGGAAGAGGCTGATGGAGAGCTTGTGGGGTCCTGCTTTGAAGCCATTGGATTCTTCCGGGCCACCAGTCAGGAATCCACCGCTGCAGAGTATCTCTCTGCTTTAGAAGGGGTTTGGGAGTACAGAGACTGGTGAAGACTTATTATGGAAATTCAGGTCTGCTAAGCAGTGGAGAAATGAGAAACTGTCCACTTTTGTTACTAGAGTGGAGCAGGCCTTGCAGAAGGCCTATAGAAAAGGGGGAATCACTGCCGCAGCCCTGAATCAGGTCCGGTTAGAACATGTTTTAAAATCTGCCAGATTTTCTAGTGTAATACTGCTGAAACTTAAGTTACATGATCGGCAGGCCACCCCGCCTGAATATTGTTAATTAATGAGGGAAATTAGGGAGGTGGAGACTGATGAAGAGGGGTGGGAACCCTGTGTGGGGGTGGTAAACCCTAGTGGGACCCCTGAGCCTAACACCCCTGAGGAGACTGGCCTGTCCAGAGGGTCTGAGGGATCCCCAGATTTTCCAGGTACTGTGGGAATGCAAGTTATTTCCTCCGACCCCCACGTAGAGAGTGAGTTGAGGGCCGAGGTCAGGAATTTATGGGAACTGGTGAGGGACTTGAAGAAATCTACTATGTACCCTGTCAGGTCCAGGGCCCCTGAATCATGCAGAAACCCAAACCATGGCCAAAGAGAGCCCTCTCACCCCTCTCAGAGCCCCCCACAGATAAGGTGCCCCCCCACAAAATAGTGACCCCTGGGACCCCAAGTTCTGTTATCATTGAGGGGAAGATGGGCATTTCCAACCCGAGTGCCAGGGGCCGGAGAATTTAAGGAAAGTCAACAACAGACTGATCGCCCAACACCGCCAGGCCCAGTCTCAGGTCCCCAGGAAAAGTTTTGTGACTCAGGCCCATGCCCAGCCGGCTATCAATGCTGCACCCCTAACCGGTTTGATGTGGTCGGGCCTTCAATGGAGACCCCAGTGCGGGTAAATGGAGTTCCCACTTGAGCTGTATTAGACAGTGGCTCTCAGGTAACCATCATGTTTCAGGACTGGTACCAGGCACACTTACCTGAGGTGCCCCTGCAACCCTTGAATGGTCTACATGTGTGGGGATTGAGCGACAAGGCCTATCCGTATTTGGGATACATCCGAATCTGGTTATCTTTCTCTGCAACTGTGGCTGGGATGGAGGAGCAGGTGGAAACCCTAGTTTTAGTTTGCCCACCCACTGGACTGTATGATGGGGTGCCTTTGTTGACTGGGACGAATGCGCATATGTTCGGACGATTAGCCCAATTGTGCTCAGAAAAACAAGCATTCCAGACCGGGCGCGCTTTAAGCATACCTGTTGTGATTCAAAAGGCAAGTGCCACTCAGAAGAAGGTTTGTCCAGAGGAACCTGAAGGCCCGGTGGGGGTGGTGTGGAAAAAGGATCCAGCCCCAGTGATACTTGCACCGAATGCCCAATGTGTCCTGCATGGAGAAGTGTGACTAAAAACAGATGTTAAGAATAAGTTGTTGATGTTGGATGCACCTGTGGAGGGAAGATTACCTGAGGGACTGTTGGTCAAACTCAGCATCTTGCTGGCTAGAGCTCATGCTTATGTTAAGAGGGTGATGGTTCAAGTGCATAATGTGTCCGACAGAGAGAATCAAATAAGAAGGGGGTGCACCTTGGCAAGCGTACATTGTGCAGATACTGCAGTACTACCAAACAGCAAGGGTTCCAGGACAGATGATAGAGTTACTCCTGATTTGTTTGACTTTGGTGACTCCTCGCTGCCAGCTGAATGGAAACAAAGGGTCAGTGAGAGGCTTGCCAAGAGAGACCAGGTTTTCTCCCTGAAAGAGTGGGATGTGTACAAGGGGCTGAGCATCACATTCGGCTGCATGACGAAAGGCCTTTCTGAGAGAGATCCCGGCGCCTGGCCCCCGCTGATATAGATGATGTAAGGTGGCATCTGCAAGAGATGTTGGCTGCTGGTGTAATACAAGAGTCCAGGAGCCCCTATGCCTCCCCCATAGTAGTAGTAAGGAAAAAGAATGGGGCAGTTCGGATGTGTGTCGACTATCGCACTTTGAATCGGCGGACCATTCCGGACCAGTATACCATGCCATGCATACAGGATGCGTTGGATTGTTTAAATGGCAGCAAGTGGTTCTCTGTGTTGGATCTTCGCAGTGGATACTACCAGATCCTGATGGCCCCAGACGACCGAGAGAAGACTGCCTTCATTTGCCCCCTAGGCTTCTATGAGTTTGTTCGGATGCCTCAAGGGATTTCGGGTGCCCCAGCCACTTTTCAGCACTTGATGGAACGGGCTGTGGGGGACATGAATCTACTCGAGTGTCTGGTCTATTTAGATGACATTATAGTGTTTGGCCGATCATTGGAAGAACACGAGCAATGATTATTCAAGGTCTTGGATCGGTTGGAGGATTTCGGCCTCATGTTGTCTATCGACAAGTGTCAATTCTTCCAGACTTCTGTGAAATACGTGGGCCACATAGTGTCCACTGAGGGCATAGAGACTGACCCTAGCAAAGTGGAGGCGTTGACCACTTGGCCTCAACCCAGGAATTTGAAAGAGCTGCAATGATTCCTGGGGTTTTATGGATACTATAGGCGTGTTTGTTATGACTATTCGGTATTAGACTCGCCTCATCAACCTCAATCAGGGTATCCGCCCACGCACAAAAGGTATAAAGAAGGTTATGTCGCTCTGAGACAGAAAAGAAGTATTTCGGCCGAACGATGTGTTCGGGATCAGGACTGCTGAGTGTGAGAAACCTTCTATGACATCATATATCAACTTACCCATGCCCCAGTGCTGGCCTATGCTGACCCAGCCAAGCCATACATTCTTCATCGTGCCAGTCTACAAGGATTGGGGGCTGTGTAGTACCAGGAGCACTCGAATGGTTTGAGACCTGTAACGCTTACCAGCAGAAGCCTGACGCCTTCAGAAAAATTATCCAGTGCACAAACTAGAGTTCCTGGCTCTGAAGTGGGCCATTGTTGATCAGTTTCATGACTATTTGTATGGTGCCAAGATATCGGTAAAGACTGATAACAACCTCTGACTTATGTACAGACATCTGCCAAGTTGGATGCCACTGGCTCATAGGTGGCTCTCTGCCTGCCACCTACGACTATGCTGTGAGTGCAGGGCGGCCTGAACCATATAGATGCGGATGCTCTGTCTCGAGGCCTGTGCCATAGACTGATTGGGTCGAGGTTGTCCGAACTCGACATAGAGTTCTCTGCCAGAAATTTGACAAAGAGGAACAGGTGTCTCCTGACACGGTGGACTGTGTGGTGGATTGCTTGGGGCCATCCGAAAACTGCATACCTGCTGCCTACTGTCATTTCTCTGCATTAGACACTAGCTCCCTGCCCCAATTCAACAATGATAGTCTCCAACAGGCTCAATCCTGTGATCCTATGATAAAAATGGCTGTGGAGGCTTTGCAGGCCGGGAGGGATGTGTCCAAGTTATGTTCCACTGTTCTAAGGACTGCCTTGTTGTATAAAGAAGGGCCCAAATTGAAGCTGATTAACCAACTACTATACAGAGAGACTGTGAATAAGGAAGGCCGGGTAGACAAACAACAACTGGTGCTACCCTCAGCTTTTAGAGAACTGGTCTTAAGGTCCTTGCATAATCAAATGGGGCATCTCGGAATAGACCGAACACTTGATCTAGTATGGGTTTGATTTTACTGGCCGAAAATGAGTACGGATATAGAGCAATATGTCAAGACCTGTAGCCGCTGTTTGCAAAGGAAAGCTCTACCCCAGAGAGCTGGTCCCCTGGTCAACATTACCACTAGTGCCCCTATGGAACTGGTCTGTATTGATTTCTTGAGTCTAGAACCCGATCTGAAAAGTGTCAGTAACATATTGGTGGTCACTGATCATTTTACCTGGTATGCACAGACTTTCCCGACTAAGGATCAGAAAGCAACCACGGTGGCTAAGATACTTGTTGAAAACTTTTTTGTCCACTATGGGGCCCCGCAGCGGATCCATTCCGACCAGGGAAGGGACTTTGAGAGCTGGTTGATTAAAGAGATGCTGTCTTTGTTGGGGGTACAAAAGTCAAGAACCACCCCCTACCATCCTCAGGGAGATCCTCAGCCTGAAAGGTTTAACCGTACATTGCTTGACATGTTGGGCACATTGCAACCAAAAGACAAACCGAGATGGAGCCATCAGATTAGCACCCTAGTTCATGCTTACAACTGTGTAGAAAAGTGAGTGGCATACAAGTTTTCCCATACCGACTAATGTTCGGAGAGAGGCTAGATTGCCAGTGGATGTGTGTTTTGGGGTTTCCTGATGGGGTGCAAGCAGAGAACTATTGACAGTATAAACAGAAATTAAAGGCCCAATTAGACCATGCCTACTAACTGCCCAGACCATGGCTACTAAAGGAACCTGGCCAACAAGGAAAGATATGATAAGAAAGTAGAAAACAATGGAGCTAAAAGAAGGGGACAGAGTGTTACTGAGGAATCTGGGATTGCATGGGAAACATAAAATTGCTGACAGATGGCATCACCTTCCCCACATTGTTGTGGGAAAATTGACAGACTTGCCTGTATATAAAGTGCGGCCTGAAAACAATTCCAAAGATGTGAAAACTATACACAGGAATCATCTGCTGCCAATCGGGCAAATCCTGATTGAAGTGGAATCTCCAATTGCCTCCCTCCAGGCCTATGACTAGATTTGCTGCCAAGAAAAGCACCAAACCTGTTGATTCTTCAACGACCACCCAGAGGAGCTTCGCTCAACATCTCCAGAAGGAAATGATCAACCAGTGGTGCCAGAAGACGATGAAGATGATATTGAATACTATCCCTCTTATGAACTGTCAGTCATTTCGGTGCAATCCCCTTGTTAACTCTGGAGATGAGGTTGGGCCTTCCGGACTGTTTGAGCCCCACACTTTGTCTCTGGAACCAATGCCTCCAAAGGATGAGCTGGGTAGTAGCAAACCCAAGGTGTGGGGTCCTTGAGCTGGCTGAACTGTCTAGCCTGGCTGAATTATCTGACTTTTCAGAAGAAAAGAGTGAGGTGGGGGCACAAGCCAGTGATATGCCAGAACCGGAAGAATATTTTGAATGCCCTGATGGTTCCTCACTAGTATCTAAACCGCCGTCAGCTGAGCCCAGAGGGGTGGGTTCTGGGGTAGAAGGTCAGGCCTCCAATAGCACTATAAGCACTGGGCCCTTTTCCCCTGAAGAGATTCCCATTGCTACTGTCAATGAGACTGAATTGGAATCAGGGCCTGTTTCAGGGTCTCCAGAGACCCCTAGGCGATCCAGCCGAGAACTATGGCTGGTAATAAAGTTGAGTTATGAGTCTCTGGGTCAGCCAGTGGACTTGCCCTTAAATGTGGTCCACAAAGGGGTGTATGTGTCCCCGAGTTCCTTGCCTAAGTTAGCCTTGGGGGATAACTCCAGACTGTTAGTATTACCCTTTGAGTGTGGTGCCCCTTCTTTAGGTAACCTGACAGTAGCTGAAAGGGTGGGGTTTCCTCGGTCCCGATGTCATGAGCAGGTACTAATGACCTGAGTTAAAAAAAGGGAACAAGAGTTTGTGTGTATAATGTTGTATAAACCATAGTACATTGTGAATGTAATATTCATGCATGTAATGCAAAGTGTGATATAGTGTTAACTAAGATATTTGCCTTAGAGTAATTCAAGGGTAACTACTTGACGCAGACACCAAGTTTTTCCAGGCCATGGAGGGTGTAACCCCCTTGCAAATGGGGGTTCCTGAAAGCTTTCTCAGAGCTCGTTTCCATGCTCCATGCCTGGTTGATGATCGGCATAAAAGCCGTTTAAATGGGTAGCCAGTGAGCGCTTTTAAAAGCCTCTGTAAGCTGTCTCTTTAAGGGCTGCCTGTTGCAGTCATAATTAACTGAAATGGGGGGGTTGTGTGGTTGTATGCCCGAGTCCCGCCCGGGACGCTGAAAAATAGCTCACGTCTGCCATCGCTAGTGGTGCAGAGGGAGCTCTATTGGAGGATGTAAATGTTTGCTGGAAGTAACGTAAAGTGATAATGATAATGCAGCTGTTCTAACCTGCCTTCCTTTGCAGCAAGGACTGTTTCGATTGTCTTCTCCATTTTGGTCCAGAACTGCTGAATTGGACCAATCAGTGCCTTGGGACTTTACAGAGCCGACTGACCAATGGGAAAACCGCTTGTAATTTGGGAAAGGCATTATGGGCTATGGCGCTTTTTCGCACCACTGAGAGCAGGAGAAGTTGACTGGCAGGTGCCACCAGCCAATAGGAGCGGGTAGCGCCCGAACTGAAGGAAGAGCCCCTTGCTGCTGGGGCAGATGCATTGTGGCTGAGGAGAAGAGAGGAGCTCTGTGCTTCTGTGCAGGAGTAGTGTTCACGCGGGAAGCGCGGGAAGGCCTGAGGTGGCCGGTTTTTGCCTTTGAGAATCTGACTAAACCGCCGGCGCATGGGCGTGGGAGGAGGCTGGTGCCAGCCCAGCTACCTACCAGGCTCAACCTGAGAGGACTGGAGAGAATTACAACACAGCACCCGTCCACCGTGATGTTGAAGCCGCCGCTTGCTGCCTGAGTTCTTCTGCAAGTCTGCTGAGAGCCTGAAAGCAACTGCCTGGTATGGTACCCCTCTGTTATTTGCCATATAAATGTGTGAGGAGGCTGGGTGAAATTCAGATCAGCCCCTGCCAGTGTTGAAGGAATTGTTATTTGCTGGAGTTGTGAGTACTGAAACAGGGTAGCTCCTGCCAAGTATGCAAAAGTGGTTTCCAGTTGTATTATTATAATGCTGACTGCCCAATTAAACTTTCTTCCTATTCTGACTTGCTCAGTATTGTAACGGTTATCTGTGTTAAGGGCCCCAACCAGCTGCCACGTTTGGACAAGCCGTTAGGGCTTGGGTACCCAGGGACAGCAAATCTTAGGGTTAGGCCTGTGCACAGAGCCCTAAGTAGATAATTATAGTATAAGCTAATTAACTTGATTCCCCTTTCCTTGTTATCTGTGCCCCTTAATAAATCAGATTATTGTGTCTAACTACATCTCCTGGCTGGTTTATGTGCATGCCGAGGGAACTGCTACATAGTGACTGTGATATAACTGGCACCTTACTTTACAGGGGTCCCGGGTGAGCTGAGAGATACTGCCCGAGGTAAGTGTGTACTAGTAAAAAGAATTGTGTAGCACCAGTGTAGGCCACTAGTGGGATAAAGAGGGGTTGCAATGGCCAGAGGGGCTGTAACGAGGCAGTCTTGACCAGTATTAACCCCAACCTCTGGGAAGGCACCCATCAAGGATTCAGCCTCACCCCGTCTCCGTGGAGGCAGACAGGGTAGTAGCCCTAAGGGTAGTGCCCCCTGGGGGTTACACTAATGAATAATAAAAATGAAGTAAAAATAAGGGGAGGGGGAAAGATAATGAAAACAATCCTAGAAAGACTCACTACTTCAAGAAGAACCAATAAATCCCCTTGTTGTACAACCCAGCATGTTCACAAAGACCACAAGTGCCCTTGAACCCTATTCCCACTCCAGTTTTAGCTGCCATCATAAAATATTGCCAGATTTTTGATACTTAATTGTCCCTATTTGGGTAAGGAACATATTTTGGCTCTGTGGAGCCATGCCGTGCCAATCCCTTCCACTTCCTGGTACCTGCTGTAACTCCAATTTGCCCCCCGCACTATCACATTTGCTGATGTCACTATACAGACAGCGAGGGGGTGCACTACATAGAAATGAATGGGGCCAGTTTTCAGAGTCTGTTTTTGCTACTTCAGATGGCCATCATGGACACATCAAGGGCACTGCTCAGCTAACAAGGTCATTGTATTGTGTTATTCTGCTCTGCTTTTGAGCACTCATTTTCCCATGAGTTCAAGGAGCTGTGCCTCTTGCATTCAAGTTCACTATAGTCACAAGAAAAGAGACATTAAAAAATGGGAGTTCAAAAGCAGCTGAAAATATTGATGAAAACCTGGTGAGAGACATATTAAAAGGAGCGCAACTTTTATTTACTCCAAATGTAAAATAAAAATGCTAAAGCAGACTCCAAATTGGGGAAAAAGGTATAGTTCATAGAGATGCAGCAAAGTTAAATTCCGTCCGTGAAGTGGACTCAAAGTGGCCCACTTTGTGTTACCATCCTGCCACACAAAGTGCCCATTTTAAACCCTCCCCCATCACTTCATTGTAATTATGACTTGCGCTATTCAATCTGGCTCCTTACTACTTTAAGGTGGAGTGAGAATTACAGGCAGCCCACACACATCACATGGCTTACACAGTGTAGGTCACATGCTTCAGGCAGACAGACAGGAAGGGACTCAAACTTGAAAGAGGTTTCACTTTGCCTTGTAGTAGGAGAAAGAGGTTTGTATAGAGATACAGTGAAGTTTAATTCCACCAGCCAAAGTAGAGGAAAGTATATCACTTCATGTTACTTTATAGCTAAGCAAAGTGCCCATTGAAAGCCTACTTCACCACTTCATCTTGTAATGATGGTGATATTAACTTCACTTTGGTTGCTCACTCTACCTTTAAGGGTGGAATGAGAGTTTACAGGCAGCCTACACACATCACATGACTTACACAGCCTAGGTCACATGCTTCAGGCAGGCAGAAGTGAATCATGCTTAAAAGAGTTTCACTACAGCAGCAGCAGCCCCTGGCTCCAACAACACCTGGGTCCCCTCCCCACCTGTGTCTGGTCCTCCCTGCACCTCATTAGTGTGTGATTTCTTTACTACACTGCCTGGGGACAGCAGTGTAGTGAAATGTAATCTGTGGGGTGTGGAGTGCCCGTGGCACCAAAGGAACTCACCTGGCACAGGTGCTCAGCGCACCCACTCGTACAACCACCACCATGAACAGTGGCAGGCCAAGGTTGCAGAACAGGGCAGTAATGCACCTGCTGGCCATGCTGGGTAAGTGGGAGCAGCATGGCGTCCATCTGCACGTGGTGGTGGTGTGAAGCGAGAAAGGGGCATGGATTAAGCAGCTGGCTACTCCACCACCACAACCTGCAGGAGGTGACAGTGGCAACCCTGTCCAACTACCTGCCACACAGGCTGATTTGGGCCTGATGTGGAGTGTTGGAGGCTGTTAACCACCTCTTGGAAACTTTGAACAGCAGTTGGAATGAATTGAGGGCACCAGTTACAAGTTATGGGATACTTCAACTGCGGCTGTCCCACCAGCATGCTGATCATTAGTTTTATTCTGTCCTTGCACCCACCACCCTCTGTGTGAAAAAAAATAGGTCCTGATGCTGCCCCGATCCATCCCCCCACTATCTTCAAATTTTGGGCCCTTCCTCATGCACATCTCTTTTTCTGGATTATGCTACCCTCTTGTATGTTGTTGATTCACTTTTGGAACTTGATATTTTCTACCATGGCCCCTCCCCGGGTCATCATCTTCAACAGGAACCTTTACATCACAACCTTTTTGAGGAGAGAGGGATTTAATACCAACAGACCCAGACACAGCTACCTTTACTTTCTTTTTCTCTGGTTTCCAATCACTGTATCTTCAGAAACGAAAAAAATATATATATAACTGCTGTGATCCGTGAAGAATGTGATTTGTCTCGTACTGAGTGACTGGTGTGACATGACTAATGAACTGTACACAAATACCTATGGCTGTACTTCCCTGACCTGTACCACCCCAAATACCCTGACTTGAAAGCACATATTAATGAGTACAACGGTCAAGCCAAGATACTACAAAACAGGGTTACATGTAACCTACAACCCAAAAACTTACAGTTTTGTAATTCTTGCATCATCGTGACCATGAAGATGAAGAACGCGATTTGTATCGTGAGTGACTCATGATGATCGCCCTGACTTAAAAACACACATTAATGAGTACAATGTTTATGCCGAGATATGCACCACAAGGTGCTCTGAAGGGAAGTCAAATAAACAACTGTGACTTAAGTTACAGATGGAGATTAGGCTCTAAAGAGATGCACACGGACAGACAGAATAAGACTGCACTAACCACCTAAGAGATATAGATGCAGAGGCACATCAACACCTTAACCAGTGCTCACAAGTCACAAATCCAAATCTGGAAAAGAATACCTTTTGCCGGTTGGGGGGGGCAGTGAAGTGCAGTAACAGTCCACTACCAAAATACCACAAAGCAGTAAAAAATAATGCAGGTGCAGTGGATAGCAGGTTCACACTGCTGCAATTACTTTACAGCACAATAAAAGGTGTCTGATTTGATGGCACACATCGCACACACACTCACACACACTACAAGTAATGCGTAGCAAATTGAAAACCTTTAGTAATACAAATAAATGTTGTAAACAAACTAAAATTATACACTGCTGCACCACAACAATCAGCAAAAAAGTTAAAGAATTACTGAAAATATTATTGTGTATACATTAACACAGTTATACAAGAAAAATATAACCAAAACAGAAAGACTGCATTTTTCTCCCAGTTAATTTTCCTCCACCATAGATATCCCCCCAAAGAACACCTCAAGTGTCTGTCTGTACACAGACTGAATGTTCTAAATTAACATTCAAAATCCACGCACAAACAATAAACACTCTATGATGTGAGCACAGGAGGGTTTCCTACAATCAATGTAGTAAATTTTGAGAAACAAAAATCGCTCAAAACGGCTTTTTTAACAGCTTTTAGAGGGTTTCAGTTGCAGAGCACTGACAGCAAACTGTCTCCAGCTACCAGTATATGCATGCTACACAGAACTGAGGCTGTGTAGAACAATCTAGAGCTCATGTGACCTGCAATCCCATGAATCACTGCAAAATTCACATTGGAGCTTACAAACAAGGCAAAGTGATGCAAAGTTCATTGATTTCTATGTCCTTTGCCTTAAAATTGGTGCAGAACCAGTTGGAGGAAGGAAGAGTAACACAAAGTCATTGTTTTCAATGGACTTCATCTTCCTCCTTAAAGATGAAAAGTACTACACTTGCGTTGGATTACTTTGAATTCCACATTACTCCTGAATTGCTTCTCAGTAATTTTAGCCATTCACCCACCGCAAATAGTTCATAAAGGAGAACAAGCACCCTCTAAAACAGAATAAAATGGTATACAGTAGTCATAATGTCTCAAAATAACATGTGCTGCTATATTAATAAATTATGACATCAGCTATTTTTAATTTACCAGTTCATTTTATTATGAACTTTAAACATACTATTAAACAATTTCCAAGCTATTATCAAAAAGAATTAACACCAATTAAGACCAATAAAAATAATTAATCTTGGCTGGCCCGGTGGCACTGAGGGCTGGGCGCTGGATGCCACACCTCGGCGTCATGCCGGTGACCCGGGTTCGGGAATAAGCCCGGACCATCGGGGGTCGGCAGGGGTGAGAGAGGAATGAGCATCCACTGGACTGCTCTCCTCTCTCGGGGAGGGATCCAGGAGTAGCCTGGTGCAGCAGCGGCCCTCGGTGGAGACTGGTGACACTGCTATGCACTTGGGCTCATGCAGTAAGGGGACAACGTCAGACAGCTGCCTCAGATGTTGGTGCAAGCACCTATACTCGTGCTGTTTGGCATTGCATGTCTCATGTCGAGGGTAACCAGGAACATGGAAAACCGAGCGTCAAAGATCAGGCGATGGCACCTATCCACCATGCCCTACGCGCTCTCCATGGGCAGCCTTCGATTTCCAGGATCCACTCCTCATCCGATGACAGAGTCTGACTTGAAAGCGTGCCCGGGTAGATGGGGGCGACCCACCCCAGATAGGGTTAGCCAGGGGTGCTGCCATTGGAGAGGAGGGAGAGAGGAGGCTTAGCTCAGGGATCCTCAGGCGGGCAGGACAAGGCTAGGATGCCTGAGAGAGGACCCCGGGACCGTGACTGGAGGGAAAAAGAATTGACAAAAAAAAAAAAATTAATCTCATGATGAAACTACAATTCCAGGTGCTGTAAAGTACTTCACTTCCAATTTTGGTTCTCTCTGCACCCCTGGGTGTGCAGTTATGTTAGCCTAACTCACACCACAGAGTGTTTTATTGCTTTCATAACTTTCCAGTTACTTAATTACAGCACTCTAATTAGCAATTACCTAGTAACAATTATTAAAACTGTAACTAAAGAAAAGTATGCATTACACTGTGTGTCTGTTCATCCTTCTATATTATAAAAAGAACAACACAGGATAGGTCTATACACATGGGAAAATCTCAGCTCTGAGGCTGCGGAGGTTGATTAATACCAGGCTTGTGGCTTATATCACCTTGTTAGCCCCTAGCATGAAATATTCTCTCCATAAACCAGTCCTTCTGTATTATTTATACTATTTATTTATTCAATTTGTTACTGGGATAAGAACCCTAGAGCATCAAATGCCCATTTTCAAGATGGACCCGGGAGTGGATACAACAGAAAAATACAAGACAAGCCATAATTACAAGTACAATGTATAAATACAATGAGGTAAAACAGTTACATTTAAACAATATCATAAAATGTCTTTTCAAAGCACACTTAAACCTAAAATAGGATACTATTCGATTGACGTCAGTGGGCAAGGAGTTCCAATCAACAACAGAGTTGTACCAAAAACTTTGTTGACCAGTAGGTGTATGATAATGTGGGAGTCTGGCTTTACCACTTTCAGAAGACCTAGTTACAGATCCTGCAGAATGAAGAATTAATCCTTTTTTTGTCATTGATTTATACTCCTCCTGTGGAGCTGCTCCTACCTCCAGAGGGAGTGCCAGTCTCATCCCTGGCGTCCACCATCGGCGCTGACCAATACCCCCAGGACTTGCCTCCAGGTGGGGCCAGCGAGTTCCCCAACACCAACCAGAGACCGGATCTAGTGTGACCAGTGCCATGGCTGGCCAGGAGTGGAGCCTGTGAGGTGCCCTCCATCATTCACTGTGGCAATCATTTCCTCCATTTTTCTCCATTTCAGGAGATGAGGTGTGCAATGATGCCCACGAGAGAGCATGCACGCATCTACACATGCTTCTCCAAGCATCTTCCCCATCTCCTCCCCCTTCCTGCAGCATTGGAGCACTGTCCCCAGCCTCTGCTTGGGGCCAGTCAGACACCAACCACTGGTGACCCCCCCCATCCGGAGGAGGAGAGCAGTCCATTGGATGCTCAATCCTTTTCTCCCCTGCCGACCCCCAGCAGCCCGTGCTCATTCTCGAACATCGGTCACTAGCATGGCATGAGGTAAGGCATCCAGTGCCTCAACCCTCAGTGCCACCAGGCCAAATTAATACATTTTTAAAGTGGAAAGTGATAGGCCCTCTACTGAACCTCTAAAGAGTAAGAAGTCTGACATAAGCAGGAAAATCAATTCAAGTTTAAATAAAGATAACAATGATGTGTGTAACGTGGGTCAAGAGTAATAAACCGAAAAACATGATTATGGACTATTTCAACCCTTGTAAGAGTGTTTTTGTTAGCAGTAGAATAAATGGGCAAACCAAAATCAATAAGGGATAATAACATAGTTTGAACTAAACTTCTGTCCTTCTAAACTGCTTCTATTCTTCGCACCTCTCTACAATCACTACCTCTGCCTGCCACCACCCTCCCCCTCCCCATATCTACCCCTGCCTCTCTCCCTAGCCCTGGTCCACCACCTTCCTCTCTTACTCTCCTTTAACTCCCTTCCTCTCTCCCTTTTCTAATCTGCTCACCCCACCCACTGTTGCACTTGTTCCCTGATCCTTGCCTCCCACCCACCCTCCTCCTTCTACCTCCCTCCCAGTTACCCTCTACACCCACTCTCTTCCACTTTCCTATGCTACCTGCCACAATTGGCAGCTACTCAGTTTTTTCCACTCTACCTTTCCCTTTGACAGTGCCTTTCTGGCAGCTTTAATTCATGTAAATATTGCTTGTTGTGACTCATCATTCTTAAATGTATGCCTGATTGTGTTGTTCTAACTGTTATTTATATTACCTGTAGCTTTTAGACCATGTATACCCTGTACAGAATTTTGTATTCAGACTGCTTGCCTGTTAATCTCACACAAACTGTACTTCTATTCTTTGTATACTGACATGGAACCTTTGTAAAAGAGCCATTGGCTCAAAGGTATTTATCCGAAATTCTAGTAAATAAATAAACCTTTTGAGAATGTAAAGCTAAGCAATTTCTAACTTTGTGAAGTAATCCCTGTCTAATATGGATCTTCTTTATCAAAGAATTAATATGATTAACATAAGATAATGACCTAACATAAATCCCAAGTATTTAAAAAACCTTTTCAATTATTTTATTATGGATATCCTTAATACCAAAGCTGAGTGACCCAAAGGCTGTTTACTAACAGAATCAAAAAGCATATATGTGGTCTTATCCACATTCAGTATTAATTTGTTTGTGGTCAGCCACTTCAGTAACAGTGAAAAATAATTCTCATCCAGAATCATAAGAGAAGAAATAAAAGAATGTTTAGCATATAAGACAATATTATCAGCATACAGAAGTATATGAGTCCTGGAAACAATCAAAGGTAAATCATTTATGAACAACTTGAACAGGATAGGACCCAGTATCAATCGTTGAAGTAGTCCAATCTTTACATCCAAGAAAGCTGAAGTTGTAGATCCAAAGGCCATACAGTACTTTGTTCTTGACTAATTGAATAAGTTGAGGACCAGGAGACCACAGTATCAGATAGGCCCAATAATCTAAGCTTAAAAGCAAAAGACTGTGATCAATTAGATCAAAGGCCTTTAATAGAGCTAAAGATTGAGCTACAGCCAACTCCCCACTGCCCAAAGCACCATGCACAAAGTCCGTTTGTTCAGTCAAGGCTGATAGGGTACTATGCCCAGATCTAAAAGCGTGTTGATGGGGTGACAAAATATTCTGCTGATAAAGATAACCTTTCAACTAGTCCAACATAATCCTTTCAGGGACCTTGGACAAAGGGGACACCAAAGAAACTGGCCTGTAGTTCTTCCTCCCTCCCTTCTTCCTTTTCAAGGACATAAGGGAACCTAGGGAAACATATAATTATCAAGTTTTTCCTCCCTGATAACCACTACATAGGACTATCAATTCTGAAAGTGAAAACAGACTGTTTAATAAAAATATTGTACTACATTGGCACATTCAAATAACTTATGATGTCAGGACAAGTATGACGTTTCATTTAAAAGATTATAATATGTTTTTTCATACAGTCATTACAGACCAATGCTCATGTGACTTGTTTGAAATATAAAATTACTGTTTCATTCACCTGGATAATAGTCATGATATTTATATTTTCTGTAATAGCCTTTTAAGAAAACTTCCTTTTAAGAGTTATCGCTGATATATTTTAGACATCTTTTAATAAATGCTGGTGGCATTTCATGGCAGCCACACCTCAGAGATTGGTAAACAGGGTTTGCCATCACTATGATAACAATTTTACCACAACCAACACTACAGCGACAACAATACCAGGTCACTGTAGTGTCAGCACCGAACCCCAGCACTGCTTTCTGGGGGTATTACACCCCCTCCCTAAAGCAACTCTGACTAGGAGTTGATTCATTTAATATTGAGGGTACAGGGGACAGAGCCCCCCACATGGAGGGTTTAGGGGCAAATCTCCCTGAAGAAAACACAGTCTGAAGTAACTCCCTTAATGCCAAATGGAGTCCTTCACATATTTGGGACTGTCTAGTACAGTATGCCCTGCAAGCTTATTGGTCCACATGGGGACCAATGGGCTTACAGCCCATACTGTACCTGTCATCGGGGTGGCCGGCATGCAGGTGGTTGCAACTGCCTGCCGATGGCGGGAGTAGGGTGGGCACGGGGTCTGTGTGGGTGGGAGGCGGGGGTGCCACTGGATCACCATGGGATGTGTTTTACAGGGATATACCATGATCACAGAAATGGGCGGGGGTTCAACTAGACTACCAGGAGATTACTGTCAGACATCTACCGGTGTTGGGGAAATGGGCGGGGTTCCACTAGCCCACCAGGGATGATTGTTTAGTACAGTGATCAGGGCCTGGGGACTTGGGGGAGGTGCACTAGACTGCCAGGGATTGTGCGCTCTGCTATGGGGCGGGGGATGCCCCAGGATCCCCAATGCACATGTCATGCTGTGCAGGTTGCCAGGCACAAGTTGCCCTGCTGCCCTGTGTAAGGCATGCAAATGGGGCCATAATGTCATGCAAATGGCCCCACTTGAGCCTTGCATATATTATGGCCTCATTTGCATGCCTCCCACTGCATATTGCAGGTGATGTACCTAGCACAACTGCACTTGCACTGGTGCATCCCCGTGCTCCCGATCTGTGGCTTGCACCTGGAGCAGTGCCACTGCACCATGCGCAGTGCATGCACTGCCCTTGCCATATTCAACGGTGCTGCACCATGGTGCAACACCGTTGAATATCACCTGGCCCTGGCACTGGTGCATCCCAGTTGCACTGCGCCCAGGCTTGTACCACTGCCTGGTGCAGTCTGAATATCCTGGCCACAGTTTATAACTTAGGCAATCATAAGTGAACTGTATTCTTGTCCTTTACTATGTTTGCTGTGGTTGTGCACAAAATGTTTTGTCACCAGTAAACGGAACTGCGGAAAATGCACTGCTGAGCCTACTGCACCAAAATACAAGGATGTCAGCAGTTCAAATCAGTGACCACACACTGTGGACATCACACCAATTGCTGCTTGCTGGAAGTAAACTTTGTGTACTTCAAAGGACCGAGTCACTCCAACCAGAGGGCTTTGGTCCCTTGATTTGCATGAAACTGGTCAGCAAACTGCTGATTGGCTTTCAATGTCATGAGTCTATCTGTCTGCCTGCTGCTTCTTTCCCCCATCCCCTCCAGATGGCTCACTCCCCCCACCCATCCTTCCCATCTTTATAAATATTTACTTCTGTCATTCTACAAATTATTGTGTGTTTAGTTAATGTTGTTAGAAATCAATCCCTTTGGCTATAATTTCAGTGTCACACCACATCTTTGCCTTTAGTTTCTCCTCAGCCCTCTATGCCCCACACATCAGGTCCACACCCCCACCACAGCCCAGTCAGCAGCTGCACATGCACTGATGCCACATGGCATTTCAGCAAAAATCAACCTTTTAAAAATGGTTTGATGTGCATATATATCCTTCATCTGGATCTCCCACTGTTCTATATGGTCTCAGCACCACAGCAGTTTCAGCTCCCACTTTGGAGATCCTGGTCATCTATGGTGATGTTTAGTTTCGCACTGCTGGGGCACCAGGCGGGACCTGGGTGTAATCTGCCATCATTGAACTGAGCAGCGGCTGGTAATTAAATTCTTGCAAGGAGTCTGCTGTTTCAATGGCTGCTAGTAGTAGCCCAACTATCTAGTTCAGTTCTCAGTACCCTATTATCCATTCAGTCGTCGACTGGAAATTTCCACTTCATCCCTAATCTGCTTCAGCACAGTGCATGCTGAGCCTCAGCTGATTCACAGCTGTGGCAGCAATGTGATTGCACCGGCATGAGGTGGAGAACTTAAGACACTTGGCTGTGTAACTTGCTGGTACTGTACAGTCTTATGGGTTCTTGACAGCCTCTCAGCCTTTCACTACCCAAATGTGTGAGAATGTTTCTGTTTACTGACAGGAGGTAATAAATGAGCTGGAGATCATTTCCAGTGGCGTCCCATTAAAGCAAAGATACTGTTCGTAAAAAAATTGCAATACATATAACAATAAAAGCATATAAGAAAAACATACAAATATATTAAACAAATTCTGGCCGGAGTCAGTAGGGCTGAAGGTAAGGAAGTAGGGGTAAATAAGGAAAATGTGTTTTTTTTTAAATGTTTACACCAACTTTGCAACATAGCCTTGTTAAGACCCTGCCTCATGAAGAAGGGACAGAGAATATGTTCAACTCCTGGTCTAAAACTGATTTTGCGCAGGGACTGCGAAATCAACTTTCAAGATGTAAAAACTAATTTTGGGCAGGAGTTGAAAAATGACAGCTGTCACATTCATGCGGTACTGTAAAGAAATGGCTATGCTGAAAATTTGGGATACAGTTATAGAAAATTTCCAGAGTTAAGAGCCTGTGTTCAC
This sequence comes from Neoceratodus forsteri, assembly GCA_016271365.2. Lineage (NCBI taxonomy): Eukaryota > Metazoa > Chordata > Ceratodontiformes > Ceratodontidae > Neoceratodus > Neoceratodus forsteri. The sequence goes on from CM028138.1 coordinate 84,823,424, forward strand.
AAAATTCAACACAGGCTTATAACTGTAGTGTTTTTTAATATTTGCACACCAAATTTTCAACATAGCCTTCTTATGACCCCACCTCATGAACAAGGACAGAGAAAATGTTCAACTCCTGTCTGAAAGGTGATTTCACGCAAGCACCAAAAAAATCACCTTTTGGGACAGATCTGTCTAATGACAGTGCCATTGTTCATGAGGTGGGGTTCCAAAGAAGGCATGTTGAAAATTTGGGGCCAAAATATGCAAACATGGCCAAGTTATGGCACTAAGTTCTTATGACCCCATCTCATGAACAAAGGCAGAGAAAATGTTCAGCTCCTGGCCAAAAGGTGATTTCATGTAGGAACCACAAAATCACCTTTCAGAATGTTAAAAAAAATTCTGGGGCACTGTTGAGCCACCTAGCAAGATGGCCACCTAAATCGATCAAGCCATCCTATACGGGACCCTAAAAGCTAAAATATTCAGATCCTGACCACTCCTCTTCACAACTGCAGCGGGAGGAGGTTATGAAGATCCACCGAACCGGCTTTCTGCCCAATGAGGGAAGCATACGGGGCTGCTGGAACAGCAAGGTGAGGAGTGCAGGCCAATTCATGCTGAGGGGAGAGACCTGCGATATCCTGTAGAAGGCACCCTGCGGCTGAGACAAACCCTGCTGGCATTCTAGTGAACTCGACTCCGTTAACTGCTCGGCACTTCATTACCTGCCTATTGCATCCCTCCTGGTTGGCTGGCTGAGTGCTATCTTCGGGTATGCCGCATTGTTGGAAGAACGGTAATTGACGGCCTTTTGTGAAACCATGAGCACCTAAAATCCGACCACCACAGGGCACAAATTCACCTCGAGGACTTTACACTGGGACAGTCAGCAGGCCGCACTGCTACAAGGCCTGCGGGTTGACCTCTCTACTTGCACCTGAAGAAGCACAGGTTCCAGTCGTGGATTCACCCCAGCTACAGCAAAGATGCTTGAGGCGCTAGTGCATATGGACAGTATAAGCAGTGCTCTTATGGGGACGTGGTAGATGTTCCAAGTTTTGGAGGACTGCATGCTGCCTTAGAGCAGCAACACTGAAGACCTAGAATGACAGTACCCAAAGCTACAATATGTCTCACTTGCACAAACAAGATATTAAAATTTAAAAGCTATGAGAGAGAGAGAGCAGAAGACCAGGAGAATAGAGGGTGCAGGAACAATATTTGCATTTTGGGGGGTTCCTGAAGGGGTGGAAGGCAACAACATGGTGAAGTTTCTAATGGACTTTATCCCCAGGCTGTTGGGGGACAGATGGAGAGGGCCCATTGAGGTGGAAAGGGTGCACAGAGCTGGAGGCAAAGCTGCAGCACCAGGCTCCCCACCCTGACCAGGTATCGCATACCTGCTGTGCTACTCAGTCAAGGAACAAACCTTGCGGGTTGCTAGGAAGTATGGAGACCTTCACTGGAGAGGGGTACATATTTCTTTCTACAGAGACTATTCCAAAGAAGTTGCTGCCAAGCACAAAGCCTTCATCCCCATTAAACATAAACTTAGAGACCTGGGTTTTCACTACTGCTTTAAGGGCCTGGCCAGCCTACATGTGATGAAAGATGGTAAGGAATGTTTGGCAAACTCACTACAGGACATCGATTTCTGGGCCAAGCAGCTCTGGCCCACCACTAATATCTGAACCACATCTCCCAGAAGCCTTTGGTCACCCACAGGCCCTTCTGCATCTCACAGGAACAACAGGGGTAGGACTCGTTCTCCAAGGGAACAAAAAAGTAGAGACACTAGTCTGCCAAATAAGTCCCCCAACTACTCTGGAAGCAACAGTGAACCCTCAGGGGCTGCAACAGGGGACCATCAACTTGCCACCTCCTCTCAGGCAGCTCAAGGGAGGTGCAGCGATGACCTGAAATGATCCCCAATGGCTCAATGAGAAAAAGCTAGGCACAGATCTAGAAGCTACAGCTGGAACCACTCTGGAGCCATGACCTTTCCTCTTTCACCTCCGGCTAAGTTTCCTAAGGAAGATTCCCCTAGTGAAGAAGATGATGCAGATGCACTAGCCAACCTTCTGGACTCTTTGAGAGACACTTCTGCCCCGCCTGCCTGGGTGGACACAGTGGATAATGTCACTGGGGATACTGCAACAGAAGAGGACCCATTGCACCTTGCCATGCACATTAAACCTGGACTTAGATCCTTTGTGGAAGTAGCAGCCTCTCATCCAACCCTGGTAAAGAATGAACTGTTGCCCACTACCAAAATCCTAGAGGGGTGAATGTATCCTGCCAGGCCACCAGCCCTGTCTCAAAGGCGCTTGGACTCTAAGTGGATTTGCATTTCACTTACCCTACATAGTTTATACTGTATTTTAAAGAGTTCTGGATAATAGTTTTCACTCTTGGGAAAGGTTCATGGTGGCCCCAACACCTGAGGGACCCCCATGGGGTGATGAGACTGCCACCTCTCAGTTTCAGACCAGCCCACACAGCAGAAGATTAGGATGGGCCAGGATCTGAGGATTAGGTGGGTAAGCAGGGATGGAAAACCACTGCATTTTCGCCCTGCCGTTCACCCCTCCCTCTACAGAGCAACCTGCCTACAAGCAGCTGTCTGTATTTAGGCAAAGGGGACCCCTGCAGACACCTACTACAGCTTGGGTCTCCATATTCTAACATTCCACCTCATCTCTTCTACCTCAGCATCTCTCCCTTTCACGTGTTAGAGAGGCTATGGGGGTACTAGGACCCCCAGACCATTTTCATTAGCATCATCTGGCTACCCATCCTATTACCAGTAAGCTAATCCCAGCTCCCTTGGCACTTTTTGATGTTCTCCAGTCAGAATGGTTAGACTTGTTAATTAGTTAGCCCTATGTCATAACACTTCACAACTATGCAAAGGTATTCCCTCAAGCATCTTGGTTCGGAGGAGATTCCTCCCACCCCACCCCCGGCTTGCACCCTGAGATATACCTGATGGAGGGATCCATGTTTCCACTTCAATCAAGTCCAGGGTGGGATGGGTTCTCTTATTGCAAGACAGTCACTCTCCTCCATTGGGCACCAGGTTAGTGTGGCAGAGACTCATTAAATCTGTGGTCTCGCTTCATGCATACCCTCCAGTGCCTATCTTGAATCCACAACATTTCTGTGTTAATAGGTACTGCCCTCAGCGCGGTATGATTTGATTGTCCAGTGTTACTTATATTATTCCTAATAGGACCTGATTAGTAGCCTTATTCCCTCCTCCCCCTTATCTGGGGAAGTGGTAGGCTCGTCTGATCTTTGCTTCACCGGTCCGCTTTATTCTTGGAACCAGTTAATTACATTTAATTTATTTTTTGTGCATTGTGTTATACTGCATTTGACACACAACTAATGTTATTGTGTTTCTTTGCTTGTTGTTTATTATCTCCTGTAAAGCTGCACCTAATCTACACCGATTTCCCTATTTCAGTGTAGTACCAGGATGCAGCTAGTCTCCCTGCCAGGTAGGACTCTGCCCTCACGGGCAGCTTCTCTGTAGTTTTGCAGCATAACCAGCTTGAGGTAAATGGAAGCAAGTGGTAGGAGCTGGTCACCATTACTGACTCAATGCATCAAGGGTGGACATGCATCTCATGGAATGTTAAGGGCCTCAACCATCCAACTAAAAGGACTAAAGTGCTACAACACCTTAAGTCACTTCATTTGGATGTAGCCCTTCTCCAGGAGACACACCTCACAGCCAGGACAGTGACATGGCTCTGGAAGCTTTGGGTAGGGAAAGTGCTCCACAGCTCTGCCTCGTCCAAACCAAGAGGGGTAGCTATCTTATTGAGCAAGGCATGCCCTTGGGTCTAAGATGGGATTAAAACTGACTTACAGGGACAATGGGTGGCAGCATGTTTTGCCTTTCCAGGAGGAAAGCTACAGTAGTGGTGGGGAACATATATGCTCCCAACCAGAACTCAGAAGATTTCTTTCTACAGATCAACCATGCCATGGCTGAGCTTAAGAAGGAGGACAATAGCATCCCAGTACTGACTGGGGGAGACTTCAATCTGGTGGAAGATATCTTCCTAGATAAAACTCAGCCCACTCCCAAAGCCCACCCAAAGGCCAAGGCGGTGCTTGTGGAAATGCAGGAGGAATGGGGCTTATGCGACCCTTGGTGCAGAAATCATCCCTTGGGAACGGACTATACCTTCTTCTCACTGGTGCATGCCACATATAGCCACATTGACTTCTGGCTGGTTGATTGAGCAGCTGCCTAAGGTATCTACAACACCACTATAGAGACCATACTTATCTCAGACCATGCTTCTATCTCCATATGCTAACTGCTCCCTGGGAATACATGTTGCTCGCCCCAGTGGAGGTGCAACCCTCTCCTATTGAAAGATCCAGCCTTTTGCACCCAAATGGTGGAGGAAGTTAAGGGGTACTTCCAAACCAATTCTATTGGTAAAGTGGACCCAGCAATTGATTGGGAAGCCTTTAAAGCTGTTCTGCGTGGGCATACCATAGCCTACACTGCAACGCAGAACAGGAAAAGGCATGAGGAAGTAGAGCTACTCCACCAGCAGCTTAAATTATTGGAAGATCAGTTCAAAAAGTCCCCTAACCCCACTTTACACTTACTACCCACCATTATGGGGCTGAAATACAAGATCAACATGATCCTCCAATGTAAAGCCAAATGGCACCTCATGCAATCCAAGCATAAGTTCTGGGAGGGTGGAGGCAAGGGAGTTAAACTCCTAGCTTATCAGCTTATAAAGCAGGAGGCTTCTTCCCAAATCCATGCCCTACAAGACAGCTCAGGAAGGGTGGTCGTGGATCCTAGCCTCATTAACACTACAATGAGGGGAATTCTATCTCCATCTGTACAGTTCTAGACCCCCTCATTCAGAGCAGGAATGGGCACAGGATTTGCATACCTTCCTGGACACCACTCACATTCTGCAGCTCACAAAGGCAGACAGAAATATGCTGGATGCTGACATCTCGGTCTCTGAGCTTAAAGCGGCCCTTTCTCAGCTGGCGAAAGGCAAAGCACCCGGTCCTGATGGGATGACAGTGGAACTTTATCAGATGCTGCAGGATGAGATTGCACTACCTCTCCTGGAAGCCCTTCAGCAGGCTCAGCAGAAAGGGATGCTTCCACTGACAATGGGGGATGTGATTATCACACTGCTTCTGAAGAAATATAATGACCCTTTGGACTGCACTAACTTTTGCCTCATCTCTATAATTCCAGTAGATACCAAGATCATGGTGAAAATCCCGGCTAATAGGCTAGAAAAGGTACTTCCTTCTCTTATCCATCCATCTCAGACCAGATTCACCAGGCCTAAGTGTGGAGCAGACAACCTCCACATAGTCCTCAACCTGAAGTGGTAAGTGGCCCAATCCGAGGCACCCATGGCAGCCCTTGCAGTTGACTTTTCCATAGCATTCAATTCCGTTGAATGGAGCTACCTTCATCATGTATTAGAGGCCTATGGGTTTGGAGGGTTCTTCAGGGGGTGGATTGTTATGTTATACGCCGCACCCATAGCTAGAATACTCACCAGCAAACACATTTCCTCTCCCTTTCAGCTGGAACGAGGACCACGACAGTGCTGCCCACTGTCGCCTTTGCTCTTTTTACTAGCCCTGGACCCCCTAACAAGAAGACTTGTGGCAGACCCAGGGATACAGGGATCGAGGTAGGCAACAAATCTTACCTAGTCAGTGCTTCATGAGACAACTAGCTTCTCACCATCACCAATCCAGGCAAACGTTACCCGCTTATAGTCCACTCTCGTGTAATTTTCATCCTTCTCAGGCTCACAGAAAACAAGAAGAAAACCACTCTATCCCCTTAATCTGGCCTGCAAAGGACTGCCAAACCAGCTCAGAGTTGGTGTGGACGCCTCAGGGTTTCATCTACCTCGGTGTGGTAATCCCAACATCCTGGAAAGACTTGGTGGAAGTGAACTTTAATCCCTTGTTAGGCTCCATCAATGCTGAATTTCACCAGTGGAAATTATTAAAGCTCTCACTGAGAGGCAAGGTGGAAGCCATTAGAATATTTACTCTTCCCAAGATCTCCTACCTCTTTCTTAATCTCCCAGTGTGAGTCCCTCCTAAGGTCTTCACAACAATAGATAAGTTCACAACAAAACTACTCTGGGAAGGGAAGTCCCCCAGTTTTGGGAAATCAAAGCTCGGGGCACACTAGACCAAAGGGGAGGTCTAGGGATGCCCTAATTCTTAGGATATTCTCTGGCATACAGGATGGCTCAGGCCACCAAGTGGCTTTTACCATCTGGCAAGTATACACCACTCTAGGTGCCGATAGAGACTGACCTTGCAGGGGGTCACTGGCTGGGAGCACTGCTGCAGGCCTCAAAGCCCCCAAAAGACACAAGCAGACCAATCGTGGCTGAGACCTGGAGAGCATAGCAGTCTGGTCTTTCAATTTCCCACACTCCAAAGGGGACTTGGTCCCCACCCTTCATACTATTTAGATTATGGGACAACCTCACCCTACTAACTGGAATGGTGCTGATTCATTGGCCCTCCTGGGAGAGGAAGGGAATATCGGTTGTGGGTGACTTATGTGTCCCCCTCCTCTGAGGTACTAATGCCCTTTCAACAGATTCAATAATGTTACTCTCTACCTAAACAAGACTTTTGGAGGTTCTTGCAGCTTCAAGATGCATTGAAGTCTCTCTGACAATCCATGACTGAGACACCCCAATGGGAGTGGGTCCGTATCCTTCTTGTACCTGGGAAACAGAAGGGCCTACTGCAGCCTTCTACAAGGTACTACAGGACATATGCCCACCCATCCTGGAACACTGCAGGACTCTCTGGCAACAAGAACTAAACATAACGATCCACCCCTGAGCTATGGGCCCACTGTTTGAAACATGCCTGCCTTGGTTACAAAAACTAAAGAAGCCAACTGATACAGCTGAAAATACTACATGGCTGGTACTGCACTCCAGCACAGTTACAATGGACGGGCCTCATCCCCAATGCACAATGCTGGCAATGCCAACAAGATTCTGCCCACCTCCTTCATGTCCTATGGCAATGTCCAAAAATAACTACATTTTTGGCAGAGGTACAGGATGACTGCTCCAAAGTGATAGGACAAAACGTCACACTAACCCCCCCCGGTACTTCTGTTAGGGGATACTGCCACGTTGGACCCCCTCTCACCGCCCTCTGAAACAATGTGTTGTATCAGTTTTGATGGAGGCCAAGCATGCCCTCCTCATGAAGTGGAGACAAATCAGCCATCCATCCTTACTAGCTTGGCCTGTGGCAATAGCACAGCTGTCCATCACGGAATGACTCTCTTTCCTCAGCTCACATAAGGGGCCAAAGTACCACCAAAAATGGGACACATACCACCACTCACACCTATGCTCTGTACTTCCCCCACCCAATGGTAACCCACTCACCTGACTGTACTGTTGTACAGACTCTCCATTGGCTCTCTTTCCCTTGCCTCTTTTGAATGGCTGGTAGTTGACCCTAATGTTAAATAAAATGACTGTTTAGAGCTGCATCCCTCAGTATGATGATCAAATTGCCTGGCAGGATGAGATTAAGTTTTATTCCCCCCCCTCCCACCTCATTCCTTGTTTGGTGTGCCTGATTATATGTTAGCTCTGTAAGTTGCCTCTACTGTACTACAAGGAGGATGTTTTTTTTTCCCTTTTGGAATTAGGAGTGTGATGTAGTCTTGTTTTTTGCACACAGCATTTGTTATTGTGTTGTTTATGGATCTGCAACTTTACCCTGCATGGTATGTACTGTACTGGTTCCTTAAAATACTGAAAACTCAATAAAATATTTCATGTAAAAAAAAAACAACAATTTTGGCTAAAATTTGAAAAATAACAGCTGTCACACTCATCAGGTTCTGTAAAGATATGGTTATGTTGTGAATTAAAGGGAAAATATTGAAAATTACCAAAGTTATGAGTCTGCATTCTCAAAAGTCAGCATAAGCTCATATATTGGCTGTTTTTTAATATTTTTACACCAAATTTTCAACATAGACTTCTTATGACCCCACCTTAAGAACAATGGCAGAGAACATTTTCGGACTCCTGCCTGAAAGGTGATTTTGCATAGGGACCATGAAATCACCTTTGGGATGTAAAAACATTTTGGGCTGGATTTGCAAAATGACAGCTGTCACATTTAATGAGGTATTGTAAAGATATGGCTATGTTGTGAATTTGGCGGGGGGGGGGGGGATATTTGAAATTACCAAAGTTACAAGCCTGCATTAGCAAAATTCAATGTAGCCTCATAACTTTGTTGAATTTCAATATTTTTACACCAAATTTTCAACATAGCCTTCTTATGACCCCACCTCATGAACAAAGGCAGGGAAAATGTTCAGCTCCTGCCTGAAAGGTGATTTCATGGAGGCACCAAAAAATCACCTTTTGGGTCAGATCTGTCTAATGACAGTGCCATTGTTCATGAGGTGGGGTTCGAAAGTAGGCATGTTGAAAATTTGGGGCCAAAATATGCAAACATGGCCAAGTTATGGCACTAAGTTCAAAACACCATGGAAATACATTAAAGCTAATACCTGTTTCCTCAGTTTGTGTTCCAGCTTTGTAGAGTGAAGGAGTGTCTGCACTCCACAGAAGATTATGGTGCCGGACTTCCCAGTGGGTAATGAAGGGCTTAGAGGTGGGTGGGTGGATGGGGGTCAATAACAGCCACAAAGACAGTGATGGATGATTTTCTTTTTCAGGTTTAAGAGGAAAAAAGACAGAGGATTCCACCATGACACCTGGGAATTGGGCACCCTAATGTCAGTGTTATGTTTCTGGGGGTGGGTGCTGAGAGTGAAGGTCAGGTGGGGGAGAAAATAAAAATAATAAAAAGTATGGATGCACATGATCACAGCACTGGGGTTGGGCACTCCCAGTGTCATTGTTATGCTCTGGGGTGGGGTGGTGGGTGCTGAGAGGGAGTGTCAGGTGGGAGGAGATGAAATTATATATATTTTTAAAAATCACAAATAACCATGCATGAACAGTAATGGATGGGGCAGTATGAGGTTTTTGATTGGGACACTGGGGATTGGGCACCTCCAGTGTCATTATTATGTTTGGGGGTCCTGAGCAGGAGGGTCAAGTGGGGGAATATGTATTATTTCAAAAGTAAGAAATCAGTGATCATGGCAGAGACACAGCACAAGTCGCCATAACCAAGATGGCCACCATAATGTGCTGCATGTGTGATAATAGTCACACGTGTGCAGTACTGTTTAGTGGCCATCTTGGAAATGGCGGAGTGTGTGGTGTTTTGTTGTGACCTCCACGGGACAAATAGTACTGTGCCACTACAGTTCATGGAGAGAGTGAACTGGATTGACTGGTAGTGGAGTGACAGTGCTGCTCTAAATTAGCAAAATTCAATGTAGACAGTGCAGTGCTCTAAATCCTGTGTTGTTCATTCAGAATCCAGTGGCCTGGGCTCCTTTTGTCATCACAAGAGGTCTGCAGGGCTCCCCCCACTGCAACCCTAAAAAGGTACAATAAAAAACATCTAACAATACATGCACAGTAAATCTTTAACAGCAGACTATTCCTTTAACTGTTTATGTATAAATGTGTATAGGCAAGATCTGGTAGAACAGCAATACCAGCGGCAAACATAGGCATTGACAAATGCTTGTTTATTTTTGCAGTTCATACACTTGTAAAGTCAGTCTCTTCTGTGACTGGCACTTCATTCCGCACACCACAACTTTTTTCATTTTCATTTGCAGATGGCAACTGCACAAAAAAAAAACACAGAACACAGTGTATTATGTGGTCTGTGAGATCGCGGTCTGCGACTGGCCATGGTGATGTGTGAAGGGAAGTGCCAGTTGTAAAAGTGGGTTGGGGATGGGGGGAGTGGAGTGGTTGGCCACTGCCGGTTGGGGTGGGGAGGCTGGCTGACCACTAGACCACCAGGTACATGCTAGGTATGTATGCTGCAGCACTTCATGGGTGCAGGGGGGAGATGGATTGGGACTGGAAAATATTTTTACACTAGGGCACTGAGGATTGGGACCCCTTGTGAATTGAGGGGGCACTATACCACCAGCATTTTGTGAGTATATCAGGGTTTGGAGGAGATATGCACTAGCCTGCCATGGCAGGCTTTCCACAATGGTGGCACATGGGTGCCCAGACAGTACTGCAACAATGCAGTACAATGGCACAACACCCCCTGGAACAGCTTTGCATAGGTTGCCCCTTCTGTGCCTAGGTACCAGGCTTATTGCTCCTTGGTACACCTGGGGTTCCCCCTGTGCACTTGTTCATGGGTGCATCCACGAACTTGGGCCAGGACCCCCAAATGTGCCCATCTTTCAGCTGCAGAGTGAATTTTGTGGCTATTGCAGATGGTCTGTTGCAAGTTGCCAACATTCTGGAATAGCAGGTTTTGAGTTTGCTGCAGGTGCGCTAGCTGCAGCCCCCTTTTCTGCCACAGCACAGGCAGCTTCCAGAATCAGGCCCATCATTTTATGATTATTTCTCAATCCCAATTTTCCTATTTTTTAAGCAAAGTGTGCACAGATTAAAAGTTACAGTATCATATTTTTGTGCTACTCCTTTCCATCCAAACTCCACCCGCACACTATAATCATGGCTTGCCTTGCCTTAGAGATAACAGTACATCTAGGTTTTACAATCATCATAGTATCAGGATTACTACACTTCTGCAAGGCCTTTTTGGGGGGGAGCATTCTAGAATGATCACATAACTGTTTTGAATTGTATACTCATAAAATATAAATGCATCTTATTCCTAACCCCCATCCAAGTCCATACTTGCACATACAACAAGTGCAGCATCTGCATTTTATGTCCTTGTATTTAGGGATTTTACATTCACTTCACTGTTGGGATTCTTGCACAGCAGAATCGTAATACCATTTATGTATCCATACTAGTCAAAAGGTGCGACTCCATGAATTATCCATATTTTTTAAATTTTTAATTGCTAAAATGTAAGTATAACCCCCTCCAAATTCAAATATAATCATGCTTTCATAACCATCTCCTTTTTTCATTTTGTTAGTATTAGATGTTCATGCATATATATGTCCTGCAGCCATTTACGTAACAACATTATCACCCATCAGCATAGTAACAGCATTTCATTATGATTACTTGTAAAGTAGTTGCTGTACCACACATTTTACTAAATTTTTCCCATAGTACACAGTGGTAAAAAAATGAATGTATCTTACTTTCTGTCTCAAATTCCCCCTCACCAAAACCACACATGTATTCATATCCAGAAATGGTCTTTCAGTGCACGTCAAGGCATATTTAAATTCTTGCTGTCATTACTTGATCTTCGTTTATACACCCTGTATGATTCAATCATTCTTTCAGATGTATGACTAGAGAAAAAAATATAAAGCTGCATTTTCATTTGTAGATGGTAATTGTACAAAAAAAGCACAGAACATGCACTATAAATGTGAAATAATGGCCGGCCTGGTGGTGCTAATGGCTGAGGCACTGGACGCCTTACCTCACACTATGCCTGCGACCCACGTTGAGGAATGAGCACAGGCTGCTGGGGGTTGGCAGGGGAGGAGAAAGATCAAGCATCTGATGGACTGCTCTCCTTCTCTGGGGAGGGGGGTCACCAGCAGTCAGAGCTTGATTGGCCCCTAGTGTGGTGCAGCACACTTACGCTCCAGAAAGGGGAGGAGACAAGGCAGGTGCTTGGAGGAGTGCATGCGGACATGTGCACACTCTCTCTGCAGACATCATTGCATGCCTTATCTCCTAAGGGAGAGGAAAAACAGAGGAGAAAAAGTGTCTTGGGCATGGCTGGATGAAGCAGATCCCTGCAGGAATCTCTCCCATGAACAGCAGGAACCTCCAGCACTGGATCCATTTTGGCGGGTTGAGGGATCCCTGCCGCTCAGTTATGGGGGGGTATGCCATGGAGGAAGCAGGAGGTAAACTGTGAGCGGAGGATGGGGGATCAGGCAAGATGGAGTGCTGCCCAGGACAAGCAGCATAAAGAAACTAACTGTAAAAAAAATAAATAAATGTGAAATAATATTTGATTCAAAGTATTTGCAGTGGAGAATTATTGTGACACGTGGGTCTTGATAGGCTTCATATATTTAAATGTACTGTATATTTTTTGTGTGTGTGGTTGTTGTAAGGTTACTGTGTCTGAGTCAGTAAATTGTTGTGTTTTTTTTTTTTGTCAGTGAACTATGCAGGGATATGTTGTATCATTGTGTTTTACTACTGGGGGTGTCTGATCCTTGAGGATTCAGATTAGAAGTTTTGTATTTTGTTACGGTGTCTGCTCACTGCTGTTTGAGTTTTGATACAATGTATAATATTAGTGTGTCTGTTCTTTTTGTTAAATGGTTATTAAGTATCTTAATGTTCAAGCATTTTAAGATATTGTCTTTCTTCATGGGTACGAATGTAGACTTGTAAAGTTAGTAAATCTTCCAAGTACAGTGATTGTGCTTTGTAAAATAAAGTTTTCCCTCCTAAAAGACCCTGTAGACTCATTCCAGGGAATGATGCCAGTTGCTAAGTATAAGCGAGGTATTTATGGGGGCTGAAACACTTGTTGTGCAGCTCTAACTGAAATTGGTGTGAGACGCCTTGAACTGCAAATATTACATTTTCTTCTTTTGTTATCTTTATCTTTTTTACCATTTTTCATAATCTTATAAACAGCAATGTGATATTTTATTTTGTTCAGCTGGTGTGTATCTGATTGTGTGACAGAAATGATAAAAACAGGCATTTGTCAATGCCAAATGTTTGCTTGCTGGCATTAGCAGTGGAAGTGCAGGAGTTAGACAGATGCAGTATAGGAATGGCATTGAAGTACTGAACTGACGCTAGCTCCACCCTCACCCTGCAGAGATGGACAGGCATTGGGGTGTGCCTTTGGTTCGTCGCCCATGATGGTCACGACATTTCACCTCACCCTACCCTTCAGACACTGACAAGTGTCGAGGTGTGCCTTGGGGTGTTTGGGCTTTACATTCACCTCATTACATAAGGAAATATGCTGAAATGGGTGCAGTATAGGAGAATGGGGTGAACTCTGGAGGCAAAGGGTCCAAGGCACCCCAATGCCTGTCACTGGCTGCAGGGTGGGGTGGGGTGGAATGGCATGAGCTTTATTGTCGACAATCCCAAGTCACACCCCTGATGCCTGTCAGTCCCTACAGGGTAGGGCATTATAGTCAAAAACCCTAATGCCCTGGGCGTTTCTTGGTATTTTTACTCCAAGTTTTCCACATGGGTTTTTTGTGACCCCACCGCATGAACAATGATACTATCAGTTCGTTAGGCGAAAGGTGATTTTGCACAGTGACTGCACCATTTGGTGCCTCAGATGTGAAAACACATTTTGAACAGGATGTGAAAAGTGACAGGTGTACTGTTCATGAGGAGGTATAAAAAATGGCATTTTTGAAAACTGGTGAAGTCATGAGCGTGCGAAGAAACTGCGTAATGTACACCCGTAATGTAATTAGTTTTGGGATTTTTTATAGCACATTTTCAACATAGACATTTTGGGACCTACACTAATGAACAGTGTCACTGTGATTTTCTTAATCTGTCCTGAACACTAATTTCCCACAGCGACTGCGCTATTCTACGCTGGAAGTGAGAAAACGCATTTCAGCCAGGGTGTGAAAAATGACAGCTGTACTTTTCATAAGGAGGTGTGGAAAAATGTCAATGTTGAAAATCTGGACTGAAAATATTACAAATTGGTGAAGTTATGAGCATGCGTGGAAATTGTGCAATGCACGCTCGTAACAGAGTCATTTTATGGACTTTTGTCACCAAATTTTCAACATAGCCATTTCAACACATCTGCTCATGAACAGTGTCACTGTGATTTTGTTAATGTGTCCCGAACATTTTTTTGACATAGACAGAGTGGAGGCTGTTCAGAGGAGGGCAACCAAAATGGTGCAAGGTCTGCACCAGAAGACATATGAGGAGAGACTAAAGCAGCTTAATATGTATACCCTTGAGGAAAGAAGGAAGAGGGGGGACATGATAGAAACTTTCAAGTATCTCAAGGAAATTAACAAGGTACAAGAGGGTAGTATCTTTCAGAAGAAGAGATGTGCAAGAACAAGGGAGCACAATTTGAAGATGGGGAGGATGGCTCAGAGGTAATGTTAGAAAGTATTTTTTCACAGAGAGAGTTGTGGATGCATGGAACAGCCTTCCTGAGGAGGTTGTGGAGTCAGAAACAGTGGGAGAATTCAAGAATGCATGGGACAGGCATAAGGCAATTCTAGTGGGGGGCAGGAGGAAGTAAGCTGTTGATTAACTAGAATCTGCAGCTTATCCATCCGGTAGGGAAATGGGCAGACTGGATGGGCCAAGTGGTCCTTATCTGCCATCAAATTCTATGTTTCTATGTAACATTGATTTCGCATACCGACCACGCCAATGTGCGCTACATGTGCAAAAACACACTTTGGGCAAGATATGAAAAATTACAGCTGTACTCTTCATAAGGAGATGTGATAAAAAGGCAATGTTGAAAATCTGAAGTGAAAATATTAAAAATTCTCAAAGTTACAAGCGTGTGTAGGAACTGCACAATGCACACTCATAGAACAGTCATTTTTGGGAATTATTTCACCAAATTTTCAACATCGGGTTTTTGCGGGCCTACCACATGAACTGTGACACTGTAATTTCACTAATCAGTCCTGAAAGGTGGTTCCATGCAGTGACTACAAAATCACCTTTTGGGACTGAATAACAAAATGACAGTGACTGAGTTCATGAGGTGGGGTCCCAAGAACCCCATGTTGAAAATTTGGTAAACAAATTCCCCAAAATGGCCAAGATGTGCACCAACATTGAAAAAAAAACATTTATGCCATTATATCGCTTACCGGCATTTCTTCAGTTCTTGGTCGGCTTTGAAGAGTGCAGATGTGTTCCCAGTCCACCGAAGATCATCACACTGGGCTCCAGAGGTAAGTATGGGGTCAGGGGTGTGTGGGGAGATGGATGTGCAGAGGGTGGATGCGGGTTGGGGGAGGGGGAAGACAGTCAACGAGGAACCGTTTTTTCTTACAGGTGTTGTTTTTTTCATTTTTACTAAGATGATGCAGGACTTTTGCCATGTTGGGGTGGGCTCCCAGCGTGGCAGCTGGAACTTTGTTTGGGGGGGCATTGGAGCCGACGGGAGATTGGGTACCCCGCCAGTCATACAGACTTTGCCATGCTAGGGTGGGCTCCCAGAGTGACACCTGGAAGTTTGTTTTGGGGGTACAGTGGAGCTGACTGGGGATTGGGCACCCCTGTCAGCCTTACAGTGTGCTGAGGGGGGTTTTTGAGAGCATGAGTGGGCTCCCAGCGTGCTACCTAGGTATTTGTTGGGGGCCAAGAAAATGGAGCTGTCTATGACAGCTCTTCAGATGCAGTGCTGCCAACGGCAGTATGTAAATTGCCTGCCAATGGCAGTATTCAAATTGCCTACACGTTACCACCGCTGATTGTAGCAGTCTTTTGCTTTGAACTGTATGCCACTGCATCTGAACTGCTGTTATAGAGAGCTCAGACATTTACTGGTGCGGTGAGGCCACACCGGCAAGAAGGAGCAGGGCATTGGAAGCGGGGTGGTACACCTATGAAAATTCATATGGTGGCACTATGTTTCTTGCACATGGATGCAAGCAAACATAAAAAAACATACAAAGGGGATAAATGTAAACTGTGCCATGCAATGCATCTCACTGTCTCCCATGTCAGTTTGATTTCCACAGCAGTTGTTTGGAGTGGTTGTTGATGTTGCTTGTTGCATTTTGTTTCTCATTATTTGATAATACTCCTCTGGCCAAAGCATGCTAGGGCTCCCACGTAGCCTTCCACACCACCACCACCCCCCCCCCCATGCAACAGCTTCCCCAGTCCATACATTTGTCCAGATCCCTAAAAGATTTCACCTACAGCAGGATCAGGAGGGGGAGGGCATCATCCCCGACACCCTTGAAGTTCATATCCAGTGTCTGCCAGAAGGTGACTCCAGCGGTGAGGTGGCTATGGATGCAGTGTGCTGCAGCACCATCCACCATTGCATGTCATACACATGCACTGCTACAAGGCCTCCACCAGATAACAGCCATTCAACAGAAGCAGAAAGCCTTCACAACCCAACCCCCGCCCCCATACACACACACATATACTTGGGAGAGGTGAGCAGTCCATAGTATCCTGTCCCCACCTTGGCCAGCCCCAGCAATCAAAGATTACTCCTATCCATCAATGTCAGTTTGGAGGTGGTACAGCTACTGCCATGCCACAGGTGTGCTTTGTAGCAATTTTTCCTATAAGATTTTCTGTCTCCTTTATATAAATTGGTATAAAAACATTAGAGTAATAATTGACACGATTTTGCGTTTAATTGAATCTCTTTATTGAAAATGTTAACCATGCTTTTGAAAAGAAAGGCCCAGTCAGTTTGTGTTTTTTTGAAGGAATGCAACATGATATCATTTTCAGTGTCACATTAACTGTCCCATTACAGTCCAGTTCTAAGATGATTGTGTATGTTCAAGTAAATTACCAATCTTCACAGGTAAATGGCAACAACTGAAACAAATGGCTGGAGCCAACAGACATCAAATGCTACAAAACTATTTATAAACATCATTATGGGGACCCTGGTGACTGCACAAACTGCAAGAAACGGGAACATTGTCCTAGAAATAAGCTGGGGGGGCAGGGAGAGGGGCAAGGGGGCAGGACACGGCAAGAGTCAGCAAATGAAATATCAGATACCTATTAAAAAAATCCCCAGCAGTTGTAAAATCATACTGAAATCACTTACCAGATCAAAACATCATCAGTCTCCCTAGCATACCCTCCCAGATGTATGTCCTGGACATGCCTCTAATCTGCAACTGGGCATTGACCAGATCAACTAGTCATAAAAATAAGAAACAAATCCTGGATCATTAATATAATAGATTTGCCTCCTAAAAATGCAGACTCATTTGTCTCAGGCCCTGAACAATAGGGTGGATGCTAGGCATGGGACAAGCAACAGGGAAGGGGGAAGGGTGGTTGTCCTGGGAAGCCTGAACTGAGGGCAGGCCACTCATGGAGAAAGAGATAGGCAGGAGGATTTCAGAGAGGGGCGGAGCCTCGTGATATCATGCCATGAGAGGGGAATGTGATTGGGTAAGGGAGAGAGAGAGAGAGAGATAGGGGTGAGCAAAAGGGGTTTAAAAGGTCAAGCAAGGCAGAGAGAGCTCACAATTTGCTTCGGTAAAATCCTTTACTATGAAGCACAAAAGTTGGCAATTACGATTCTATAGCACATCAGTGTGGCAACTGATTTTAGTTTTAGTTTTAAGTTAATTTAAATTTTTGTAGCTTGTGAGCAGTGAGAGATATTCGTGGTAACTCATTGATCCAGGGGATACTTACAGTGAGGGCATTGGTGAGTCAGTTGTGGTTGCTATAGGGGGTAAGTAAATAAAGGAAAGATAATGCAGGCAGGCACGGATGACTGAGCAGTTTAAAATGTATCCATTTGGGCTGATGCAGCATTGAGAAGTATGCCTGGTATGTAAGTTATTGGCCACATGGTTGCTGAAGATTTCTTGTTCAGCCTGGGCCATGCGGCAGATTGAGCAGTTTAAAATGTATACGGGACCAGGTACGCCTGGTATGTACGTTATTGGCCACATGGTTGCAAAAGTTTTTTGTCTGTTCAGCCTGGGCCATGCTGCATATTTGTAATTAGAAACAGTATCGGGTAGGCCGATGGGTCGGTGAACTGGTTTGGTGGCTCAGGTTAGTCCCAGGATGGCTAGTGATGTGGGAATGCAAACTGCGTGGTAGGACTGAAGTCAGGGGTACCAGTAGCATCACTGTCTTGGTGACAGCCCGGAGAGTGGGGGATGGTAGAGTCCCCACAAAGGCTATGAGGACCCATATAATGCTTGGGGGGCAGTGGGCGGGAAAGCCAAAGGTGCCTTAGAACACTGCGCTTGCAACAGCTGGGAGAGCTGGGGATGTGGGAACTAGCTCGGGGACTTTTAGGATCCATGTAAGGTGTGTGGGGCAGGTGGCTGGATGGCTGCCCATTAATGAGAAGGTGGTGATTTTCAATTGGAGTAGGATCAGTGGTTAAGAATACAGCCAGTAGGGGGAGATGCAAGCCAGGTGTGTTGCGGGTTGCTGTGGCACTAACTCAGGTGCGTATTCCCTCGGGGAATGTGTTAGAGGAGGGCACAGGTAGTGTTGGTTTTCTTGTGGGGGTCATTAGGAGAAAGGTTTTGGAAGCAGATTACCGGCCTGGAGTATAGCAGGGAGAAGAGATCCCCAGGTTGGAATGGAAGCCAGTGAATTACTGTTTGAAAACAAGTGCATTCCCACTTGGAGCTGTTGATTCAAGTCCTATGAGGTAAAAAGACATTGGTTGGGACAAGAGTAGCAGACGCCTGTCTAGGGGCGATTGTGTCCATGTTAGGGACACCAAGGGGCAATGGGAAATTTCCAGATTTGAGGTGCAGTACTTATAAAAAAACCCAAATAAACGCAAAGCAGGTTTGGGGGGCGGGCTTCCCACCAGGATCTCAATGGGCACAGCAATTCTGGGAGGTCGCCAGCCCTACAATCTGCCAATGGAGGGCAGGAGGGACCCAGATGCATGGTCGCCATTTTCTGAATGGACACATGACTGCCATTTGGGGAGCTTTAGTGGTGATGCAGGGGATGCCATTTTAAGGGAGGTAGGCGACCATGAGGTAGCCACCATCTTAGATACGGGAGGCCTAGTTCCAGGAGATAGGAAGTGAAAGGCACGAGGGGAGCTGCTTGACAGATGATGAAAAGCCAATGGCTTAGGGGGAATTAGACATTGGTGTCAAGGGCACAGGGTACAAGTCTTGTTGGAAAAATGCGGTTGGCAGTTTGCAATGGAGACTATCATTAGAGTGCCCATACATTGGAGGAACAGACGCTAGGATATACACTAATAGAGGGTTTTGAACTGAGGGAACATGTGTTTGCCACGTATCAGGAGAAGAGATCTTTGCTCCGATGATGCTATCTGGTAGGAACAACTGAGCAAATTGGCACATGGGTATACAAGTAATTATTCGAACGACAGCTATTCCACGGCAGGCTCAGAGCATGCAGCAGGGCCGGTGGACTACACATAGCCAAGGGTGCTGAACTAAGAAGGAATGAAGAGGACTAGCTAGTAAAAAAAAAAAGGAAGGAGGAGGGCTCGGGATAGGATATGAACACTAGTTTGGTCAGCTACTACAGCAGGGGAGACACCTGGGGCTGGTGAGCCCCGATCCTCTGGCCCGGCCGTTATTTTAGTGAGTTTGTCAGCCGCATGGCAGTCACCATTTTAAGAGGCATATCGGTGGGGGGGTGGTTGCAACTGGGATGGGTCAGGCCTAGGGCGTAAGAACAATAACCAATGACAATAATAATAAGAATAAATA
Organism: Neoceratodus forsteri; assembly: GCA_016271365.2. NCBI lineage: Eukaryota > Metazoa > Chordata > Ceratodontiformes > Ceratodontidae > Neoceratodus > Neoceratodus forsteri. Next base: position 84,842,934 of record CM028138.1, read on the forward strand.
CATTACTACTATATAAAGCTGATGTAAAAAGAGGGGCAACAGGGTACAGTGGTATCTGGTCTGGGGCAGGAGTTGGTTATTGTTATGAGGTGGGAGACAGGCAGGTACTGGGGTTATCGGTTGGTTAAGGTAGCGGAAGGGCTTCCCGAGTAGGACAGTACTTCTTTCAGCGGGCCAGCCCCGTTGGTAGGATGGGTGTTAAAAGCAATACATAGTGACAGGTCCCAGTGCAAGGGACAAGAAAGGGTATACTACATGGAAATAAATGAACAGGAAAATAAGACAGGAGGAAAGGAAGTTGTGGCCAAGGAACCATTTGGACTGCAGGGGACTTATCCGGCCATAAAAAAAAAAGAAACAGTAAACATTTTATTTAGGAATTTCATTGGGGACAGGGTAAGTGCACTTAAAAGAACCTGGAAGAGGAGGAGCGGGAGATAATTGAAAGAAAAGTTTGGTGGTCAATATTAACAGTTTCTGCAATTCTTTTCAGCTTCAAGTTACATCTCCGCGCAGCATGGCGCGCAGGAAATATCACCATTGAAGATGAAGATGACAGAGTCTTTATGGGCCGGGGTGGGGAGGGAGCAACCAAGGAGATTGGATAAGCACAGAGGAATGCTGGAGGGGCAAGAGTGAAAAGAGGGTCTGAAAGGGCCTGTGAGTTAGGGTAGCAGGTGGGCCCCTTTGAGGCTGTTACAGCCGGGGCAGCCGGTCCAGTGCCATCACCAACACCGGTTGCAGAACCAGTGCTCTGGTCAGGCCCGACACTTCAACCACCCCTCTGACTCCACAGGCCACCATAGAGGTGTTGGTGCCTCCTGCACCTACAGCAACCCCCAGGCCTCAGGACAGTGGCCATCATGAGCCCATTAGTTCATAGCAAGGACTGGGCCACCCCCTCACCACAGGAAGGAGGGAAGGACTTCACACCAGAGGGTATTACTACATGGTGTGTGGAACAGTTGGTAAGCGCCTGGGGGGGGAATTGGGGGGAGGTGCAGATGCAGGACATGGGGGTAGAGAACTAAGCCAGAGAAAGTATGGGGCCAGGAATGAGCTGGTCCTTGGTGAGATTCGGAGGCAAGGTTAACGGGAGGCACCTGGGTAGTAGACAAAGCAGAGGAGAACAGTGAGGGTCGAAGGGGACAAAGATGAAGTCACCAGGGGCAGAATAAAGGATCAAGGGTCACGGGCAACAGAACCCCCCCAAAAAAACAAGAGTGGAGGTAGCAAGGTTTAGCAGGAGCTATGGTGGACCACCCTTTTTGATTATATGGATATAGGGGAGGAATATATCTGTTCCTTCAGAAAAAGGAGGGTTTCTTTTAGGAGAACTGATGAGAAGTGAAAGGTCAGGTATGTTAGGTTGTTAGTTAGAGGGAACAGCGGGAGTGAAAAGGGTCGGGTGGCCTGCAGGCATTAGTGAAAGGAAAGGTTTGGTCACAGACAGAGGCCCAGCAGGATGGACGTGGGGGTCTTTCTAGAACAGGGTGGGGGTCTTCAGCCCTACAGGTTTGGAGAAGACCAGACAGAGCAAAAAAAACATAAAAGGGAGGTTGAAGAAAGCAGAATAAGGGCAGTGCCTTTACCCACATGGGTAAGCACCACAGGACGGAAGAGGCAGTGAGTTCTTTAAGGGTGGCCCAGGAGATTTCCTATAGAAAAGCCAGTATTGAGGCAGCAGGTTGTAATACCAGGTAGGAGACACAGTGGGGGTGTTAAGGAAGGTCAATGGGGCATGCCAGTGCGTGTACCACAAGAAAGGGTATGCGGGTGGCACAAGTATTGACACATGAGGGTAGTTCAGGTACAAGACAACAACCCTTACCCATTTCAGTTCTCCCCACTCAGAGAAGGGATGGAGGCACCCTGCAGAGCAGGAAAGGGGTGCAAGCGTTATTGGAAGGGAAGGGGTCACAAAATGAGTTACCTTTGGCACCAGTCAGGAGACAATCAACCAGGGACAATAATCCTTTCAATTTGGGAAAGGAAGTAAAAGTCAGGAAGAATGACAAGCAACTTTTAGGGGAGGTGTCAGAATCTAGGTGTACACTGGGCACCGTATATATAGGTGGTCTGCAGCAGCAGCTCAAAAAAAAAAGTGGGGGGGGATTCTTTGTTTACTTACTAGCCAGAGCTTACAGGGACTGACAGGATGACTGAACTGAGAGCAACCATCTGGGTTATCTTCAGTGCACAAGAACATGCAAAAGCTACCTGGGGCATATGGCAGATTAGCAGAATAACTTTAGTTACTCTTTCCGCGCCCTGTGATGGGCCATTCCAGTCTGTCACATTAATGAATGATAGCGGCCAACATAGGGGTCAGAGTAATCAGCTGTGGGCTTGCAAAGTTTGATGGTGCAGTGGGAAATCCTGCAGTAGGGCAGGAATGCATCAAATTGCCCCGGAGATGTTTACCCACTTGGCTGCATTTAGACATTTAGGAGGTTTTTGAGCCACACACCCATCCAGTCTGCTGGAAACTGAGTACTGGCTCTAGGTCCTGATATAGGAGGCTAGGTCAACAGCAAATAGTATAAAGAAAGAGGAAAGCCTAAACACTGAGGCAGGGCAGGTCAATCAATTACAGTGTGGTTTCATGGAATAAGACAGGAGAAGCAGATTCAAACGGTTAGCAAAGCATAATTAGTAGTCAGTTGACAATGCACATGAGGATAGGGGTTTTGCAGCAGAACTACAAGGCTGACAGCCTCCATGGGGGGCATGATCAAATGGTCTCCGTGATGGAGTTAAGGAAAGCAGCCTGATGCAGGAAAATGGCAGACAAGCACAGGTGAACAATGGGGCAGCACCAGAGTGTAAATAGCAAGTTGATTGCACAGGCCCAGCAGGTATGGTCCAGGGGTTGCTCCTGGGCAACTGGGAACAGGGCACAGTCCCAGTGAGTAGTGGGGAAAAGGGTACAAGATGGGAACAGGGCCCCAGAACATCCTGGGGATGTGGGACATGCTTGACTGGGGATCCTAGTCCCTGTTTTGAATACAGAGTCACATTCCAAGGGAGATCCTATGGTAACTCCTCTCCCCCCAGTTGATAAGGCAATAGCAGAGGTTGCCGAGAAAAGGGGAGGGTGGCAAAATAGCCTGGAGGGGCCATTAGTTACTGAAAATGGTGTATGCTGAATGGGAAATAGGGCATTTGGACCGCAAGGTGGAAGAGGAGATCAGATGCTTTACCTGAGGGGGACTCTCTCTTATGCAAAACCCACAGACAGGAGCCCAAAGGCCCAGGAGAGGCGGAACTGTCTGACACAGATTAAGTCTACCTGGAATAGGGTAGGTGGATACATGTGAGCGGGGCGGTCATACCCCTGCAGCAGGTGAGGTTGGAAACAGGAATGGGGGACATCGCCCTCAGCCACAAGGTGAGGGAGGAAATGAAGGGCTCAGCTCTAAACTAAAAAATAAAAATAAATAAAAAAATTAAAGAGCTCACCTACTTGGGGGAGCCCACTCATCCATCCAAGCTGGAGGTGGGCTAGTGGAAAAAGAACAGGGTAGGTGCAGAGGGAGAGACTGTTGAAGGTTGACAGCAGGTCTGCCAGGACTGCCGAAGGTGGATGGCAGAGAAGAAGAAGGAGCACAGAAAAAGGGGAGGGGGATGAGAATGGGGGGGACAATCTGACTCAGAGGGCCGCAGAACAACACCAGACAGATGAGTGGTATGTGTGTACATGCATACCCAACAAGAGAGAAGAAAATGAAGAGACTGGCCCCCAGATGTACATCTGGGGAGGCAAGAAGAGAAAACAAGAAAGAAAAGGTTGTTTATGAATATTGTGGCAGCCCCCCGGATTTACATTGGGGGGCAAGAAGGGAAAACAACGAGGAAAAATGTGGTTTATGGAAATTGTGTATAATAAAGATATGATGAACATAAGGTTGTAAGATATGAGGATGAAAATATTGTGGAAGTGGACATTTGGAAGAGATTATAATAAATTAATTGCTGACTGAGCATCCACACAAAAATGGCAGTCTGTGTTTTTATTGGGCAGGGCTCTGGGGACAAGTAGGTTTGCCTCCTAAAAAGGCACTCATTTGTCTCAGGCCCTGAACAATAGGGTGGATGCTAGGCATGGGACAATGCAACAGGGAAGGGGAGGGTGGTTGTCCTGGGAAACCTGAACTGAGGGCAGGCCACCCATGAGAGAGAGAGGAGGGGATTTCAGAGAGGGCTGAGCCTGTGACATCATGCCAGGAGAGGGAATGTGATTGGGTAAGGAAGAGAGAGAGAGAGGGGGGAGCAAAGGGGGTTTAAAAGGTCAGGCAAGGCAGAGAGAGCTCACAATTTGCTTTGGTAAAATCCCCACCCTCTCACCCTAACAAGCAGGGAATGAACTGGGAGGGAAAAAGAAGTGGGTAGGTGCACAGGAGAGGGACAGACTGCTGAAGGTGGACAGCAGGTCTGCCAGGACTGCCGAAGGTGGATGGCAGAGAAGAAGAAGGGGCACAGAAAAAGGGGAGAGGGATGAGAATGGGGGGACAATTTTACTCTGAGGGCCGCAGAACAACACCAGACAGATGAGTGGTATGTGTGTACATGCATACCCAACAAGAGAGAAGAAAATGAAGAGAGGCCCCAGATGTACATGTCTGGGGGGCAAGAAGAGAAACAAGAAAGAAAAGGTTGTTTATGAATATGGCAGCCCCCGGATTTACATTGGGGGGCAAGAAGGGAAAACAATGAGGAAAAATGTGGTTTATGGAAATTATGTATAATAAAGATATGATGAACATAAGGTTGTAAGATATGAGGATGAAAATATTGTGGAAGTGGACATTTGGAAGAGATTATAATAAATTAATTGCCGACTGAGCATCCACACAAAAATGGCAGTCTGTGTTTTTATTGGGCAGGGCTCTGGGGACAAAAGATACTGCATGTACTTCATTGCTTACAGTGGGCACATGAATAAACATTTGAAATGATCCTCACATCTCATTATGGATGGAGCATGTTTAGACGATTCAGTTGGTGCATGATGTATCATGCTAGTGGCCAATAATATTTGCAAAAGTGCCATGAATAGAAGAAAAAGAAAACTTGTTCAGCAGTATTGAAAACTTCCCTGACTTGAAAAGCACAAATGAATAGACAAGTACTTGAATTGATGGGGGTGGGGTGAGTGTACAATGGCCCTAAGATGTAGATAAATTATTTTTTAACATAATCAAAGATGCGCAAATACTGCGTGCAGAAATAATTCATATTTGTGCAACTGCGGGACATAACAGAATGGGGCCATTTGGACAGTATCATGCAGTATGACAGGGCCATAACTTGTAAGTGTGGGTGAGAGGAGAGCTGAGTATTTTTGCCTTAACAAATCTGTGTATGAGGACCCTATCATGCTACAACCAACATACAAATCCCAGAGCTCCGCGATTATCTTTTCATAGGTCACAGATATGTGTAATGAATAAATAAAGTTTTACTTCTCCAAATATAAAGAGGCAAACCAGCATTCACCATCATGACCAGGTTCCTCATGTGCACTCATGTACTGTAGCTGTTCAATATTTAAAAAAAACTGACAAGGGGTAAGACCTGCTGCTCTGTCTCACAAAATAAGTAATGATCAGGCTTCAAACTGGGGTTTCCAATGAAACCTATAAGTCTGTGCCATGAGATCACAAGGACCGGTGCACGGACATGAAGGGCTTTGATAGGCACTATAGCCTAGAGGTTAGAGGAACAAGGTGTGAACGAGCTTGGTACATCCAACAGACCAGACCTGAGTTTGATTCTTACAACCTCCACTTGCATACTGTGTGACTCTGAGCAAGTCATTTAACTGCCCAGTGCTCCTAGGTCGCCCCTGAAAACAGGCGCTTGTGCCTAGTGGGCCTTACCCGGTTACCATAGACTAAAATAAATAAAGTATTGCTGCACTCGTTCAGCTTGTGAGGACTAAAATATTGATACTGTGGACAGCAGGGCAGGTGTGAGTTCAGTTAAGAGCACCATATGGCGCAAAAGCACAGAATCATAATAAAATCCAACCAAAGCATAACAAAGTGATCATTCGCAACTCAATGAATCATATCAGAAACCCCTCCAGAGCCAGTAAAAGGCAATACACGTGGAAATGAAAATGTATCTCCCACTCAGAAACACTCTTCAGTTAAAAATGCAGAAGAACATGGATGAATAATTTTGTTTCAAAAAGGCAGCACAGAAAAAAAACAAGAGTTAGGGGTCCTATATTACAGCTAACATCCATGGCTTACAGGTACAATAAGTCTGATCTGGAAAAGTACAAACTGTTGTGAAAAAGTAGTAATGTGACTTACCCCCCCCCCCAAATAAACGCGCACACACACACACACACACACACACACACACACAAACAGTAATTGTCACCACATTCAGAATACAGCACTTCAGTCCTGGTTTTCAACATCATTGCCAAATCAAGTCAGCCGTCTCCTAGTGCATGCTACAATTTGCTGCCCTTCTAAACAGGGCCATTCTAATCATATTTTAGTGCAATCTGCTGTTTGGGGCAATGAGTCCCTAAAGTCTCCACTGTTCAGAGATTACTCAGCTGGTTTAAAACACGGCTTCACCAATATCATCTTTAAATCACTACAAACCAATATACGTTATGAAAGAGCGTCCTGTACTCAAAATTTGTATAAAACTGGGCATCACATACATCTGAAGCCCAAGACCCCCATTTACATACTAGATAACACGTTTTAAGCCCCTTCAACACTATATAGGACATTTACTTGTACAACAGTAACCAAACCTTTTAGAATACATAGTAACTTTATTAACCTCCCCCAATGAAAAGTTCCAGATCATACCTTATTCAGCAGATCCGTTTACGAGAAATCTTTTAGTTGTGATCACACATCCTGAAGTAGACCTAGGTTCACAGGATACTTTACATCAGCAATTGACTTCTTTCCCATCACATAATAATCTAGATTTTAAACATTATTTTTGTTTTTACAGTCAATTAATTTGTGAAGTGAAAGAAGACAACTGCCCATAGGTAAAGTGGCCGGAGAAACTGGGTCTACTTCATGATGTGTGCTTTACATAATGGGGGGGGGTTAAAAAAGTGTTACCTGTTATGGTAAAGGGGAGTCTTGGACTCCAGTTGTATGGGATGCCCAGTTTGATATGGATTTCAAGTATAAGGAGCTCTGTGATAAGGTATTTATGTGTGCACTGAATTAAATATTACATTGATGAAGATGTGTTTTAAACTAGCCCAGTTCTGTATCAGTGGTTTGCATAATTTATATTTATTTTATTTATTGGGTGAGTTTTGGTAACTGGGTAAGTCCACTGAGACAATTACAGTCTCTTTTTCAGGGTCCACGCGGAACATACAGCCATGGGATTACAATACAAGTAAGGTACATAGTATTGAAAACACACCTACATTTCAGTGCATACAAGCAATTCTGGCTCCACTCACCCTGTGTGCCAATAGTAAAGTAATAGATAGTACAAAACAAAGGCACCACAGGGTACTGTGCTACAAAATCATATTTATTCCTTGTTGTGCAAAATGCATAGTCAGGAGGATCCTCCGAAGGACGGACATGAGGTGGGAAACCGGTCGAGGGTGTTACCCAGCTGTGGGTAGCTGCAGTTTGCATTTTGCTCACTGAGGAATAAAGATGGTTTTGTAGCATATGACTGCCCTGTGGAGCCTTTGTTTGTACTGTGATGATTTCAATCCAAAGTGTCAGTTTTTATCATGTTCCAACGTTTACATTTGAGTCCAAGTGTGGCAATAAAGTACTGTTTAAAATTACACACTCACCTGGCTAGCATTTGCAGAAGCTGTGCAGATGGTATCGCAGAATGTCCAGATTTACCCAAATGTATATGCACAACACAGATATACATTTTGTTGCAACAATCCTAGTAAAATGTTCTTATTTTTATCTTAGTCATTACAGGAACAATATGAGCACACACGTCGTCATGCCCATATATTGCGTGTTGATCTCCCTGCACACACTGTATGGCGAACAGGGGTGCCCAATCCCCGTTGTGTCCATGCCCCCAAAAAGCTTTCCAGGTGCCATGCTGAGGAACCCACCCAGCATGGCAAGCATTGTTATGGCTGATGGGGTTGCTCACCGTCAGCTCCACGGCTCCATGACCTCCCCAAAGCTTTCAGGTGCCACGCCAGAGCCCACCCCAGCGTGGCAAACATTGTTATGGCTGACAGGGGTGCCCAATCCCCCATCGGCTCCAGCTCCTCCCCAAACAGCCTTCCAGCTGCCACGCTGGCAGCCCACCCCAGTGTGGCAAACGTCCCATGTAGTCTTTCTTAAAAAAAAACCTGTAATCAAAAAAATGGTCCCTCGGCAGTCTCCATGCCCACCCTCTGTGCACTCTGTCTCCCCACACCCCCACCTCACCCCATACTTACCTCCAGAGTCCAGCGCAACAATCTTTGGTGTACCGGGAAGACGTCTGCACTATTCAAAGCCAACTGCAAACTGAGAAAATGCTGGTAAGCTGTATAATGGAATAAATGGGGTTTTTTTCAACTTTGTTGCATATATCTTGGGCATTTTTTGGAATTTTGGGCCCCAATTTTCAGCATGGGGTTTTTGGGAACCCTCCTCATGAATTCTTGCACTGTCATAGCGTTAATCTGAAGAAAGGGGGGTTACTAGTGGGGTGCCGCAAGGTTCAGTATTAGGACCGGTCCTCTTCAATGTCTTTATAAGTGACATTGCAGAGGGACTGGAAGGAAAAGTATGTCTCTTTGCAGATGACACAAAGATCTGCAACAGAGTTGATGCTCAAGGTGGGGTGGAAAAGATGAGAAGGGACATGACAAGGTTAGAGGAATGGTCAAATATATGTCAGCTTAGATTCAATGCTAAGAAGTGCAAGGTAATGCACCTGGGAAACAAAAACCCGGGGAAGAGTACACAATGGGGGGTGAGATGCTAACAACAACAAAAATGGAAAGAAACCAGGGAGATAGTCATATCAGATGACTTAAAGGTGGGCAAGCAATGTAAGAGGGCAGTAAGGAGGGCTGGGGGATACTGGGATGCATAGGAGAGGCATCACCAGTAGAAAACAGGAAGTTGTTATCCCTTTGTACAGACAGCTGGTGAGACCCCATCTGGAGTACTGTGTGCAGTTCTGAAGACCCAATCTCATAAGAACATAGACAAGATGGAAGCTGTCCAGAGGAGGGCAACTAAATGGTGCAGGTCTACACCAGAAGACATATGAAGAGAGACTTAAGGAGTTTAATATGTATAACCTTGAGGAGAGGCGGGAGGAGGGGACGTGATATAAACTTTCAAGTACCTCAAGGAATCAACAAAGTCCAAGAGGGTAGCATCTTTCAAAAAGAGCGTGCAAGAACAAGGGGCACAATTTGAAGATGGGGCTGCTCAGAGGTAATGTACAGAGTATTTTTCACAGAGAGGGTTGTGAATGCATTGAAAGGCCTTCTGGAGGAGGCTGTGGAGTCAAAAACAGTGGTTGAATTCAAGCATGCATGGGACAGTCATAAGGCAATTCTAGGGGGTGGGGGTAGAAAGAAGTAGGCTGCTGGTTAACTAGGATCTGCAGCTTATCCATTAGGTAGGGAAATGGGCAGACTGGGTGGGCCAAGCGGTCCTTATCTGCCGTCAAATTCTGTGTTTCTATGTATGTAATCAGGACCAAAGGGTGATTTCACGGTCACTGTGTGAAATCACCTTTTGGGACTGATTAACAAAATGACAGTGCCAGTTTTCATAGGGTGGGCTCTCAGAAAGCCTATGTTGCAAATTTGGTTAAAAAATTCCTGAAAATGACTGTTTTATGAGCGTGCGTTGCACAGTTCCTATACACGCTCATAAGTTCACAAATTTTTACTATTTGACTCCAGAATTTCAACATTGCCATTTTACCACACCTCATTATAAGCAGTACAGCTGTCATTTTTCACATTTCACCCAAAATGTATTTTCGTGCATGTAGGGCACAATGGTGCAGTCGGTGTGTGAAATCAATGTATAGGACATATTAAGAAAATCACAGTGACACTGTTCATGAGCAGAGGTCTTAAAATGGCTATATTGAAAATTTGGTGAAAAAATTCCTAAAAGCGACTGTTTTACGAGTGCACGTTGCACAGTTCCTATGCACACTCACAGGTTTGTGAATTTTTAATATTTTCACTCCAGATTTTCAGCATTGCCATTTTACCACACCTCCTTATGAGCAGTACAGCTGTCATTTTTCACGTTGCCCAAAATGTGCTTCTGTGCATGTAGCGCACAATGGCACAGTCAGTGTGCGCAATCAATGTTTGGGACAGATTAAGAAAATCACAGTGACACTGTTCATGAGCAGAGGTCTTAAAATGGCTATGTTGAAAAGTACTGCTGTGGCCCTTGCCCCTCCCACTCTTCTGTGAATACTGTACGGAAAGACACAGTGCAAGTCTTGGGAGGACGGCATGGAACTGTCACTTCCAAATACCTAAACAGCACATACAAGCAAGCAAAATTCAGCATTGACAAATGCTTGTTTTAGGAGGCAGTGTAAGCATCTAAATGCAGTTTCTCAAATACAGCCTACAGTGTTTATATAGAAGACCAAGATGCGAAAGGCAGTGTTCCAAGAGAGATGCCCCCCCCCCACACACACACACACACTCACTTTTTGGCATGCAGGACAGAGTTGCAGCTGTTAATTCTCCTGTACCCCTGTCCACACTGTGGATGGCATAGCCTCCTCTGTCCATTTGGTTTTGCAGTGTGCTACTTGGTAATTGCATGTGAATGTAAGAGGAGGGGTACAATTCATAATAAATATGAAAGTTAATAAACATAAAAGTTTTTACGTGGAAAATTGATTGACTGCATGATAGCTTGAAACAAGGAACCTCTGCTCCACTCTACTGCCAACTGCTTTAATTATTTATGTCAGGGCTCAGTAAAACAATGCAGCATTTGTACTAGATGTCTCACCCTCTGTGAACCAGACACACATCGGCAAACAGGAAATAACCTACAATGGCACACTCCGTGAAAACAGCAGAGAAGGTCACAACTCCATCTTATAGTAGCAAATAGAATGTATACAGAAATCAGAATCCTAAAAGAGACAAACCAGCAACAGCAATAGACAAGGCATTGGTATAAACTTTATTAGCATTTTATCAAGTCCATGTTCGGAGGAAGTCATCAGTGGTGACGCTGAAACCTAAACAGATTTCTGATTATGGTGTTTTGGTTCAGTTAAGTCTGCGGAATATAAATTGCAATTTTGCATGCTGAAACTGCTTATGGACTTCATAAAACACTGTGCAGTTTAAACCAATGCCTTGTCTATTACTGCTGCTGGTTTGTCTCTTTTAAAATTCTAATTTCTGATTAAATTGTATTTGCTACTGTAAGATGGAGTGCTTACTTTCTGTTTCGTTTCACTGACTGTGACATTGGAACTTTAATTGTTCTGGTAAGGTGCACCATTTCCATACCGGTTTACTTAGGAAGTTGATGTAAGTTTTTTGAGCCACGCCTTTTTGTGAGGTCCACAAGAATAATTTAATAAACACTGAATGCCAACTAACACACTTCTGAGAGCAGGTTGACTATATCAAAAGCAAGGCTGTTTTAAAATCAGTGATAACTTACTGGTAAAACTAGTGCACGCCATCAGTCATTCCCATACATTCAGTCAAGGATAGAAAATATCTCAACTCAGACATTTCATTTATCAAAGAAGAAAGACTGTTCTTATTTCTGTCATAAAACACAGTCTGAATCATTCTTGTGGATTTATCTTATCATCCTTCCTCCCCCCAGAACAGCTCTGTCCTCAATACGAGCAATTAGTTTGTTATAATGAAGTTTGCCCTTTAAGGGGCAGACCAAGTTGTCCTGGTGGACCCCTTCCCTGGTGACAGAGTTGGTATTGCTCAGAAAGGGGAGGGGGGGAGGTGGGGGAGAGGAGCTACAGGACAATGGTCGGGTAGCAGGAAGGAGAGAGGCACAAGGAGGAACAAGAGAAGGATAGGATGAGAAAGGAAGTGGTAGGGGAAAAATTAATGTTACTTAACAGGCAGCACAGAGATATTCAGCCTTTTTTGATGGATATTTTTGTTGGAATTAGTTCGACAGAAGTCAACACATCAGATTGGCTAGCAAATTGGGTTGGAGAAAGCAGTTAAGAACCAGCCTGAGTAAAAGGTTTGTGGACAAGGAATTTATGCAAGGTAAGATAAAAAATATATATATATATATATATATATAAAGAAAATAAGACGTTATTACAAAGGGAATGGGTGTTTTCCTAATTCAAGCAAGGATGAAGCATTTGTTTTCTCTATCGAGATAAGGCATCTTAAGGGTGTGTTGTAATCAAGTATATGTGCTGTTCTAACACGGACAAGGACGAGGAAGTGGGTTTTTTCTTTTTCCCATATAAAAAGGTATTTCAGGAAGGGGAATCAAGAGGCCTTAGAGAAGCGCCTGAATGTAGGTTGTGCTGGGCCTGGGAAATTTTACAGGGTCGAGGACTTTGGTATTTGCAACCTCCCGGGGCAGGGGGAGAGATGCTGGTTTGTTTATTTAGAAGCAGAGATAAGAGATGTGGAGAGGAAGCACTAGGGGCTGAAGCGAGGGACAACGAACCGGCGGTCTGGATCAACGAGGGGGACAGGGCCTGATAGAAGCATGGATGTGGCACTTACGTCCTGAGAACAGAGGGAGACAGCACACGAGAGGGCGAGGTGTTTAGCTAAGATAAATGGGAAGATCTGTTTCTAATATAAACCGCATATATGGAAGGTTGTTTTTAATGCCACGCCAGTGGTAGGGCCTAGTAGAAAACCATGTGGTTGGCGGTTTTGGCATCTGACGTCACACCTCGTGGCGAGGAGGAGGAGGTGAAGAGGTTCAGTGAGGGCTTGCAGTAGGGAACAGCATAGAAGCCCTGGAAGCCGGACAGAGAGTATTCAACAAAATGCGGTTGTTCTATGGAATATACTTGAATTTGCTTAATGTTGATCATTTTGGTTTTTGACTGCAGGGGAATCGGGTTGAGGAGTTTCCCAGGATGGTGAGATTTTTCACAGCTACAATAATCTGAGGGGTCACATCTAAGGAGAGAGAAGGCCGAGTGTGCGATTTCATCACCTCATGTTTTTGTTTCTTTTTTGGCACGATGGAATGGTGTTGGGGTCCTGGGAGGGTATTGAACAAGCGGGGAGAGGTGGGGAAGACGGGTTGGGGGGCATTGATGCTGGGTGTGGAAGCTTTGGGAAGCCACAAGCAGAGAGTGGTACACCCTGCCCGTGTGCACAGAGAGACGGGGGGGACAACACTGAAGAAAGATGTGAGGTCGAGTCACGGAGAGAACTAAGGCCACATGGCAGTGGGATGGTGTCTGACATCATGGGGCAAGAGGCCTGCTTAGCACTAGTGTGAGTCTAAGGGACTCTTGATACAAAAAAAATCCCAGGAGCCAAAATAGAGCATAGGCAGAGATGACCTGGAATATGGGGGTCAGACGGCGGGGTAGGAGAATGGGGGGGGGGATTTGTGGCAAGAATAAAACGGGGGCCAGGCAACAGGAGTTCAACTGTGGCAGGTTTGATAACAAATTATGTTTTTTCAGTTTCTTCACAGCTTTTGTGCAGGCACGAGTGATAAGAAGAATGGCACTAAAGAGGAGCAAGCCATCAAGAGTGGAGGCATATAAGGCAATTGTGGAATTGGCGGAGAAGGCCAATATGATGTGGCAGCTGGCGGAAAGGGCTGAGCCGGGAAGGTTGGGGGAAAAGCAGAAAGTGGAAAAAGGAAAAGGGGGTGATGGGAAAAGGCCAGCGGGGAGGGCACGTAGTCCAAAAGGCCACAGTGGCAGTCACCAGTGGTGGTCCCTCCCCAGTGGTCAGCTCAGTACTACCACTTCCTTGTGTGCAGACCTATTAGTACCTCCCCAGACCCAGATGGAGTACCGCAGGTGGAACCCAGGCCGGAGCCCCCGGCCACAGTGCCCTGTCACCCCTAATGCCACAGACAGCAATACCATCACAAGAAAATGGAATGATGCAACTCAGTGACAACCAGCCTCATGGAGTGGACAGGCCAACAGGTAGAGTATCAGGTTCCGTAGGTAGAGTATTAAAGAGTATATTGGGCAAATAATAGAGGTTCTTGGGGTAGGGGGGCCTAGGGCAGATGGAGACTGCGTTAGCAGAGATTAGATCAGATAAGGAGGTGACAGGGGGAGTGGAAAAGGGGACAAATGGCACGGGAAAAGGAACAAGGGAAATAGGAACCCCGGGCATGAGGCTAGGGGAGCACATGCCTTTGGCTACGAAGGAGAAAATATGGAAGGGTGAGTATGTGGACATATTTACTCTGGTAAGTAGAGAAGCGGCAGCCAAGTATGAGGAATCAGAGAGTATAGGGAAGAGTGAGATGGCAGCGGCCGTGGTGTTACTGGGTAAGAAAGAGGAGGACAAATTTACAAAAGGTAAGACATGGGATGGGTGGTTCATGGGTTTTGCCACATATTCCGCCATAGTGATGGAGAAGAAACCAGAGCTGGGAATCCCGCTGATCACATATTCTCTGATCAAACAGTGGGCCAAAGCGAAGGGGAGAGTGGGGTGGATATACTATGACAAATTTTTTTGCCAAAGGATGGCAACATATGGGGATGTAAGATGGGACACAAAACAGCTGGCTGCATGGATGGACTATGTTACCAACCAATCCACCCTGGAAGGAGAAATGGGAAAGAAGGGGGGATGCCTCAAAAATGTTGTTGGGGGTACAATAGAGCATTTTGTTTGTGGCCCCAGTATCGATTCAGGCATGCATGTTCGAGATTTGGGGGTTCCCACACAGTGACCAGATGCAGGACCTCGTGGTCACAGGGGACACAAGCAGGGGGCACACAAGGGACAGGCCACCAGCCCTTTTGGAAGGGGCAGGTTTATAGGGGGCAGGCATGGAACAGAGGGACGAGAGGCAGGGGATATGGGGGTAGGGGAGCCCATTCTTATTGAAGAAAGGGGCGGAGAAAAAATACTGGGGAGGGTGGCAAGGGGTGGGAGCAGGGTGGGAAGGAACAATTTCAGGCCACTAGGACCCCCATTAAAAGAGAGGCCTGGGAAAAGTGGCTCACAAGTACCCAGACAAAGGGGCAGTGAAACCATAAGAAGGGTTTAGATCAGGTTATTCCTTACAGTGTAAAGTACCAAGACAGGCAAGGAGGTGAATAACTTAGGATCAGTCAAGGAAGGAAGACATTTTGAGGCAGAAGATAGAAAAGGAGAAGGCAGCAGGGAGAGTGGAAGTCCCGTATCCTTTTCCCCCGATAGACAACTTGAGGATCTCCCCCTTGGGTTTGGTCCCTAAGAAACAGGAGGGTGAATACAGAGTGATCCACCACCTATCATTTCCGGAGGGGGATTCTGTTAATGATTTTATAGGGGAAGAGCACAGCTGGGTGACCTATGCCACGCTGGAAGAGGCAGTGCAGATCATACGGGTGACCCCTGATGCATGGCTAGCGAAGACTGACATTGAGTCGGCTTTCCCTTTGCTCCCTGTTAGAAAGGAGGACTGGGACTTGTTGGGGTTTAAAATAGGAGACCAGTATTATTTCGATAAGGCAATGCCTATGGGAATTGTTCTGTAACCTGTGCTACATTTGAAACATTCATCACCTGCCCTCAGTGGATCTTCCAGCAAAAAACGGTACAGGACTGTTATGCATTACTTGGATGATTTCTTGTTGATAGTCAGTGGACACTTGGAGACAGAGAGGATGTTAGCTAGCTTTCAGGAATTATGTGGTGAGCTCGGCGTCCCTCTGGCACCAGATAAAACAGAAGGTCCTAGCAAGGTGCTGGAGTTTTTGGGGATTGAGGTGGATGCACTGGGGGAGGTATTTAGGTTACCAGACAAAAAAGTTCAGAAGCTAAGAAAGGTTGATTCAAGAACACAGGAGCAGGAGACGAGTACAATTAAGGCAGGTGCAGCAAGTACTGGGGCATTTGAATTTTCCGTGCAGGGCAATTGGTCCAGAGAGGCATTCACAAGGCGGTTAGCAAGGGCAACAACAGGGATGGCAAGGCCACACCATGAGGTGGATATAACAAAGGAGGTAAAAGAAGATTAAAGGTAAGGGAGGAATTTCTAAGCAGCTACAATGGCATATCCTTTTGGCAGGAAGAGTGGGTCTATAACACTGATCTAGACTTGTATACAGGCGACGGGGGGCTGGGGATTGGGGGGTACTTGAGAGGAAAATGGTTTGCAGAACCATGGCCAGTTGACTGGATAAGAGAGGCAGAGGGAAGGACATCACACTGTTGGAAATAATGCCAGTTTGGGCCTGCACCCTGGTATGAGGGAGGAATTACGGAATTAGAAGGTTACATTTTGGTGTGATAACAGGGCAGTGGTGGATGTCCTGAATAACAGGGGAGCCAGGTCAGCACCAGTAATGCAGGTTTTGAGGCAGTTAGTATTAAGAGGGTTACAGTTGAATATGTCATTCAGGGCCAAACACATAGATGGGGTGAGGAATATCCTAGCTGACAGCCTTTCCCATCTGCAGCTGGATCATTTCCGGGCACTGGTACCAACAGCAGAGAAACAGAAAACGCCCATTCCAATGAGCATCTGGGACATTGGCAAGAGGGAGCCAAAATGCTGTTTGCAATTCATGGCACCACGGACCTTGAGGGCCTATGAAGGGGCATGGAGGGTGTTTTTAAAGCTTTCAGGTGCACACCACGCTGATGGAGGTAAGTGGGCCAGTTGACAGGGAGCAGCTAGGAAAGTTTACAGTAGATCAGTGGCAGAAAGGTGGCATACACCACAATGGGGGTTTACCTAGCGGGGATCAGTGCAGTATGTAGCCTGAAGAGATGGAAGGATCCCACAAAATCAGTGTTGATACAGAGGATGATGCAAGGTTGGAGCAGGTTGAAACAAAGGATCACGGATGGACGGCAACCAATAGTGGAGCATTGGTTAGCCAGATTGCAGGGGATATTGCCAGCAATTTGTGAATCCAAGGATGAGGCGCAGCTATTCTTTTCAATTTATGTGGTGATGTTCGCAGTGGCTTTGAGAGTGAGTGAGGCAGTGAGGCATGGCAGAAAGGACGAAGATGGAAGTTTGGAATGGGGAAATATAGTCTGGGGGCAAGAAAAAATGCAACTTGTAATTAGGAGGTCCAAGACAGATCAGGTGGGAAAAGGGTGTGTTATAACCATAAAACCTCACACCGATGGGACCTTGTGTCCAGTAAAGGCTTTGTGGGCTTACACCGCAGAGCGATACAAAAAAGAAGGGAGACTATTTGTACATGGGCATGGAAAGAAGGTGACCAGTTACCAGGTAACAGCCATACTTAAAAAAGGTATGGAGTTTATGGGTGAGGACCCAGCTAGTTATTCTTTCCATTCTTTTCAGATAGGAGCCGCATCAAAATGTGCGGCAGAGGGAGAGTCAGTGGACAGTATGCTGGAAATGGGACGTTGGCAGTCTGCCAGTTACAAGAGATACATTTGAGCTTTTAAAGTTTGAAGATTAATATGGCATCTATGTTTGTTTTGCAGGAATAGACCTTAAGGGGGGCATGTTGGAGGAAGGGAGTGGGGGGGCGGGGAAAGAGGGAAGAGATGGAACGAAAGAGCGAACAGGTCATGAAGGTTAAGATATTAAAAGTGTTTTGTCTGATTCAATAGGTAGAGGGAGGATCACAGAGGTATGGATCTATGGGCATTCCTACATTTACTGGGTGGAAAAAAGGGCGGAAAAAAAAGGCAGGGGGAAAACAGCTCTACTAGGATGTCAGACACTGTAGGCTGATATGGTGTGGCATTCAAGGGATGAAATGGGCACAATTACTCCCGACACTGATAGAGATGAAGCAACGGAGACCCATAGTAGATTTAATTATTATACGCTTGGGAGGGAAAAACCATTGGTGGACACATATTTAAGGGTAAAATGGGATCTGGAGAAAGTAAAACAGTGGTGGCCAGAGGTGAGCTTAGTGTGGTCTGATATGATACCAAGGAGTTTGGAGACACGCACGCAGAAACGTAGCGGTAGATAGAGCAGGAGAAAGGTGAACAGGAGGGTGGGGACTCTGGTAAGAAACATGGGAGGGCATGTAATACTGAAATACTGAGGGGGGTGGAAGAATGGGTAGAGGATTTTTTACAGATCAGACGAGGTACATCTATCAGACCTAGACATAGACATAGATATGTTCAACACAGAGATGATGGGTTTTATTGAGGCCTGGAGGAGACAACAAAGCAAATAAATAGGGGGAGAGAGTGAAAGAAAGGGGGAAGGCCAGTCATCCACACAAGCTGGAGACAGGCTATGGGGAAAAAGGGGGGAGAATGAAAAAGGAAGAGGAGGAGAAGGAGAAGCAACAGAAGGAGAAGAAAGCAGTCTTGGTTCTCACCATTACCTATAAGAAAAGAGAAGAAGAAGGCTCCCAGGTTTTCACCTGGGGAGATGAGAAGAAGATGAAGAAGATGAGGATTTGGGCTGATATTGATATATAATGCAATATAATCAAAGATTTGTAATAAGACAATGGTAAAGATGGTGATGGGAATTTAAAGAAAATGTAAATATGGAATATAATAAATTGATTGTGGATCTGAGCACAACAACACACAGGTGGTTTGTCTTTTTGTGGGGGAAAGGGGAGAATCCAGGACAATGAAGTTTGTCCTTTAAGGGGCAGACCAAGTTGTCATGGTGGACCCTTCCCTGGTGACAGAATTGGTATTGCTCAAGAAGGGGAGGGGGAGGTGGGGGGGGAAGGAGCCACAGGACAATGGTCAGGTAGCAGGAAGGGGAGGGGCACAAGGAGGAATAAGAGAAGGATAGGATGAGAGAGGAAGTGGGAGGGGAAAATACAGGTTACTTAACAGGCAGCACAGGGGTATTCAACCTCTTTTGCTGGATATTTTTGTTGCCGCCCACCCACCGGGCAAAAGGAGGATGGGAAGAAGGGTTTTTTGGACGAGGGGCCAGGAAGGTCTGTCACAGGTGGATGGCAGAAGGTGTCCAGTCAGACATATGGTGGTCTGCCAAAGGTGGATGGCAGGAGGGGAAAAGGAGGGAGGAGGGAGGAATGAAAAGGAAGAGGAGGAGAAGGAGAAGCAATGGAAGAGAGAAGAAAGTGGTCTCAGTTTTCACTACCTATAAGAAAAGAGAAGATGAAGGCTCTCAGGTTTTCACCTGGGGAGGCGAGAAGAAGATGAGGGTTTGAGCTGTTATTGATATGTAATGCAATATTCTCAAAGATTTGTAATAAGACAATTGTAAAGATGGTGATGGGAATTTAAAGAAAATGTAAATATGGAATATAATAAATTGATTGCTGATCTGAGCACAACAACACACAGGTGGTCTGTCTTTTTGTGGGGGAAAGGGGAGAATCTGGGACAATGGCAATGCTTGCATTACAGCAGAGCTCTCAGCTTTCTGTACAGCTAGGGCATGAGGAGAAATGTGCACTCTACCCTCACTCCTTCCCCCCTGCTCTGAAAACTGGTCAGCCACAGTGTGCAAGAAATAATAACAGCCCAGATAAGTGAAAGAGAAAAAGATTAGCCCTGCATTTCTTTTTCTCTTCTTAATGCTTCCCATGCTGGTGTAGCACAACTTTGTCTCTTTTCCCAGTGCACTTTGCTGACGGAAAGTTTATAAGAGAGCAGGAACTCTTGTTTTTATTTAGGAGGCAGTATAAGCACCTTAATGCAGTTTCACAAATACTGTCTACACTGTTTACATAGAAGAGCAAGATGCGAAAGGCAGCGTTCCAAGAGAGACCCCCCCTTTGGCAGACAGGACAGAGTTGCAGCTGCTCATTCTCCCATACCCCTGTCCATAGTCTCTGCTGTCTGTTCGATTTTGCGGTGTGCTACTTGTAACTGCATGTGAATGTAAGCAGATGGGTACAAATCATAATAAATAAATAAATAACTCTAAACAATTAGCCAGACTTCTTTATCTGGAGCCTTGTATGTTAGGTTTGTCCTGGATTTTATAACACTTTTGGAGTCAGAACTCTAATTTCAGAGCCGGAACTCTCATTTGTGTTAGGAGGCAGTATATGCACTTAAATGTGGTTTCTTAAATACAGCCTAGTGTTTATTGTGACTTGAAACATTAATTTTGTGCAACACAAATACTACTTTATATTTTCATTATTTAAGACAAGGTCGCTGTCACAGCATTACAAGGTGGCGGTGATGCATTGCTGACATACAATTGTCCTCGGTCCAACCGCAGTCAGTAAGGCACCAAGATGAAGAGATCAGGATCAGTATATCAGTGACTTGTTAGTTCCTAACAACTCCTTGACACCTCCATGATGAGCACTTTTACTCTCTGTGTTGTGCCTGCATTTCAAAGCGAGTCTAGGGCTATAAACGAGCCTTGGCGCCTGGCTGAGCAGCAATCATTGATGACATGTTAGACTTAAATTGGTAGTCTTTAAATCCTTTAACCCATCTTTTCCCTACTTTGATCCATGATTGCAATTTTTGTAAAACATTGCAACCCGTGTCAAGTTCTCCATATCAGTTTGCATGTTCCTTATTAAAAAACATTAAAAGATTATTAATTATGACAGTGCTTTTCTTATTAGTCTCCCCCCACCACAATTCATAAAGAAAACATATTCTTGGCAATGACTTCATAGGGTATACAAAGTTGTATATGAACTTGTTTCATAAACTCTGTATTAATTCAGTCCTATGCTGTTTATGAAGAATGAGAGCTTTACTATATGCTTGCAAACAATATGGCACATAGGGAAATTCATGTTTTTAATGAATACATATAGAACAGTTTACAATTCATTTTTATAATATTTCTTGGAGGGAGCTTAAGATTCCAGTGATGTCTGAGTGTGTGGTTTAGCACCTCCCACATATGTGCAGGCTAGCGATCCCTCAATTTCAGTAAACAGACAATTGCTACATATTCAGTGATTAATTTCCACCCCTTTCTAAATGATGCAAGTGTTTTGCCAGACTGAATTACTGCATATAAAAGGTGGGGAGAGCAATTATAATAAAGGAAAAAAATGCTAATTTCTGCAGTTTATTTTGCAGAAATGCCACCATATATGAAGCCTTGGGAATCATAACAGAGCTGCTATCAAGCATCCAAACAATTAAAGAGATGCTCCCCCCTCCCAAAAAAAATAAGCCTGGCAGTGTTTCACTCATTAGTAGGAACTTTATCAAGAGCTACTGTGTTTAAAATCGCCATTCCTTAAATACCCCCTACCATTAAAATTAGATTTCTTAACTGATAATATTCCCCTATAACCAGATAAAAATTATCTAAACATATCCATATTACAAATGCCTGATTGCTAAAAAGTTTGCAGATACTTTCAATCATTGCATATCAATCCATACTAATGCATAATACATTAAAAGTCACTTTTACCCTTTCCCCCATTTAGAGAACAAACAACATGCTATAAGCCCCAAAGGTTCCCATGGGTAAGCATTCATTAATTGTGCTGATTGCCTTACAACCCACGTCCTGATGATTTTGAATACTATCTCACACTCTGTTGTTGAACCCCTTTTCAACCAGTTGTTCCCAATTGCTGAATGCAACTCAGTTCCCTTCATCCCAAACACAAGTTCATCATAATATTTATATATTTCTTGCTACAGTCTTTTGTCTTTTTTGAACATTATCTTTCAAGTCTTTTGTTATGCCACCAACACAGTTGCAACCAGTTCTAGTGTCAAACCCCAGAAATATGGATCAGAACTGGATGAATACTGTGTTAACTTTTTTATAGTACAGATATAAAATACAGTTTTCATTTATTTCTGGAGGCTTTTAACATTTTTTTACAGACACAGTGTTAATTCTAATCTTCCATTTTAATGGGGATGGGGCTGGTGGACTGGTGGAGAAGTCCCAATGTAAAAGTCAAGAAGGCCTCCTTTTTAATTATCATATCTTGGTATTCCCACTTTTTTGTCCCAAAAGTAAAAATCTGCAGTAATAAATTTAAAAAAAAAATCACCAGAAGTACACTGCATTGCATGTCTGTATTGTGAATAAGTTAGCACAGTATTCAGCCAGTCCTGGTCCATATTTCTGGGGGTTAAAACAAAAACGGGATATGGCAGTGTCTTTTAATTAACTGATATTGATGTACATAGTGTGTGTTGTATTATGGGGTAGGTGAATGTAGAGTGTCTTTCCTGGTTGAAAATATGGATGCCGACAACCTGACTTTTTCACAGTAAGATCTATGTGCTTGGATGTACTGTATAAAAAGATCCCTTTAATGCAAGGAACCACCAGAAGAACACTATGTGGTCCAGTAGACACCCAGGTAATAAAAAAATAGATGGAATATCAGAAGCATAACAACAGACTTACAAAATGCTATTCAGAAACTACTGAACAAAAAACTGTAGCAAGAAAGAAATAATATTATGATGAACTTGCTTTTGGGACTGCAAAATGAACTATAAAAGGTGGGGAGAGGAATTATAAAAAAGAAAAAACAAAACACTATTTTCTGCAGTTTATTATGCAGACATGCCACTGAGCATAAAGGTTTGGGTATCACAAGAGTTGCTATCAAGCATCCTATCACTGTTGCTATCGGAGGCGGAGAGAGACTTGCAAAAGGACAAAGCAATTCAAAGCTGGTTCTCCCTCATGACATTAGTGAGCCCGTTCCCTCGCCTCACTCTTTCACCTCCTCCCGCTTATTTAATGCATGTCTGTGTTTTGGAAAAGGAAAAAGGGCATGTCACTGAGAAGAAAGTCAAGGGGCTGAGCAGCAGTAACAAACAGAGACGGGCAGGATCCATGTCTACAAAACTACAGGCATCAGAAGTGCCAGATTGGAGAAGTGATGCCAAGGAAGAGCACCTTCCCTTAAACAACCCAGCAGTTATGGGACTAAACCCTCCACTTAACACACAAGCGTATACCTGTGACTTGTCTCACAATATAAGGAACAGTTCCTGGATGGCTAAATTCCTGAGTACCAGAGAAATCTACCAACTCTCCCCAATTACTGATAAAATAATGGAGCGCAGATCAATGAGTGCTGAAAAACTTATGTTTTTATTACACTTTATATAAAGCAGTGTAGAAACATACAAAGGGATGCCAGCCACCCCCCCCCCCAAAAAAAATGAGCCTGACAGCACTTCACTCCTTGGCAGGAGCTTTATCAAGAGCTACTGTGTAAAATCACAGTTTCTTAAATAGCCCCTACAATTACAGTTAATTAGGTTCCTTAAGTGATAATATTCCCTTACAATGAGATACAATTATTATCTATACAAATCCCTATTACACATAGGTGATTGCTTAAAAGGGCACAGATAGTTTCAATCATTGCATATTAATCCATCTTATATTAAAAGCCAGTTTTACTTTTTACCCCATTCAAAGAACAAACAATATGTTATAAGCCCCAAAGGTCCCCATGGGTAACCATTTCTCAGTTGTGCTGATTGCCTTACAACCCATGTCATGATGATTTTGAATCTATCTCACACTTTGTTGTTGAACTCATTTTTAAGGAGGTCCTGACTACTGTATGCTACTCGGTTCCCTTATTCCCAAATGAAAGTTCATCATAATATTTATTTTTTGCTACAGTTTTTTCCCAGTCTTTTCTAAACATTATCCTCTAAGTCAGTTGTTATGCTTCTAACACAGTTACATTCAATTCTGGTTTCTATTAAAGGTACGGTTTGAAAGATCACTGCCTTACTGTCTGCTTCAGTCTGAGCAGTGAGCCTGTCTGTCTGTCTGTCTAACTTTTCATTCCCTCCACCCCCCAATTTTTTCAGTCTTCCTTATTACCTGGACTCCAATGCTTACAGTATGTATGGTTTGTCAGCTGATGAGTTATGTGCATGTTCTGGGGGGTCCCTGCATACTGTCCATTTGCAAGAACTGTACTACATTTGATCCACCTTCCTGCATACTTACCTTTTAACTGTGCATTCTTGCTTTATTGTTATTTTGTTCCTGGTTAGTTAAAAATCATTTACAACTAAACTGGCAATAAATGGTGTTTCCTTTTATATATACATTAAAATCCACTTATAGTGCCTGTGGGTAAATCAGGCATTCATTTTTAGTGGGCATTTTCAAGTTACCAAATGCCATCCTTGTATGTTTTCCATGCTAAATGTTACTGTTACACCGTCAGTTTACCGACATCTATATCACCCACTTGACAGCTGTCAGTGGCTGTAAATTCCAACCGTGCAAGGTGTGAATGATTGCAATTACAGTGCAATCAATTGTGTAGCTTTATACTGTGAGTGTTCATGGCAGCAGCTCATTGTCAGCTCGTTCTCAGTTGCCAAGATGTCAAAATGCAAAGCAATGTCACTCTGTGTCAAAGTGGAAATGTTAAACAAAATAGATGCCTTGCCCAAAATGAGTCAGCGCGACTTGGCGCAACATCTGTCTCTGCCTAAATCAATCCTTCCATACAGTGTTTCTCCTAGGAGATGGGGAGGAGGAGCCCGCAGCTGATGACATCACGCAGGTCATAGAGAGCATGCACTCGGAGAAAGCGGAAGAAGAGGATTCAGAGCACGATGAAGATCTACCAGAGGCTATAGTTTTGCCGAGTGATGTTAAACAATGCTCTCCTTACTCTATGATGAGCGATGGAACAAAATCTGGATGTGCTGCCTGACTGGAATGCTCTCGCTGCTGCAGAAAGAGTGTGGAACCCCTACTGTCAGATATCAGCAACTCAGAGTAAAATCTCTGACTACTTCAAGTAGGACTTAAAGAGCTTCAGATTGAGCTATAATTTCTTGTTTGCTTGTTTTCTTTTGTCACTGCTGGTTATGCTTTGTGTGCTGCGTGGGAGATCGCATAAAAAAAATGTCACCGTAATTCCTTAGTATGCATTTATTTTTTATCAAGAGTATAGCGACCATTTGATACAGCGGGCAAATAGTTAATGCACGCATGTGCCCGCTGTAAGCAGGTTGCACTGTATATATATTGGCATGCATTAAAACATAGCTTCTCAGCATTCAAGTTAAATAAACTTCTCATAATTCTACATGATACTCAAAATCCAATTCTAATATAATATGTTTGTTTTATCATTTATTATAATAATCACCTTTTAAAATCTTATCGTGGTTGCTCCCAACCTGCTGCCTTTCTAGTTCTTTACCAGATCTTCCCTAAAGTATACAGAAAGAACTTTCAATTAACTCTCATCCTTGTTTTTATTGTCAAACATTAATTTCTTGCATGATATTTACCTTTCAGCTCTCTGTTCTTAATTGAAAGCTCAAAAGCCACTATCTCATACCCCTAGGGTTCATTCACTCTAACCCCTATAAAAAGAACATATTACATTATCACATATGTAAGTAAGAATCAATCCTTTATCCTGTTCCTTTATAGGTTAAAAATACCTACTTTTGATACGTGTTTTCACAACTTCAATAAGAAATTTTAAATAATAGCTCAAAGGTCGGGAGCAATGTAGCTATCCCTGTCACTTGACACAACTTGAATGATTTATTTATCAAGTCTAGGATTACAAATACCTTTGAGCCATGGCTCTTTTACAAAGGTTCCACATCAGAGAAATACAAATTATGGGGAACATCAAGACAGGCATTACAACAATGTGGACATTGCAAACACAGTACAGATTAATACAGTTCAAGGGTAGCATTGTAACAAGGCAGCCAGCGGCATTTGTCAGAGAAAATAGACAACAGATAAGAAGTGCCAGAGTCATAGGGAGAGGGAAGAGGGTGGGGGAGAAGGAATGTAGGAAGGGTGGCAAGAGGGTGAAAAGTGCAGCATTGGGTATACCAAGATGTGAGGGTAGAATCCAGTGAGGGGGGACAACTAGAGCAGAAAGGGAAGTGGAGAAACAAGGTTAGTTGGGCAGTCACAGGAGCTGTTGGTAGTGAGATAGTCCTGGAGCCTAGTTTTAAACATACCAATAGTTGGGGCAGAGGAGATGGTTGGGCTGAGGCCATTGAACCAGAGTGGTGCTCAATAAGCAAAAGAGCATTGTCCCTGTGAAGTGTGACAGTGGGGGACTTTCAGTAGCTGTAGCATGGATTGAGTTGCTATACAGAGAGAAATTGATGGTGTTATAGAGATTTGAGCAATGGCAGTTAAAAAAAGATGTCTAAGCCAGGTGGCAAAATTTAAGAATTGCAAGGCACTAATCAGTATTTGTAGTAATTAACTCTTCTGAATAATATATTGAATATTGGCGAATAGGCTGCCAGCTGTAATACAAGATGCAATGTGTATGATTAAGAACACCTGTATAAATATATTTAACAGAATATGGAGAATTTTGAAAAATTATTTTTTTTTTAATATTAAAATATGATATGTTTTATATATTTAACAGTCCTCCAGAAGAAGCCAAGTCGGCGAAACATTGGGGCACAGATGAAAAATAGATTTAAAGAATAAAGAATTGGACTAAACAAGATTTCAGCGTTCTTTTGGTTTATTACCAAGAGTTGGTGCAATGTCTTATCACAGTTGCTTTACTCGCACACAGCACCTACTCCACACGTCATATATTGAACATTGGAAAATGAAATACAGATTTCCCATGGAAACTTTTGATTGTTGGACACTCTGTGAAAACAGTAGAGAAGGTCATTATTCCATCTTATAGTAGCAAATAGAATTTAAACAGAAATCAGAATCTTAAAAGAGACAAACCAGCAGCAGCAATAGACAAGGTATAGGAATAAACTTTATTAGTATTTTATCACGTTCATATTCAGATGTTCTGAGGAAGGCATCAGTGGTGACACTGAAACCTAAACAGATTTCTGATTATGGCATTTTGGTTCAGTTAAGTCTGTGGAATATAAATTAAAATTTCGCATGCTGGAATTGCTTATGGACTTCATAAAATACTGCGAAAGTTTAAATCAATGCCTTATCTATTGCTGCTGCTGCTGGTTTGTCTCTTTTAAGATTCTAATTTCTGATTAAATTGTATTTGCCACTATAAGATGGAGTGCTTACCTTCTGTTTCGTTTCACTGACTGTGACATTGGAACTTTAATTGTTCTGGTAAGGTACACCATTTCCATACTGGTTTACTTACCAAGTGGATGTAAGTTTTTTGAGCCGTGCCTTTTTGTGACATCCACAAGAATAGCCTAATAAATATGGAATGCCAACTAACACACTTTTGAGAGCAGGCTGACTACATCAAAAGCAAGGCTGTTTTAAAATCAGTGATAACTTACTGGTAAAACTAGTGCAAAGGCATCAGTCATTCCCATATATTCAGTCAAGGATAGAAAACATCTCAACTCAGACATTTCATTTATCAAAGAAGAAAGACTTCTTATTTCTGTCATAAAACAATCTGATGCTATGCTTGCATTAAAACACAACTTCTCAGCTTTCGTGCACTAAGGGGCATGACAGGAGAAAGTGCACTCTCACCTTCCTCCCCATTCTGAACACTGCACAATATGCAAGAAATAATAACAACCCAGACAAGTGAAAGAGAAAAAGATTAGTCCTACATTTTCTTCTCTTTTTAAGGCTTCCCACGTTGGTGTATCACATGTTTCTCTTTTCTTAATGCAGCATGATAATGGAATGTTCATAAAAATGCAATTTTTTCCCATAAAGATCTTTATTGAAATTTAACAAACACTTGACTGTAGTACAAGACTGGGGGGGGAACCCCATCTTATTGCCAGAAATACACAGAAAAATAACATTGCATACAGTTATCACAACCAAAAGTGTAAATGATTCACTTACATTAACAGTTGCCCCAAACAATTTTTTGCATACATAGCCCTGGTGTCTGGATACCTTTTCACAAGGCCTTCCCCGCTTGCCCACATCCCAAAGTCCCTGACAGGTGATACTTACCCTTAGAGAACTTCCAAACTTGCTTTAGCCAAGATATTTCTTGTCCTTATCCCCACTTTGAGGTTCAGTTTGTATCGTGACTCATCTGGGCACAGTATTTTCTGAGTACTCATGCCCACCGGGCTCCCTCTTCTTCCCTGCCCTTCTACCCTTCTTTTCCCTGCTATTCCTTTCCCTTCCCTTCCCCCCCTTCTCCCCTCCACACGCTTTAATAAATACTTACACCCTCCATTCCTTGTTATTTCGCTGTTATGGTTTATATATTTATCCTCTTACACCCTGAGGATATTTTGATGTCTATACACCTAGTGACACTTATATCGCTTTATTTAATTGTGTGACCCTTCGTCTACTATTTACATCTGAATCCCCTTTGAGAACTTAAATAGGCAACATTATGTTTGCTTAGTATTTGAATACTATTCCCCTAATCTGTGATATTTAACCTTACCTTCCTCCAGTAGTTGAGGATTCTAGGTTACTTAACAGCATTGTTCCCCCGCCCCCCCCATGTCTAATTCCACAGTGGGTACTTAAAAATACAAGTTTTAAAGCTGAAAATGGCTTGATTGCATGGAAGCTGGAGTCCAGAATGCCTACTCCATTCTACTGCTAACCCACACCCCCTCGCCCAAGATGAGCTGTATTAAGTGAAAGTTTACCAACTTGTATTAATTAAGAAAACAGGAAACAACAAGAAGGTAAACTACATTAAGTTAAAATAGACTAGTGCTGAAACAGATTTTTCTTCACGTCCCTCATTTCTTTTTATTTATGTATTTTGTTATATTGGCAATGCTTGCATTGAAACACAGCTCCTCAGCTTTCTGTGCACTGAGGGGCATGACAGGAGAAAAGTGCACTCTCACCCTCTCTCTATCTAGCCTCCCCATTCTGAAAATTGGTCATCTGCAGTATACAACAAATAATAACAACCAGATAACTTGCTTTGAGCCCAGGACTCAGACAGACAGTTTGGCTGGTTCTTATTTCCCTGAGATATTGCTAAAGGACTAGGAGGCCTACATAAGAGAGTCAACATACATTGATATTGCACAACAAACAGAGGTGAGAAAGAATAAATGCCTCAGCTGGGACTTGAACCCAGGCCACTCAGAATACCATTCCAATTGTGCTAACCAGCTGCACCACTGAGACAACTGGAACCTGGGCCGTCCCTGAGCACATTGCTCTTTCTCAAATGCACAACTCAATGGCAACACAAATATTTACTTGTAACAATCACACAGGAGTATGGTGTGCATATTTTATGGAACACATACAAAGACAGGTGGGAAGAATAAGTGCCTCAGGTAGGACTTGAACCCAGGCCACCCGGAATACCATTCTGATGCACTAATTGGAATGCTATTCCTGGTCACCTGTGTTCAAATCCTACCTAGGCATTTATTCTTTCTCACCTCTGTTGGTATGTGTTCCACAAACTATACAGCACACTCCCATGTGCTTCCTATCATTGATATTTCCCTTCATCCCCAGAAACTATAAATTCTCATCTGCTGTACTTCCTGCTGCTAGTGTTCATGGTTATCTATAGCAGGCAAGTTTATCCCTGGAATGTGGGAGATAGTTTATGAATATTTAAACAGTCACATGCAAAGATCTGGATTCTTGGAGGTTACTCATCCTAATTTTTAAGATTCAACAGCGAAACCAAGGAATTGTTTTTCTTAGAAGTGAAAAACAGACTGCACATCACACTACTGTTACCACACCAAAATGTGTTTGTTTTTATTCCTTAAGGAACTCTCACTGTATCTTTCCTGGGCTTGGGAACACCCACAAAAAGGACTACTTTATAATCTGATGACATTTATGAGCAATTCCTGCACAGCCATTCTGACAAACTGCCCATGGAACTATATCTGCAAATTGTTATTTTATTTTATTCTTTTAGTTATGCTGGGTTTTCATATTTTTACTTATATACAATATGTTATTTGTTTTTATATTTACTCATAAACATCCACTCCTCAGCATTCCCCTTGCCAGCCACATTATTCATTTTACAGGTTATCTGTATTTTCCTTGTTTGCACTCAATATATATATATATATATATATATATATATACACTTTGAGACATCTCCTCTTAGACTGTTTGGTAAACTGATGTTTCAAATCCCACCAGGGGCCACTTACTAAGCACGACTACAGATACAGTTGTGTTTGCTCATATTACTAGAAACATATTTTGTAAGCTACTAATCTTTAAGGATCAATGAAGGAGCAATTTGATAACTTTTGTTATGTTTCCAAGCACTGCTAGACCAAGCTGAAAGCAGGAAGACATGCAGTCCTATAGCTGCTCTCCCGCACTACATCACTATAGTGTTGTCAGGGCTGGCTTTTTTAAACCTGGTTTGTGCTTTCCCTCTTTGCCTTTCCTCTATGTGGCCTGGGTGGTTGGGCATGAGGCTGCAGGCCGAGTGCATCCAAAGTCCCAGAAGTGAGGTTATCCCAGCACAATCCACACCCTGGAGTGCATTATTGCTATTATACAATGGCTCATTGTTATACAAAATAAAAAAATAAAAATATGTTTTTGGTAGATTTGATGGCATCCAACTCATCATCCAAATGCTCATCATGCAAGGCATCCAAAGCAATACAGTGAGGTTGTGCTGGGATAACCTCACTGTGCCAGGGACACACTGACCAATCAGATACCAGGAAATTTTCTTGCCATTGTATAATGCTTGTTTATATTTGTCGTCCTGCTGTGCTTTTGTATTTTGTGTGCTTTTTACTGATTTTCCACTGTGCAAGGATTAAGGAATAAAAATGATGAGTATTTCTTGAATTGGGATTATTTGTGTGTGGTTTATAAATCAAAATTGCATATAGAGCGCAGTTCCATTTTAGGTTGGTGAACCATCATGTGGCATTTCTTTTGTTTCAAAGTTTCTTTGGTGTACCACCTGTACATCGAACTGATAGTGGAGCACTGTGTTTTGTTTTTTTGTTATTGTTATCTGGTGGCCTATTGCAGTTCTATCTACAATATTGCAATTTGCCATTAACTGCATTTATAGGGAAATAACAAATCATGCCACACTGAATTTGTAAAAATGATATCCCTAATTCATTGGGTAAATGTGGTCATACTTGTATGTCATCTGAAACAGTGCTGAAACCTGTTAATTTACTTAAAAATGTTCAATGTGAATCTTACCATAAACATTCATGCCATTTCTAAAATACATTTAAGTTGGTAGGTATGCTCTCCTCATGTTCCATTCCTTATACACATAATCACAATTAAAGTAAAGCAAGCACTGTTCAGAATTTTTTTTGTTTGTGTATTTTGTTGTTGACCATGGAATGACGATCCAATGACCAAACAAATACAAAATGTAATTTGGACAGGTAGACATGCCACATCTGAACTTGAGTGAGTAGCCTATGAGTATGAGAGAGTGGAAATTCATTTAAAAGATTTCTGCATAATATTGAATGTTAATGGAGAAACTAATTAAAGTGGGCCCAATATTCAAACAGGAGTGCAAGCTCAGTGCACACATTTGAGTTACACGTGTGGCTGACCCAGTGGCTGCTATATTCAGTCATATCGTTGGAGGTTAGTGGGTGTTGCTATCCAACTGAACATCTGATCGTGTTGTTGCAGCACTAAATGAAACTACTGTGCTTCAACATGGACCTGGGTTGCATATAGTCCATAGGGCATAGTACTTCCCATAACATATAGTGCCAGGATCACTTTCGACTGTGTTCAGCCACAACATGCAGATGTGCACATTGGGTATGCAAGGCACTAAGGGGTCACCAGCATGCCCATTATGGGCTCATTTACATGGTGTGAAGCAGCCCATTTGTGCACACTATGCAGTGTGACCAAATAAAGTACAGTTAAATGGGTACTTACCATAACAGTAGCTCTTCAAGAGATCTCTTGCAGCAGGTCACACATCTAGGAACATCCAGCCACAGGCACGAAATCCAGCTGGAGTATTTTGCCAGCAGTTGATCTGGGACCACACATAACAACATCACATGCTGTGTGGTAGGGTATATAAGCGTGAGAGGTCCCAGATCCTTTTTGTTTCTTTTCCTGTCAGTGACTGGCCATTGCTTGGATCCTGTGCTAATTCTCCAAGGGGAATCGAGGGGAAAGTAG
Organism: Neoceratodus forsteri; assembly: GCA_016271365.2. Lineage (NCBI taxonomy): Eukaryota > Metazoa > Chordata > Ceratodontiformes > Ceratodontidae > Neoceratodus > Neoceratodus forsteri. Next base: position 84,875,051 of record CM028138.1, read on the forward strand.
GAGTGCCCTGCCTTCATGGGAACAGGAGATATTCTTCCTCATAGAGTGGGAGTTTCCAGTATGTCGTAAGGGGACAGGAGGGAAGGATGGCTTGACCTGCTGCAAGAGATTCTCTCGAAGATCTACTGTTATGATACGTAACCATGTAACTGTCCTATCTTCTTCAAGGATATCTCTTGCAGCAGGTCACACATCTATGAATGAGTCCCTAGCAGTTGGGAGGAGAAGGGTGGTGGACTCATGATAACAGACCCTACAGGACCGCACTGCCAAAGTTGGCCTGTCTTTTGGAAATTATGTCCAGGCTGTAATGTCTGGTGAAAGTATAGACTTTAGTCCGGGTAGCTGCTTTGCAAATCTCAGCAGCTGATACTCCTTTAAAGCAAGCAACTGAAGTAGCCATCCCCCGTGTGGAATGAGGCTTAACTACTCCAGGGAGCTCTTTCCCATATTTTTTGTAACAAAATATAATGCAGTGGGCCAGTCATCCAGACAAGCACTGCTTAGAAACTGGATTGCCTTCCTTATCTGAGGCAAAGGAAACAAATAGCTGTGCTGTCTTGCGTGTATCCTTGGTATGAGAAATGTAGTATCTCAGTTTTCTATGTATATAGTTATGGAGCAACGCTTCCCCTGGACTGGCATGCTCCAAGTAATACACAGGTAGCTGGATAGATTGGTTTAGAGTAAACTCTGAAACCACCTTCGGAAGAAAGTGAGGGCTTGTGCATAAAGAAACTGTCTTTATGAAAAACTAAATAAGGCTGCTTACATTAGCACCTGTAATTCAGAAATGCATCTCACAGACATGATTGCCACTAAGAATATGGTTTTTCATGATAGGTAGCAAAGTTCACATGTAGCCACAAGTTTGAAGTGAGGCAGCGTGAGTTTTTCCAATACAAAGTTTAGATCTCATGGAGGCAAAGGGCTTTGCACTGGTGGCTTAAGGTGTAATACACCCTTTAAAAATGTCTTTATGGCATCTAATTGGGTCAGGGGATGATCAGCAACCAGGATGTGGAAGGTGGAGATCACCAATAAGAGTACCTTCAGGGACGAGTACTTTAAAATGGTGTCTGACAGCAACAGCAGGTAGTCCAGGATCTGTTGCGGAGGACAGGTGTATGGATCCACCCCCTAGGTCAGCTGCCCACAAGGCAAAACATTTCCACTTCATAGAATATGTAGCCCTGGTTGATGGTTTTTGGGTGACTCGCAGGACTTCCACAACATGGGGCAAAACATGGAATCTTACTAGAGCTATGGCCTCAGCAGCCATACATGCAGATGAACTGAGTGGAGGTTGGGGTATACTAGGGTTCCCCGATCTTGTGTGAGCAGGGTCAGGGAAATGGGGAGGGGAAGAGGATCCTGTACTGCTAACTGTTGTAGCAGGGGGAACCATACCTGACAAGGTCAGAGAGGACCTATGAGGATCACTGTTACATGATCTTGGAGCAGTTTGAGTAGCACCCTCTGTATAAGTGGGAATGGAGGGGAATGCATAAAGGAGTCTTCCTGTCCAGGAGTGTTATAACGTATCTAGCGAGACAACTCCAGGCTTTGGCTCTAGCGAGCAGCAATGTGGCAATTTTGCGCTGTGGTGGGAGATGAAGAGGTCTAGGACTGGGTGTCTCTAGTGGTCGAAGAGATCTTCTGCGACTGACTAAAGGAGCTCCCAGTCACGTGTGTGGGTTTTGGATCAACTGACAGTATCTGCCAGTATGTTCATGTTACCTGCAGCGTGTACTGCAATGAGGTGTAGTTCATGTTCTATTGCACAGTACCAGACTCTCATCAGTTTCATACATAGCAGGTAAGAGTGGGTGCCCCCTGTTTGTTCAAGTAGTAGACCACTGTATTGTCCATCTGTACCAGAAGGTTGCCTGGAAGCAGTAGATCTTGAAAGGCTTGTAAGGCATACAAAACCGCATGCATCTCCAGAATGTTGATGTGGAGATGGATCTCCGCAGGTGTCATATACATTGGGTCTGCATAGTGTTTAGATCGGCTTCCCAACCCTGTATAGATGTGTCTGTGGTTCGGGTTTGTTGTGGATTGGGAATATGAGAGGGCCCCCTCCCCTATAATAAATTGTCTAAATTCATCCACCACTGGAGAACTCATCTCGCTGGCATTGAGACCATGAAGTTCATGTTTAGATCATCTATCTTCTGGTCCCACTGCATTCACAGTGTTCATTGCAAGATGCGCATATGCAGATGGCCATAGGGTATTGCTACTGCCATGTGGCCCAGTAACCTGATGTAGCAACAGGCTGAGACATATCTGCTGTTGCTGATGTTAGACGCCAGGTTGATGAGTTTCTTTGCCCGATCCCGAGGCAGGAATGCAGAGGCTATGCATGTATCCAGTACAGTCCCAATGTACTGGAGACAGTGACAGAAGTCCATCTTGGACTTCAGAATTTTGACAGTTACGCCCAGGGAAGAAAATAGTGCAAGTGTCTGGGAGAGGGTTGCTGCTAGTTGGTGTTTCAGTGAGGCATTCAGGAGCTAGTCATCCAGGTAAGGAAAGACAAAGTGCCCTGCCACCACTACTAGGCACTTCGTAAACACCTGTGGGGCAAAAGACAGCATTAAGGGGAGTGCATAAAAATTGATAGTGGTGATGCTTGAAAGTGAAGCGCAGGTATTTTCTGTGAGTGGGGTGTATCATTATATGAAGGTATGAATCCTTTCTGAGAGCAGAGCTAGTCTCCCTTGTTCAGTAAGGATAGAAGGGTTGGTAGGGTAACCATCCTGAATTTCTTGTACTGTATGAAAAAGTTTAATTGCTGGAGGTCTAGGACTGTTCTGAGATTTCCTGTCATTTTCAGGAGCTCTGCTTAGTGGCAGACTTCTGAAACAGACCGTTATAGAATTGTTTTGGCTGAGTATGGCACAAGCAGTGTGCCGATTTTAGTTTTTTTTTTCGTTGTTTTATTTATTTATTTATTTACCAGGAAGGTGGATTGGGCAAAAGCCTATTTTTAGCCATGCCTAGGGAAAGAGTAACAACAGTAGGAATGCATACACAATGATCTAATACAACACAACACTTTTAAGAATCACAATAAATTGTACAATCATACAGTCATACAGATATACCAGACAACTGCAAAGAAGTCAATATATCCTGAGTGAGGGCCACAAAGATTTTGTGACCTTTAAAAGGTGCATTAAGGATGGATTGTTGCACGTCCCATGCAAATCCAGAGACCTGCAACCATAAGTGTCTCCTAAGACATATGCCGGTAGTCAATGCCCAAGCTGTGGAGTCGATGGCATCATATGCTGCCTGTAGTAAATGACAGCCCACAGCTGCCATTGTCTTTAATGTTTTTGTCGATTTCTCTTTGGATGCAGTATCTGGAAGAGCTTGTGTAGCCTGTGCCGTCTTCAAAAGTTCCTCTTGATAATTAAGAAGGTGGCCCATGTAATTCAAAATCTGTAAGGTAAGGATCAAAGAGGAGAATATCCTTTTGCCCATAGCATCAAGTTTGGTAGACCCTTTGTCGGGGGGGAGGGGAGAACACTTAAGTGTTTAGGTCACATTGGCCTATCGTGGGCAGCATTGATAACTACAGAGTCTGCCTGTGAAGGTGCAGCAAAGTATGTGTATCCTGCCAGGGCCTGATATATCCTATTGGCTTTTCTGAGTGCCAAGGGAATATTTTAAGGTTGGTGCCATGCAGCAAGAATGGCATTTTCATAGGCCTCTATCAGAGGTGGGATTACTAGAGGGTGGGTATCTGGTAGTCCCAAGCAGTGGGCCAGTTTTCACCTAGAGGTGTTCTGTTTGGTTTCCTTGAAACCAAATGTTTGTTGGAGATGTTGCATGATGTCAGTGAAACTGGGATCATTGGGAGGGGAGCAAGGGAGATATGACATTCTCTCCTCTCCCGGAGAAGAAGTATTGGATGTTGAGGATGCAGTAATTTCCTCCATTTCTTCTTCCTCATCTTGGTCCCAGTTCTGATTATATTGTTTACCACCCATGTCAATGTTTGGGGAAGAAGCAGGGAAAACCAAAGAAGCACTGGTGGTAAGGGAACCTAAATGATGCCTTGGCGGGGCTGGAAGTGGAACCATAAAAGGCATACTGATAGTTGTGGTGGCCTTCTGGGTTAAGTCCAGGATGTTATTTACCATATCCTGGATATCGACCATTGCCATTTGGGATGGCATGGCAGTTGTAGATGCAGTAGCAGGAGGCCCTATTGGGATAACCGACAGAATTGGTGGCGTCTGAGGCATGAAATGCATGTCTGGGAAATGACTCATTGATGAGGAAGCTGTCATCAATGGGGCAAGAAACCTCACCTCTGGAGGTAATGCCCATCTCCTGGGGTCATGGTCATCAATGACATGGCCTGTAGGGGGAATGTATAAAGTCTCCAGAGATGGTGGCGGCAACAGTGGGAACTGAAGTATTGGTGTTACCAGTGCTGTCATTGACAAGTGAGCTGTCCATGGCCCTAAAGAAGTAGAAGAGGCCACAGTCATTGACAGGAGCCTAGAAGATTGAGCAAGGGTTGTTAACAGAGCCAAAAGGACAGCTCTTGTATTTAAAACTGCCTTAGATACAGTATTAAGTAGTGAGATCGTCAACGGAGATGATGTCGTCGATGGAGAGTGTTGATTTTTCCACTCGTGGGAGTGCTTATGTTTCTCCCTGTGGTCAGCTTTATCTGTCGACGAATGTTCTTGTTTGGAATGGTGGCAACTGGAGGAGGAGGAGGAGGACAACGAGGTGCGGGATGATTTGGATTGGAGTTCCCGCTCTAGGAAGGAGATTGTTTGCTGCATCAGATCCTCCCTCAGTGTTTGAAGGTGTCATTGTTTGGTCACTTTATTAAATCTTTTGTACCAAGTGTAGGTGCATGTGCCATGCGAGGGTCCAAGGCAGCACATGCAGAGTTCATGTAGATCCTCAATGGCAAGCTTTTGTCCACAAGCATAGAGTCTAAATAGTGAGTCAGAGGAATACATCAATCAACTATAGATGTTACAGAACTCCGTGAAGCGCCGTTCACCTCTAACAGTTTAGGCAAAATCATTGAAGTAGTTCATAGACTGTGGCGATACTCATTCTGAAGGTGTAGCAGGCAGATCAGTAGCAGGAAAAGAACTGAGGAGGATCTGGGACCACCCATGCTTATATGCCCTACATCACAGCAAGTGATGTCATTGTGGGCAGTCACAGGTCAACTGCTGGTGAAATCCTCCAGCTGGATTTCATGCCTGCAGATGTATGTTCCTAGATGTGTGACCTGCTGTAAAAGATATCCTCGAAGAAGAGCTCTCTTTTGTTTGATAGCCCATTCCATGCCTGACTGCATGTTTTATTTTTTTAGATGAATTACCTGATGTCTCTTGCCCCCTCCACAACCCCAACTGCTGCTACCCAACCTGTCCCAATGAATATCTACCCCTCTTCTCATCAGTTTATATCGACCATGCCCCAGAATGAATACTGTACCACCCTGTCCCAATATTAGTGGTACCTCTTCCTATCTGTGGTACCCACTCTGTTCGAGACTGAATATCACTACCCACATATTCCATCTGCTGAAGCCCATCTTGTCCCAGAATGAACACCTATTCCCTCCTGCCAACTACAGATACCCACCCACCCTGCCCCAGAGTAAGATGAACACCCCTCCCATCTGCTGATTCCCACCAATCCTGTCCCAGAAAAATACAAAGAATACTCCTCTCTTTCCCATCTGTGCCTGATAGTCCCATAAATAAATAAATATCCCCTACATCCACCTCTCTACCATCTGCTGATACCCCAGTCTGTAAATAAATAAAAGAATATCCCTCTCTCTCTCTCTCAGTCCCACGAATAATTGAATGAATATCCCTTCCCTCTACCTCTTCAAACTGCTGATACCCCAGTCAATAAATAAATGAATAACCTCCTCCTCCCATCTGCTGATATCCACCCTGCCACACACACACACACACACACACTAGATGACACCTGCAGTTGCCGTTATTGCCACTGCTACCACCGCACTGGACCAATCACTCACAGTACCAGACCACACACACGCAACACAAGATGTTTTTTCTTTTGGTATACTGCATCCATGCTGTTCCTCATAGCTTGATGAGGCTAATGACACCCCTGCTCACTCTCTCACGCTTCAAGCATGTGACCTTGATTATCTGCAAGAGACAGCATGAAGCCATGAGCACCAGACCAGATTGGAAGAAGAAATGTAAAAAATAAAATACTTTTTTGTTTTGTCATTGTGGGCTCAAGGTGGAGGCAAGGTTGGCAGATGGGACTGAGTATTGACTTTTTTTTAAGCAAAAAAGAATATTAAAGCACTGTGGGTGGGCCCAGTACACCACCATCCACAGTTCTTGTTTACCTGAGTCCAATGATCATTGTGCGATTTGGTGGAGGTGATTCTTTCTTTTTATTCTATTTCTATTCACTGGGAACCCAGGGCATCTCTCCAGGATACTGCTAGACTGCTGCCTCTACTCCCTGCTGAAACCTCCTCTGCTGGACTCCATCTGAACTGACTCCACTCAGCCCCATGGCTTGTCCAGCCCCCCCCGAGAACTCCCCAGGAGAGGGCCCACTGGAGAACACCCCAGGGGAGAGCCCACCCACCCTTGGCAGACTGTCTGTAATTAGAGGGACAGCTGCTGGGACTGGTATAGCTGGAGATCCAGGGAGACAGGTCCGGTGTCGGGATGTGGGCAGGTCTCTGGGCCCCCCTTCACCTCCACTAGGCCACCAGGGTTTTTTCCTTAGGTTTCTCCCCAGAGCGCAGGTGTGCAATGATGGCAGTGCATCTACATGCAGCTGTCCACTACCGCTTCATCCCTGATGTTGTGTTGAGCCTCGCTATCTTGTAGGGTCCCTGGTCTCCACCAGGGGCCACAAAGGAGTGAGGCATACCCCAGAACCCACCCCAGGAGGGAAGAGCAGTTCTCCAGATGCTTGATCCCCTCCCTCCCCTGCTGACCCCTGGCAACCCGAGTCCATTCCCGAACCCGGGTTCCTGGTGTGCCACTTGGTGTGTCATTCAGATTCTCAACCCTCAGCACCACCGGGCTAGTGGGGGGGTGATTCTTAACAGACTGGTCCACCCATCCCTAAATGTAACAATAGTGCCAGCATGTTGTGCCTAGAAAGATTATCTGTGTACAGTGCTTAGTAGCGCTACTTTCTTAGGATTTCAAGTGCTTAAAAAGCTACTGTACAAAAATCAATTTCATATAGTTTTCCTCACTGTCCGGTATCATAAAATTATCACATGTGACTTTTGTTAATAGTAGTAGGTTCATATTTTTAGTATTATACAATTTTAACTCATTTTGTTCATCTCTGGAATTACAAGCAGTGATTGTCACCATACAGACACATGAAAGACAGCAATGCCATGGTTTGGGGAACCACATCCATCATGTAGAACATATTGTAGCAGCACAAATACACCAGGTGCTCGAAAGGAATTCCAGCACCAGATAATCAACCAATGAGATGTAACACCTCCTTATGGAGTATACAGTCCTGTTTACTTTAGGTTCTTTTGGGGCCAGAAATTAAATGGTTAATCTCTTCTGCTACATGATGTGGCCTTCTGTGGATCAGGAGGTCACAGTGGGTATGTGGCATATAAAGGGAGCTTTTGCCAGGTAAGGGACAGCTTGCATAAGAAGAAGGGCGACCAAAGGAAAGCTGTAGGAGACCAGGGCTGATTGCCCACTCTCATAGGAGTTAAGGTTTTTTCATGGGTTGGGTGTCTGGACAGTCTGGTGGGAGGATGTGGCAGTGGCCATCAGCCCGGTCTGTGGTGTGGGTCCTCAGTATGCTCCCCGGCAGAGAAGAAATGTCATCCGTGGGTTTGGGAGTAAGGAAGCAGACAGCGGAGATATGGAGGTTCAGAAAAAATAGTTCTGCTCATTTGCTGGGTGAGAGAGAGAGAGAGACTGTAGAGGAGTTGACAACATGGACCTGCAGGCTACAGCCATGCCTAAGTGTCCATGGAAAATATTTCGGAGCCAGTGAGTCGGAGGGGTCCCATGGGAGCCAGGGTCTCCAGCGCTGCCCCGGAGCCCAGTATGCCCAGTTTAGATGTGCCAGCTGAGGTGAGGATGTCCGTATTTCTTGGGTGAAGTCACCTGCTGGGATCTAAACTTCTGAGAGAAGCCTGAGAGGGAGACTAGCCCTAATTTGAATTGGCTTTCCTCTGAGGGGTCCAAGAGCCAGATCGTAGTGAGCTGAGAGATGTAGGAGGAGAACAGCTTCTGCCTGCTGCCTTCATTGTTTGGGAGCCACATCAGCCCTGAGTAAAGCTGCCTAAATGCCTGGAGGTTATATCAGCCGAGAAGAAAGCCACCATCATTAGTGGGACCATACCGGCCAAATGGACACTAGCCAACCCAATGACCCCTGCGGTCAGGACTGAATATCAATTTTGTTTGTGAATCTGCTTGCTCCATGGAGTGGTTTGGTTGGAAATTAAATGGGATCCACTGTGTTAATATCATTCCTGTGTGGCCTTCCATTATTTGACTAGAACTGTTTGTGGCTACTAACCCCAAGTTTGTTGCAGCCCAACACCAGAAGGTGCCTGTGCCCCTGTACCAATGGACCCCATCAATGCTAGCCATCCTGGTAAGTATTCTGTGGTTTCTGCTGTGAGTGTCCTCTCCCCATGGATGTTTTCCACCTGGCATACCTCTAGACACTAGGGAGGGGGGCTTACAAGAAGTATCAGCACAAAAGGATTCTGCCAGCATGTCTGCAATTCTGTCACACAGTAAAGACAACTGCAGAAGTATCAGTACAACAGGATTCTGCCAGAATATATGCAATTCTGTCACCCAGTAAAGACAACTGCATTTCATTTTTGTGAGTCTACTATGTTTTTGTGTGCGTCTGACTTGTAGGAACGAGCTGCAGCACTGTACACAGCGAAGTCAATGTGGGGGGAGGAGACTTCTGTTCCAATGCTGGCAGTTTGCTCTCAATTAGAAATGATCATCTTAATTACTGTGTGTGCACTACCCTGAATTCTTGCAATATGCCACATAACCACTAGAGCGCACTGACACTGATTTTCTAGTGGAAGCACATGCATAAGCAGCATTGTTTCTGTACACTACCATGTGCTCAGGGGTGACATTTAGGGGGGTTGGGGCAATGCCCCCCCCCCGCATTGCAGGTCACTGTTGTTTTTTATGTTTTACAGCCCCTGGAGCCACCCCCTCAGCCTCTGTGACAAGTACTATTGGTGATGCTAGAAAAGGAGGACAGGATGGGAAGAGGGGGAAAGGGTGGAAGGTGGTTACCCTTAATGCTAGGAGCCTTGGGAGGAAAACTGCAGAGTTGCAGGTTCTCATGGCAGAGGGAGGTGGGACATTGCAGCCATCACGGAAACATGGGCCACCCAATATAATGACTGGGACCTGTCAGTACCAGGGTACAGGTTATTTCAGAGGACAGGGTGACTGGGAAAGGAGGGGTGGCACTATATGTGAAGGAAGGACTGAAGTGTGTAAGGGAGGAAGGGAGGAGGTAGTACAGAGTCACTTTGGTGCAAACCAGGATTCCAAGAATAGGAGTCTTAGAATGGAAGTGTGTACAGGCCACCATCTCAGATGGAGGAGTTAGACAGGGAACTAGCGGAACAGATCAGGAGGACCTGCGAGAAGGGTAGTGTGGTGATTGTGGGGACTTCAACATGCCAGGTGGACTGGAGCACCCAACAACCAGGAACAGAAGGGAGCAGGTACTGTGGATGCCTTCAGGACAGCTTCCTGCTGCAAATGGTCAGTGAACCAACCAGGTTAGGGAATACCCTTGACCTTGTGCTGGCAAATGGGACTTTGTGAGAGAACTTACAGTGGAGGAACCGCTGTCAGGAGTGACCACCATTCAGTATGGCTCACATTGGATATGGGCAAGGAAGGAGGGAATCTGGCACAAGAGTGCTGGACTTCAGGAGGGCTGACTTTTGGGAGGATGGGGAAGTGGTAAAAGGGTACCTGGCCAGAATTCAATCTAGTATGGATACTAACCAGAGATGGGAGCTCATAAAGTTGGGGATAGTGGAGGCAACAAAACCTGCTGCAAAGCCCAGAGCAAGAAGGCTAGGGCTAAGAAACCGAGCTGGTTGAGCAAGGAGGTCATGGAAAAGGTAAGGAGGAAAAGAGCTGCCTTTAGGAAATACAAGAAAACAGGGAGGGGAGGACAGAGAGGAGTACTTGACAGAATCGAAGGAGGTGACAAGGGCAGTAAGGGGAGCCAAAGCATCTACAGAACTCAGGCTGGCACAAGGCATTAAGAAGGGAGAAGGACTTTTAAGTACATCAGGAGAAAAGGAGCTGAGGACCACATAGTAAGGATTAGGAAGGAGGGGGTTGGTGGAAGCAGGGTATTAAAGGCAGAAGCACTAAATGAGTACTTCTGCTCAGTATTTACTAAAGAGAAGAGGGGTGACACCCAAGATGGGAGAAATGGCAGACGAGGGGTGGAAGTGGTGACAGATGGGGAAATCATGGAGGGCAGAGTTCGAGAGGGTTTGAAGGCACTGAGGGTGGACAAGGCACCAGGCCCAGATGGCATCCACCCCAGGGTACTGAAGGAGCTGGCAGAGGTCCTTGCAGAACCTTTGCAAACCTATTTAATGCCCTCACTACATTTGGGGTGTGTACCTCAAGACTGGAGGATGGCCATGTGGTGCCCCTCCACAAGAGTGGCCCCAAGGATGAACCAGGAAACTACAGACCAGTGAGCCTCACATCCATCGTGGGTAAGCTAATGGAGACTATCCTGAAGGAGAGGCTGGTGGCCTATTAGAGGCCAAAGGGACTACAGGACAGCAGACAGCATGGCTTCATACGTGCTTGATCCTGCCAAAACCAACCTGGTCGAGGTTCTATGACTGGGTAACTGGGCAACTGGACAGGGGACATGCAGTGGATGTCCTGTATCTGGACTTCAGTAAGGCATTGACTCAGTGCCACATGGAAGGCTGGGAAGGAAGTTAGTAGGCACAGGGCAGGTGCAATGCTGGTGAGATGGGTAGGAAACTGGCTGCAGGGAAGGCAACAGAGTGGTGGTGGGTGGGAGCTCACACCCAAGGGCAGTGACAGAGCGGTGTCCCACAGGGCTCGGGTGTTGGGACCAGTGTTGTTTGGGATATTCATTGCAGACATATCATGGGACATCAAGAGCAAGATCAGTCTGTTTGCTGATGATACCAAGGTTGGCGGTGGTGGATGACCTAGGGGATGGCAGGGGTTGCAGGATGATCTGGCAAAGCTTGAAAACCTGGTCAGACACCTGGCAACTGGCTTTAATGCCAAAAGTGCAAGGTGATGCATTTTGGGATGAAGAACCCAAGGAGAACTTACCAGCTAGGGGAGTGCAGCTAGCCCAGACAGAGGAGGAGAAGGATCTGGGTGTGCTCATCACAGGGTCAATGAACAAATTGGCACAGTGTAGGAAGGCAGCTGCAAAGGCCAACAAAATGCTGGGTTGTATTGCAAGGTATATCCTCGAGGAGGGAGGAGGTGATTCTGCCACTGTGTAGGTCATTAGTTAGACCACACCTGGAGTACTGCGGGCAGTTCTGGCGTCCGAGATCTGAAGAGGGACATTAAGTTACTGGAGGGAGTGCAGCAGGCGACAAAGATGATCAAGGTCTGGGGGACTTATCATATGAGAGGAGGTTGAAGGAGTTGAACATGTACTCACTGGAGGAGAGGAGAGACAGGGGGCATGATTGAAACCTTTAAATACATGAAAGGAATAAACAAGACAGGTACAGGGGCTGTTCAAAGTAAGGAGGGAGGGCCACCAGGGCCATGATATAAGACTGGAGCAAGGGAAGGTTCAGGAGGGAGATGAGGAGACACTTTTTACAGAGAGGGTGGTGGCTGGGTGGAATGAGTTACCTGCAGAAGTGGTATGCAGTGGAACAGTGGACTGCTTCAAATGAGGATGGGACAGGACAAGGGAAGGGTTAATGAAGGGAAGGGTGGAAGGAGGGGCAGCAGCAGAATGAGGGTGCTAGCTGCACATTCGAGCAGACTTGATAGACCTCTAGGCCTTTATCTGCTGGCAAATTTCGTATGTTCGTAGTTGTTGCCCTCCCTGTTGAAAGCCGAAATGGACCCGCTGCATGTGCTGACTCTTTAAAATCCCTGTAGATAACAACATATATTTTTTTCTATTTGAAATAGTGGCACTAAATGATGCCAAGCCTTACAACTAGTCGTGACTTAGGCTATTGTGACACAAGTATCGATATCTTTAGTCATGATGGAGCATGATGCTGGGAATCACATTCCAGGGCCATGTTGTAGGGCCATGAGCCTAGTGCAGGAAAGGTGATTCAGGTTTTTTTTTTGTATACCTTATTTATTCACCCTTCTTCACTGGACTCTCTCCAGCTAAGTTGTGGGGTTTATCTTGGCTGATCCCATCAGCCTGAAGCCCGAGTAATCCTCCTGGAGGTCGGCTCTCCCCACGATCCATCCCTGTAACTCCCCCAGGATCTACATCCCCCGGGGGCAAGGACCGCCAGCTCCTACTCAGTGTTCTATCTATGAGTGTCTGGCCAAGACGGGTGCAGAGAGATGAGGAGGACATCCCCTGCCCAACACTGGACATGGTGCCTTGGCTCCGATAGACCCACCTTCACCTACCAGTAGGAAGGGGGTATTTCAGGCTTGTTTTGATCCTCGAGGAGCTTGGAAGTGCAATGGTGGCTGGGCACTATGTGCCACTACCTTCTGAGCTCCTCCCCTACTAAACGTGCACCAACTGTTTGTGCTGCACCTGACTGCCACCAGGTGCCGCTAAAGAGTAGCACATCCCTGGAACCCTCCCCAGGGAACGGAGAGTTGTCCTCTGGATCCTCAATCCTTTCCCTCCCCTGCCAACCCCCAGCGGTCCAGGCTCATTCCCCAACCCGCGTTGCCGGTGTGGTACAAGGTGTGATGTCCAGCACCACAACCCTCAGCGCCACCAAGCCGGCTAAGGTGATTCAGTCTTGATAAGGGCTTTATGAAAGTTAATGTCCACAAGTGGATTTCTAGTGGGTTACCTATTGTGTGTCCATGAATTTTTGAGCAGATCCAGAAGCAAATGAGTTGATACCTTTTATTGGACCAACATAGATGTAACAAAAAGAACAAAGTGATTTCGCTTTCAGACCAGCAAGTCCTTCATCAGGAGCATAATGACAGTTATTTAGAAAAAAAACAATACTTTTAACACCCAGATCATGCAGAAAAAAAAAACAGAAAAAATTCCCATTGGTTTAAAATACTCATTTAAAAAAAACAGAAGATGATGTCAGAGAAGCTTAACAGTACTATGTCACCTTTAGCTGAGAGAGTCTAAGGGTCAGAGGTGCTTAGTGCAGAAGACATACAAATAACTCTACTGCATATAAATTAAATTGACTTATAAGATAACTACTTGAGCAGATGGCTCTTAAATCAAATTATGAGTGTCACAATGTGTATAAGAATGCAGTTACTGAAAAATAACCCCCAACCGGATTACTAAATCTAGATTTCATGAATGCTTGAGAAATTTTGCCAGTTAATAATTTCTAAAGTATCAACAACAAATGTTAACCTACTGAACCACATTCATCCAGCTTAATCAGAATTAAGGACATATTTACTTTGGTATGCATGCCGGATCTTGAGTGTATACCTGCAACAGCACTGCTGCCTCACCCGATGAACAGGTACGTGGAGACAAAGATAGGCGTCTGCGATTTTGGCATCAAGCAAACAGTCAAATGTCAGTGTCAGTGGCTCAGTAGGTAGCACACTCGCCTCTGAGGCCGGGAGATCAGAGAGCTGTGGGTTCAGTTCCCACATCTGGCACTTAGGTTAATATCCCAGTACTGACACTGTAGTGCAGCATGAGAGGGGTGCTGCACTTCTGAGGTGCCGTTTTTGGACGAGACATTAAACCGAGGTCCCATGTGCCTGGATTGGTGGTAGTTCAGGTGGATGTTAAAGATCCCATGGCACTTATCGAAAAGAGTAGGGGATAGTTTTATTGAAAAACAAAAATCGTACAAACAGAAACACCATAATATACTGTATAAACAGTTAACAAAAAGAACAAAATATATCGGATATAAAAAAAAAGAAACATAAGAAACACAGAGTAAGTCCTTCAAGTCACAGCTGAATCAGTATTCATGATCCATGGAAGGGCCGCCCACTTAGCCAATAAAGTTGATGCAGAACTCAAAGTCCTTTCATGTTCATAGATGGTTTTTAAGTCCGTCACTATCTTCCTTTCAAGTTCAGAGTAAGAACAAGTTTTTTGCTGTAACGTAAACAAACATCTAGCCATCCAAATATTCCATTTGATCACAATAAATACAAGATTCAAAGTGTCCCTGTGCCATGGAGACCAATGAGAGGAAAATACACCATGCATCACATTGTGATATGTAACCGAGGAAAACATCGGGACAGCCCAAGTATGAGCCAAGAAGTCCCACCAGTTCTGAATATATGAACAGTCAAAAAATAAATGAGGTATAGTCTCCAACATATTATTACAGTGAGACCTAGCACATAGATGTTCCTGAGATTGTTTATGTTTCTGATTACCTTTAACATTTATCCTTTCGTGACATGACAACCAATGGAAATCCCACATATGGGCTGGGATCCTAGAACAACGCAACAGTACCAGGAGTGAAGATAAATGACTATCTGAACATTTCACAAAAGGAGTGGGTACCTTACAGACCGTAGATAAAAGCTTCTTATACAATGTTTTATGTGTAGTAGTGATGAGAATCTGAGGTGTAACTTTCCATTGTTTTAAACGCAAAAACATATGTTTTACATATTGTGGAATCCCTACAATTTGTAGTAACACTTTTCGGGAATCACGGTCCCACAGGTGGAATCAATATCGACAAGAGTCAAAAAAACACTCTTCCCATCCCCTCTGAGTGTTAACCAGTAGGGGCCTTAAATTAGCAGAGAGAAAAATATTAAATAAAAATAGCAAAGGATTGAGCATTTGTAACCCTCCTTCTGAAGTAGGTAGGTAAGTTATGTTCCTCTTAATCGGGTTTAGCCGACTCCCCCATAAGGCTTGAAAAAACAAACTAAAAATCGCAGTTTCCAGTTCCTTCGGTATTGGGAATACATAACTTATATACAAGAACAGGAGGAGAAGGTACATTTTAATCAAAAACACCTGCTTCTTCTTCCCAATCCTCCCCTTATTCCAAGATGTCACCATGGCTTGTCCTAGGTTCAATTTAATAGTCCAGTTCAAAATATCAGAATCTTGAGACCCAAGTGTGACACCCAGTATATGAATCGGGCCTTCTACCACAGCTAAAGGACCAATAATACATGAGTTTGTTACTGAGGAACCACGCCGGATCACCAAGCTCTTGTGGAAATTCAGACTTGCTCCAGACAAATCACCAAATGAGGAACATTCCTGCAGGGACGCAAGCACTGAGGCTTCGTCAGCTACGAGAAACCACATATCATCAGCATACGCAATTGCAGTATACGGGGATCGTAAATCTGAACAGGAGATAGCATGAATCTGAGGGTGGGTATTCAGGCGGCGGAGTAACACATCCAGAAAAAAAACATATAATATAGGACTCAAGGGGCAACCTTGTCGGACACCTCTCTTTACAGGGATCATCGGACCCACCCAACCGTTTGTCAGCGGGACAATAGTAGCCGTCCTATAAAATGACTTGATCCAACAAATCATCTTATCAGGAACTCACATAAAATGCAGTGCATTCCATAAAAAATCATGATTAACAGAGCAGCTTTTTGGTCAACAGAGACTATAAGTCCCGAAACAGAGTCCAAAAACCCATGAGAGAATAGTTCGTGGAGGAGAATCAAGTGGTCAGAAATTTTCCTGTTTGGTAGGGAACAGGATTGACCTGGGTATATAACCGTTTCTGCGATGCCAACTAAACGTTTCGCAAAAATTTTCATTAAAATCTTGAAGTCTGTATTAAGCATACAGAGAGGATGCCAGTTTCCAAGAGATTTAATGTCACCTTTCTGTTTGTATACATATATCAAAGTAGCTTTCGTGAACTCCAGCGGGATGAAATCAGTATCTAGCAGTGAGGTAAACACAGAGGATAATTCTAGGAGGAGATAGTCTCCCATAAACTTATAC
Source organism: Neoceratodus forsteri (assembly GCA_016271365.2). NCBI lineage: Eukaryota > Metazoa > Chordata > Ceratodontiformes > Ceratodontidae > Neoceratodus > Neoceratodus forsteri. The sequence goes on from CM028138.1 coordinate 84,891,251, forward strand.
AAGGCTGAAGGGAGGCCATCCGGGCCCGGGGTCCTGCGGAGGGGCAAGGAGTAGATTGACGTCTTAATCTCCATTTCTGATATAGGTAGATATGCATCATCTGCACACTGTGTTGAAGGGGAAGGGTTATCAAGAGGGCCATATATACCTCCCAAATCACTCAGAGTAGTAGGAAGAGGGGAAAATAAGGCTGTCGTAAGATCAACAACAAGCTGGCAAATATCCTGGCTCGAAGTACAGAGGTCACCATTCGCATTAGAAAGACATTCCATGGTTTTATGGGCAACCTGACATTAATTAGATTCAAAGGGACATACCACTTCTCATGTGCCTATCACAGAAAATTCGTGTTGATGAAACAGTTGTTGCGATTGCCTAGCCTGGTAACACAACATATCCCTTTTCAGTAAGTGTATCTGTTGCGTAAGGTCTTGACCTGTTTCATATGCTAGTGTTAACAGGGACTGAAATTGAGACCTTTTCTGCAAATATGCAAGATATTCCGTCCTGCATTTTTTACGACTATAATTTTTTAAAAATACAATGAGATCATGTTTGGTATCCATCCACCATTGTACAGGATCTTCATACATGAGGAATACAGACTTCGAGCATAAATAAAAGATAAAAGTGTTTGCTGGAACAACAGTACCTATAATAGGGATACGCTTGAATTTCCATAACCCCTGTCCTTTACAAAGATGTGCAGGAGATCCAAAACCGACAGAGAGCAACTTATGACCAGAAAATACAACTGCCTGAACATCGGCTGAGGTAGCCACTAATGTACGAGATGCAAAAACAAAATCTATACACATCGCCAATCTTCCCTTTTGAAACGTCGGAGCATGCAGATCTATTAATCTAGCCGTCCGAATCATGCCACCCAACACAAGCGAGTCACAATATTTTTTCATTGCCGAAAAAGAACTCTTATCCTGTAGACTAAGGCCACAATTGAAGTCACCCGAAAACAGGATCTGAAAGGGAGATTGTAAATAAGGGTGAATTAAATCAAAAAGGGCTATACGCTCAGTCTTTATTTGGGGGGCATATACGTTCACAATTCGATATGGAGTTTTCCCAAACAAAAATTCCAAAATAAGCTTTCTCCCAGGGACTAGATCAAACAATTTCAATAACTTAAATTCTGGGATATTGATTAGAATCCCAAGACCCGAACAAGGGTTCTGGGCTATAGACCAAAAGGAAGGGCCAAGAAGCCATTTTCGTTGCACCTGTAGGATCTCCTGCACAGTGTGAAATCTTGTGCCTTGTAACAATATTATTCCCATCGGCAATAGCCTCAAATAGGAAAACACCAGCCGTCTTTTATCCATAAGTTTCAAACTGTTCACATTAACAGTATGGCAAGTAAATTGTGACATATTATCATAGATGAAAAGTAGGCAAAACATTATGTCTTTCTTTTCCCGGCTGCCTTAGTTCCTTTCAGTTTTACCTTGGCCTTCCGCTTTTGTGGGAGGCCAGAACTCAATTGTATTTCTGAATCAGTAAGACCGTCAGGGAGGGAAGAGGCACAGAGGAGGGGTCAGACTCGCCTCCTGCCTCATCCGACACGGCCTGAAGCACCTCAAAAGCATTCGAAAGTGCAATCAAGGGGCACTAATTTTGGAAGGATAGTACAGCACGGAACCAGACCTCAATGATCTATGACAAGTCATTTTGCAGGTTCTCTGGGAAGTGTATGTTACTTGGGCCAGGATTTAAAGTAATATCTTCTTGCACCTTTGTACAGTCAGGGAGGTGAGTTCACTCTGTGGCCTCTGGAATCTTTTGCATGCGTAGATATATCATCCCAGGAAGTCTTTGAGGATGAACTCTGCAAGTGAGAGGCCACAATGCTAGGGGGTCCTCCAAGAAGTGCTAAGGCGAACCTTCTGGGCGTTGAGTAATCACATGACGTTGATCAACACTCTCGCCATGTCACCTTAGTATCGCTGCCCATTTACAAGACTGAAACATATGTCCTAACTCATCACAAAGATTGCATTTCCAGTCATTCAAACAATGCATTCCTACATGCCCCATCTCCCCACAATTATTGCATTTAATCTGGTCTCACACACTACTCAAGTGCAAGGGGTCACCACATTTATAACATGCCTTGGGCTGTCCTGGATAGAACAGAACTCCTCTATCTCGACCCAGAAAGAAGGAATTGGGCAGATGCATAGGACCTGACTCTGAAGTACGCAACATAACATTAAATTTCCAACCCCCCGTCCAAATGTTTTCAGAGTCTAAAATAGCCTCTGGCAGTCCCTGGACAGAACATTGTTGTTTCAGCCAGTATATGATATCATAAACATCAACACCTTCATTACGAAACATAACATTAACTATCTTGAAAGCAGGTTTTGAGAGGGGTATAGCCTGGAACGGAGTCCAAAGAGCAGTAGTACATACACATGATACTTTGTCCAAAAACGTTCCAGTCCCCGAGACGTCTGAAAACTAATGTCAAATATTGATTCACCCGACACATGTATCAAGGCATAAGTCTCATGTGCAAAAAACTTCATGGAATCCTTCAAAAGTGTCCTGGACACATACACACGAGCAGGGGCGCAGGCAATCCACCCTGATAAGACAGTCTAATCACATCACGCCTCTTAGCATTCATTACTGGAAACTTAAAGAAGAATAAGGCTGTGCTGGTCCTACCCGCACAGGAGGTGGACGAACAGGGATAGGGCCACTCGTAAATGGTAGTTCTGAGCCAGTAAAAGACTGTTTGTCAGGAACCCGGTTCAGGTCCAAAATAGGGTTTGGGGTTAAATTAAGCTCAACAGGAAGATGCAGTGGATCAGACACATCCATAATGTCTTTTCTCCCTCTTGTGATCCCATATCATTTACTGGGTGAGGGATTGAAAGGGACAGCCCTGAGACCCAGGAGTCTGCCACAGGGTCATGTACCCAGCCAGCCTCCAGTAATGCAGTTTCAACCGGACCACGCAGGGGCTTATCAGGGGTCCACTATACCTATAGGCAATCCTGGGGGGGTCACATCATCTTTTGAACTTGTAGATAACAGAATCTCAACAGGTTTACTCCCACTATCCCGTTTATCATGAATGTCATGTTGAAGTCCTTGAACATCTCCCCCAGTTACACCTGCACAAGCCAAAGTAGATTCTGCTGCCAAGTTTGTAAACACCGGCGAACAAAGCTCCGGAGAAGCACCACCTGCGTCCTCCATACTGAAACGGGGAAGTTCCTGCTGCAACGGCAGCTCCAAGTTCGAGTAGAGGCACTCTGCCGCCTCCAAATGTCCGTGCAGCATGCACATCTCCGGACTCAAAGGTTCCGAGTCCGGGAAAGCGCGTTCCTCTTGCGGTCCCCCTGTGGCCCACCAGCCCAAATCTTGGCGACCAGTCGCCATCCCCTACAAACAAGTATTCCGTCTTTCTAGGCACCAGACTACACGCAACAGGTAACTCTTAGAAAAATCCATCTCGGTCTCAGCGTTTCCTCAAGACAAGAGTCGAGACCTGGTCTCCTGTCTCCACTGCTCCAGCAACAGCGTGCTGAGCGTCCTCTATCTTGGCCAGAGCTTCCCCTACGAAAGAGTAGGGGAATTTCCCTGGTGTCCTGGCCAAATTTCCCTCATTCACTGAAAATACCACCAACAGCTTAACCTGGTTCAAGGTCAGTTGACATTCATCTGTATCCCCCTTCCCTGGGTCGTGCCTGAAAATAGGCAGAATTTGTCTAGTGCACTTACCCGGTCAACAAAAACTAACTAAATTGCCTAGCACAAGACTATTTCTCAGATATATTTGGGACTTTCATATTTCTGTATGGTCTTACAATACAGTGTGCTTTTACAAGGTTCGCCTATCTGCAGATAATTTTCTTTTTTTTTTTTTCCTGTTTCCTCATTCTCCCACAAGGACAGATTTCTGTCAACAGACCATACGTGACTGTTTTTTTATATAAGCATTGTTCTGTATCCTGCACTAAATTTGTTTCGTTATCCATGCACAGTTCAACTCACTTGGTTGGCTAGTCAGCTTTTGCCCTCCTTACAGCTCCCTACAGCTTAGCCTTGCAGTTTGACCACATATTATGTTTTCTTCCCTCCCTGGCCCTCTGGCCCATTTCCAGAGCAGTGTTACAGGATCCCTATGGGTCATGAGGGCACAGAACTGCTGCACTCCCCCTCCAGCTTCATGATGCACCTGAGGAACAACCCATTGGCCCATTTCCAGACCCGAGCTGCAGGATCCCATAGGTCGTTAGGGCACAGGACCACTGCCCTCCCCCCTCCAGCTGCCAGTTCATGCCACACCAAAAGAGCAGCCCACTGGCCCATTTCCAGAGCCGTGCTACAGGATCCCATGGGTCATGAGGACACAGGACCGCTGTCCCCCCCTCCAGCTACCAACTCATGCTGCACCTGAGGAATCACCTGTTGGCCCATTTCAGGAGCTATGCTACAGGATCCTGTGAGTTGTGAGTGCACAGGACCACTGCCCTCCCCCCTTCAGCTCCCATCTCATGCTGCAACTGAGAAATAGCCCGCTGGCCCATTTCCAGAGCCATGCTATAGGATCCTATGGGTTGTGAGGGCACAGGACCACTGCCCTCCCCCATTCAGCTCCCAGTTCATGCCACACCTGAGAATCAGGTACACGAAGATAAAGATAGGTGTCTGTGATTTGGGCGCCAAGCAAACAGCCCAACTGCCTAGTACAAGACTATGTCTCAGATATCTTTGAGACTCTCATATTTCTGTATGGTCTTTATTCAAATATTACAGTGTTCTTTTACAATGGAACCCACCTTCCCACCCCCCTCTCTCCTATGCATGATCGGTATTCCCACTTCTATAATCCCACAAATCAATCTGTTACACCAGTCCAGTGCTGGCACCCATCTCTCTCACAAATTGCATCCTGCTCAAGCAACCAAACTTGGCTGTTCTCCCATCACCTAATAATTGATGCACTGTTCACAGGTTGCTTATTCTGCAGTGCAACCAACTCAATCATTTGCCCAGGGCTCTGATTGCTTATGCTGACAAACCATTAAACCTTGCTCCTCCTTCCTCCTAGCACATGCCTGCTGACACCCTAAGCTGCTCTACTCGTCAGCCCACCTGGCTAATTCAACAGTGTGGCTGTAATTCCGAGGTCCCTGCTATCTATCCCTGGTCCTAACCACAAAACCACACAAATGTTTTCTTGTTATTCTGAACTATGCTGTTCCAATTTTCTGTGGGAATTGCCATCATATTGTCTTTGACCCACCCTTCTTAGTTCAAATTTGACTGGCCTCTTCTGTTACACAGCTCCATTACCTCAGTCTCTAGGCATCAATTTGTTGCTCTACAACTGACACACTCACCCTCTGAACCCCCCACGTCTCACCTCATCCCTCCCCCCACCATGCTTGACCTCACCTTCTTCCTTTCTGCCTTCTGCTCTCATCACTGCCCCAACTCCCAGTGCTTCCCCCCCTCTGTCCTACTCCAGCTTCCCTCCTCCTCTCCTCTCACCCTCACTCACCCTCTTTCTCCTCCTCCTCCTCATCTGGCCCTCACATTCACTTTGGTATGCTACCCTCCTCCTGCTCAGCTGTGAATACCTTCTCCGGTGCACCTGCCTTTCCAACTTCTTCCCCCTGCAGTCCCAAAGGGCACATACACCCTGTTCCAGCTTCTGTCCTCCTTCTCCTCATCCTGCTTCTTTCTGGTGACATTTAGTATACCCCAGGCCCTCCTTCACCTCCCTCTCTTTCCTCCTATCCCAAGGGACTCCATCTCTTTCACCTGAACACCAGAAGCCTTCTCCATAAGTTGGACATTTTAAAAATCTGGATTACCCAGCACTCTCTCAATGTCCTGTGCATTTCCAAGTCTACTAGGATTCCTGATTCCTCCCTTGCTATCCCAGATTTCACCCTTTACCACCAAGAATGCGGCAAACGAGGAGGAGGCATTGGCCTCTATGTCTGTCAATTCATCCCTCACTCCATCTCCTTTAATGAGTCCCTCCCAGCCTCCCACAAGCTTATAGTCACCCTCCTATCCCTTCCCTCCACTCTCCCTATCTATATCAGAGTACTCTATGCTTCCCTTAGGCTTGCCTCTGACTTTCTTATAACAGGTATCTCCTCAATCACCTCCCTTGCAGCTGATGGCAAGCTTATTATTCTTGGTGATTTTAACTTGGACTGGCATGCCTCCTCCAAGTCCTCCCTCCTCAAGATAGAATCACTCAACCTCATCCAGCTGATCTCAGAACCCACCCTCTACAATCCTCATTCAAACAATCATTCCCTCCTAGACTGGATACTCTCTTTCCATCCACATCACATCATTGCTGCTGTCATCCTTCTTGATGCCCTTAGCGATCATTGCATAACCTTTTGCATGAGGAAGGTTCATCTACCCCACTCTGCCACAAAATAAATCAGTTATCACTAGCCGGTTGCCTTGGACACCACAGCTCTTCTCCATGACCTAGCCCGTGCTGACTGGTCTCTAGTTTACTCAGCCCCAGATGTTGACGCTGCTGTCAACCACTTTACTACCCCTTTCCTATATCTGGAACCTCCATGTCCCTCTAACGAAAGGCAGCATCAAGTGTCTATACCACCCCTGGATAACATCACCTCCTTTCCATGTGTATGACCCAGGACCAAGCCTGGGCCTGTAATAAGTCCTCACAATCCCCATCCCACCTTCTACAATACAAATCCCTCAGGAATGCTTACACCAAGGATGTCTGCCTTGAAAAATCAGAATATTTCAAAACACATTTACGCACTAACTTTAACTCATCTGCCTTCTTGTGGAAAGTTACCCACTCCCTTATTGACCCTCAGACCCATTAGGTCACCCCAGTCCTAAGGTTTAACAGCTCTCCCATCTCTGATCCATCCTGTGTTGCAAAGATCTTCAATACATTTTTCACTACCTGTGCTCTCCCTGTCCACCTCCTCCATGTCTTCCCTGCCCCCACCCAGCCCCCTCACCCAATGGCTGTCGTTTCCCCCGGTTTTCCCTCAGGAAGTCTTCTGTGCACTGGCATCTCTTAACCCAAACAAATCCAGCCCAGATGGCCTCCACCTAAAACTCTTCTGCCTCTCAGCCCCAGTCATTGCCATATCACTTGCTCACCTCCTTAACCTCTCCTTCTCTACCTGCACCATACTGCAAGCCTGGAAAGTAGCCAAGGTGCTGTTCATTCACAAAAGAGGTGACCCTTTGTCCCTGGCAACATCTGACCTCTCTCCCTCCTCCCTTCTGTCATAAAACTACAGGAATCTCTTGTTTACTCAAGGCTTTTAGAGTTCTTATCCTCCTCTGGTGCTCCTTCTCCCTTCCAGTCAGGGTTTAGTAAACTTCATTCTACCATCTCCTCCCTATTGTGAGTCACCGATTAATCCCTCGCTGCTAAGGACCAAGGTCATATTACAGCCGCAGTATTCTGTGATCTGACCAAAGCATTCAATTTTGTTTCCATCCCACTCCTGCTAAAAAAGCTCAACGCAGCCTGCCTGGTCTCCCCGCCATCAAATGGTTTAGCGCTTACCTTTATGATAGGCAGCAGTCAATGCTGGAGAGTATCTCCCAATCCCCTCTCCCCATCCTCAGGTACCCCCTCCCTCTATACCTTCTCATGATTTGCCTCAGCAGTTAGTTCACGTCGTGCTCCTTCGGTATCTGCTGCCCCATCCCTCCCAACTCCCAGTCCCATGAGTTTCCCTAACAGTCACTACTAATGCAAGCTGCCTGATCATGCCCCCATTGAACTCCACCATTTACTCTAGCAAGTCTTCTCCGCTCAGCCTCCCCTTCCCCATTTCTCCCTGTACCTTATCGCCCTTGTTCCCCGACCCTTCACCTCCACCACAGTAACTACCTGTCTCTCTCTCTCTCTTGTACCTCCTTTCTTCACCCCACTGCCAGCTATCCCCATCCCTCTGAACTACTGACAAGGCACTTTGTGGCTGCTTATCCCCACCCCCACCCTCATAAAATGTTTTCTTGTTATTTTAACTTGTACCTATGCTTTGAGTTATTCTGTAAGTTCTGAATCCAAGCTGTATCATTCATTGTGATGTACCTTTGCCTTCTCCTATTGTACTTTGTTTTGCAATCTATGACGTGGAACTTTTGTAAAAGAGCTTGTGCTCAAAGGTCTCTCTGAATCACGAAATAAATAAATAAAATCCTCACTGGAGTGCCTTAAGGGCCCATGCTCAGACCAATCCTAGTCTATGTGTTCATCAATGACATCCAGTTGGTCTGTACAAACTCCTGAATTCACATGCATGTGAACCACACCATAATCTACACCTCGGATCCCTTCTCTGCAGAAGTACAAATCCCACTCCAACAGGACTTTAATAATGTCTTGCCTTGGTTCCAAGTCAACCTATTCAGAGTAAATGCCAAGATAACAGTTACTATGGCCTTCAGGCCAAGACAGAAACTAGCCAGACTCCAGACTCTACCAGTGTTTTCCACCCAAGAAAGCTCGGTAGCCCATGACATGCGCGAAAACAAAAACAATGACTCAATCGCGATGCATGTCATGGGACTACCGACTAGGAAGGAAGACCAGATGGGGTGGGTTCACACATATAGTGACAGGATGTTGCTACATGCATATACACATGGGGAGTGAGCACGCCTGACCCGTGGGTGGGACGGGAGGAAGATTTGTGAGGTGCAGTGCCATGGTGGGCTGCCAGCTGTCCCCTTGGTGTAGTGGGTTCGTGGCGGGCTGGGATTGCAAGGTTCTGGGTTCAGGTCTGGGTACATGTACATTTTGCTTCACCCAGGCCCACTTTTTATTTTCTTGAGTTTTGCACCCCTCCAACATGCACCCTCCTGGAGTTGAGAATCCTTTAGTAGGGGGTGCAGGGGGCAAAGCATAAAGCAAAAAACCTAAGTCCCCGGTGCCCTTTTGCTATGCGCTGGGGAGTTACATCACAAAAATTAATTTTCGGCAATGTGACTTTGTCCTCATGGCGATCTCTTTTTGGCAGTCGCTTATTATGACATAGAACCGATGGCTTCCCTCGATACAGTTCCTGCCTTCAGATATTTGGGGTATGGCTGAAAGCCACCTTGATTTCTCTGCCCATATGCTCTGTACTCTGCTCCAAACTCAGCACACTCTGCCACAGTAAAGACTGTTTCTCCCTCCCCATTCGACATGAGGTGATCACAAAAATGATAGTCCAAATCTTCAATTACACTGACATCTTCTATGGCGCTGCCCATACTGCCTCCCTCTCTAAACTTGACACTCTCCTGAACTCCTTCTGCTGCTTTGCTACTGATTTTCCTCCCTGCACTCACCACTACTCTCTCTATTACTCTCTCCATTCCATACCTATCCCATAGAAGGCTAATTCACTCCTTGTCTTTTATTGTTAAATTCTGGTTTGGGCTTCTTCCCCTTTACCTCTAAGCTCACCTGTTTCTGGATACCCCTTCTTCCTCAGCTTTGTGTACCAGAGACCCCTGCTCTCACTCCATCCCCCATCCCCACTCATTAACTGGTCAGTCTTGCCTTCTCTTACTGCCTCCCTCTCCTCTGCAACCAGCTCCCCCCAGTCCTGCTAAACTCTTCACCCAACTCTGCCTTCAGACACCTCATCTGACTCCTTCCTTTCACCCCTTGCTCTTGTCCTTTCTCCTCCACCTTCCCCCAAATCAACCATCACCTAAACCGCAGATGATTTTTACTACTTTCACTTTTATCTGTCTATGCTCACAGCTGCTTCTTAACTGACTGGATGGTTTTGATTACTGTATTTTGTTTCTTGGAATCCTTATTGGTTATAATATATTGTTATATCTGAGTCTTTATACCCTTTGTTATGTTTTGTACCCCTGTCCCCGATAGCACCTGGAAACAAGCTTCAGCTCAGCATGCCTTTCCCAGTTACCAAATTTCAAATAAATAAATAAATATTTTGAAAATGTTCACACAATTTAATAAATAAATTGTGAAATTTTGAATGCATGTAACTTACAGTTTACATAACCAGTTACCTCTCTATTTAGCAGTTTCTATGATTGTTGCAAGAAAGTATGCATGTAAATTTTCAATTACCTAGCTCCAAAGGTAGCTAAGTTGTAAGCATAAAAATGTTTTCCAGAATGTTCACATGAATAATAAATTGGCAAACACTGAACCCTTATAACTTCCCCTCTCCTCATGCAAATGTCATGAAACTTGAAAACCTTTACAGGCCTCTCCCAAACAATGCTTGTGCCAAACATCAGATCTCTAGCTATAACACTACCCAGGTTATGACAAATGAAAGTATTTCAGAAAATTCTGAATGATTTCATGGAATTTCATGGAAATTCTGCAAAGTCAGAATTTTCTAATCTCACCCAGCCTTAGGAATGAGTATAGTTGGTTAAGTCCATACTTGATTCTCATGCTGAAGTTTTGGTCTGTACTGTCTTTGATTGGCATGGGAGAGAAATGAGAGAAAACAAGAATAGGGTTCAAAGATAATTTGCAGACTGTGCTTTTTTATGTTAATTGCGCGCAGCACAAGAAACATATTGTGATAGCTTTCTCAGAAGCAGGTTGTAGAGGCACGGCACTGTTGTGGCCAATGCCCCCACAGCCTGCAAAGGCTTGTTCCACTTCCCCCATTGTAGTGTCACGCTGCTGGTGACACAAGTTTGGAACCTTGGCACCAACTTGTGAGAAATCAGCTGCTGCAATCAGGGGCCACCTCTTCATTGCAGCATAAGCCAGCCGCTGCAATGAGGGAGCGACCCGTCATTGCAGGGCAGGATCTCACAATACTGGTATTGTTTGTGAACATGGCGGTGGCTTGTCGCCGTGTTCACAAGCAATATTACCCTCCCCACCATGTTTATCTACTGATGGGGAAGCCCACCCCTGGCGGCATAATGTGTACCCCTTTATTGACTGCCACGGGTGGCTAATCCCCATCAGCAGAATGGCATTCCCCCTGTTGTTATTTGCTGATGGGGGTGCTTAATCCGCCGGCTACAGCTGCCCCCCCTCGCAAAGATTCGGTGGCACAGCTGGGAGCCCACTCCAGCGTGCCACATGCCCCCCACCCACCCACTGCGCAGACCTGCCTTTCCCCACACCCCCCTCACCACCGTGCTCTACCTCTGGAGTTTGGCACAATGATCTTCGATTGGACGGGAACAGGTCTGCACTCTTTCAAAGCCGACCTTGAACTGAGGAAGCAGCGTAAGCTGTATAATGGTAGAAATAGGGATTTTTCAACTTTAATGCATATCTCAGTCATTTTTTGGAATTTGGCACCAAATTTTCAACATGGGGTTTTTGAGACCCCTCCTAATGAATTCTCGAACTGTCATGGCATTAATCGGCCCCGGAAGGTGATTTTGCAGTCACTGTGTGGAATCACCTTTCAGTGCCAGTTAATGAAATGACAGTGCCAGTGTTCATGAGGTGGGCTCTCAAAAAGCCTATGTTGCAAATTTGGTGGAAAAACTAAAATGACTGTTTCATTGTGCGTGTAGCTGCGCAGTTAGCTACGCACGCCATAATCTCTGCAATTTGCACTATTTTTACGCCAGATTTTCAATATTGGCATTTTGTCATACCTCCTGTGAACAGTACATCTGTCATTGTTCACATCCTGGCAGAAATGTGTTTTCGCACTTCCAGCGTAAAATAGCGCGGTCGCTGTGAGAAATCAGTGTTCAGGACAGATTAAGAAAATTATAGTGAAACTGTTCATCAGTAGAGGTCCTAAAATGCCTATATTGAAAATTTGGTAGTGATACTCCTTAAAATGACTGTGTTACAAGCGTGCGTTGCGCAGTTTGCACGGACACTCGTAACTTTGCGAATTTATAACATTTTCACTACAGATTTCCAACATTGCCATTTTCCTACACTTACATATGAATAATGCTGCTGTCATTTTTCCCATCCTGGCCAAAATGTGTTTTCACACTTCCGGCGCAGAATAGAGCTGTCACTGTGGGAAATCACTGTCCGGGACTGATTAAGAAAATGACAGTGATACTGTTCGTGAGCAGAGGTCCTAAAATGCCGATGCTGAAAATTTGGTGATGATAGCCCATCAAATGACTGTGTTACAAGTGTGCATTGCACACTTTCCACACACCCTTGTAACTTCGCAGATTTGTAATATTGTCGTGCCAGATTTCCAACAGAGGCGTTTTTTCACACCTTCTTATGAGCAGTACAGCTGTCATTTTTCACATCCTGACTGAAATGTGGTTTCACGGTTGCAGCACAGAATAACGCGTCACTGTGGAAATCAGTGTTTGGGACAGATTAAGAAAATGACAGTGGCACTGTTCATGAGCAGAGGTCCTGTAATCTCTATGTTGAAAATTCGTGATGAAACTCCTTAATATGACTGTGTTACAAGCATGCGTTGAACTGTTTCCACGCACCCTTGTAACTTTGCAAATTTGTAATATTTTCACACCATATTTTCAACAGTGGCATTTTTCACACCTCCTCATGAACAGTACAGCTGTCATTTTTCACATCCTGGCTAAAACATGTTTTTGCACTCCTGCCGGAGAATAGCACAGTCGCTGTGGGAAATCAGTATTTGGGACAGATTAAGATGAAACGAGTGAGAGGGGGGAGTGGCAGAGCTCAACTGAGCTCTGTCGGGACTGCTCCAGATTTGTTTGTGGGCAGAAAAAGGCCCCAATGCAAGAGCCCAGTACAAAAGGGCAGCCTGCAGCACTGGGAGAAACAGAACGAGAGACCAAGTGAGGGAGGGGGAGTGAGCGAACTCACCGGAGCGCTGTCAGGACTGCTGCAGATTTCTTTGTGGGCAAAAAAAGGCACCAATGCAGGCAGGGGCCCAGTAGAAAAGGCCAGCCTGCAGCAGTGGGAGAAACAGTATGAGTGAGTGAGACAGGGGGACAGAGTTGCTGTGGATTTGTTTGTAGGCAGGAAAAGGCCCCAACACAAGAGCCCAGTACAAAAGGGCAGCCTGCAACACTGGGAGAAACAGCACAACAGACTGAGTGAGGGAGGGGGAGTGAGTGAACTCACCGGAGCACTGTCAGGACTGCTGCGGTTTTCTTTGTGAGCAGAAAAAGGCGTCAATGCAGGCAGCGGCCCAGTAGAAAAGGCCAGCCTGCAGCAGTGTGAGAAACAGTATGAGTGAGTGAGACAAGGGGGACTGAGTGAGCTCAACGGAGCTCTATCAGGACTGCTGTGGATTTCTTTGTGAACAGAAAAAGACACCAATGCAGGCAGGAGCCCCGTACAAAAGGGCTGCTTGCAGCGCCAGGACAAACAGAATGAGCTTGTGACAGAGGGAGACTGAGCGACCTCAATGGAGCTCTGTTGGGACAGCTGCAGATTTCTTTGTGGACAGACAAAGGTGCCAACGCAGCCAGGAGCCCCGTACACAAGCGCAGCCTGCAGAGCCAAGAGACACAGAATGAGCGAGTGACAGAATGGTAGTGAACAAGCTCAACGGAGCTCTATTGTGACTGCTGCGGATTTCTTTGTGGGCAGAAAATGCGGCAAAGCAGGCAGGAGCCCAGTACAAAAGGCCAGCTTGCAGCACTGGCAGAAACTGAATGAGTGAGTGGTGGGGGTGAATGAGCTCAATAGAGATGTGTTGGGACTGCTTCAGATTTCTTTCTGGCCAGAACAAGCCGCCAATGCAGGCAGGAGCCCAGTACAAAAGGGCAGCCTGCAACGGCAGGGGACACAGAATGAGCGAGTGAGGGAGGGGGAGTGAGTGAGCTCAACGGAGCTCTGTTGGGACTGGTGCAGATTTGTTTGTGGGCAGAAAAAGGCAGCAATGCATGCAGGGGCCCAGTACAAAAGGGCAGCCTGCAGTGGCAGGAAAACCAGAATGAGTGAGTGAGAGAAGGGGAGTGAGCGAGTGCAACAGAGCTGTAGTGCAACTGCTGCAAATTTCTTTTTTGGCAGAAGAAGGCGGCAATGCAGCCAGGAGCCATCAGAAATTGAATGAGCAAGTGAGAGAAGGGGAGTGAACGAGCTCTACAGAGCTTTGTCAGGACTGCTGCATATTTCTTTGTGGGCAGAAAAAGGTGCCAACAGAGGCAGAATGCCCAGTACAAAAGGGCAGCCTGCAGCGCCAGGAGAAACAGAATGAGTAAGTGACACAGGGGGAGTGAGTGACCTCAAAGGAGCTCTGTCAGGACAGCTGTGGATTGCTTTGTGGGCACAAAAAGGTGCCAATGCAGACAGGAGCCCAGTACAAAAGGGAAGCCTGCAGCACCAGAAGAAACACAATAAGCGAGTGAGAGAGGGGGAGTGAGCGAGCTCAATGAGCTCTATCGTGATTGCTGCAGATTTCTTTATTGGCAGAAAAAGGCAGCAACACAGGCAGTAGCCCAGTACAAATGGCCAGCCTGCAGCGCGGGCAGAAACAGAATGAGTGAGTGAGAGAGGGGGAGTCAGCAGGCTCAACAGACCTGTGTCGGGACTGCTGCAGATTTCTTTGTGGGCAGAAAAAGCCACCAACAGAGGCAGGAGCCCAGTACAAGAGGGCAGCCTGCAGTGCCAGGAGAAACAGAATGAGCGGGTGAGAGAGGGGGAGTGAGCCACCCCATTGGAGCTCTGTCAGGACAGCTGCGGATTTCTTAGTGGACAGAACAAGGTGCCAACGCAGGCAGGAGCCCAGTACAAATGGGCAGCCTGCAGCACCGGGAGAAACAGACTGAGGGAGTGACAGAAGGGCAGTGAGTGAGCTCAACACACCAATGCAGTCAACGTTCGGCATTGAAAAATGCTTGTTATGTAACAGCAATGAGACAGACAGAATGAGAACTAGTGAGCAAGTCCACATGATCTCAGAAGATGACCATTTCAGCCAAGAACTACATTAGGCATCTCACCTCCCCTTCAATCAGAGAAAACTGAGGTACCCCAGACATTACAGAAGTAAGAAAATACATATTACAATCTTTTAAATGAAACATCATACTTACCCTGATATCATAAGTTATTTGCCTTTGCCAATATATTACAATATTTTTATTAAACAGTTTGTTTTACCTTCAGAATTGATAGCCCTATATGGTAGTTATCAAGTAGGAAACCCATATAATCCTGACTGTGGGCGTATATATACGTCCAGAATCTATACACGTTCACACATATTCAGTTCTCAAAGGGTTAAAATGAATTATATATTAGTGTGTGGGGAGGCCAATCATGTCCCCTTACTTAAACTCAAGGCAAAAGGCTAAAGTCCTATTACAAGGATATCAAAATCCTGTAATGTTCCGTCGAATTGATAAATAAAATGGCGTCTTAGCTTATGCACATTGTTTATGACCTGGCAATCATAAGTAAATTGTATTCTTGTCCCTTTGATTTGATTTGACTTCATTTATTTGTTGATTGGGTAAGCACACTGAAATACCTTCCCTTTTTAGGTATCACCCAAGGTCATATCTTTTATAATGAGATATGACCATCCTTCTATAAACTCCTGCACTGTGATAACCCACTAAAAGGTGTCTAGTTCTATCCGGATCCTGGATACATTCCAGATTTGATGCTGTGAGATTTTTTTGTGCTCTGTTTGAAAAAACAAGTGGCTTTGTTTCAGATGTAGAGCTTGCAGCCAACCTGTGTAGGCTGTACCATGCTAGAATAGATTGGTATGGGCCAGGAAATAGCCCCAGTGTATAAGGAAATACGGATGTGAATTCTGTTGTAGTGTTATAAAATACTTTTGTTGTTTTTTTTAAAACACTCCCCGCTTCTTCCATCCACTAACACATTGTGTGACTTAAATTTGTTCATAAAGCTTTTTATTTTTATCCAAAAACTTCCTGATTTTAAATGCACTGGCAGTTAGCTCCATTATCGGTGTACTTTGAACATTTACCATTTGCTACTGACTAATTATAATGTAACTGAAAATTGGCAGATCCAAAAAGGTCCTGGCCCTTATTATCATATTATACCTGATGACTCTTTGATGCGAAACCGGTAGGAGGTCAGTGGGTCTCACTGTGTTGTCCCTGTGCGGGGAGTCTTTGTGCTCTCTGCTATGTTTTGTTTTATACATGTATTGAATAAAATATATTGCAGCTCATTTTAAACTTTGGCTCATTTTATTTGCAGTTGGTGGTGCTCAAGTTTTCCTTCTATTTGTGATTTTTTCTCAGTAGCACACCTGGCCGTTGGGGCAGCTTGTTGCCTTTGTGCCCTTATTATCAGGACCAGGAGAAATGTGAGTCTTGATAATTTCTGATTAGTCCTAATTCAAAATCATAGAAACACAGAAACAAGACTTTGACGCAGAAAAAGGACCGCTTTGGCCACCCAGTCTGCCCATTTCCTACCTACTGGATAAGCTGCAGATTCTAGTTAACCAACAGCCTGCTTCCTGCAACCCTGCACTATAATTGCTTTGTGTCTGTCCCATGCATGTTTGAATTCCCCCACTGTTTTAGACCCAGCACCTCCTCAGGAAGGCTGTTCCATGTATCCACCACTCTCTCGTGAAAAGAATTTCCTCACATTACCCCTGAGCGTCCCCTCTATCTTTAAACTGTGCCCCTTGTTCTTACACATCTCTTTTCTGAAAGATGCTACCCTCCTGGACTTTGTTGATTCCCTTGAGGTACTTGAACGTTTCTATCATGTCCCCCTGTCCCTCCTTTCATCAGGGTATACATATTAAGCTCTCTCAGTCTCTCTTCATATGGTTTCTGATGTAGACCCTGCACCATTTTAGTTGCCTCCTCTGGACTGCTTCCATCCTGTCTATGTCCTTGCATAGATGAGGTCTCCAAAACTGCACACAGTACTCAAGATGGGGTCTCACCAACTGTCTGTACAGAGGATAATCACTTCCTTTTTCTACTTGTGATGCCCTTCCTATGCATCCCAGTATCCCCTGGCTCTCCTTACTGACTTCTCACATTGCTTACCCACCTTTAGGTCATCTGATATGACTACCCCAGGTCCCTTTCCATTTTGTTGTTGTTAGTACCTCCCCTGCTATTGTGTACTCTTCTCCTGGGTTTTTGTTTCCCAGGTGCATTACTTGCACTTCTTTGCATTGAATCTAAGTTGCCATATGTCTGACCATTCCTCCAACCTTGCCAAGTCCTTCTCATCTTTTCTACCCCTCTTGTGTATCAACTCTGTTACAGATCTTTGTGTCATCTGCAAAGAGGCATACCTTTCCCTCAGACCCTCTGCAATGTCACTTATAAAGATGTTAAAGAAGATTGGACCCAGTACTGAGCCCTGAGGTACTCCACTAGTAACCCCTTTCTTGGAATGTGTTCCATTCACTATTACCTTCTGTGTCCTGTTGTGCAGCCAGTTTGCTACAGCTACCACCCTGGGACCCACTCCCAGGCTGCTAACTTGATTATTAATCTTTTGTGCGGGACTGTGTCAAATGCCTTGCTAAAGTCTAGGTAGGCCATATCCACAGCCCCTCCCTGGTCTATTACTTTGGTCACCCAGTCAAAGAAATCAATTAGATTAGTCTGACATGACCTTCCTGCTGTAAATCCATGTTGCTTTGGGTCCTGTGCCCTCTAGCCTCTAGGTGCTCAACAATTCTTTCTTTCAGAAGTGATTCCATCATTTCCCTACCACTGAGGTCAAACTTACAGGTCTGTAGTTTCCTGCTTCTGCCTTGCTCCCACTTTTGTGAGGAGAATCACATCTGCCCTCCTCCAGTCCTCAGGTACCACCCCATCCTGCCATGATTTGTTAAAAAGTGTGGTCAGTGGTGTCACTAGGTCCCCCCTTAGTTCTTTTAGGATTCTGGGGTGAATCCCGTCAGGCCCCATTGCTTTGTCCACCTTGAGTTTTAGGAGTTCTTTCAGGACTCTTTCTTCTGTGAATGGACTGGTATCAACCCCCTACCCAGAGTGCTTCTATTGTCTGGTTTAGGTAACTGCTCCTCATCTTCTTTTGTGAATACTGAGCAAAAGTATTCATTCAGTATCTCTGCCTTTTCACTGTCTCCCTCTGCCCACCTCCCCTCTCCTTTATTAATCTTCACTATCCCTCCCTTAACCTTTCTATGCTCCCTAATGTACCTATAAAGGTTTTATCCCCTTTTGGAGGTTGGCTATTTTTCCTCGGTTTGTGCCTTTGCCATTCTGACTGCCTTTCCTACTTCTTTCTGCTTTAATTGATACAGTTCCTGTCGTGCTCCTTCTGTGATTCCTTATACTTTTTGAATGCAGCCTTTTTCTCCTTAACCTTCCCTGCCACCTCTTTTGAGAACCATAGTGTTTTTTACTCCGCTTTGTTTTCTTTATTTGTTTTACACAAAGACTTGTTGCCTCTATGATGGCAGTTTTGATTTTTCTCCATTGTTCTTCCACCCCTCCTATTTGGCCATTTGCTAGTGCATTCTTCAGGTGTTCACCCATTTTGCCAAAGTCAGCCCTTCTAAAGTCCAGTATCCTTGTTTTGTATGGCTTATCTCCATGGTTGTGCTCATTGTGAAGCACACTGTGCAGTGGTAGCTTGTTCCCAGATGTCTACTGACTTCTAAATTTGTGATCCTCTCTCCATTTGAGAGTACCAGGTCTAATATTGCTCCCTCCCGAGTGGGTTCCAGCACTAGCTGTCTAAGGTCTGCCCCAGGGCATCGAGAATGACCCTGCTCTTGGATGTGGCTGCAGTACATGTCATCCAGTTAACATCTGGCATATTCAGGTCCCCCATCAACAGTATCTCCCCTTTTTCAGCCATTTTGAGAATGTCCTCTATCATTTTCTTGTCCATTTCCTCCCCTTGAGACGAGGGTCTGTATACAACCCCTGTGTGGATTGTGATGCCATTCCCTGTCTCCAAGGTGACCCAGAGTGCCTCTTGTCCTCCCCCTTTACTTTTTAGTTCTGTAGCTTTGATCCCTTCCCTTATGTATAGAGCTACTCCACCTCCTCTTTTGCCTTCCCTGTCCCTTCTGTAGATTGTGTACCCTGGTATGTTGACATCCCATTCATGGTTCATGTACCATGTTTCTGTGACTGCCACAATATCCAATTGTTCATCTTCCATCAAAGCTACTAGCTCAGAAAGCTTGTTTCCCAGACTACGGGCATTAGTAGTCATTGCCCTCCATTTAATGTTGGCTTGATCCTTTTTCCCCATCCCTGCTCTTATTGCTCTTATCTATTTTACCATTTACCCCCATCCTGCCCTGTGTTGAGCTCTGTACCTCAGTGTTTACCCTACTACCTGCCCTGTTTTGTGGGGGGAGGCTTGACTTTTCCTGCCTTTTATCAGTACCTCCCCCCTTATCTAGTTTAAAGCTGCCAAGGAAGCATTTAAACCTGTCACCTAGGAGCTTGGTTCCCTTTGTGGACAGATGCAGACCATCATGCCAGTATAGACCTTTATCTCTCCAGGTGGACCCCAGTCCCCAATGAAGCCAAAGCCTTGTGCTCTGCACCAGTTTTGCAACCATTCATTAAACTGCATGGTGTGCAGTACCTAGCCTCATTCCTGCCATGGACTGGTAGCACCTCTGGAGAAGGTTACTGTGCTTGCTACCCGTCTGAGGCCCCTCCCAACTCCACAAATTCATTCTGCACTGCACTGATCCCATGCCTAGCTAGGTCATTTGTCCCAAGGTGGACAATGATATCTAGCTCTCTCTCCCTGTGATGCTGCTTCTACAATTGTGAGGATTTGCTTCTTGTCCCTCCAAGCCATGGCACCAGGCAGGCAGCTTCCTTCCTTCTCTCCCTTCCCCAGTTCTACCCCCCTAACAATTGAGTCCCCTATCAGTAGCTGTTTCCTTCCCCTGTGGTGTACCTTGCCACACTTTTGTGGGTCTCCCTTGTGGATGTCCTCAGCATTCTTCTGGGTCTCCACTGAGGGTGCCATCATAGAGGAACCTTGCTCTGCCAGAATGGCATCTGATTTGTGTAGAGGTACAACTGGGGGGCTTCACCTCTGGACCACCACCCCACCCTCCCAGAACCCACTGTGGTTCTACTGCTCTTCATACTCCCGAAACCTCTGACTCAGTGGTTGTGGCAGTGGTGCTCTTTGGGAGGGGGCCTCCTTAGTCCTTGCTAGTTCAGCTCTGGTGGGCCTCCTCTCTCAGAGGTGACAGTTGCCTACAAATAGGACAAGCAGCGCAGTTTCCAGAATGTTTCTGAAAACTGCTGCCCACAGCCAGTGCATTGCACCACTCCCCACATGTCCCGCTCCCTTATTCTATACAATATGTAATTATATATGTATTATTATTTGTTTTGTGTAACTACTTTTTATGCACGTTGCAGGGTTATTAGGAATATGACAGTTCTGCCCCAAGACCTATTGAGGAAGTGATGTCAGAACTGTGGCTATAAAGGAAATGCCACTCCTGGGGGGGCTGATAATCTTAATGGTAATCCAACAACAATGACAAAAGCATTAGAAAATTGAAAATAAAGTATTACTTTCTTAGCCAAGTGTGTTGTCCTGATTATGACTCCATTCTGTGTGCCCATCTGCTGGCTATATATTATCCACTTGCATTCCTTACCCTCCATGTATGGCCAGGGCATGGTATCACTCCCCCATTCTGTTCCAGTAATTATTAATATATCCACAGCCTGTCCCATCCGATGATATCCTCCCCCCAGTTGCAGCACACCCCTGAATTCCTGTTCTGTTTGCTAAAACCCATACTTTCCCAGTATGTGCACCCTTCTCCCCATCTGCCACTGACCACCCTATCCCAGTATGCAAACATCTGCTCCTCCATCTGCTGCTACCCACCCTACCCCAATGAATACCCTACCCCTCTTCACATTGGTTTATATCCTCCATGCCCCAGAATGAATACTCTACCACCCATCTCAATATTAGTAGCACTGATCCTCTTTCTATCTGTGGTACCCACTCTGTTTCAGACTGAATATCACCCCCATCTTCCATCTGCTGAAGTCCATCTCCTCCTCCCCTCCCCATCCCTATGCTCCCGGGAATACCCCAAGGATTGATCCTCAGCCCAGTCCTATTTCCGTGATTTATAAATGGCCTTCTCTCTGAATACTCCAGTTCCCACATACATATGTATGTGTATGACACCACACTTTTCACCTCCGGGCCAGATTTAGATGATGTCCAATCAAATCTTCAAAGGGATTTCCATAATATGCAGATCTGGTTCCAGACCAATCAACTGAAAATAAATGCCTCTAAAATAGTGTCAATGACATTTGGGACTGTGCAACAGAGACTTCCTCCCACTGACAGTCAGACGTAAAACCCTAACAAAGATGATCACACACATCTTCGACTATGCAGATGTGGTTTACAGCACTGCCCCTACCACATCCTTTTGTTCAGACTTGACACCCTTCTAAATGCATTTGCTGCTTTGCCACAAACCCCCCTCAGAACACACCACTGTTCCCCCATATGCCTCTCTGGTATTGTACCCCATCCCACAGAACTACATCCACTCTGCCGAACTTATAACCAAATACTGGTTCAATGTGCTATCTCCTACCTCTCAGAGAGTTTATCCCTGCAAAATAATCCCCATCCTGTCTATGATCCAGGGATTCCCAGTCTTTCTTGCTGCCCCAACCATCCTCATCTACTGGCAAATCTGCTTTCTTCTACAGGCTCTCTTTCCTGTGGAACAAACTCCCCCTTCTCCTAAGAAACTCTCCCTTACTCCACACTATCAAACAGCAACTTTGCTTACTGCCACCCACTACTTGATCGTGCCACTCCAATGCCTAACCCTACATACAACACTGAAGCAGTTGTACTCGCTAAATTATCCATGTAAATCATGTTATATTGCTATGTAATATATCTGCTATATGAATCCTTTGCTTTTGTAAATATCAATCAATCAATCAATCAATCATCAATCATCCTTTATTTGTATAAGGCACCTTTCTTAAACCAAAGCACTTGTACATTATTACATAAAACAATAAATAGTTAAAACAACATTAAAATAATCAGAAATCATTAAAAGCTTTACTAAAAAGGTAGGTTTTTAAAGCTCCTTTAAAGCTTTGAACAGTCGGGCAATTTCTCACCTGACAAGGTAGAGAATTCCATAGGGTCGGGGCCATGAAACTAAAAGATCTTGCCCCTGAAGTTTTTAAGCGAACCCTGGGAATCTCTAACAATCCCTCATCAGTGGATCGGAGAGAGTGGGGGGGACAGTAGGGACAAAGGAGCTCTTTCAGGTAAGCAGGTCCCTGATCGTATAGGGCCTTATAGGTCAGCAAACCGACCTTAAAGGTGATTCGTCAGCAAACTGGCAGCCAGTGCTGTCCGTGAAGCACAGGCGTTATATGACTGGACCTAGAAGAACCAGTCAGCAGCCTGGCTGCCGCATTCTGCACTAGCTGCAGGCGGCAAATTTCAACCCCCAGTAGCCCTGACGAGGTAGAGAATTCCACAGGGTTGAGGCCATGAAACTAAAAGATCTTGCCCCTGAAGTTTTTAAGCGAACCCTGGGAATCTCTAGCAATCCCTCATCAGTGGATCAAAGAGAGCGAGGGGGGGGACAGTAGGGACAAAGGAGCTTTTTCAGGTAAGCAGGTCCCTGATTGTGTAGGGCCTTATAGGTCAGCAAACTGACCTTGAAGGTGATTCGCCAGTAAACTGGCAGCCAGTGCAGTCCGTGGAACACAGGCGTTATATGACTGGACCTAGAAGAACCAGTCAGCAGCCTGGCTGCCGCATTCTGCAGTAGCTGCAGGTGGCAAATTTCAACCCCCAGTAGCCCAAGGTAAAGGGCATTGCAGTAGTCAAGGTGGGAGGTAACGAAGGCGTGGACCAAAGTTGGAAGATCCTCTGGAGGAACCAGGTGCTTCACCCAGGCAATGTTCCTCAGATGGTAAAAAGAGGTTTTGACAACCGCTGACACCTGAGATTTAAATGTCAGACAGTCGTTATATACAACACCCAGGTTCCGCACCCGGTCTGAGGTAATCAGCTGGACACCCCCAAGCCATAAGCCCGAGGACGATCCAGCTAACAAACCCGCCTCCCAGTGACCCTGGTCCACAACCAACACCTCTGTTTTTTCAGGGTTCAACTGCAGCCAACTCACGTTCATTCAGTCTTGGATTTCAGCAAGACAGTTGTTAAAGACCGAAATGGCAGCATCCTGGCCAGGCACAAAGGACATGTACAGCTAGATATCATCTGCATAGCAATGAAAACCCAAAACATACTGCCTAATGATCACTCCCAACAGCAGCATATACACTGCAAACAACATGGGTGCCAAAATGGAACCCTGCGGTACCCCATAGGAGAGGGAGACTGATGCCGAGGAAAAAATTCCAGGCACCACCCTCTGAGTCCTACCCTCGAGGTAAGATCGAAACCACCTGAGGACTGTAAATACCTTGTCATGATGTGCTAAAAGTGAATTCTATATGTATTGCATTAGTAATATTCTTGTCTTGCTGTACTATAATGTATTTATATATGCTTTGCATTGTTTGTATAGTCTCACCCCCCTTCCTTGGGTCACACCTGGAAATGAGCCCTGGCTCAGTGTGCCTTTCCCGGTTACCAAATTTTTAAATAAAAACATTGTCTTAGACTTTACACCCTATTCCCTCTTGCCATCTACTGATACCCACCCACCTTGTCCCAGAATAAAATGAATACCCCCTCCCATCTGCTGATTCACACCAATTCTGTTCCAGAAAAATACAAATAATACTCCTTCCATTCCCACCTGTTCCTGAT
Organism: Neoceratodus forsteri; assembly: GCA_016271365.2. Classification (NCBI taxonomy): domain Eukaryota; kingdom Metazoa; phylum Chordata; order Ceratodontiformes; family Ceratodontidae; genus Neoceratodus; species Neoceratodus forsteri. Next base: position 84,914,970 of record CM028138.1, read on the forward strand.
GGTCACAGAAATACTTAAATGAATATACCCTCCATCTAACCCCTCTCCTGTCTGCTTATACCCCAGTCAATAAACAAATAAATAAAAGAATACCCCCTCTCTCTCCCAGTCCCAGAAAATAAATAAATGAATATCCCCTCCTTCCTTCTGTCCCTTCCATCTGCTTATACCCTAGTCCATAAATAAATGAATTAATACCCTCCTCCTGCCATCTGCTAATATCCACCTTTCCCCCTACATGCATACACGTGCGCACACACACACACACACACACATACACAGTAGATGACACCTGCTGTTGCCATTATTGCCACCACTAACACCGCGCTGGATCAATCACTCACAGCATCAGACCATGCACACTCAAGACAAGATGTCTTTCTTTTGGCATGCTAAGTCCATGCTGTTCCTCATAGCTTGGTGTGATGCTGACACTCCCCCGCTCACTCCCTCATGCTTCAAGCATGTGCATTTGAATATCTGCAAGAGAGAATACGCAGCTGCAAGCACCAGGCCAAATGGAAAGAAGAAATGCAAAAAAAATAAAATTATTTTATTTATTTCTTTATGTCTTTGTGGGATCAAGGTGGCAGGCAAGGTTCGCAGATGGGATAGAGTATTTAATTTTTTTAGTAAAATATATATATATATACATATATACAGTATAAGCACTGTGGGTAGATCCAGTATGCCACCACCCTGAGTTCTTACTTACCTGAGTTTGATGGACATTGTGCAATCCGGGAGGGGGGAGGAGGTTGATTCTTAACAGACTGGTCTGCCCATCCCTAAATGTAACAGTAATTCCAGCATGTTGTACCTCAAAAGATTAACCATGCACAGCGTTTAGTAGCACTACTCTTACAGTTTCAAGTGCTTTAAGCGGCAGTGCATGAATATGGTGAAAATTGTGACCTATATTTTCTTATTCTATTTTAAATTGCCTCTTATTTGCTGACTTGTGTGATACCCCTTCTTTCTACAGTTTGAGTCTGCTTTAGCATTTGTATTTTTTTCACATCTGAAATAATAAAAGGAACATTCCTTTTAATGTGGCTAACGCCCCCTGGAAGGCACTATGCCGAAGTGCTAGGGGCTGAGCACAGTTGTGGAGTAAATAAAGATGTTAATTGAACTTTATTTGAGCCTGCTGCTGCTTTCTTGCTAAGAGTGCTAATATATTTTTTGGAGTTTGTTGTTCTGGGTTAGCCATCCATTAATAGTGCAACAGCCTCGTTCCTGTGCACAAAGGTACTTTTGGAACTTAATGTGGCTCGGGCCAGGTTTTCATCAGTATTCTCAGCAGTTTTTGTATAACCATTGTTTAAAATCACTTCTGTTGTGACTAAAATGAACTATTGTGCAACAGGTAGTGCTCCCTGACCTTATGAGACAGTACATGTTCAAAAACAGCTGGGAATACTGATGAAAACCTGGTCCAAGCCGTATTAAAAGAAGTGTTCCTTTTATTATTTGAAATGTGAAAACAATACTAAAGCAGACTCAAAATGGAGCAAGAATGGTATCATACAAGTCAGGAGGTAAGGGGCAATCTAAAATAGAATAAAAAAATATAGCTCAAACTGTTCACTGCATTTATGCACTGCTGCTTTAAATATGCAGAGTGTACTTATACCTTCAGCATGCTATACCTCTGCTGTCCTTCCTGATTTTCAGGGATGTCCTGATTTTGCCCCACAATTTCCATCAATTCCTCTTAAAATTTGTGTTTCTAAGACTAACCAGAGAAGACAATAAACAAAATAAACATCAGACATTACAGCTACAGACTTGATATTCTTCAGAAAATGTGTTTTACACTAAGTCCCTTGTTCTAAAATCACTTATTTGTAAGATGTGCCCCTGATTTTGGTCCTGTGTGCCTGATTTTTTTTTGTAGCATTGTCCCTGATTTACAAGGCAAGGGATTTAGAAGTATACAGAATGCTGGCGTGCTCTCTGGTGAAAAAAACAGGTGAAGTCAATAGCACATGATACATTTTTAAAGTACATTCTTGCCTTTAAAATCAGGAAGTTTGTGGAAAATAATAAAAGCTTTATGAACAAATTAAAGTCACACAATGTTTAAGTGGATAAAAGAAGCGGAAGCAATGGTATTTAACTTCCATACATCCCCAGGGGTTATTCTGCCCATACCAACCAATTCTAGTATATTAAAGCCTACACAGGTTGACTACAAGCTCTCCATCAGAAAAAAAACTTATTTTTTACAAAACAGAGCACACAGAACATCACAACATCATATCCGGACTGTATCCAGCATCTGGATGGAACTAGACAGCATTTACCAGGTTATCACAGTGCAGATGTTTACAGAAGGATGGTCATACAGTGTGTCATTATATAAGAGACAAGAATACAGCCCAGAGGGAGTCCAAGTAGAAATTGGAACCTAAAATAGCTTGTAGGGCATCCGTTAGTTGGTTCCAAAAGAATACCAGGACTGGGAAGGCCCAGAAAATATGCCCCATGAAGCATCAGTGGTGTTGCATTCCCTCCAACAAGAGGATCCCCATGCAGGCCAATATTTCATGATAAAATGGGGAGTTCGGATAAAGCAAATAAAACATTTCCAAGAAATGTCCTTCCAAATATAGGTTGAGGTTGGTCTATGAACATAAGCAACATATTGTTTCCACTCTTTAGTATCAATCTGTATGTGTAAGTATTTTTCCCAGGTGAGTTTAGTCAACTCCACATCATAATCTTGCAACTCCAAAACAGACTGGAAGAGGGAAGAAATAAGAGCTATAGGGGGTCATCTTTTATAACTGGTGTGATATGTTTAATCTTCTTGGCATTTCCCCTGGCTATAGGAGCCCTTGCTGAAAATTAGTAAAAAGCTGCCCATTAGCCGCAAAAAAAGTTATTACCAAATTCTGGTTGACTCCCTTAGTACCTCATTTAAACTAATGGTAGAATGTGATGTTGCAGATTTATGATCTGGAAAAACGGATTCCTTAAATCATGCTGCAGATAAATGTTATTTACTTTGGCAGCGATGGATAAATTACATGCTGGATATTAGTCCCAGGTTTGTTCCACAAATAGAGATTCAGCTATGGCAAACAGGACTAAGCATTAGACAGCTTGACATGCTAAGTTTGATTTCTTCTTAGAACTCGGGTGTCCTTGTTCTTGTTGTTGTATGTTTTGCTAGTTGTTACAACATTTCTCAATAAAAGATATTAAAAAGAATACAGCTCAAGCTATGATTGCCTAAGTCATAAACTAAGTGTACAAGCTATGACACACACATTATTTTTAAACTCCACAGCACATCATGGGATTCTGATATCCCTTGAAATAGAACTTTAGCCTTCTGCCTTGAGTTTAAGTAAGGGACATCTTTGGTCCCCCACAGAAATATATAATTCATTTTAAATTTAAGCAATGATTATATGGGTTTCCTCCTAACAACTAACATGAAGGGCTACAAACACTGAAAGTAAAAAGACTATTTAATAAAAATGCTGTACTGTATCAGCACAGTCAATAAACTTGTGACTTCAGGACAAGTATGAAGTTTAATTTAAAAGATTGTAATATGTTTTTCCATACAGTATATTCATTACAGACCAGTAGATATGTGTCTTGTTTGAAAGATAAAATTATTGTTTCATTTACCTAGATAATATTCATGGCATTTATAGTTTTTTTCTGTAATAGACTTTTAAGGAAGCTTCCTTATAAGAGTTAACCATTTTGACTGTTTTAAACATTGGTATGAAAAGCATGATCTGGTTAGCATTTCATATGTTAACTATCTGAACACAAAATATCCCTTTTGAAAACAGAATGAAAAATTAACATTTGAACATACTGTATAATTTAACTTGCTTTTGTCTGCATTTCTCTCCTCAAACTCTTTATTACTTGGTTCATTGGTCACAATGTTTTAAGTGTCAGTTTCAATGTAACTGTAGGGTAAGTAATTATTAATTGCATGCAACAAGGGTAATTATTCTGTAGTTACATATTTGTTGCATACAACTACATTGTAACTGCAATGCAGTTAGAGTGTAGTTGAATCAGCATAATATACTGTAGTGATTTGCATTATGGGGGTATGTGTGATTTTGTATTTCTTTGAAATTTGTCTTCCCGGCCAGTGCCCTTTGGGGTAACCATTGCTTCAGTGTTTGCATGCTGAGGTTCTTTGTCTTTTAGCTTGTTATTTGTTTTTATTGGGTTCACCACAACATAACCCAGATAGACCATCTTAGGGTAGCTGGTTCATTCTACTGGGGTGTCAAACAGATGAAGCACACTGATGAGTCCTGGTAGGATGAAACACATGTATGTGTCTTCTGTTGGCACCCTTTGTAGACTGTGTGAGAGACCTTTTGTTACCATACATTTCTACTTAAAGTTGAACCAGCATAATATACTGTGGTGATTTACATATACAGCCCATGTTGCTTTGCATTATGGGGGTGTATGTGATTTTATATTTCATTGTAGTTACCTAACGCTTAAAATGTTACCAGTTCATTGCCATGGAAATGGAATTCATGTACTCTACAGTTGATCTTCTGCTGTTTATTCCTTTTTATAAAATGGGCTATTTCCTGGGTTCTGATTAACTGGTATCCATGCCAGGAGGGGTACATTCACTTTCAGTAGACCCTCAGGAAATAAAAGTACCAACCTGACATGCCCAAGTGCCAGAATATCAGTGGGCACATGCCAGTTTTAAACTTCATAGCCACGTGTTTTTGTCTTGTTTAGCAAGCCAGACCCCCGACTCAGTCCTCAGACCAGTCCATAGACCCACTAATTCAAAGAACTGCAACACTATAGAAACAAAACAACATAAAAAGTACTTTTTTTTATTTTACAAAGCTGGACCTGACTCAGTACTTCCATCACTTCTGACCTCCGAACCCTGCCCACTCTCACAAGTGTCGTTAGTTGACAGCAGGACTCCATCTCCAGAACTGATTTAAGAAAAGTCTTGCTTCTGTCTCCCCTGACTGTGCTGGAAAGCCGACACTATTTCTTGCAGTGCTAACCCATAGCTGGCGCTGACAGTCTGCAACTGTAGCCTTATTTTAGATTTTTTAAAGTCACCTTAGTGGTAAGATCCCAAGTGACCATTCGGATACCATTCCTATGGGATGCTGGCTGCCAGACCACTTTCTGTCCTTCCATGGTCAACAACCCCCAGCGCAAGCAAACTAAAACTCCCATGAAACCATGGGGCACTTATGTAATGTGTAATGCAGGTCCACACCTTGTAAATGAGCTTGCTCAATGGTGTTTGCCTGGATAAATAAAGAATTTGATTGATTGATTGATTGACTGATGGGGCAGCTATGAATCTCAAGTAAAATGGGGTCTCCTAAACAGCAGCACCATCTGCTGGCAAGTATAGCAATAGATGGACTATTTTACAAGAAAAAATGTATGTTTATTCTTTTTTTAACATTTATTAGACCTGTTTTTAATCTTTAATTTTATTAAGAATGCTACTTTGGCCCATTTTCAAAGCATAATAATAACCTCCAGGGTGGGCAGAACTGGACTACACCAGATCTTCCAAGAGCTATAAGGCCCTCTGCCTGTGGTGTCAGGCCTTATTATGACCCTGGGCAGCCCACTATAGCCAAATACCACCCATCCTATTGGGTATTATAAAAAGGGTCTGAGAAATGGAGCTTTCTGATTGGCTGCAAACATTCTAACAGCCTTATGTTAATCTTTTATTAACATACATGTAAAACTAGCCATATGCTGAACAAGGTTTAACACTGTTTAAAAATGTTTTTTTTATTATAATAGCAATAGGCACTCCCAGGATTATGTTAATGGTCAGTTAATCACCCTCTAGGGGCATGTGGCACTGGCTACACCTCCTGCCACTGTACACCCCTAGAAGGTGATTAACATGCCATTAATATAACCCTAGTCATGCCTTATTGCTTAATTATTGCTTACATAGAAATCACATAACCTCTTCTGGCATGAGAATCATAGCTATGGCAAAATGCTGTGATGTCATAAGCTGAGGATAATGACTTGGGTTAAGGATTAGGGTAGCTGTAGAGGAACTCTAGGTGACAAGTATCCTGTTTCCATACAAATTAACATAGTAATGAAGAATGATGAGAACAGAAAATGCAGACAGTTTATTAAACGTAAGCTAAACTGTGTGTCTGAATGTTATGTATTTAAATTTATTTTCAGAAATGACATTAGGCTACCAAACTAGTGCCTGTGTAGAAAAGAATAAAGCACAGCTGAAAATGTTGCCACTGAGCTGTGGAAAAGGCCACTTCCAAAAATGTTGAAATTCTTACATTTATTATATATATTTATATGTACTTCTGGGATCTTAAGAAATAAGGTTATCTATTGCTGTTTGGGTGAGTACACTGTAAAGAAGAGCATTCTTTGAGCCCAAACAACACAAGAAAACTTTCTTATTCAGTAAAAAACACCCACAAGCATGCATATAATTTAAGTTACTAGATTTTAAATAGAGAAAATTAATGTTTTAACTGGAAGGAGTTGGGTTTTGCTCTTATTAAACTTATTGTACACCAATGCAAGATCCTGGCAGCACTGACAGCAGACCAACAGTACCACATTGCAATCCTTGGAATCTAGACAGCACTGTATGAGGTGGAGTACCCCAATTAACAAGCATTTGTCAATGCCGAATGTTGCTTGCTTCTATGTGCTGTTTAGGTATTTGGAAGTCATTGGAGTGCAAATATTGAAAATTTGCGAACTTACGTAGCGTGAGGAATTGGCAAGTAACGACGTCAGAAACAGTCATTGTTAGGAAATTTTCACAAAATGTTCAATATAGCCATTTTAAGACCTCTGCTCATGAACAGTGACAGTGTGATTTTGTTAATGTGTCCCATACATTGAGTTTGCACACCGACTGCGCCATTATGCTTCATGAAGGGAAACACATTTTGGGCAGGATGTGAAAATGACAGCTGTACTGCTCATAAGGAGGTGTGGTAAAATAATGTTGAAAAATCTGGAGTGGAAATATTGAAAATTAGCAAACCCTCACAATGCGTAGGGAACTCTAGCTTAACGCTAATGAAACAGTCATTTTTAGGAATTCTTTCACCAAATTTTCAACATTGCCATTTTAGAATCTCTGCTCATGAACACTGACACTGTGATTTTCTTAATTTGTCCCATACATTGATTTCGCACACACCGACTGCGCCATTCTGCGCTACAAGGGTGGAAACACATTTTGGGTGAGATGTGAAAAATGACAGCTGTACTACTCATAAGAAGGTGTGGTAAAATGGCAATGTTGAAAATCTGGAGTGAAAATATTGAAATTTCGTGAACTTATGAGCCTGCATAGGAACTTTGCAATGCACGCTCGTAAAACAGTCATTTTTTGGAATTTTTGGACCAAATTTTCAACATGAGTTTTTGGGACCCCTTCTCATGAATGATGTCACTGTCATGGTGGTATTCAGGCCCGAAGGGTGATTTCACAGTCACTGCGCGAAATCATCCTTCGGGCCCGAATAACGCCATGACAGTGACATCATTCATGAGAAGGGGTCCAAACCATTGAAAATTTGGGCAAAATTCCCAAAATGCCTGAGATATGCAATAAGTTGAACCCCCCATCTAGCCCATTATACAGCTTACCGCATTTCCTCAGTTCAGTAGTCGGCTTTGAAAGGTGCAGGCGTGTTCCGGTCCACGAAGAAGTATCGACGGAGTCCGGAGATAAGTATGGGGTGAGGGGTGTGTGGGAGGCTAGGTGCGCAGTGGGTGGGTGCGGGTTGTGGGAGGGGTCGGGAGATGCACCATGAGGACCGTTTTTGTTTCATAGGTTTAAAAAAAAGACGTCGTGGGACGTTTGCCACGCTGGGGTGGGCTCCCAGAGTGGCACAAGGGAAGAGCAGTTCAGCCGATGGGGATTGGGCACCCCTGTCGGCCAAAGGACTGATTGCCACACTGGGGTGGGCTCCCAGCGTGGCACCAACTACAGGGGGACAACGCAGCTCAGCCGGTGGGGACTGGGCACCCCATTGGCTACACACAGTGCGATGGGCGCGCCTGACGCCTGCGTGTGGGGAGCTGTACGCTTATCGAAAAGCTCACTGGAAGCACAGTTTCAGTAATCAGAGTACACTGCATTTTGAGCGTGTTACAGACAGCTCCAAAATGCATTGGCTTACAGGGGCCGCGCCTGCCAGCTCACTGACTGAATTGGAGGAGGAGGTGACACACCTCCGAAATCTCCGATGATGGCACTGTGTTTCTTGCACATGTGTGCAAGCAACATAAAAAGCAAAAGAATATAGTATGGGACTGCCTGGCAGTACAGGAAAGCCCATACCTTTGAAACAGGTGTACCAACCGTAGTACATTACAGTGCATGCCATTGGTGTTCCTAAACCCACTATTTCCTCCTATAGGGGGTTGTTTAACAAATGCTTAGTGTCATTTGTATTTTTGGTGCCCATTGCTGTCATTAGCCGAGGGTGTGAAACTGCATTGTGTGAAGGTGAGAACTGCATTGTACTGCTGGCAGTATAGCCCAGTAGTTAGAGTAACGAGCTATGAATCAGCTTGGTACATCCAGTAGACATGGGTTTGATTCCCACAACTTCCACGTGCGTACTATGTGATACTGAGCAAGTAAATTAACCTTCCCAGTGCTCCCAGGTGGTTTCTGAAAACAGGCACTTGTACCTAGTGGGCCTTACCTGGTTACCAAAGACTAAAAAAGAGAAAAAAATATAAAGACACAGAAGGTGTCCTGAAGTAGGGAGGTGAGTAGCTACACATCCCATGGAGAGGTATTATAATTTTGACCAAACTTTCTTTAATTCTCTGGTGGAGGCACCATGCTATTAGATTTAGGATACGACCCCTCATTGGACAAGGAGTAAAGATCCAGCATCCCTCAACCTTTCTAAATCTTCAAGGAGGGAGTATTATTGCCTGACAACTCGGCAACCAGATGATAAGCGTGGGTGGGGTGACTGAAGTAAATACAGTAGTTGCATAATACAAAAACATAACATACAGTTTGTTGGCAGAAAGGCACCGGTAGGCCCATCTAGTCTACCCTTTTCTGACTACCTGTTACTGTACCCTGGACCGTATTTGGTCACAGGTGTCCCTCCTTCCTCCATGTCCTGCATCCATGATATCCATATGCCTATCTCACACATGATTGACTCTCCAGACTGTCTTCACTCACACCAGATCAAGGCTGTTCCATATATTCACCACTCTTTTGGTGAAGAAATATTTCTTCATATCCCTCTTAAACTTCCCCTTCAAGCTTCATTGCATGCCCCATATTCCAGGTCCTCCTCCTCCTTTGAAACAGATTCCTTTTGCACCTTGTTCACCCCAAGAGGTACTTATATGTCTCAGTCATATCCCTCCTCACTCTCCTTTCATCCAAGAAGTATATATTGAGCTCCTGCAGCCTCTCTTCTTATGGTTTCTTGTGCAACCCTGCATCATTTTGGTAGCCTTCCATTGGACTACTTCCACCTTGTCAATATCTTTGCAGAGGTGCATTCTCCAGAACTGAACACAGTACTCTAGGTGGGATCTCACTAGCAAGTGATCAAACAAGGTCTGCAATTTATTTTAAACAGCCACATAATGCCACCAGCATTTTCTTTTTTTTTATTTTCTTTTTTTTTTTCTCTCGAGCCACCAGACTGCCTACATTTTACGTGTGTCGGCTCCTTTCAGGTCTCCGGCTGCCATCTCAGGGAATTCGTTGCTCCCATCTTGGATTCCAGGTTACCCCATGAGCTTACCCCTGTGGCAGGGTGGAGGGGAGCTCTCCCCCATAGCTCAACCACACCTTGAACAGGATCCAGCACCGCGTACCCACAGAGCCAACCAGACTCCCCGCTAGAGACGGCCATCAAGCCACCAGTCTGATGCCCATATTTCCACTGTTCTCCCCTCCTTCCCGATGTCTTATGGCGTGTAGTGATGCCCAAGGACCCCAGCACACATGCGTCCACATGTCCCCTGATCCCAGCATCCTGCCACAGCACATCCCCAGAGATCAGCCCGTGCTGCAATGATCCCCCAGCCATCGCCAGGGGCTGCTCGAGCACTGGCAGCAGTATACCCCCCATCCCGGAGAAAGAGAGCAGTCCCACGGATGCACAATCCTTCTCCTCCCCTGCTGACCCCTGATGGCCCAGGCTCATTCCCAAACCTGGGTCACCAGCGTGGAGCGAGGTGTGGCATCCAGCGCCTCAACCCTCAGTGCCACCGGGCTGGCTGCCACCAGCATTTTCAATTTATTTTTCTTCATATGAAGTAGTTTGTGATGACTAGTTTAGCAGGAGAGTCCATTAGGGATCTCAATTGGTACATCCTTTTTACAATGTCTTTCAGGTTCAAAAAGTGCATTCTTAGCTTATCAAGATAAATCTTTAAGCTGATACATGGCAATCAATTACAAAGAAGTAGCTCAATCTTTTGTTTTTGTATCTCTTTTCAGGGCAAACTAGTCACCAAATGTCTCAGTTTCTCATTGAAATATAATCATTATTGAAGACATGAATATTTTGTTGATCAGAAAATGAAAAAAAGATACAATAATTGAACTTCAGAAGGCAATTAGTAAGTAATCATGCAGTAAAAGCACTACAATATATGGATGAGGTACTTCCCCATAGAAAATCATTAAGTTTTGAACCCTGTAAACCAACCTAATTTAAGCAGTTCCACCCTCGGAATGCACCAGCATTCTGGTGCTGGGCAATTAGGGTGCCAATTGGCAATGTCACCAATCACTTTTTTAGGGGCTGCACCCCATTACCCCACCCCTTGTGGGAGCTGTGCCTCCTCATCCCCCTACTTATAGATTCCTATTCTAGGGGGGTGGACCTCGGGAAGGGGCAGCAAATCCTGTGTTTGGCACCTTGATTGCCCCAGTGCCGTTGATGCCAGTGTGCTCTGAGCACTATAAGTGAATTTAAGCAGCAGTTCATGTTACTGAGCACATTCTGACCTATATTTTTGATCTATTTTACCGTGCTGTTGGTCTCCTGCATTGTGAAATGCTGTTTTTTTTTCTGTGTTTTAGTCCACTTTAGTGCTTTCTATAAGACTGAAATAATAAAAGGAGTGCTCCTTTTAGTAACCCTATCCTCAGGGTTTCATCATCATTATTCTTCTTTGCTGTTGAGTACTCATTTTCCCATGAGATCAAGGAGCAGTGTTTCTTGCATTCTGTTGTTGTCACACTACCCAGGGTCATTGATCTTTTGCCCATAGGGCTCCCTCGTGGCTGAATGAACTCAGCACCACCATCTCCACTGTTCCCAAACTTGGCATGTTTAAAACCAGGCTCCGACTCCATCTAACTGCCTCCAGCTCCTGTGATTGCCTCGCCAAATCAGAAATACTTGCCACCACCAACAGCCTTGCTCACAATTCCCTCTTAGCACTTATCTCTGATTTTATCTCTGCTCCCATGACCTCTCCTCCTCCCCTTCCCACCCCACCCACCCCTTCTCTCCAGTACTTCTCCCTGTGATGTCTGATAATGCCTCCAGCTGCTACTACTCCTTTTGTGCCATGCCATTCCTCCTCCATTGTTCTTTACCCCTTTCCTAGTTGATGCTGCTCTGGGCCATTCTATGGACTGAGCTCTCTAATGTGTTGCCTCCTCCCTTAATTAACAACTGTATAAGGTACTGTTTACTTGTGAACAAATGCAGACCATCATACCAGTATAGACCTTTATCTCTCCAGGTGGAGCCCCAGTCCCCAATGAAGCCAAAGCCTTGTGCTCTGCACCAGTTTTGCAACCATTCATTAAACTGCATGGTGTGCAGTACCCTAGCCTCATTCCTGCCATGGACTGGTAGCACCTCTGAGAAGGTTACTGTGCTTACTACCCATCTGAGGCCCCTCCCAACTCCACAAATTCATTCTGCACTGCACTGATCCCATGTAGCTAGGTCATTTGTCCCAAGGTGGACAATGATATCTAGCCTCTCTCTCCTGTGATGCTGCTTCTACAATTGTGAGGATTGCTTCTTGTCCCTCCAAGCCATGGCACCAGGCAGGCAGCTTCCTTCTCTCCTTCCCCAGTTCTACCCCCTAACAATTGAGTCCCCTATCAGTAGCTGTTTCCTTCCCCTGTGGTGTACCTTGCCACACTTTTGTGGGTCTCCCTTGTGGATGTCCTCAGCATTCTTCTGGGTCTCCACTGAGGTGCCATCATAGAGGAACCTTGCTCTGCCAGAATGGCATCTGATTTGTGTAGAGGTACAACTGGGGGGCTTCACCTCTGGACCACCACCCGCACCCTCCCAGAACCCACTGTGGTTCTACTGCTCTTCATACTCCGAAACCTCTGACTCAGTGGTTGTGGCAGTGGTGCTCTTTGGGAGGGGGAGGCCTCCTTAGTCCTTGTAGTTCAGCTCGAGGTGGGCAACCTCCTCTCAGAGGTGACAGTTGCCTACAAATAGGACAGCAACGCAGTTTCCAGAATGTTTCCGAAAACTGCTGCCCACAGCCAGTGCATTGCACCACTCCACATGTCCCGCCTCCCTTATTCTATATAATATGTAATTATATATGTATTATTATTTGTTTTGTGTAACTACTTTTTATGCACGTTGCAGGGTTATTAGGAAAATATGACAGTTCTGCCCCAAGACCTATTGAGGAAGTGATGTCAGAACTGTGGCTATAAAGGAAATGCCACTCCTGGGGGCTGATAATCTAATGGTAATCCAACAACAATGACAAAAGCATTAGAAAATTGAAAATAAAGTATTACTTTCTTAGCCAAGTGTGTTGTCCTGATTATGACTCCATTCTGTGTGCCCATCTGCTGGCTATATATTATCCACTTGCATTCCTTACCCTCCATGTATGGCCAGGGCATGGTATCACTCCCCATTCTGTTCCAGTAATTATTAATATATCCACAGCCTGTCCCATCCGATGATATCCTCCCCCCAGTTGCAGCACACCCCTGAATTCCTGTTCTGTTTGCTAAAACCCATACTTTCCCAGTATGTGCACCCTTCTCCCCATCTGCCACTGACCACCCTATCCCAGTATGCAAACATCTGCTCCTCCATCTGCTGCTACCCACCCTACCCCAATGAATACCCTACCCCTCTTCACATTGGTTTATATCCTCCATGCCCCAGAATGAATACTCTACCACCCATCTCAATATTAGTAGCACTGATCCCTCTTTCTATCTGTGGTACCCACTCTGTTTCAGACTGAATATCACTACCCCCATCTTCCATCTGCTGAAGTCCATCTCCTCCTCCCCCTCCCCCATCCCTATGCTCCCGGGAATACCCCAAGGATTGATCCTCAGCCCAGTCCTATTTCCGTGATTTATAAATGGCCTTCTCTCTGAATACTCCAGTTCCCACATACATATGTATGTGTGACACTACACTTTTCACCTCCGGGCCAGATTTAGATGATGTCCAATCAAATCTTCAAAGGGATTTCCATAATATGCAGATCTGGTTCCAGACCAATCAACTGAAAATAAATGCCTCTAAAATAGTGTCAATGACATTTGGGACTGTGCAACAGAGACTTCCTCCCACTGACAGTCAGACGTAAAACCCTAACAAAGATGATCACACACATCTTCGACTATGCAGATGTGGTTTACAGCACTGCCCCTACCACATCCTTGTTCAGACTTGACACCCTTCTAAATGCATTCTGCTGCTTTGCCACAAACTCCCCCCTCAGAACACACCACTGTTCCCTATATGCCTCTCTCGGTATTGTACCCCATCCCACCGCAACTACATCCACTCTGTCGCACTTATAACCAAATACTGGTTCAATGTGCTATCTCCCTACCTCTCAGAGAGTTTATCCCCTGCAAAATAATCCCCATCCTGTCTATGATCCAGGGATTCCCAGTCTTTCTTGCTGCCCCAACCATCCTCATCTACTGGCAAATCTGCTTTCTTCTACAGGCTCTCTTTCCTGTGGAACAAACTCCCCTTCTCTAAGAAACTCTCCCTTACTCCACACTATCAAACAGCAACTGCTTACTGCCACCCACTACTTGATCGTGCCACTCCAATGCCTAACCCTACATACAACACTGAAGCAGTTGTACTCGCTAAATTATCCATGTAAATCATGTTATATTGCTATGTAATATATCTGCTATATGAATCCTTTGCTTTTGTAAATATCAATCAATCAATCAATCAATCATCAATCATCCTTTATTTGTATAAGGCACCTTTCTTAAACCAAAGCACTTGTACATTATTACATAAAACAATAAATAGTTAAAACAACATTAAAATAATCAGAAATCATTAAAAGCTTTACTAAAAAGGTAGGTTTTTAAAGCTCCTTTAAAGCTTTGAACAGTCGGGCAATTTCTCACCTGACAAGTTAGAGAATTCCATAGGGTCGGGGCCATGAAACTAAAAGATCTTGCCCCTGTAGTTTTTAAGCGAACCCTGGGAATCTCTAACAATCCCTCATCAGTGGATCGGAGAGAGTGGGGGGGACAGTAGGGACAAAGGAGCTCTTTCAGGTAAGCAGGTCCCTGATCGTATAGGGCCTTATAGGTCAGCAAACCGACCTTAAAGGTGATTCGTCAGCAAACTGGCAGCCAGTGCTGTCCGTGAAGCACAGGCGTTATATGACTGGACCTAGAAGAACCAGTCAGCAGCCTGGCTGCCGCATTCTGCACTAGCTGCAGGCGGCAAATTTCAACCCCCAGTAGCCCTGACGAGGTAGAGAATTCCACAGGGTTGAGGCCATGAAACTAAAAGATCTTGCCCCTGAAGTTTTTAAGCGAACCCTGGGAATCTCTAGCAATCCCTCATCAGTGGATCAAAGAGAGCGAGGGGACAGTAGGGACAAAGGAGCTTTTTCAGGTAAGCAGGTCCCTGATTGTGTAGGGCCTTATAGGTCAGCAAACTGACCTTGAAGGTGATTCGCCAGTAAACTGGCAGCCAGTGCAGTCCGTGGAACACAGGCGTTATATGACTGGACCTAGAAGAACCAGTCAGCAGCCTGGCTGCCGCATTCTGCAGTAGCTGCAGGTGGCAAATTTCAACCCCAGTAGCCCAAGGTAAAGGGCATTGCAGTAGTCAAGGTGGGAGGTAACGGCGTGGACCAAAGTTGAAGATCCTCTGGAGGAACCAGGTGCTTCACCCAGGCAATGTTCCTCAGATGGTAAAGAGGTTTTGACAACCGCTGACACCTGAGATTTAAATGTCAGACAGTCGTTATATACAACACCCAGGTTCCACCGGTCTGGGTAATCAGCTGGACACCCCCAAGCCATAAGCCCGAGGACGATCCAGCTAACAAACCCGACTCCCAGTGACCCTGGTCCACAACCAACACCTCTGTTTTTTCAGGGTTCAACTGCAGCCAACTCACGTTCATTCAGTCTTGGATTTCAGCAAGACAGTTGTTAAAGACCGAAATGGCAGCATCCTGGCCAGGCACAAAGGACATGTACAGCTAGATATCATCTGCATAGCAATGAAAACCCAAAACATACTGCCTAATGATCACTCCCAACAGCAGCATATACACTGCAAACAACATGGGTGCCAAAATGGAACCCTGCGGTACCCCATAGGAGAGGGAGACTGATGCCGAGGAAAAAATTCCAGGCACCACCTCTGAGTCCTAACCTCGAGGTAAGATCAAACCACCTGAGGACTGTAAATACCTTGTCATGATGTGCTAAAAGTGAATTCTATATGTATTGCATTAGTAATATTCTTGTCTTGCTGTACTATAATGTATTTATATATGCTTTGCATTGTTTGTATAGTCTCACCCCTTCCTTGGTCACACCTGAAATGAGCCCTGGCTCAGTGTGCCTTTCCAGTTACCAAATTTTTAAATAAAACATTGTCTTAGACTTTACACCCTATTCCTCTTGCCATCTACTGATACCCACCCACCTTGTCCCAGAATAAAATGAATACCCCTCCATCTGCTGATTCACACCAATTCTGTTCCAGAAAAATACAAATAATACTCCTTCCATTCCCACCTGTTCCTGATGGTCACAGAAATACTTAAATGAATATACCTCCATCTAACCCTCTCCTGTTTGCTTATACCCCAGTCAATAAACAAATAAATAAAGAATACCCCTCTCTCTCCCAGTCCCAGAAAATAAATAAATGAATATCCCCTCCTTCCTTCTGTCCCTTCCATCTGCTTATACCCTAGTCCATAAATAAATGAATTAATACCCTCCTCCTGCCATCTGCTAATATCCACCTTTCCCCTACATGCACTACGTGCACACACACACACACACACACACAGTAGATGACACCTGCTGTGCCATTATTACACTCACTAACACCGCTGCTGGATCAATCACTCACAGCATCAGACCATGCACACCAAGACAGATGTCTTTCTTTTGGCATGCTAAGTCCATGCTGTTCCTCATAGCTTGGTGTGATGCTGACACTCCCTCACTCCCTCATGCTTCAAGCATGCATTTGAATATCTGCAAGAGAGAATACGCAGCTGCAAGCACCAGGCCAAATGGAAAGAAGAAATGCAAAAAATAAAATTATTTTATTTATTTCTTTATGTCTTTGTGGGATCAAGGTGGCAGGCAAGGTTCGAGATGGGATAGAGTATTTAATTTTTAGTAAAATATATATATATATACATATATACAGTATAAGCACTGTGGGTAGATCCAGTATGCCACCACCTGAGTTCTTACTTACCTGAGTTTGATGGACATTGTGCAATCCGGGAGGGGAGGAGGTTGATTCTTAACAGACTGGTCTGCCCATCCCTAAATGTAACAGTAATTCCAGCATGTTGTACCTCAAAGATTAACCATAGCACTTTAGTAGCACTGCCTGCTTACAGTTTCAAGTGTAGCGGCAGTGCATGAATATGGTGAAATTGTGACCTATATTTTCTTATTCTATTTTAAATTGCCTCTTATTTGCTGACTTGTGTGATACCCTTCTTTCTACAGTTTGAGTCTGCTTTAGCATTTGTATTTTTTCATCTGAAATAATAAAGGAACATTCCTTTTAATGTAGCTAACGCCCCCTGGAAGGCACTATGCCGAAGTGCTAGGGGCTGAGCACAGTTGTGGAGTAAATAAAGATGTTAATTGAACTTTATTTGAGCCTGCTGCTGCTTTCTTGCTAAGAGTGCTAATATATTTTTTGGAGTTTGTTGTTCTGGGTTAGCCATCCATTAATAGTGCAACAGCCTCGTTCCTGTGCACAAAGGTACTTTTGGAACTTAATGTGGCTCGGGCCAGGTTTTCATCAGTATTCTCAGCAGTTTTTGTATAACCATTGTTTAAAATCACTTCTGTTGTGACTAAATGAACTATTGTGCAACAGGTAGTGCTCTGACCTTATGAGACAGTACATGTTAAAAACAGCTGGGAATACTGATAGCTCTAATCAACTCAATAAAGAAAGTGTTCCTTTTTATTATTGAAATGTGAAAACAATACTAAAGCAGACTCAAAATGGAGCAAGAATGGTATCATACAAGTCAGGAGGTAAGGGGCAATCTAAAATAGAATAAAAAAATATAGCTCAAACTGTTCACTGCATTTATGCACTGCTGCTTTAAATATGCAGAGTGTACTTATACCTTCAGCATGCTATACCTCTCAGCTGTCCTTGATTTTCAGGGATGTCCCTGATTTTGCCCCACAATTTCCATCAATTCCTCTTAAAATTTGTGTTTCTAAGACTAACCAGAGAAGACAATAAACAAAATAAACATCAGACATTACAGCTACAGACTTGATATTCTTCAGAAAATGTGTTTTACACTAAGTCCCTTGTTCTAAAATCACTTATTTGTAAGATGTGCACCTGATTTTGGTCCTGTGTGCCTGATTTTTTTTTGTAGCATTGTCCCTGATTTACAAGGCAAGGGATTTAGAAGTATACAGAATGCTGGCGTGCTCTCTGGTGAAAAAAACAGGTGAAGTCAATAGCACATGATACATTTTTAAAGTACATTCTTGCGCCTTTAAAATCAGGAAGTTTGTGGAAAATAATAAAAAGCTTTATGAACAAATTAAAGTCACACAATGTTTAAGTGGATAAAAGAAGCAGGAAGCAATGGTATTTAACTTCCATACATCCCCAGGGGTTATTCCTTGGCCCATACCAACCAATTCTAGTATATTAAAGCCTACACAGGTTGACTACAAGCTCTCCATCAGAAAAAAAACTTATTTTTTACAAAACAGAGCACACAGAACATCACAACATCATATCCGGACTGTATCCAGCATCTGGATGGAACTAGACAGCATTTACCAGGTTATCACAGTGCAGATGTTTACAGAAGGATGGTCATACAGTGTGTCATTATATAAGAGACAAGAATACAGCCCAGAGAGTCCAAGTAGAAATTGGAACCTAAAATAGCTTGTAGGGCATCCGTTAGTTGGTTCCAAAGAATACCAGGACTGGGAAGGCCCAGAAAATATGCCCCATGAAGCATCAGTGGTGTTGCATTCCTCCAACAAGAGATCCCCATGCAGGCCAATATTTCATGATAAAATGGGGAGTTCGGATAAGCAAATAAAACATTTCCAAGAAATGTCCTTCCAAATATAGGTTGAGGTTGGTCTATGAACATAAGCAACATATTGTTTCCACTCTTTAGTATCAATCTGTATGTGTAAGTATTTTTCCCAGGTGAGTTTAGTCAACTCCACATCATAATCTTGCAACTCCAAAACAGACTGGAAGAGGGAAGAAATAAGAGCTATAGGGGTCATCTTTTTATAACTGGTGTGATATGTTTAATCTTCTTGGCATTTCCTGGCTATAGGAGCCCTTGCTGAAAATTAGTAAAAGCTGCCCATTAGCCGCAAAAGTTATTACCAAATTCTGGTTGACTCCCTTAGTACCTCATTTAAACTAATGGTAGAATGTGATGTTGCAGATTTATGATCTGGAAAAACGGATTCCTTAAATCATGCTGCAGATAAATGTTATTTACTTTGGCAGCGATGGATAAATTACATGCTGGATATTAGTCCCAGGTTTGTTCCACAAATAGAGATTCAGCTATGGCAAACAGGACTAAGCATTAGACAGCTTGACATGCTAAGTTTGATTTCTTCTTAGAACTCGGGTGTCCTTGTTCTTGTTGTTGTATGTTTGCTAGTTGTTACAACATTTCTCAATAAAAAGATATTAAAAAAAGAATACAGCTCGCTTATGATTGCCTAAGTCATAAACTAAGTGTACAAGCTATGACACACACATTATTTTTAAACTCCACAGCACATCATGGGATTCTGATATCCCTTGAAATAGAACTTTAGCCTTCTGCCTTGAGTTTAAGTAAGGGGACATCTTTGGGTCCCCCCACAGAAATATATAATTCATTTTAAATTTAAGCAATGATTATATGGGTTTCCTCCCTAACAACTAACATGAAGGGCTACAAACACTGAAAGTAAAAAGACTATTTAATAAAAATGCTGTACTGTATCAGCACAGTCAATAAACTTGTGACTTCAGGACAAGTATGAAGTTTAATTTAAAAGATTGTAATATGTTTTCCATACAGTATATTCATTACAGACCAGTAGATATGTGTCTTGTTTGAAAGATAAAATTATTGTTTCATTTACCTAGATAATATTCATGGCATTTATAGTTTTTTCTGTAATAGACTTTAAGGAAGCTTCCTTATAAGAGTTAACCATTTTGACTGTTTTAAACATTGGTATGAAAAGCATGATCTGGTTAGCATTTCATATATTAACTATCTGAACACAAAATATCCTTTTGAAAACAGAATGAAAAATTAACATTTGAACATACTGTATAATTTAACTTGCTTTTGTCTGCATTTCTCTCCTCAAACTCTTTATTACTTGTTCATTGGTCACAATGTTTTAAGTGTCAGTTTCAATGTAACTGTAGGGTAAGTAATTATTAATTGCATGCAACAAGGGTAATTATTCTGTAGTTACATATTTGTTGCATACAACTACATTGTAACTGCAATGCAGTTAGAGTGTAGTTGAATCAGCATAATATACTGTAGTGATTTGCATTATGGGGTATGTGATTTTGTATTTCTTTGAAATTTGTCTTCCCGCCAGTGCCTTTGGGTAACCATTGCTTCAGTGTTTGCATGCTGAGGTTCTTTGTCTTTTAGCTTGTTATTTGTTTTTATTGGGTTCACCACAACATAACCCAGATAGACCATCTTAGGGTAGCTGGTTCATTCTACTGGGGTGTCAAACAGATGAAGCACACTGATGAGTCCTGGTAGGATGAAACACATGTATGTGTCTTCTGTTGGCACCCTTGTAGACTGTGTGAGAGACCTTGTTACCATACATTTCTACTTAAAGTTGAACCAGCATAATATACTGTGGTGATTTACATATACAGCCCATGTTGTTTGCATTATGGGGGTGTATGTGATTTTATATTTCATTGTAGTTACCTAACGCTTAAAATGTTACCAGTTCATTGCCATGGAAATGGAATTCATGTACTCTACAGTTGATCTTCTGCTGTTTATTCCTTTTTATAAAATGGGCTATTTCCTGGGTTCTGATTAACTGGTATCCATGCCAGGAGGGGTACATTCACTTTCAGTAGACCCTCAGGAAATAAAAAGTACCAACCTGACATGCCCAAGTGCCAGAATATCAGTGGGCACATGCCAGTTTTAAACTTCATAGCCGCCATGTGTTTTGTCTTGTTTAGCAAGCCAGACCCCCGACTCAGTCCTCAGACCAGTCCATAGACCCACTAATTCAAAGAACTGCAACACTATAGAAACAAAACAACATAAAAAGTACTTTTTTTTTTATTTTACAAAGCTGGACCTGACTCCAGTACTTCCATCACTTCTGACCTCCGAACCCCTGCCCACTCTCACAAGTGTCGTTAGTTGACAGCAGGACTCCATCTCCAGAACTGATTTAAGAAAAGTCTTGCTTCTGTCTCCCCTGACTGTGCTGGAAAGCCGCACACTATTTCTTGCAGTGCTAACCCATAGCTGGCCCGCTGACAGTCTGCAACTGTAGCCTTATTTTAGATTTTTTTTTAAAGTCACCTTAGTGGTAAGATCCCAAGTGACCATTCGGATACCATTCCTATGGGATGCTGGCTGCCAGACCACTTTCTGTCCTTCCATGGTCAACAACCCCCAGCGCAAGCAAACTAAAACTCCCATGAAACCATGGGGCACTTATGTAATGTGTAATGCAGGTCCACCTTGTAAATGAGCTTGCTCAATGGTGTTTGCCTGGATAAATAAAGAATTTGATTGATTGATTGATTGACTGATGGGGCAGCTATGAATCTCAAGTAAAATGGGGTCTCCCCTAAACAGCAGCACCATCTGCTGGCAAGTATAGCAATAGATGGACTATTTTACAAGAAAAAATGTATGTTTATTCTTTTTTTAACATTTATTAGACCTGTTTTTAATCTTTAATTTTATTAAGAATGCTACTTTGGCCCATTTTCAAAGCATAATAATAACCTCCAGGGTGGGCAGAACTGGACTACACCAGATCTTCCAAGAGCTATAAGGCCCTCTGCCTGTGGTGTCAGGCCTTATTATGACCCTGGGCAGCCCACTATAGCCAAATACCACCCATCCTATTGGGTATTATAAAAAAGGGTCTGAGAAATGGAGCTTTCTGATTGGCTGCAAACATTCTAACAGCCTTATGTTAATCTTTTATTAACATACATGTAGAGCTTAGCCATATGCTGAACAAGGTTTAACACTGTTTAAAAATGTTTTTTTTTTTTATTATAATAGCAATAAGGCACTCCCAGGGATTATGTTAATGGTCAGTTAATCACCCTCTAGGGGCATGTGGCACTCGGCTACACCTCCTGCCACTGTACACCCCTAGAAGGTGATTAACATGCCATTAACATAACCCTTTAGTCATGCCTTATTGCTTAATTATTGCTTACATAGAAATCACAATCCTCTACTTCTGGCATGAGAATCATAGCCATGGCAAAATGCTGTGATGTCATAAGCTGAGGATAATGACTTGGGTTAAGGATTAGGGTAGCTGTAGAGGAACTCTAGGTGACAAGTATCCTGTTTCCATACAAATTAACATAGTAATGAAGAATGATGAGAACAGAAAATGCAGACAGTTTATTAAACGTAAGCTAAACTGTGTGTCTGAATGTTATGTATTTAAATTTATTTTTCAGAAATGACATTAGGCTACCAAACTAGTGCCTGTGTAGAAAGAATAAAGCACAGCTGAAAATGTTGCCACTGAGCTGTGGAAAAAAGGCCACTTCCAAAAAATGTTGAAATTCTTACATTTATTATATATTTATATGTGTACTTCTGGGTGATTCTTAAGAAATAAGGTTATCTATTGCTGTTTGGGTGAGTACACTGTAAAGAAGAGCATTCTTTGAGCCCAAACAACACAAGAAAACTTTCTTATTCAGTAAAAAACACCCACAAGCATGCATATAATTTAAGTTACTAGGGATTTTTAAATAGAGAAAATTAATGTTTTTAACTGGAAGGAGTTGGGTTTTGCTCTTATTAAACTTATTGTACACCAATGCAAGATCCCTGGCAGCACTGACAGCAGACCAACAGTACCACATTGCAATCCTTGGAATCTAGACAGCACTGTATGAGGTGGAGTACCCCAATTAACAAGCATTTGTCAATGCCGAATGTTGCTTGCTTCTATGTGCTGTTTAGGTATTTGAAGTCATTGAGTGCAAATATTGAAAATTTGCGTAACTTATTTAGCGCGAGGAATTGGCAAGTAACGACGTCAGAAACAGTCATTGTTAGGAAATTTTCACAAAATGTTCAATATAGCCATTTTAAGAGACCTCTGCTCATGAACAGTGACAGTGTGATTTTGTTAATGTGTCCCATACATTGAGTTTGACACCGATCGCGCCATTGTGCGCTACATGAAGCGGAAACAATTTTGGGCAGGATGTGAAAAATGACAGCTGTACTGCTCATAAGGAGGTGTGGTAAAATGGCAATGTTGAAAAATCTGGAGTGGAAATATTGAAAATTCAAACCCTCACGAGTGCGAGGAACTAGTCTAACGCAACTAATGAAACAATCATTTTAGGAATTCTTTCACCAAATTTTCAACATTGCCATTTTAGAATCTCTGCTCATGAACACTGACACTGTGATTTTCTTAATTTGTCCCTACATTGATTTCTGACACACCCACTGCTTACCTGCGCTACAAGGGTGGAAACACATTTGGGTGAGATGTGAAAATGACAGCTGTACTACTCATAAGAAGGTGTGGTAAAATGGCAATGTTGAAAATCTGGAGTGAAAATATTGAAATTGCGAACTTATGAGCCTGCATAGGAACTGTGCAATGCACGTTCATAAAACAGTCATTTTTTGGAATTTTTGGACCAAATTTTCAACATGGGGTTTTTGGGACCCCTTCTCATGAATGATGTCACTGTCATGGTGGTATTCAGGCCCAGAGGGTGATTTCGCAGTCACTGCGCGAAATCATCCTTCGGCCCACTACGCCATGACAGTGACATCATTCATGAGAAGGCCATACCTAAATTGAAAATTTGGTGCAAAATTCCAAAAATGCCTGAGATATGCAATAAGTTGAACTCCCCATCTAGCCCATTATACAGCTTACCGGCATTTCTCAGTTCGTGGTCGGCTTTGAAGAGTGCAGGCGTGTTCCGGTCCACAGAAGATCGTAGCAGTCCGGAGATAAGTATGGGGTGAGGGGTGTGTGGGAGGCTAGGTGCGCAGTGGGTGGGTGCGGGTTGTGGGAGGGGTCGGGAGATGCACCATAGGACCGCTTTTTGTTTCATAGGTTTAAAAAAAAAGACGTCGTGGGACGTTTGCCACGCTGGGGTGGGCTCCCAGTGTGGCACAAGGACGGGGAGCCGTTCAGCCGATGGGGATTGGGCACCCCTGTCGGCCAAAGGACTGATTGCCACACTGGGGTGGGCTCCCAGCGTGGCACCAACTACAGGGGACAACGCAGCTCAGCAGGTGGGGACTGGGCACCCCATTGGCTACACACAGTGCGATGTGGCGCGCCTGCGCCTGCGTGTGGGGGCTACGCTTCTTATCGGTGCTCACTGAAGCACTAGCTCCCCTTGCAACTGTATGCCACTGCATTTTGAGCGTGTCATAGACAGCTCCAAAATGCATTGGCTCAGACCGCGCCTGCCAGCTCACTGACTGAATTGGAGGAGGAGGTGACACACCTCCGAAATCTCCGATGATGGCACTGTGTTTCTTGCACATGTGTGCAAGCAACATAAAAAGCAAAAGAATATAGTATGGGACTGCCTGGCAGTACAGGAAAGCCCATACCTTTGAAACAGGTGTACCAACCGTAGTACATTACAGTGCATGCCATTGGTGTTCCTAAACCCACTATTTCCTCCTATAGGGGGTTGTTTAACAAATGCTTAGTGTCATTTGTATTTTTGGTGCCCATTGCTGTCATTAGCCGAGGGTGTGAAACTGCATTGTGTGAAGGTGAGAACTGCATTGTACTGCTGGCAGTATAGCCCAGTAGTTAGAGTAACGAGCTATGAATCAGCTTGGTACATCCAGTAGACATGGGTTTGATTCCCACAACTTCCACGTCATGTACTATGTGATACTGAGCAAGTAAATTAACCTTCCCAGTGCTCCCAGGTGGTTTCTGAAAACAGGCACTTGTACCTAGTGGGCCTTACCTGGTTACCAAAGACTAAAAAGAGAAAAAATATAAAGACACAGAAGGTGTCCTGAAGTAGGGAGGTGAGTAGCTACACATCCCATGGAGAGGTATTATAATTTTGACCAAACTTTCTTTAATTCTCTGGTGGAGGCACCATGCTATTAGATTTAGGATCACGACCCCTCATTGGACAAGGAGTAAAGATCCAGCATCCCTCAACCTTTCTAAATCTTCAAGGAGGGAGTATTATTGCCTGACAACTCGGCAACCAGATGATAAGCGTGGGTGGGGTGACTGAAGTAAATACAGTAGTTGCATAATACAAAACATAACATACAGTTTGTTGGCAGAAAGGCACCGTAGGCCCATCTAGTCTACCCTTTTCTGACTACCTGTTACTGTACCCTGGACCGTATTTGGTCACAGGTGTCCCTCCTTCCTCCATGTCCTGCATCCATGATATCCATATGCCTATCTCACACATGATTGACTCTCCAGACTGTCTTCACTCACACCAGATCAAGGCTGTTCCATATATTCACCACTCTTTTGGTGAAGAAATATTTCTTCATATCCCTCTTAAACTTCCCCCTTCAAGCTTCATTGCATGCCCCCATATTCCAGGTCCTCCTCCTCCTTTGAAACAGATTCCCTTTTTGCACCTTGTTCACCCCCAAGAGGTACTTATATGTCTCAGTCATATCCCTCCTCACTCTCCTTTCATCCAAGAAGTATATATTGAGCTCCTGCAGCCTCTCTTCTTATGGTTTCTTGTGCAACCCTGCATCATTTTGGTAGCCTTCCATTGGACTACTTCCACCTTGTCAATATCTTTGCAGAGGTGCATTCTCCAGAACTGAACACAGTACTCTAGGTGGGATCTCACTAGCAAGTGATCAAACAAGGTCTGCAATTTATTTTAAACAGCCACATAATGCCACCAGCATTTTCTTTTTTTTTATTTTCTTTTTTTTTTTCTCTCGAGCCACCAGACTGCCTACATTTTTACCGTGTCAGGCACCTCCTTTCAGGTCTCCGGCTGCCATCTCAGGGAATTCGTTGCTCCCATCTTGGATTCCACGGTTACCCCCGCAGCTTACCCCCTGTGGCAGGGTGGAGGGGAGCTCTCCCCCATAGCTCAACCACACCTTGAACAGGATCCAGCACCGCGTACCCACAGAGCCAACCAGACTCCCCGCTAGAGACGGCCATCAAGCCACCAGTCTGATGCCCATATTTCCACTGTTCTCCCCTCCTTCCCGATGTCTTATGGCGTGTAGTGATGCCCAAGGACCCCAGCACACATGCGTCCACATGTCCCCTGATCCCAGCATCCTGCCACAGCACATCCTCAGAGATCAGCCCGCGTGCAATGATCCCCAGCCATCGCCAGGGGCTGCTCGAGCACTGGCAGCAGTATACCCCCATCCGGAGAAAGAGAGCAGTCCACTTGATGCACAATCCTTCTCCTCCCTGCTGACCCCTGATGGCCCAGGCTCATTCCCAAACCTGGGTCACCAGCGTGAGCAGGTGTGGCATCCAGCGCCTCAACCCTCAGTGCCACCGGCTGGCTGCCACCAGCATTTTCAATTTATTTTCTTCATATGAAGTAGTTTGTGATGACTAGTTTAGCAGGAGAGTCCATTAAGATCTCAATTGGTACATCCTTTTCAATGTCTTTCAGGTTCAAAAAGTGCATTCTTAGCTTATCAAGATAAATCTTTAAGCTGATACATGGCAATCAATTACAAAGAAGTAGCTCAATCTTTTGTTTTTGTATCTCTTTTCAGGGCAAACTAGTCACCAAATGTCTCAGTTTCTCATTGAAATATAATCATTATTGAAGACATGAATATTTTGTTGATCAGAAAATGAAAAAAAGATACAATAATTGAACTTCAGAAGGCAATTAGTAAGTAATCATGCAGTAAAAGCACTACAATATATGGATGAGGTACTTCCCCATAGAAAATCATTAAGTTTTGAACCCTGTAAACCAACCTAATTTAAGCAGTTCCACTCGGAATGCACCAGCATTCTGGTGCTGGGCAATTAGGGTGCCAATTGGCAATGTCACCAATCACTTTTTTAGGGGCTGCACCCCATCACCCCACCCCTTGTGGGAGCTGTGCCTCCTCATCCCCCTACTTATAGATTCCTATTCTAGGGGGGTGGACCTCGGGAAGGGGCAGCAAATCCTGTGTTTGGCACTCTGATTGCCCAGTGCCGTGATGCCAGTGCTCTGAGCACTATAAGTGAATTTAAGCAGCAGTTCATGTTACTGAGCACATTCTGACCTATATTTTTGATCTATTTTACCGTGCTGTTGGTCTCCTGCATTGTGAAATGCTGTTTTTTTTCTGTGTTTTAGTCCACTTTAGTGCTTTCTATAAGACTGAAATAATAAAAGGAGTGCTCCTTTTAGTAACCCTATCCTCAGGGTTTCATCATCATTATTCTTCTTTGCTGTTGAGTACTCATTTTCCCATGAGATCAAGGAGCAGTGTTTCTTGCATTCTGTTGTTGTCACACTACCCAGGGTCATTGATCTTTTGCCCATAGGGCTCCCTCGTGGCTGAATGAACTCAGCACCACCATCTCCACTGTTCCCAAACTTGGCATGTTTAAAACCAGGCTCCGACTCCATCTAACTGCCTCCAGCTCCTGTGATTGCCTCGCCAAATCAGAAATACTTGCCACCACCAACAGCCTTGCCTTGCCACCCCCCTCTTAGCACTTATCTCTGCATTTTATCTCTGCTCCCATGACCTCTCCTCCTCCCCTTCCCACCCCCACCACCCCTTCTCTCCAGTACTTCTCCCTGTGATGTCTGATAATGCCTCCAGCTGCTACTACTCCTTTTGTGCCATGCCATTCCTCCTCCATTGTTCTTTACCCCTTTTCTAGTTGATGCTGCTCTGGGCCATTCTATGGACTGAGCTCTCTAATGTGTTGCCTCCTCCCTTAATTAACAACTGTATAAGGTACTGTTTACTTGCAATGTCGTTATTTCTGTTGTATCCCCTGTATTGTACTTCAACTGACATGGAACTTTTGTAGAAGAGCCTTGGCTCAAAGGTATTTATAATTCTAGAACCAAATAAATAAATAAATAAATAAAATTCAAGTTCACTATAGTCGCAGGAAAAGAGACATTAAAGGATAAGTGTTCAAAAACAGCTGAAAATACTGATGGAACTCTGATGACAGCCGTATTAAAAGGAGTGCAACCTTTATTCCAAATTTAAAATAAAAATGCTAAAGCAGATTCAAGATAGAGAAAAGGGGTATAGTTGACAAGAGGAGAACAAGCACCTTCTGAAAGAAAAGAAAATTGGATACAGTAGGTCACAAATTCTCACTGTAACATGCACAGATGCTTTAATGAACTGTGACATTGTCAATGTTCAATTCATGAACATGCAAACATACGAATGTGCCAGCAGAAACAGACCACCCGATCTGGCTAAGTCTGCTCAACTGTGCAGCTAGCACCCCTAGTTTACAGCTGCCCCACCACCCTCCCCATTGTCATCCTACCGCCACCCCTACCTCCCCCACCTTCACTCTCCCCTGTTCCCTATCCCATGCCCTTTTGAAGCTGTTCACAGATTTACATGATATCACCCATTTCTGGTAGTGTGTTCTGTTTTGCTATCACCCTCACTGTGAAATAGTGTCTCCCCATTTCCCTCCTAAATCTTTCCCCTCTATTCTTAGCCTATGCCCTCTGGTGTCCCTCCCCCTTCCCCTCCTTAGCTTAAAGACCCCATCTGCCCCATCCTTATTGATTCCCCTCAGATACTTGAATGTCTCTATCATGCCCCCCCATCCCTTCTCTCCTCCAGGGTGTACATATTCAAGTCTCCCAACCTGCTCTCATAGTCTTCCCCTCCATTCCACATATCATCTTTGTTGCCCTCCTCAACACCACCTCCAGTAGCCTGATATCACGCTTTAGGTATGGCCTCCAAAACTGCACACAATACTCTAAGTGCAGCCTTACCAGTGACCTGTAGAGGGGCAAGATCACCTCCCTTCGCCTGGATGAAAACCCCCTCACTATGTGCCTTAGCATTTTGTTGCTTTTTGCAGCTGCTCTCCTGCACTAGACAGCAGAGAGTAGTACCGCATGCTGCAACTTCTCTAAGACAGAATAGAAGATCTGGGAAATTGGGGCAGAAAAAACAATCTCAATTTTATTGGCTTCCTGTAGGGTGATGAGGACAAAGACTGTGCCAACTTTCTTCAATCCATGCTGCCTGTCATCCTTAAAATTCTAGGGCCCAGAGACTTTAAAAATTGAATGAGCCCATAGGTCGTTAGCCCTGAGACCCAAGCAAGAGGAGAGACTAAGAACTAACTAATTTGGGCCATCAACCTCCAGTGGTGTACCATGTTACTGATTCCACAGAGATGGGGCTTATGGACATAACACCTGTACTTGCAGGAAATGAGGACACATAATGAGATTACCCCAAACACTCCAGTTTAAAAGGGAATTACTGGAAAACAGTCAGCTGTAACGGAGGGAAAAAAGGCCTCATAGCAGAGGAAATGCCAGACAAGAAGACAAAACCTGATGATACCCAATGATTGGACCCCAGCAGCAGAAGCCGCAGCAAAAACTAAAGCATCTTGTCAGAAGAATGGCCACAGCTATTCAAATCAAATAGATATATAGCCCTCCAACTTCCATCACCAAGCAGACTAGTTTTTTATTTATTGAAATGTTTCACCAGGAAGGCACACTGAGCGACAAGTCACTTGTCTCCCAGTACGACCTGGAGGAAAGGGGTAAAATAGGAGTGAGACATTAAATATTCAAGTTACAAGATCAACAGTAACATACAGTTGTAAGACAGGTGTTACAAGCAGTGTTACAACAGTGTTGAGCATAATAGGTAGAAAGAGTGGACAATAATGAGTGCCAGGTTAATAAGTAAACAAGTACTTACGTGAAAGAAAAAGGGGGAAAGGAGAGGAAAGAGTGAGGTGGGGGAAGAAGAAAGACTCTTGTCCCTGGAGACCCCTTCAGGATGCGAGGAACCCTGCAAGGGAACTGGGGGGCTAGAAAGAAGGAGATAGGCAGTGTCCTAGAGAGACCCTTCATGATGTGGGGAACCCTGCAAGGGGCCATGGGGCAAGACAGAAAGAGGATAAGGCTGTTGTAGGGATTTAAAGAGGGAAGAGAAAGAGAAGGAGGAGGTGTGATTTTTATGCTAGGAGGGGGAATAGGACCTAACCCAAGAAAGGACCCTTCAGGATGGAGGGTACCCTGTCAGGGGGTTGGAGAAGGTCAGTAGATAGGGATTAAGAGGGTGATAAGAGAGGGAAAGAGGGATAATTGAACACTTGAGGGGGAGAGAATTTGCACCTTTGGAGGGGGATGGGGCCTAATCAATAGTCTGTCAGGATGCATGGACCCATGGGAAGCATTCGGAGTCCCTTACATTCTGTGACAGATCAAGGTAGGTCAGTAAGGGGCAGCAATTTGGGGGAAGGTTAGGAGAGCTAAAAATTTGGGGGAAGTGTGGGTGCACAGGGTAAAATGAAGGTGACAGTAGAGGGGTAGGGTTTATCCAGGGCTTACAGGAGGAATTAGGGAGGGACATGGCAGGAGCAGCTACGTGCAAGGTAATTATTGAGGGTAGAGCTGACGGAGTAGGTGGAGGATGAGTGCCAGATTTGAGGGGAGGAGGGGAGGACCGGGAGGGAATCTCATTTTGGGAGGTGGTGAGAGTAACCAGATTTGGCCAATTAGGGTGGATCTGTGGAGGGACTACCAGGGTGTGGGAGTTGGTTGATCTAAGGGAATGGGAGGATGGGGGGTTGTTATAAGGAGGAGGTGAGGTAGGAAGGAGCTCCACCCAACCAGTGCCTGAGGTGAATCTAGCACAGTGAGATAGTCACCCATTTGTAACAGAGGGGAAGGATAGGGTACAATAAAGATTGCAGTGATGGGTGCTGGGGGATATCCAGGGCAAAGCAGCAAAAGGAATTAAAGAGGGTGTCCAGTCTGGCCAGGGAGGACTTAGGGCAGCACCATAGACTATGTCACAGTAGTCGAAAATGGGCAGTATCATGTTCTGAACAAGTTCACACCTAGCCATAGGAGGGATGCAACCACGGTTCCTGAACAGGGCACAAATCTTGGGGTGCAGTTTTTTTCTGGATGGTGTCAATATGTCCAGAGAATTTTAGGTGGTGGTCCAACCAAACACGTAAGTACCTGAAGGAGGATGTGTCCTCAAGTAAAGTCCCATCAAGGGACTGGAAGGTGGGTAGGGAGGGAAGCCTAGAGAGTCTCTGTCTAGTGCCAAAGGTTGTGGAGATCTTGGCATTGAGGAAAAGTTGATGGTAAGAAAACCAGAGCTGAATCTTGTTGAAGTCTTGCTGTAGGCTGGTTGTAACCTCAACAGGACAGAAGCCAGATGCATGCAGTACTGTATCATCAGCATACATATGCGTAGTGGAGAAGGGGAGTAAACAGAGGGAAGATCATTTAAGAAGATGGCTAACAGGAGGGGCCCTAATACATAGCCCTGGGGGATGCCAGTGCTAATCGAGAGGGGAAGTGGCATCCAAAATCTTAACTGATTGGGTTCTGCCAATCAGGTAGGCCTTGAACCAGTTTGTGGTGGAGGGAGATATGCCAGCTGCCGTGAGTGAGTTGAGGAGAAGGGAGTGAGAGATGGTGTCAAGACCTTGGCCAGGTCAACACAAATGGCAGAGGTAATTTGGCCATTGTCCATCCCAGTTAGGATGGAGTCTGTGAGCCATAGGAGAGAGGTGGTGGTTGACTGAGAGAGGTGAGTTGAGACTAGCTAACTACCTGCCAGTATCTCCAGCAATGGCCTTCTACCAGGAACCGGACCTCCAGCCATATCTTGGACAGAGGTTGCCAGCAGGGAGCTCCCTTGGGACCGATGAAGCTGGACATGCCACAGAATCTGCAGCAGCGGCCATTGCCACCATTGTCACAGCTGAACCAGAAGGTTGATTTCTAGTTTAACTTTGCTACCATATTGAGTCTAAAGTAATCTTTACCTTTTCTCCCCCCATTAGCTAGTACTTGCTTGTTCTGAACTAACATTTCGCAATGAAAGCTTAAAGCTATGTCCTAAGACAGGTACAATAACTAGTGTGATTGAGCTGCACTAGCTCTTTTATTCATTCATTAATGATTACTCAAAAGAAGGTCAACTGGGAGTGAGGTAGTATGGTGTGTTTTGTGGGGTGGTCCCAGAGGGCAGTTCAACTGCCTAGTCCAAGCCCTGTCTAATGAGAATCTCACCTTGGACCATCACATGACTCTCACACCCCCTCTGATTTGCCAGGTCACCCCTCGCTCCTGTACTTTGTCATTTGTGCAGACTGCACTGGATCATAGCTGTTGCTCTACATTGGAGCCCAGGACCTGTGCAGTGGTTTACTGACTTTGAGGTGCAGTAATTATTATATTTTTCTTATTTATATGTCATAGGAGGTCATTGCTTTTTGGCTATTAACTTGTTCCACTCTGCCCGAATTGCTTAAAGAAGGTTTTCACCTAGTAAAATGATGCCCTTATGTTGCCACTGTGCATAATTGCCTCTGCTGCTTTGCCAGCATCAGTTTTTGCACCATCCTCTGCTGATGCTTCCAGGCTTCCTGGCTTGATCTTGAAGACCCATGAACATAGGCTGATCTGGTTTCTCTCACATGCAAGAGACCTCACAAAGATTCTGTCCTGGATCTATAAGTTGAATACCTTTTGTTTCCTGCCTAGTCCATTCAGGGTAGGAAGAGATCCTCCTTTTCTCATCTTATTGCTCTTTTGTTTTCCCATGCATGGTAATTTGCCATTGATGGCACCAACTGTGGTATGGTCATTGCCACCCAGCCCTTAGTTTCTGCTGTACTACATATTGATCCCCGGCTAACAAATGCAGAATGTGTATTTGGGTGCATAGAGGTTTCTGTTATAAAAACTGTTTGCTGAGCTCAATACCTGTCTGACACTGGTAAGGCAATAGGAGGTATATTTTCAAGTTAATGTTGATCAGACTATGTGCAGTGGTCTCTCTGGCCCAGTAGAAGCCCCGCTATTTGCTGCATAATTTGGTGCCCAGTCCTTCCTTACATAAGGGCCTGTAAGACCTAGCTGCCCCTTTCTGCAAAGAGCTTTTCCTCTCAGTTTAAGGAGACTCAGTAGTGCACCTGAGTACCAATAATAGAATTTGCCTGGCTTCCCCATCTCAGTCCTGGGGGAGGTGTGAGATGGCATTTTACCATTTTTCTCAGCAGTGCATGTCACCCAAGGGTCCTCAATGTTAGGGGTACAGCATGCATGTCCCCTGAATACCTTGCCTGTGGCTGAATCTGAGTGTGTTCCGCTGTTGCCATTGCTTCCCCAGGTGCAGAGACTGCAGACAACAACTATCCAACTGGTCCTGTGCCACTCTCTCAAATGTCAACAAGAAGGCTCTGAGGGGCAGGTACACACAAGTCCATTGATGACTGTGATTGCACCCTCAGCAGATCCAAAGACCCATGGGGTGTAGGGCGAGTGTGCAAGCTCTGATGGCACTACCCAGTTTCTTCAGGTACTTATATAATTCTTTTCACTTGTTTTCCTCAACTTCGGAGCGGCTCTCCAATGGCAAAGGACAAGTGGCCCTGAGCTGGCTGAGAATGGGTAAATTTGCATTTCTTTTTCTTTTATCTTATCAATTAGCCACTACTGTAAACTGCTTTAAATCACTTAGCAGTGACTAATACTGCACTAAAAACATGTAATTGTCAGCTTGGTTATTTCTTACTCCAGGATATATAATGCAATACCAGAGGAAGGAAATATGGTTAGGAACCTCAGGTCCAACCATGTGAACCTCAACTCAGTGGTTAGAGCACCAGAACAGTATTCCTGTGGTCTGGGTTTAATTCCCAGTAAGTCACTTTATTTTTTCACTGCAATGAGTGATTTAGGTTGGCTTAGCAGTTGATAATACTGCACCAAAACATCTAAGCGTCAGTTTGAAATTTCTGGTGTGACTGCCAAATCAAACTGTACAGATAAGCCCTGATAGGTTTATGGAGCCTATACATCACATGGTTGGACTGCTGCAATGACTGACCTCAGGGATTCATCTTGAAATTGATGGGTCTCATAAACTGGTTCAGCCTGAATAGATCCATGATCATACAGTATCCTCCTGACTGCTCAAGAACTAGGAAGTAAATGAAGTAAAACACCATTGTGTTTATTTGGGAGGAAATAAAATCACTGCCACTAATCAGAACAGATGATGTAACATTTGGTCTACTGCTTGGGTTTCCTGGGATTTGTAGACACTAGGGACTGGAAAATCCACACTGTGGAGGGTACAGAAGAAAACAGCATAACACTGCTAGGTTATCTATAGCACCCAAGCAGATGATGTGGTCTGGGTCTATCTGTCATAAAACCTCTATAGTCATCCACTCAGAGCTTGTGGGTAAAGATAGGCCCACACATCCTCATGCAGAAAAGCCACATCCATTGCTAGATCTCCCATAATGTGTTTTTTTCACAGATTGCTATGCACCACTGTCCCTGTGTTGACACACTATTTTTTGTGTGGTCCTTTTTGTAATTGTAACAGCTCTATTCTACCAGGGTGGTGGGTTGATTACCAGACTGCCAGAGCCTACTTCCTAGCATGATATGACTTAGACAGACCAGTGAGAGGGATTAGTGAGAGAAGAAAGGATGCTAGGGTGTCCTCAAGGAACTAGTGCAGTGAGCTGGAAAGACCTAGCACCATCAGTTGTTGTTAGATCATGACTTGTGAGTCCAGATCAACTCAATGTTTCATTGCCTGGGAACCTCCAGGGACAGGCCCATGACAGCATTGCAGAGCCTAGGAAAGTGGTCTGGTGGCTATTAGTGTAGATAAGATGTAATTAGAGGGAGCAGGTAAGGGAACACAGTAGGAGGGTGTGGGGACCCTGGGAGCTTCTGGCAGCCTTATGATGCTGGTAGAGTCCTCATAAAGAAGGTGTCACCTTAGTGGGTGTTTATGTTTCTGTCCTCAAGCAACACTGCCTGCAGAGCTGCTGATGTAGAGACACTAAGAGATGCAAGACTGCTGACTAAGGTAGGAGATATGCCTACATTGCATGAAATGATATCCCAAGCTGGGATGGGTACCAGAGCTGCTGACATTGGTAGTGGGTAGGGTGATAGTCAGTCACTGCCGTGGATAGGCTAGAGTATGTGTGACTGTGCTGTGTCCAACACACAGTCTGGTGAGCAGTAGAGTAATGGCATGAGGCACCCACAAAAGGTGACCTGCTAACTCCAGAAGGGAGACTAACCTAACATAGAGCAAATGCTCTTAGGACCAGTGGACCCATGGACTCCACAACAGCAAACCAAATACTGTTCCTACTTGAGTGAGACACCAAATCCTATAGTTGTGAATGAGCTGTCCCGCCAGCAGCAGATGCCTCCTACATCACTCTCTGACTAGGCACCACAGTACCAAACTATGTGAAACCTATTATAGTAATAACATTGCAGTATCATGGAAGAACGTATAATTCAAAGAGTAAATCAGGCTCTGACCTAAGGCATTACCTCACCACTCACTCACTCACTGGGGGTCATGTGGCTCCAAATATATGTGCAAGGCACTAACTTTTAATAAGGGGCTACAAGAGTCCTGACTTATGTCCAGAGTCAGGACTGAACCTGTTTGCACAATACCTATATGGAGAGTGATCAGTGACCATTTTTCCCGACTGCTATCTGCTGACATGTCAGTAAAATGAGACCACTGCTTAATCCACTGTGTCTGTGTGATCCATGCCTGTCAGAGCAGAGGTATGGGTTGCACTTGATCAAGGCTAGGGACCTAAGGTGTATAGTAAATGAGGATGTTGTTGAACAGAAGATCCTTCAGCAAGAATACAAACTTTACCCCTAGACATGGAGGGTTTTCTCCAGGCCATGCCTGCCTAGCTAGTGCTCAATGATGCCAGATGTGCAGAGTACAGATTCAGGAGAAAGAGGTTTAGAGTAATACTTGATATATTGCACTATAGCTTGTTCATCCCCATGACATTACCATAAACGACCAAAATACCTCTATCTTTCGGGTAAATAAATAACTGATACGTACAGTGTCTATATGCAGTACATCCAGTGATGCTATGCATCACACAGCACTTATCCAATAGCATGAAAGTGGTTGTTAGGCAAGCAGTGTAAACATCAAAGCTAGGTACTGTATACTCAACATACACAACAGGAAATGAGCATTTGTCGATACCAATGATGTTTGATTGCATGTTTTCATAATGCAAAGTGTGGTGTGAATAAGGTTTGGAGAAGATAGACTAGGGGTTGAACAGTCCTTTATATTATGGGAGTATACCAGTGTGTCCGGTCATTTATTTAGGTATTTGGGCTGAGGGGGGTGAACAGAGCAAGGGATTACTGTAGAGTATGGCTCCTATATGATTTTTGAACATTTTTTTATTTAAAAGTTCAGGGTTACAGGACAATTTTTATTAGATAAAAAATCTCATTTGCAGAATGCCCCATGTCAAGTAGTACAATACAATACTAACCAGAACACAGGCTGGATTACTACCTGTAGAGATTTCCCCCCACTCTTGAGAGGGCAGTCTGGACTGAGGCAGAGCGCAGCTCCAATGTAGATGCCCGACTCTCACCCGAGGTGGCAGGATCACCACTGAGCGCTGCTTCTCTAATGATGTCTCCCTCTCCTGGTGAGGTTGAGTTGTATCACCCTCAAGCTCAGCTCCTATCTCTGCTCCTGTAGGGAATAAAGACTGTACACAAAGGAAAGGGTTGGACCACTCTAGGGCAAACAAACACCAGCACACTAATACAATTTGTGGTAAATCTTTATTACATCACCCCAATGTTCTGCTAACAATTTTAATGGCTTCCTTTGAGGAAACTAAAGTTTCAGTGCAAAAGAAAATGCAAGTTAAAACTAAAATATTCAGACATGGCTTCTATACCTCTTCTTATGCCTGTCTACAGTACTGTGACAAACATGCCTATTTTTGTCTAGTACTTTCATTATTATGGAGCAACCAAAAGATTTTTCACAGTTTTAGCTGAAATTACAGTGCCAAAGAATAACTATTTGTGCTACATTCTTAAAATGATTAATTGTATTAAGTACCACCTAATTAACACCATGTGCCAACACATAAAAGTCTTGACACTGTGCACTACCATCTCCTGTTTACCAACTGCTGAGGCGTGGCTGCCATGAAATACCACCAGCGCTACACTAGACCTAAAATGTCTAAAATATAACACAGATAACTCTTAAAGTCTATTACAGAAAAATATAAATGTCATGACTATTATATTATTATCCAGATGAGTGAGACAGTGATTTTACCTTTCAAATAAGTCAGATGAGCACTGGTCTGTGATGACTACATGAAAAAACATATTATAGTCTTTTAAACAAAACTTCATACTTGCCCTGATCACAGGTTATTTGAATGTGTCGATTGAGTACAATATTTTTATTAAACAGTCTGTTTTTACCCTCAGAGTTTATAGCCCTATATGGTAGTTATCAGGGAGAAAACCCATATAATCCTTGCTTAAATTTAAAATGAATCATATATTAGTGCGTGCAGGGGTCCAAAGATGTCCCCTTCCTTAAACTCAAGGCAAAGGCTAAAGTTCTATTACAATGGATATCAGAATCCTGTAATGTGCCGTCAAATTGACAAGTACCTTGTTGTGTGTCATAACTTATATACATAGTTTATGACTTAGGCAATCAAAGGTGAACTGCATTCTTGTCCCTTTTATTTCATTTCACTTATTTGTTTATCAGGTAAATACACTATAACACATTCCTTTTTAGGTATGACTCAAGGTCATAATACCGTTTATAAAGAAATATGAATATTGTTCTGTTAACTCCTATGCTGTGATAACCTGTTAAATGCTGTCTAGTTCTATCCAGATCCTGGATACAGTCCTGATTGATGCTGTGAGATTTTGTGTGCTCTGGTTGTAAAAAATTGGTTTGTTTCTGCCGGGCCGCCGATGCAGCTGTTGGATTTCCACTTGCGACGCCGGTGACCCAGGTTTGGGAACGGATCTGGGTTGCTGGAGGGCCAGCCTGGGGGAGAAAGATGGAGCATCCTATGGACTGCTGTCCTTCTCTGGGAGGAGGGTGGGGAAGTGTCCGGCATGAGACAGACCCCTGGCAGAGGCCGGGGATCCCACAGCTACCGATACTCTCATCTAATGGAGGCAGGGCGGACACTGGACGTCATTGCACATCCCTGCCTCCCGGAGGAAAAAAAATCAAAGAAATGGAGTGGAGACCCTCCATCGACATGAGCCCTCCCCGATCTTCAATTAGCCACTGCTGCCACTCTCCCAACCAGACACTGTCCAGCAGTGCCAGAATTGGTGAACTGGCGCCGTGGCCCCACCCTCCAGGGGTAAGCCGGGGGGTAACCGGGAGTATGCGGGCAATAGGCAGTTGGTGGAAGCTCTGGGGGCTGAGACCAGGGCAGAGAGATTGACACAGAAAGAAAGTGAAAAAAAAAAAATAAAAAAAAAAAATGGTTTGTTTCTGATGTTGAACTTATAGCCAGGCTGTGCAGGCTGTACCATGCTAGAATAGGTTGGTAAGGGCCAGGAAATATCCCCAGTGTATAAGGCAGTACGGATGTGAATTCTGGTGTAGTATTGTAAAATACTTGTTTGTTTAAAAAAAAAAAACACTTCCTGCCTCTCAAGAAGGACGTTAACCTGCTGGAGAAGGTCCACAGGAGGGCTACAAAAATGATAATGAGTCAGCAGGGTAAGGCATGTGAGGAGAGGTTGAGGGCACTGAACATGTACTCCCTGGAAGACAGGAGGGAGGGAGAGAGGGGACATGATTGGGACCTTCAAGTACTTGAAAGGGATAAATAAGGTGGATAAGGAGAGTCTCTCTAAGCTGAGTGGCAACCATAACACAAGGGGGGGCACAGTCTTAAGCTGGAGAGTAGGAGGTTTAGGAGGGAGATCAGGAAGCACTTCTTCACAGACAGGTTGGAGGACACTTGGAATGCACTGCTGGAAAAGGTCATCTCGTTGAAGACAGTGGATAACTTTAAGAGAGGCTGAGATAGGCATGGGGGAAGGTAAGGATAATCGGTAGAGAGGATGGGAGGAGTGGGGAGGGAGGGCAGGGACAGTAGCGCAAGCTGTGGACCCTGCAATACAAGAAGACAAGATAGACCAAATGGCCTTCTTTTGGTGGTTTTTTGTATGTTTGTATGTATGTTCTTCCATCCACTTTACATTATGTGACTTAAATTTGTTCATAAAGCTTTTTTATTTCTATCCACAAATTTCCTGATATTAAATGCACTGGCAGTTAACTCCAATACCAGTGTACTTTGAATATTTACCATTTGCTACTGACTTATTATGATGTAACTAGGGATAGGTGGACCCAAAAAGGTCCTGACCCTTAGTATCAGGAACAGGATCCTTGTCAGAATCTTGATAATAATAATAATAATAATAATAATAATACTTTATTTTTATGGCGCCTTTCCAAAACCAAGGCACTTCACAGTTTTAAAACATGACAAATCAACGTTACTTAATTTAAATAGAACAATAAACATTTAAAATAAAACAAATAAATCAGTCACCAAAAGCAAGGTACCAAATATAAGTTTTTAGACCTCGTTTAAATCCCTCCATGGTCACACACGCTCATAACTGGTGGGGTAGAGAATTCTGAAGAGAATAGGCCGCATGCATAAAAGCCCGAGCCCCAGATGATTTTAAACATACCCTAGGAATCTCTAGCAACCCCTCGCCAGCCG
The DNA here is from genome assembly GCA_016271365.2 of Neoceratodus forsteri. Taxonomy (NCBI): domain Eukaryota; kingdom Metazoa; phylum Chordata; order Ceratodontiformes; family Ceratodontidae; genus Neoceratodus; species Neoceratodus forsteri. The sequence continues at coordinate 84,954,565 of CM028138.1, forward strand.
AGCGAAGAGATCGCCCAGGGTGGTAAGGAACCAGAAGCTCTTTCAAGTAGTCAGGGCCCTGTCCATGTAGGGCTTTATAAGTCTGAATACCAACTTTAAAGGTGATCCGCCACTGCACCGGCAGCCAGTACAGAGCGCGCAGCACTGGAGAAATATGGCAGGACCGAGAGGTTTCCATCAAAAGCCATGCTGCCGCATTCTGCACTAGCTGCAAATGGCGGATTTCCACCCTAGAAAGCCCTAAGTAAAAGGAATTGCAATAATCCAAGCACGAGGACACAAAGGCGTGGACCAACGTAGGAAGGTCACCAGATGGAACAAGGTGCTTAATCCTGGAGTTATTCCTAAAATGGTAAAAGGAAGTTTTGATGACGGCGACACCTGCGCATGCAGTGTCAGCCCTTTATCAAAAATTACCCCAGGTTTCACACCTGTTCAGAGGTTGGAAGTGATAAACCCCCAAGAAAAAGCCCTGAGAGTGAACCTACCCCCGACCCCCCTGTCCGGCGATCTGGGTCCACAACCAGCACTTCAGTCTTTCCTGAGTTCAACTTCAACCAGCTCGAATCCATCCACTCCTGGATTTCTATGAGGCAGTTGTTAAAGACTGAGAGAGCTCCATCCTGGTCAGGTGCAAAAGAAAGGTAGAGCTGGGCATCATCAGCATAGCAATGAAACCTCAGCCCATACCCTCCTTACAATGTCTCCAAGTGGCAACATGTACACTGCGAACAACATGGGGACAACACCGATCCCTGAGGAACCCCACATAACAGAGGGACTGGGTCAGAGGAATAAAGCCCGGACACCACCCTCTGAGTTCTTCTGGTGAGGTAAGATGTAAACCACCTGAGGACTGTACCCAACAGGCCACAGATGAACCTCAGACGATCGAGAAGAACCCCATGGTCCACAGTGTCAAATGCCGAAAAAAGATCCAGAAGAACCAAGATAGAACAGTCCTTCCGATCTCTCACCATCAGGAGATAATTGAGCACCCAAACCAGTGCTGTCTCAGTACTCTGCCTCTTTTGAAAACTGGACTGGAGAGGTTCATAGATGTCATGGATGGCTAAATGGTTCTCCAGCTGTGCAGCTACCACCTTCTCAACCACCTTCCCTAAAAAGGGAAGGTTAGAGATTTGTCTGTAGTCTGCATGGCAGTTCAGGTCCAAGGAAGCTTTCAAGAGAGGTGTTACCACCGCCTCCTTCAGGGAGCTAGGAAACTCACCTGTTTCCAAGGAGCACCAAACTATCTGCTCAAGGACCGGACTGATGGAATTGATACAACCCAAAATAAGGGAAGTTGGTCCTGGGTCTAGACTACAGCACGTGGCATGCATACTCTGGACAATCCTCATGACATCCATGAACTCTGGGCAGTTGAAGGTACTCCAGGAAAGCTGAAGGCCAGTGACCAAGCGCTGATCAGAAGCAATGCCTAAAGAGTGTGCCAGTCGGATAGCTGCCCTGATGTCAGCCACCTTAGTCACAAAGAATCGAGTAAGTTCATTGCACTCTATTTGCAAAAACACTTTCCGAACTTGCAGACAGGCTGGGTTGCACAGTCTGTCCACAGTTCAGAAAAGCTGAGCTGGTCAGTTCTGAGTGGCCGCAATCTCCCCAGACAGGAACTCTGCCTTCTTATGGGTGATTGCAGATTGATAAGTATGATAATGGTCCGTCAATCTAAGGTGGTCGGCATCAAGGGCAGATCTCCACCAGCAACGCTCTAACCTTCGCCCTAATTGCCACATCTCCCTCAAAGTCCCATCGAACCATGGGGACCGAGGGCGAAGGGAAAGAGGATGAACTCGGACAGGAGCAACAACATCCAGGGCCACTGAGATGGCTGTATTATAGACCACCACGAGATGCTCAGGGTCACTGTTTGCCACGGAATAATCGAAAGGTTGAGTACCGCTATTAGACCTTCAGAGCTAATATCTCATAAAGGGTGATATGTGACCATCTCCACAGGGGTTGGCCTACAAGGGGGGGGCACTAAAATTGAACCCCACTGTGTAATGATCGGACCATCTGACTGGTTCCACCCCCAGACCTAAGGCTTCGATCCCCAGGAGGAAGACTAAGTCAAGGGAGTGACCATGTTTATGGGTAGCAGTGGTAACTATCTGCATAAGGCCCAGAGATTACATTAACTGGAGGAAGTGTTGTCCAAATTTCAAGAGTTCATTGTCGACCCAGGCGTTAAAGTCGCCCAGGACCATCAGCCTGGGGGACTCAAACATCATGTTGACGTTAAAATCCGCCACTTCCTGAAGGAACTGTTTCCCATCCCAAGGGTGGGCGGTAGATGAGAATGATCCTACAACCTATGCCTGCTACCGCTGTACACTCAAATGACTCAATCTCCTCAACTGGTACACTCATGAGGCCCAATTCTGTCTTAAAACAGACCACGATCCCCCCCTCCCATGATCCAATCTCGATCGGTGAATCACCAACTAACCAGCTGGAATTGTGGCCTCTAATGTATGTCTGGAGTTCTCATCCAGCCAGGTCTCGGTGATGCAAGCCAGATCCACTGAATTTATTTATTTTTTATTTATTCTATTTTAGTCTTTGGCAACCGGGTAAGGCCCACTAGGCACAAGTGCCTGTTTTCAGGAGCGACCTGGGAGCACTGACTGATTAAGTGATTTGCTCAGAGTCACATAGTATGCAAGTGGAGGTTGTGAGAATCAAACTCAGGTCTAGTCTGCTGGATATACAAAGCTCGTTCACACCTCATTCCTCTAACCTCTAGGCTATACTGCTAACACACTTTTACAAATTTACAAGATCAGCAATAATTGCAGACTTGTTTTAATGGATCTGGCACTGCATAACACCGCCGAGTTGGATGAACTTCGGGCTGCCCTGTCCACGTGCTCACCAAATTAGTGGTGCCTTTGGGTATGTAAACCAGACAAGATGAACCATGGTCTGGATTCCATTTCACCACAGGGCATCTTTCTGACCTCACAACCCCAATGTGATGGCCCTACCTATTCAACCTCCACCATTCGCACCCCAAACCCCTTCTTCCCTGCTCACTATACTCAATGCTCTACAGCACTGGTAAGTTGACAAATGTAATGGGGAGAGACAAAGGAGCAAAGGGAGCGAAGGCAGAGACTGAATAGCACACGACCGTGGGGGCAGATCTCCACACATTCCGGTGACTAAATTAATAACCTTATAACCAAAAACTTAAAATTAAACCACAAATGAACCAATACAAATTTCACATAAACAAAGTGATTATAACTACAAGAATTAAAGTATAAAATCTCAGGTTCAGTCTAAGTCCCAGTTCAAAGCCAAATCTCTAATCCCTAGTAACTCTCTCACTACAAAAGAAGACTGGCAACAAGATTTCAAAGTCTCAACGTTCCAAAATAAGCTAATCACAAAACTAATAAATTAACTAGGATAAGGACTGCAACTGTATAATCCTATAATACTTTCAAAACCCACCCCACATACTAAAATAAAAACTATTTCATTAAAATACACAATACAACGTAAAATAAAACTATCTAGAAATACCTAGAAGTCCAGGGAAAACATAGGAGAACCAGCTAGGAAGTGCATAATAAATTCTGAATAATTGAAACAGATGTTAAAGTCCAAAGAATAAGTCAGCCAACAGTATGCAATCTTCAGCCCCAAGGCCTCTCTCACAGCCGAGGGCCAAATAAAATAAGGGACTCTCACTCCCACTGATAAAATATGTTCCAAATGTTTATTTTCCAGCCACCATACACTCTCACTGCCAGGAAGGCCAGGCAAATAACAAGGCACTCTCACTGCCTTTCCAAGTTGTGATGGTAACAATTAAATGAATTTCTTCAGCCCCAAACACTCTCACTGCCAGGGAAGCTGAACAGATGACAGGGCACCTCACTGCCTTCTCACAAAATAGAAAAGGTAAAATGAAATGGTCTGGCTGTGAGAATGGACAACAGAAAAGTTGAAATTGAAAATCCTCTCTCAGTGATCTCAGTCATGCAGAGCAAGATCCCACTAAATCCAAACATGGACCGAACCCACCAACGCCTCATGCCCATACTACGGATCTCCACCAGGGCACACCCACCAGTATACCCCAGAGAACTCAAAGGACTACTGACTCCAGTCCACTGGCTACCCAGCCAGACCAGAGCCCAGCCTCCATGTAGCCACGCACCCAGCAGATAAACACCCAGCAGGGTCAGGACCATGAACTCACTGCACCACACTGCACCAGTCCTTCCACACTTTCGCCTTCCACCAGCTACTTTAAAATCCAACAGTCTTCATAGTATCAAACAAATCTCAAGAATTACACTTCTCTCTGAACCTACTCCAAAGTAACAGACTTGCAGCCTCCAAAGACACAGTATGAAATCCAGTCATGCCAGAATGAAAGGCTAAAACAAAAGGCCCAACACCAAGTGCACGTTTTGAGCAGTAGCAAGTGAAAGCAAACGACTTTTAACTCTCATAATGAAATTGTTCCAGTTGTCCCACTATCGCTCTGAATGCACTTTCACTCTGCAAAATACAGTCTCACCAACCAACTTTACCTCAACAGTGGTGGCACAAACACGAGGGCTTAAAACTTAACCAGAGCAGGTAAAACAACAGAAAAAATTACCAGGAGAGTGAAATATTAAAGGAAAACACAAACTAACTGCTTAAGCAGCCAACAGCACGCCCAGCCCGATGGCCATCTTTTAGACTAATTCAAATCAGAACCTTAATGGTGACCTAGCAACAATCATAAAAGCATTAAAAAATAGAAAATCAAATATTTTTTCATAGCCAAGTGTGTTGGCCTGTTTTTGACTCCATTCTGTGTGCCCATCTGCTGGCTATATTAAATCAAATCAAATCAAACTTTATTTGTAAAAAGCGCCTTTCTAAAACCAAGGCACCTGTACATAACATAATAAAATAAATCAATAAATAAATAATTAAAAAACATGTATAAATTAAAATTCATGACAGCGACATTTAAAAATCATTATATGCTAGGCTAAAAAGAAATGTTTTTAATGCTACTTTAAAGCTTTGGACGGTCGGGCAATTTCGCACCTGACGAGGTAGAGAATTCCACAGGGTTGGGTCCATAAAACTAAAGGACCTGGCCCCAGATGTCTTTGAATGAACCCTCAGAATCTCTAGCAATCCCTCGTCAGTGGATCGGAGAGAGCAGAAGGGACAGTAGGGATGAAGGAGATCTTTCAGGTAACCAGGTCCCTGATCATGTAGGGCCTTATAGGTCAGCAAACCAACCTTGAAGGTGATCTGCCAGCATATTAGCAGCCAGTACAGTCCGCGGAGCACAGGCGTTATATGACCGTCCTAGAAGAACCAGTCAATAGCTTGGCTGCCGCATTCTGCACTAGCTGCAAGCGGTGGATATCAGCCCCCGGTAACCCTAGGTAAAGGGCATTGCAGTAGTTAAGGCGGGAGGTAACGAAGGCGTGGACCAAAGTTGGAAGATCGTTGGAAGGAACCAGGTACTTCACCCAGGCGATATTCCTCAGGTGGTAAAAAGAGGCTTTGATAACTGCCAACACCTGAGATTTAAGTGTCAAACAGTCATCAAACACAACGCCCAGGTTCCGCATCTGGTCTGAGGTAGTTAACTGAACAACCCCAAGCCATAAACCTGAAGGTGATCTGGCCAACAAACCCGCCCTCTTGGCGACCTGGGTCCACAACCCACACCTCTGTTTTCTGGTTCAACCGCAGTCAACTCACATTTATCCAATCCTGGATTTATTGAGACAGTTGTTAAGGGCAAAATGGTAGCATCTTGGCCGGGGACAAAGGACATGTACAGCTGAGTATCATCTGCAGAGCAGTGAAAACTCAAGCTGTACCACCTAATAATCACTCCCAATGGCAGCATATACACATAAACAACATGGGTGCCAAAATGGAGCCCTCGGCACCCCACAGGATAGGGGAGTGATGCCGAAGAAAAATCCCAGACACCACTTTCTGAGTCCCACCGAGAAAGATCGAAACCAACTGAGAACTGTACCAGACAGCCCACAGAGAAACCGCAGGTGCTACAATAGCACACCATGGTCCACGGTGTCAATGCTGCAGAGAGATCAAGAAGGACCAAGATGGAACGGGTCCTTTGATCTCTCACTATTAGGAGGTCATTTAGTACCCAGACAAGAGCTGTCTCAGTACTATGTCTCTTCCTAAATCCGGACTGAAGAGAGTCATAGACACTGTGGCTGGTCAAATGATCATCCAGCTGCGATGCGACCACCTTTTCAATAACTTTACCGACAAAGGGCAGGTTAGAGACAGGCCTGTAGTTAGCCAGACAATCAGGGTCCAAGGAGGACTTCTTAAGAAGGGGCCGAACCATAGCCTCCTTCAGAGGATCAGGAAAGATCCCCCTCTCCAAAGACCTCCAGACTATCTCGACAAGGACTCGAATGATTTTATCCACACAGTCCACTAGGAGACGTGTGGGGCCCGGGTCCAAATTACAGTTGGTCGGACGCAATGACTGGATGATCATCACAATGTCACTGGCTGTGGAAAGGCTGAAGTCAAACCCACAAACTGGGTGTCCGACATCTCCCGCCTACCACCACAACTCCCATTTGGGAGGGACAAGCGGATACTAGACCTGATTGTGGCAACCTTATCTGCAAAGAATTGAGCAAACTCCTCACACCATTCTTGAGAAAAAGCATTTCCAGGCTGAAGACAGATTGGATTGCACAATCTGTCCACAGTCTGGAAAAGCTGAGCTGGTCAATTCTGTGCAGCAACAATCTCTCTGGACAGGAATACTGCCTTCTTATGGGTGATTGCTGATTGATAGACCACATAATGGTCCATCAAACTAAGTTTGTCACAATCCAGGCCCGACTTCCGCCAGCGCCTCTCTAGCCTTCATCCAACTCCCCTCAACTCCCTCAGAGTCTCATCAAACCAAGGAGACCTGGGGCAAAGAGTGAAGGGGATGAACATGAACAGGAGCAATGGAATCCAGGGCCCCTATCACCACCTTATTATAGGCAAGTACCAGGTCCCCTGGATCCATGCATTCACTTGGTAAACCCGATAGGTCCAGTACCACCATCAAGCCATCTGGGGAAACACCCCTCAAAGGGTGGTACTGGACCATCTCCGTAGGGGCTGGTCTACTAGGGATGGCCTCAAAACTGAACCCAATGGTATGATGGTCAGACCACCCAACTGGTTCCATCACCAAATCAGATATCTCCATCCCCAGTAGAAACACCAAGTCCAATGAATGACCGCCAACATGGGTCGAGGAGGAAATAACCTGTGCGAAGCACAGTGAAATCATTAACTGGAGGAAGTCCTGACCAAAATGCGAAAGTTCATTGTCAACCCATGCATTGAAATCCCCCAGAACCAACCATCTGTGGGATCCCAATGTCAGGTCGACAATGAAATCTGTGACTTCCCGTAGGAAAACATTCCCATCACCTGGTGGACGGTAGATGAGAAGTATCCTGCACCCCACGCCCTCGCCCATAATACATTTCAAGGAGTTGGTAGTTCCCACTGGTACCTCCATTAGGCCCAGTTCCGATCTAAAACAGATGGCAACACCCCCGGCCCTACAATCCATCCTAGGGCGGTGTATCAGCTGGCCGGAATTGCTGATGCCAAAACTGGGCCAGCATTCTCATCCAGCCAGGTCTCGGTGATGCACGCCAGGTCAGATGATCCAACAAAATCCACTATTATAGCAGTTTTGTTCTTAATAGATCTGACATTGCATAACACCACCAGAGTAGGATGAGAATCTGAGGATGACCGTGCTACCTGCCTGCTACAAGTAGAACCCTTAGGTATGGGAACCAGGCAGGAGGACCCCTTTCCTGGACCTATTTCGCCCAGGGTGTCTCCTTGTCCCCACTATCTCTATTCGCCCACCCTTTCCGCTCCCTCCAGGCCCAGCCCCATCCTCCTCCTCCTCCCTTCTAACAATCTCCAAAGCCCTACACCATCTAAATACCTCTGGTGACAGTGGAGGATAAAAAAGGAGCGGTCCCTGAGCCTGAGACGGAATAATACCCAACCATCCCTTTGCCTTCCCAACACATTTTCACCACACTAAGCAAATACCAGCAACTAAATAATCCCAAATACAAATTTAACCCACACCCAAACATACAATACTCAAATCTTTCAAAAAAAGAGGTGTGCAAGAACAAGGGGGCACAATTTGAAGATAGAGGAGGGGTGGCTCAGAGGTAATTTAAGGAAGTATTTTTCACAGAGAGGGTTGTGGATGTATAGAATGGCCTTCCGGAGGAGGTTGTAGAGTCAAAAACAGTGGTGGAATTCAAGCATGCATGGGACAGTCATAAGGCAATTCTAGGGGGTGGGGGTAGGAAGAATTAGGCTGCTGGTTAACTAGGATCTGCAGCTTATCCATCAGGTAGGAAATGGGCGTACCCAGACAATGAGGTGGAAGAGGCTGGCGAGCAGGGGGCAGGATGATGGTGAGGGATTGGTCAGGGTTTCAGAGGGGACAGGGGATAGGAGGGGGGCCTGATCTAAAGGAGGGGAGGGCATGGGGAACATGAGACCAGGGCACCAGACTGGCAGGGAGGGGAGCAGGACCCCGGGACTGAGGGAGGTAAGGCAGAGGGGGACGCACAGAACAGAGTCAGGTGGACAAGGCCAGGACCCAAGACAGGGCAGAGTTGAGGAAGGGAAAAGCTGACAAGGAGGGGTGTGAGGAGGGAGCACTCTGGGAGTCCAGCTAGAGACTGGAAATTCAGAAGAGGGGAGTGTAGAGAGCACAAGGGTCCATTACTGCAGAACCTTTGGGGGAAGCAGGAATAGGAGGCCTGGGTGGAGAAGTCAATGGCAACAGACCAACCGGGGAAGAGTTAAGGGTGGCAACTAGAGATATTCAGGCTGTGAAGGGTGTGAGGAGCAAGCTGGGAGAGGGAGACAGAAGAGGAAGCCTGGAAGAGCACAATCAAACTAGTGATGCCCAGGCTGTGGGAGGGGCGAGGAGCAAGCAGGGGGCTGTAGTCAGGAGAAGGAGTCTGGAAGAGCACATACAGACCTGTGACCCCCAAGTTCCAGGGGGTGAGATGAGAAAACTGGGGGACATAGGCAGAAGAGGGAGCCTGGAAGGGTACACACAAAATAGAAAGACTTCTCTTCACATCTTCACTGTATGCCTTATTCCACAGGAATTTTTTTAAGGCCTGTTTGAATCCCCCCACGGTCGCGCACTCCCTGATCTGACAGGGTAGAGAGTTCCAGAGGGTCGGGGCCATGAACATAAATGCCCGGCCCCGTAGATTTTAAAGTCACCCTCGAATCTCTAGCAACCCCGTCGGCCGAGCTAAGTGGTTGCTCAGGGTGATAAGGAATCAGGAGCCTTCAGGTAGTCAGGGCCCAATCCGTGTAGGGCTTTGTATGTCAGTAACCCAACTTTGAAGGAGATCCACCACTGAACCGGCAGCCAGTGCAGTTCCCGCAGCACTGGAGTAATATGGGAAGATCTCAAAATCCCCATCAACAACCGGGCTGCTGAGTTCTGCACCAGCTGCAAGCGACTGCTATCAACCCCCAGTAGCCCAAAGTAAAGAGAGTTGCAGTAATCTAAGCGAGAGGTCACAAAGGCATGGATCAATGTAGGCAGATCTATGGACAGAACAAGGAACAAGATGGGAAATTATAGGCCCGTTAGCCTAACATCTGTGGTAGGAAAGGTTATGGAGGGCATTATCAAGGAGAGGCTGGGGGGGCAGCTGGAAAGGTTGGGGCACCTGGATGACAGGTAGTATGGTTTTGTTCCAGGGAGGTCGTGCCAGACTAACCTGGTGGAGTTTTATGACTGTGACGGGTGCACTGGACCAACATAGGCCGGTGGACGTCCTCCATCTAGATTTCAGTAAGGCATTCGATTCGGTACCCCACAACGGCCTACCAACAAAGCTGGGGGGGATGGGGTGGAAAACTGGCTTATGGGGGTGAATACAGCGAGTGGTGGTTGGAGGGATAGTCACCTCCTCCAGAAGGGTTGTCAGTGGGGTCCCCCAGGGTTTGGTCCTGGGGCCACTCCTGTTCAATTCCTATGTCTTGGACATAGGGTGGGGTGTTAGGAGTAGGTGGAGTCTCTTTGTGGATGACTCAAAACTGGGAGCACTGGCAGATGGGCAGGAGGGAAGGGAGGCCCTGAAGGGGGATCTTGATACCCTGGGGGGGCAAGGAAGTGGGGGTTGAAGTTCAATGCAGGGAAATGTAGGGTGCTGCATCTGGGGGTCAGAAACCCGGGACATGCATACACCCTTGGGGGGGACCACACTGCAAGTCACATCGGGCGAGAGGGACCTAGGGATAGTGGTAGACAGTAAAATGAACAACACAGAGAACTGCTGAAGAGCTGCAGCAAAACAAACAGGATACTGGGCTGCATAACCAGGGGGATTACCTCCAGGAGGAGGGAGGCGATCCTCCCTCTGTATAATGCTCTGGTTAGGCCGCATCTTGAGTGCTGTGTACAGTTCTGGAGACCCCATCTTAAGTGGGACAAAGTGCTGCGGGAGAGGGTCCAGAGGAGGGCGACCAGAATGATTCAGGGCATGGAGAGTAGGACCTATGAGAAGAGACTGGATGAACTCAATCTGTACGCATGTGAGGAGAGAAGGGACAGAGGGACATGACAGACTTTCAAGTATGTAAAGCGGATAAATAAAGGGCGGAGCCAGGAAGTGTTCAGGCTTAGGGGGGTAAACAACCAGGGGCACGAGGGAAGTTGAAGGGGGGAGCTTGAGACCCTTCTTCACAGAGAGGGTGGGAACCATGGAACACACTGCCCAGGAGTTTGGTGGAAGAGACCACAGTGGAAGGATTCAATAAGGGTTGGGACAGGTACAGGGGGAGGCTGAGGCCAGGGAAGGCCACCTCTGGGGCTGGGGGGGTGGAGGAGCAAGCTCCCAGTAGGGGGCTAGCTTCTGAGCAGACACGATAGACCATGGGGCCTGTTCTGCTGGCTGATACTATGATAAATCAAGTGCCCGACGCCTGTCTCAGGTAGCCAACATACTTCCCTATGCTAATGATGCCGTCATAGTTTTCAAAAACCTTGACCTTGACAGCCACAACACCTCTCTCCAAAGTAACTTCAGGACACTAGAAAGCTGATTATCCAATTGGTCCTCAATTACAAAAACACACACAACAAAAAAATAAAACACAAAGACCATGCTCTTCTCTAGCCTCCCACAGAAGAGTAAAGTTCCACCCTATGTTATCCGAAATGGCCAGGGACAAACCTTGAACAGATGGAGACCTTCAAATGCCTTGGAGTAATTCTGGATGACATCTTATCTTTGCCCTCCCATGTTGACAATCTGGTGGCTATCGCTAACAGGAGACAGGGCACTCTGTACAGTAACAAGAAGAATCTCACTGAGGATGCTAGATGCCTCATTCTGGCCAGCTCCTCTTGTCACTTCTGGATTATAGCCTCCCCATCAGCGCAGCTGCCTGGACATTCTGCTGAACAGAGAAAAGTTGATCTGTAACAAGGTGTGCACTTTGTACTTGGGGCAGTAGCTGCACTCACAGTTGTACACGTATGCATTCACTAACTGGCTACCTTTACCCAGCGGAATAAACTCCAGATCAGTTTGCTAGCCAAAAGACGCTCCTGGGCCCAACACCCCTGCTCGAACAAACTGCTTCTATACTGTCTCCAACCAATAGAACACCAGGAACATGGCCAGGAATGCCCTTAAGCCTCCTTTCCAGTGTACTTATCTGGGCAAGCGGTCATTTACTGTCATGGCCACTAATTGGCTAAACAAACTGCCTGATACACTGTTGAAGCTCCCCAAGATTAAACAGTTTAAGAGAACTTAGTGGTCTGCACCAGCAGTCCAATACAGTGGTAACCGTTAAACTGTTTTATAACATGGGAGAGGGACGGATTGGTGGAGTGCTGTCAGGTGACAGAGCTTTAATGCACGCTATCGGGCACAGTTTGTGTCCATTATCGCTAATGCTTACTTATTCACTTTTTTTTCTGTAAATATCCCATGACTTTTAATACAACAACATGAATGGAGTTTCAGAACTGTATATTGTTTTGTCTCAAATGTTTTGAGCCTGTCTCAACTGTATTTTTCTGGAACTGATTGCCGTACTTGCAGTTCTTTTTGTGGCTATGTATTTGATGTGAACCTTTGTAAATGAGCACATGTGCTCAAACTGTAACTTATGTGTCTTGTGATTTGCAAGAACTTTCAACAGAAAATAAGAGAAAGGCAAAGAAGGCAGGACTCGGAAGAAGTTCAGTATTCTGATGCTATACTAAATGGAGAAAGGGCATGTACCCAAGCACCACTTCACAGTTCAGACTGACAGAAATATTTATGTGCTTCACAACCCATCAAAATAATTTTGGTCCCGGAGGTATATTTGTTGAGTCTTGTTTATTAATGTTGCAGTGACTAAAATACTTTACTGTTCATGTTCAAAACACATGTAAGCAGAGTAACACATAGGTTCCAAGTTTCAGCAACTGGAAGGTTGGTCCAGACTGTGTGTGTCTGGGGGTGGGGGGGGGGTGGGAGTGCCACATGACAGGCTTCCTGCTACTGACAGAACAGAGACACCACTGTTACATTTCAGATAATTTGAGAATTACACACAAGTGAGAGGGCAACAGTCTCAAGATTTGTTATGTTACATTTAAGCCAACAAAAGGAAACAAAAAACATATCATCATCAGGGTAAAGAGAAAAGAAGAGGCCAGGGAGAGGTGTGAACACTGGTCTCACAGCAAAAACAAAGTTCACCAAGTAGCTGCTCTGTTCTGGTAGAAATTTCTTCTAATAGAATTGCACCAAGCATCAAATACAGCATTTGCATCTCCTTAGCACCCCAACACTTCCAAACAGGGATAAAAACTTTTTAACAGTAGCCCGCCGACTGAAGACCTCTGTCAGGTACCCAATGCAAATTTGCACAACCCCTCCCACCCCACTAAGTACCTGCCAGTCAGCAGCTCCTACCAAAAACAGTGCAGATACGGACACTAAACTAAAACCAATGCCATGAGTCTGATCAGACCACTTACTTACGAGAACACCTTGCCTTTCACTGCTTGCATGCCTGATTACTGGTGCTGGAAGCAAATTGCAGAATGTTTCTTTATATCTGCTATGACATGCTAAGAAACGTCTTGGGAGAATGGGACACTTTGGAGGTGTGCCCCTCTCTGCAATCCCTGCTCCATTGAGCAGGTGTGGCAGTCCTGCACTATCGGACGTGGTGTTGTGCATGACAGCAGTGGCCTTCTCTTCAAGAAACCACCACTGTCATACACAGCACACGTATCCGCCGCCCCAAATCTTTGCTGCCACGCTGCGGAGCCCACCACAGCGTGTGCGTCCGCGTCGTCTGCCGGCGGGGTGCCCAATCCTGTCGGCTCAGGCCCCCCAGCTATCGCTTCTGCCACGCTGAGCCCACCCCAGCGTGGCAAACGCCCCGTCTCACAACATTTGCCGACGGGGTGCCTAACTCGCCGGCTCCACTGCCCCCCAGCCATCCTTCTGCCACGCTGGGAGCCCACCCCAGTGTGGCAAATGTCCCACATCGTTTTTTTTTTTTTTTTTTTAAACCTGTGAAATTGAAAACGGCCCACGGGCGCTTCTCCCAGGCCCCCCTCCACAACCCGCACTCCCCACTGCGCACCCTGCCTCCCACACACACCTCTCACCCCATACTTACCTCCGAGCTCGTGTGATGATCTTCGTGGACCGGGAACACGTCTGCACTCTTCAAAGCCGACCGTAACTGAGGAAATGCGGTAAGCTGTATAACGGGCTAGATAGGGGGTTTCAACTATTGCATATCTCAGGCATTTTTGGAATTTTGCCAAATTTTCAACATAGTTTTGGGACCCCTTCTCATGAATGATGTCACTGTCCATGGCATTGGCCGGGCGGGTGATTTCCGCCAGTGACTGTGAAATCACCCTTCGGCCTGAATAACGCCATGACAGTGACATCATTCATGAGAAGGGGTCCCAAAACCCATGTTGAAAATTTGGTGCAAAATTCCAAAAATGACTGTTTTTACGAAAGGCAGTTAAGTAGTTCCTACGCACTGTAGGTTTGGCGAATTTTCAATATTACCACCCAGATTTTCAACATTGCCATTTTACCACACCTTCTTATGAGTAGTACAGCTGTCATCTTTCACATCTCACCCAAAACGTGTTTCCGCCCATGTAGCGCACAATGGTGCAGTCGGTGTCGGAAATCAATGTATGAGACACATTAAGAAAATCACAGTGACACTGTTCATTAGCAGAGGTCTTAAATGGCTAGTTGAAAATTTGGTGAAAAATTCTAAAATGACTTTTTACGAAGCGCATGCTATGCAGCCCTACGCACGTTCCGTAAGTTTGCGAATTTTCAATATTTTCACTCCAGATTTTCAACATTGCCATTTTACCACACCTCCTTATGAGCAGTACAGCTGTCATTTTTCACATCCTGCCCAAAACGTGTTTCCGCCCATGTAGCGCACAATGGCGCAGTCGGTGTGCGAACTCAATGTATGGGACACATTAAGAAAATCACAGTGACACTGTTCATGAGCAGAGGTCTCCAAAAGCCTATGTTGCAAATTTGGTGAAACAATGTCAAAAATGACTGTTACGAGCCGCAGGCTTGTGCACTTTCCACGCACACCATAAGTTCGAATTTGAAATATTTTCACCCAGATTTTCAACACTGGCATTTTTTCACACCTCCTTATGAGCAGTACAGCTGACATTTTCACATCCTGGCTGAAATGTGTTTTGCACATCCAGCGCACAATGGTGTGGTCAGAGTGAGAAATCAATGCTCAGGACAGATTATGAAAATCACAGTGACACTGTTCATGAGCAGAAGTCCCAAAATGCCTATGTTAAAATTTGGTGACAAAAGTCCACAAAATGACTGTGTCATGAGCGCTCATTGCGCAGTTTCCATCTACGCCAGAAGTTTGAGAAACTGTTGTATTTTCACCCAGATGTTCAACATTGCCATCCCTTCACACCTCCCTATGAATGCTACAGCTGTCATTTTTCACATCCTGCCTGAACTGTGTTTTTGCACATGTGGAGCAGAATGGTGTGGTCGCTGTGGGAAATCAACGTTCAGGACAGAGTAACAAAATAACAGTGGGACTGTTCATAAGCAGAGGTCTCAAATGCTTTTATGAGGTGGGGGTAACAAAAAGGTCATGCTGAAAATGTAGTGCAAATACCAGCAATCGCACAGGGCATTAGGGTAAAGCAATTACACGTGCCAAACACCACTGCAAATACCTGCAAGCGAACGTCCGGCATTGACAAATGCTTTTTTTTTTTTTTTAAGTGACAGAAACTAGTTTCAAGAGGGACAGAAGAAATTTTTGAGGCAAAATCAGAGACGCTCCTGAAAATAAGGACAATCAAGAGGTATGCAACTCCTAGTTTCTGGTACATGTGCTGGACGGTGAGTCCAATGTGATCAGAGAAAGTCAGTGTGGAGTTGAAGGCGACTCCAAGGTGGCAGTGAGCTACAGGCACTGTTTTTTGGGAGGAGCTATATCTGGTTTCCACAGGGACAAGATTGGCTGTCCTATGCCCCATGCAAAATCCCTACCCAAGGTAATTTCTGAGTTGCACCTAAAAATCAGACACTTGTTCTACACACTGTCTTGCCAAAGTCTCATGCGCCAGAGGCAGAATGAAGACTCCATGGGCTTGATGTTCTCAGGGCCCTACTTTTCTACCGGGTACATGTGACTGAATTTGTGGTGTGCTCACCAGCGGTTCCTGATGTATGCTGAAGCCTGCCTAGGCAGACCAGCAGCCAAACACATATGTAGCCAATGGATCACCCTCTGCATTGCTCGGTGTTACAAGCTGGCTGGGAGGCAGCCTCCCCTGGGGTTGAGCGCTCACTCCAGCGGACCTTTTGCTGCCTGTGTTGCTGGTTTCAGGTACATCCCCATTTCTGAAATATCTAGGGCTGCTACCTGATCCAGTGTGCACACATTAATCTCCCATCACATGCTCATAGAAACATAGAATTTGACAGCAGATAAGGACCACTCGGTCCATCTAGTCTGCCCATTTTCCCTAGCTGTTTCATATACCACAGATCCTAAATAATCTACAGCTTACCCTCTCTTTCCTATCATTAGAGTTTCTTTTTTGTCTGTCCCATGTGTTTTTGAATTCCCTACAGTTTTTGCCCCTACAATCTCTGCCGGGAGGCTGTTCCATGGATCCACCACCCCTTCTGTGAAAAATACTTCTCATGCTACCCCAAGTCTACCCTCTCCATCTTCATATCATGACCCCTTGTTCTTGAATATTTTTTTGAAAGATGCTACCTCTTTGTACCTTATGTACACCCTTGAGGTATTTGAACGCTCCATCATATCCTCCCTCCTCCCTCTCTCTCTCCTCCAGGGAATGCATATAGAGATCCTCCAGTCTCCCTCATATGACCTTTGTTTTATTTTATGTAATTGCTGGGTATTTTTTTTGCCACAGCAATGATATAAAATAAAAAGTGTGTGTGGATGTGTGCAAATCGGGTTATCATGGTCTGAGGTTGCAAGTGGGTGCCAAAAATGAAACGCTCAATTTTTTTTTTTTTTTTTAAACTTACCACCGAGTCTGTGTGCGGCAAAGTCTCCAAGAGTAAGAAGAGGTAGCTGGCACAGAGGAAGGGAAGATGTGCGGCTAGGCATGGGCAGACCAAGGAAACCCAGCATGTGTTTTCGCGAATTATAACTGGGTTTCTCTGGGGGGGGGGGAACACAACCCAGTTATCAGCACACACACACACACACACACACACACACACACACACACACACACACACACACACACACACAATGCCCTTCTTTCCAACACCCACTGTTACCTGTTCACTTCTGTTTCCAAATCTGAATACATGGTGCCACATTTCGTTTTAGGCTCACCATGTTAGAGATTACAGTTTGCGGTCTAGAGTTAGCCTCGATAACTCCAGTGTCCCAAAAGGTCAGGAGGTTCACTTTGGTCACAAGAAAAACAGAAAAAGTGATGTTAAACTATGCAGGCCAAGTTTTAAAAAGTAAGTGTGCTTTGTGCAAAGTCCCTTTCCTAAGCACACATTGCACAAGCACAAAGTGTGCCATCTTTAAAACAGTTTAGAGCACATTTATGAATGTCCAAAGCATTGGTTGTTATCAAACATTCAGCAGCCCCTGCAGAAGTGCCCCACTGGGGCTTTTATCAACAAAATAAAGTTTTCAACACCTGTAAGATGTATTTATTTTATTTTCAAAAGAACAGCACCGACCATCATGTCTGCAGACTAGCCCATGACAATCTCATGCACGCCAAGCAGATTCCAGTGCAGAAGTTATGCTAATGAGGGTTACCAGCTAATAGCACAGTTGGTAGCTCTCATTAGCATAACCTGCTTGCTGGAAGTCGCTTGGTGTGCACGAGATAGCTGTGGGCTAGTCAGCAGATCTGACACTTGGGGCTGTTCTTTTGAAATAACATTAAAAAAAAAAAAAAAAAAACACACAAAAGCCCTAATTCAGCATTTCTGCAGTGGCTGCACCAGTTTTTTCCTTTAAAGACAGCTCCCTGCAGCAGTGCAAGGCCCCAACAGGTACTCCAGCACATGGCACAATCCCCTGCTGATCACTTAGAGGATCATGCTCCACTGAGACAATAGGCTGCAATGGAGCAAAGCAGCAATTAGGGCGAGCCAAAGGTGTTTGCCCTTGGCACCAAGTTGCAATCTTTAAAAGGAGAGATGCAAATGACCTCAAACATCAGAGATGTCCCAAACAGGAAATTAACATCTCATCAGTGGTACCTTCACATCTGCAGAGCAATCCTTTGCTCTTCGTATTGCATGAAGGCTGAGCACTCTGGTGTGACACACAGACACAGCCACGCATTTTATTTATTTATAGTCTAGGATTACAAGTAGCTTTGAGTCAAGGCTCTTTTACAAAAGGTTCCACATCAATTGAGGTACAATACAAACATTACACAGAGTTGAGTAACAATGCAGAAATGGTGTAAGACATGTTTAAGCATCTGAAATACATCACATTTAGGGAAAGTGGGTACCAGAGGGGGTAGGGTAGACAGAGATAGTGAGGCTTGGAATGGACACAAAGAGAGCGGTGCAGCCGTGGGCATTTGTCAAGCCTCAAAAAAGTGCTTGGGGGTAGGGGACAAAACAGGAGGGTAGGCTGTAGGATGAGGGAGAGAGCGGGGAAGGAGTAGAAGTGCTAGGAGGGAGATCAGATTGTGAGGGACAGTTGCAGGAGCTAGAGGCAGCTAGGTGGAGGCGAAGGTTGGCTTTGAACGGGCCTAGCTTTTGCAGAGAGGAGATGTCTGTTGAGTCCATTAATCCAGCTAGGAGCTCGGTGCACAAAAGATCTTTGGCTCTGTGTGGTGCGGCACCGAGGAATGTGCAGCACTTGATTTTATGAAGCCCTGGTGAGGTGGAGGTTGCGTGCTGTATGGAGAAGAGTTTGGACTCCAGGAGGAGCAAGATGTAGCATGATTTTCTTAGCCATTAGACAAGTCTAGTACTTGATACAGTTTGATAACTGGAGCCACCCTGTTTGGGCATAGAGGTCAAACGTATGGGTGAGGCGGTGGGATCCTGTGATGAGTCGGCAGGCTTTGTTTAGGGCCAGGATAAGCGCCTGAGGGCTCTGTCAGTTGCAGAGCCGTAAATCAGACCATAGTTGATTAGTGAGACCACCAAGCTCTGAACTGCTATCCTTAAGGCATCTGAGGTAAGGCATTGCCTGTGTCTGTAGAGAAGACCAATGCATGTGTTTGCAGCTTTGGCGACACTATCTATGTGGATGCTGTAGGATAGGTTGCTGTCTATGGTGATTACCAGATATTTAAAGGAGTGAACTTGTTCGAGGACAGCACCGAGGCAGTGTGTAATATTAAGGGGGCATAGCCCATTCATGTTTTTTTTTGGGCCAAGGTCACAACACAAATTACTGTGGATAGTTCAGATGAACTGCAACATACAGTTTCCAACAAGGTCCTGTTTCATCCTAGACACACTGCTGTGTGGTGCAATGAGAGATGCAGTGACTTGCTCAAAAATCACACCAGATTTGGTTCTGTGTGGTTTGATCCTATGCCAAATAACTCCCTGGTAATCAAGTGCACCTTCCATTGCCTGGTTTCATAGACAGACAGATAGGGTGGTGTAAGTAATACTTGAAGTGTCCAGGCATGCTTTTATGCCTCGAGTGTGTTGTGAGGTATGAGCATGTGGCAAGTACCTTCAATCACCTGAGAAGTCCATACATCAGCACAACCGGGGCACCTTGAAAAGTTTTATTCCTCTTATAAAAATAGGTTCTGTTGATCTTTGAAGTGGAAATGGTCATTTAGTTCTGAACTGACCAGGTGTGCTCTGATAACCAGACAGTCAAATGTTGGCACACAGCCAGTCAGGTGATGCACACTTAGCCAATCAGATTGCTAGGATTTCATCACCTATCTTGTAAACACACACACACACACACACACACACACACACACACACACACACACACACACACACACACACACACACACTTACTTTAGATATTTATTTAGTTTTTGTTTACCAGGTAGGTGCACTAGACAGAGATTGTCTATTTTCAGGCACGACCCATGAGAATTACAACACAAATAGGAAGGCAGGCTACAAAGGTAAAACAAGAGATAATACAACATAGTCAAAACTGAATAATGGAATTCAACACAAAACTCTCATGACATTGGGATGAAAACATAAGCGATACAGGTGTTACATCACATTTCTAAATACAGACAAGCCCACTTATAAGAACATCGGTCTCCCTGGTACCATGTCACAGAAACAGGGGAGCGTGGGGGCGCAGCAGGCAGACTAGGAAGTGGGAAGGGATGGATTGAGTGGCTCGCAGTTTGGCCAGAATCACAATCCCTTCCCAAAATTTTCAGAGTGAGTAAAACTATCATTTTAACTCAGAGGGGTTATCGCCGCCCCAGCGTAGCGGACTATGAAGCCCCAAATGTCTTTAAAAAAATAAATGAATCACACGCTTGCTTTAAAACGTTTTGTATTTTGAGTACAAAAATATTCATATTTTTAAAACATATTGTAAAAGAAAAAAACGAAAAACTAAAGTATTACTTTGTGAACATTTTTATTTATAATTATAGGCATATCAAGAGCCACTCCTGGCCTACAAACCATGTGGCATGCGCCTCCAGATCCTGCTGACTGCATGCCGCTACCGAGATAGCCACATACCACTCCTGCCATCCCTCCACTAAAGGAAAAAGACTGACCGAGCCATGCTTTCTTTTATAGGAGGCCCCTGCACAACTGAAAAACTACTATACAAAATAGAAGCACCTTAAAAGAAAAAAAAAAAATCATACTGCAGAAAAACACCAAGTAGCTTCTTAAAGGTACATACCACTACACTATGGAAAACACACACACTATGAGAAACATAGGACACAGGAAAAGTGTCCAACCTAATGCATGATATAAAAGATGTCAAAGTCTGGCATACTCATGAAACAATACCATCTCAAGGTTGAGCAAGCTCATAAAGGCCATTTGCCTTTTGGGCTTGTAAGCACTTACTCAGTTATTTCTTGTATACCGCACCTCCCGTCCAATTTATTTTCTCTGTGTTTTCTCTCTTCTCCCCCTGTTCTTCGCCACAAACTCTCATTTGGGGGCTTCTCAGGCTTGAGCCCTCCCGGGAAAGCTGAGCCCCCCATCCCCACAGATAGGGTAGTCTAAAAACAGGGTCACTGTTTAGGCCAATAGTTTTGAGCCTGAGAGACCTAAACTCTACACCCATGTCTCTCTCTATGTCTCTCTCTCTATGTCTCTCTCTCTCTATGTCTCTCTCTCTGTCTCTCTCTGTCTCTCTCTCTATGTCTCTCTCTCTCTATGTCTCTCTCTCTCTATGTCTCTCTCTCTCTCTCAATCTCAATCTCAATATATCCCATTCCTGATTACTAATCACTTTGACTAGAGAAAAAGAAAAATTCCTACCTGGCTATGTTCTAAGGGTTGGCTGAGAACATTTATAATGCTGTATATCTTATTTTGACAAAAACTGTAAATTATTTTATATACTAAGTATCTGCAGAGCTGCTTCATAAAACAGCCATATAACTTTAAAGAGCACCTTTCATGCTTTTTTTTTTTTTTTTTAAATCGCCTTCAGAACTCCAGAATGATTCTTACCCTCCCCTCGCAAGTTGCATGTATACACATTTTCAATAACTGGTTTTCAGGAGGGAAGGGATCATATTTTAGCTCTATGGAAGGCCTTTTTAGTTTAGTGGTGTCCTTGATTTGTTCAAATCGGACCATTAAAATACTGAAATTAGTCTTTTAAAAAACAAGCCTCATTGAAGTCAATGAGGTGCGCTCCTACACACTCCGGTTACTTCACAAAACATGCTAGTGTGAGGGCAGCACTCCAAATAAGAAAGTGGAAGTGATCGATCTCTTAGCACCACAGAGCCAAAATATGATCCCTTCCCTCCCTAAAACCAGCTACTGAACCATTTTTATTAACGCAGACAACAATGAGGAGCTTCATAAGGATCATTACAGGGTTCTGAGGAGAGCATCAGAAAAGGTGCTCTTTAAACATTCAAGTCACTATTAATTATCCACTATATTAGTACACAGTCCCTCTTCTTACTGCCTCTACCCCATGCTCAGTGAAGAGGTGAGGGGCTGGCCAACAACCTCAGGGATGGACTCCCATGGCTGGGGTAACTGGATGGTCTGCCTCACCAAGAGCCACCCTGTGAATGTTCTACCTTCCCAGGCTCACTTTTCCTCACATTCTGGAGGCATGGCCCACTGCGGCACAGTCTATAAAAGTGTCTGCATCACCCTGGTGGAACTGCTCTGTTCATTCTATCAGTGCCCTTTTGGGGGGGGGGGCGCACCTACTATCTTCTTCCTCTTTACAGTCTCCACCATGCTCTGCCTTGGACACGGGTGGGACTCTGTCAAGCAAGTTTTCTTCTCATCAAGTTATTTCATCTTTCTTGGTTCCAGGGGATACTAACATACTAAAATGCCAGCAGAATAGGCCTAGTGGTCTTTCGTGTCTGCTTGTTTGGCCAGCCCCCACCCTGGGAGCTGACCTTGCTGCCCCACCCACCCACTCGGGCTTCTCCCTTCCCAGTCCAGGATATTCTCGCTGCATTGGACTTTGCTTCCAGAACCCTTCCCCTGTACCAGTCCCACCTCCTCCTGAAGCCCTCCACAGTCTCTGCCTCCACCAGCCCCCCGGCAGTGCATTCCATGGTTCTACCACCCTCTCAGTGAAGTAGCACCTCCTCCTTTCTCCCCAGAGTCTTCTACCCATACCCTCTAGTTGCCCCCTTCCTTCGAGCACCCTGACCGCACCTCCCTATTTACCCCTTCATGTACCTGAAGATCTCCATCATGTCCCCCATGTTCCTTTCTCTTCCAATGTGTACATATTTAGCTCTTCGAGCCTCTCCCCATAGGTCCCCCAAACCCCAGATCATTCTGGTTGCCTCCTCTGGACCCTCTCCAGAAATTCAATGTCCCTCTAAGTGGCCTCCAAAACTGCACGCAGTACTCGAGGTGCGGCCTCACCAAGCAGTTATACAGAGGAAGTATCACTTCACCTCCTTCTGGAAGTGATCCCCAGCGACTCATCCCAGCATCCTGTTGGCCTTGGCTGCTGCCCTCCTACAAGTCCCTCGATGTGTTCATCTTGACATCCACCACCATCCCCAGGTCCCACT
Source organism: Neoceratodus forsteri (assembly GCA_016271365.2). Taxonomy (NCBI): domain Eukaryota; kingdom Metazoa; phylum Chordata; order Ceratodontiformes; family Ceratodontidae; genus Neoceratodus; species Neoceratodus forsteri. The sequence continues at coordinate 84,977,429 of CM028138.1, forward strand.
CAGCCATTGGAGACTTGTAGCATCCCCCAGGTGTACACTTGGCCCAGGTTTCTGGCTCCCAGGTGCAGTACCCTGCATTGAACCTCAGTTTCCACTTTCTAGACCACCTTCCAGAGCCTCCAGGTCCCCCTATAGGGCCACCTCCCTCCTCCCCATCCACCACCGCCCCAGCTTTGAGTCATCCGCAAAGAGACTCATCTCACTCTGGATACCCTTTCTTATGTCAGAGACTTAGGCGTTGAACAGGAAGGGCCCAAGGACCCTCCTTGGAGATGAGACTATCCCCCAACCACTACCCTCTGGGTCCGTCTTTGAGCTAGTTCCCTATCCATCTGATAATCTGGTTCCCCACCCCGTTTCCATGGGATCACCCAGATCTGCCCTCAGTTGGTAAAAAAAAAAAAAAAAAAAATTTACATCTGATTTTGCACTACACTGTTATCATATCCCAGCCAAGCAACTTGGGATGATCATCATTTATTTAACTTCAAAATGTTACTTAACTTTCACTTTGCCTCAGCTGTCGCATTTGCAGTTTAACTCGCACTTCTTTTAAGAACACACGGGACATGTGGTACAATACTTCTGGCCTAATGTTGCCTCGCAAAACACCAGCCTTTATTTGCAGGGTGTTTGCACACACTGGTATGGTGACTGATGATTACATGGCCAGAGCACTGACTGATACCCGCAGAGGGCCAAGTCATAATTAGCTTCAGTCATCAGCAATATTTGGCAGTCTGTACAAATGGTGGGCTAACCAGCCACAGGTTAACATTTAGCAGCATCTAAGTAAACATACTGTACATACAAGTTGCAACTCGTGTGGCCCAGCTCAGAGATTAAGTATGTCCCCTCACAGGCATGATAGGAAAATGGGCCTCTAGAAGTACCCAGCCCATTAAGAAAGAGCTTTTGGGTGGTGACTCAATGACGGTTAATGCAGGATGGGTGTACATTCTAGGTAGATGGGGTTGCCCAACAGGGCACAGCATATTTGAAGCAGACACACACTGTACCTAACCCCTTGCTTCTTGGGACTCCGTGTCTAATGCCTTGCAGTCATAGACAGAGATTCATCATGGCTCACTGGATCCTTCCCTTTGCCCTCGGGTGTAGACACTCAGTTCCCACCAATTACACTGGTCTTTCATTTATTTATTCATTACAAATCAGGTTTACAACCTTTGAGTCACAGACTCATTTACAAAAGGCACCTCGCTGTTGGTGGGGGGCAGACATCAAGACAGTTACTACAGTGCAGATTAAAACAGGCGATAACATTACAGGTGCAGTAAAAGGAACATTTAACATAGATACACTTAGGTTAAATAATGTGATAGTTTGTATGTTACTTAGTTACATAATGTTACAAAATTGTGAGTTACATTCATGGAAGTAGTAGGTCCTCAGAGAAGACAGCAGGTTACATCCCTGTTTGGACTTAGGGAAGGAGTGTGTCTGGGGAGGGAGAGGCTGTCCAGTGGATGCTGTCGAGCTGGGGGCAAGGCGGGCAGGTACCACAGGTTACAATAGGGGGTTAGTTGCATCTACAACAGTGGGTATTAAAGATATGGTTCCGAAGGGCTGTTTTGAAGGAGCCAATTTTTGGCAAGTTGGAGATGCAGCTAGGGAGGGAGTTGAACCAGGTCGGGGCTTAGAGGAAGGATCTCTGGGCAAGAGAGGTCTTGGTTCTGGGCACCTTGAAAGTGGCCTTAACAGAGCTACAGGTGGTGATGGATGATGATGACTGCTGTAGGGAGGTGGAGACCCCAGGAGGGAGAGTCCTAGCAGTGATTTCTTAGCGAGAAGGTAGGTCTGGTAGAGCAGTCACTCCTCAAAGTTGTGCAGATTGATGGTAGTATAGAGAAGGCAGGTGTGAGTTCGGCTGGGGGCACCGGTCAGAGCCTACAGGCCTTATTGATGGAGAGTTGGATTTTGAGAGGGCAGTGTTGTCAGCTGCGAAGCGATGGGCAAGCCATAGTCCATGAGGGACAAGACAAAGGAGGTGATGGCCAGCCTGAGGGCAACCTGAGGCAGGCAGTCTCTGTGCCGGTATAGCAGGCCAATCAGAGAGTTAATGGTGGCTGACAGGGCATTAATGTGGGTGTGGAAGGAGAAGGCAGTATTGAACATGATGCCTAGGTACTTGTATGTGGTCACTTGTTCTAGCGGGTGCAGAGTGCTGGGGATAATCAAGAGGAGGGGGTATTTTTAGCTTTATTTTGGTGGTGGGAGAAGAGCATTGATTTGGTTTCTTTAGGTTAATGAGCAGTCTAGGTCACCGAACCACCTTTCGACTTGGTTGTAAGCTTGCTGGAGGGATAATTGGGATGGAGGCAGGATTGGGATGTGAGGCAACGAGGACTGCATCGTCGGCATAGAGGAGCATTTTACCGGTACATGAACTGGGGAGGGTGTTGAGGTAGAGACTAAAAAGTATTGGACCCAGGATAGAGCCCTGAGGGACCCCGGAGCAAACAGGAAGAGTGCTGGAGAGGGAGCCGCTGATCTTGACATGCTGGGATCTAGCAGAGAGGTAGCTAGAGAACCAGGAAATGGGACCACCAGAGAAGCCAAGTTGGTGGAGAGAGTTGAGTAGAAGGGGATGACAGACAGTGTCAAAGGCCTTGGAGAGGTCAATGAACACTGCTCCTGCAAGGCTGCCAGAGTCGAGAGCAGCATGCAGGTGTTGGGAGAATTCCAGGAGAGCCATGGTTGTACTGTGTCCTGGGCGGAAACCGTGCTACTCTGGGCACATAATGTCATACTTGGTTAGGTATTCAGAGAGCTGGATCAACACCACTTTATCAAGGGCTTTAGACAGTGGGGGGAGGATGGAGATGGGCCAGTAATTGTTGGGGGTGGACCGGTCCACACTCTTATGTATGGGTGTAATTTCAGCAGTTTTCCAAGCACTTGGGAACTGACCCAGGCATAGAGACCAGTTTAGAAGGTCAGTCAGGGGACTAGGTCTTCATCCAAGACCATACAGAGGATCCTGGAGTCGAGGGGGCACTGCTGGGGTAATTGCTGCCTAAGGCTTTAGCAGGTGTGCAGCCTGGCTTCAGGGATAGGGTGCGAGGTAGAATGGTGGTGATGCAGGACCAGAGGAGAGAGGTGGGATTGGGTCAAAGAAGCTGCTGGGGAGGACAGAGCTTATGTCAGAGAAGGCAGTGTTAAGGCAATCTGCTAAGAGGAGGGATCTGTGGTGGGGTGCCATTGATGGAGAGCGGAGATGGTGGGAGGAGCAGGACTTCCCATTTAGCTCTTTCATATTATCCCAGAAGGTCTGGGCTGAACCCCAAATGGAAGAAAGGGTGGTCCGGTAGTCCTCTGCCTTGGCCCGCCTAATGGCCCAAGCGCACTCATTGCATTTTGCGTTGTAGGCCTGTCTATCAGATGCCTTTCCAGATTCTACAGCAATGTACCAGAGATTATCTCTGTTTTTGAGTCTCTGGAGGAGGGGTGGGGTGATCCACGGGGCATTGCATTTTTTGGAGTGGATCCTGGTGAGAGGGGATGAAGGTCACAAGCCTTACAGAAGGCATTTGTGAAGTGGTCAAGAGAAGAGTCAATGTCAGGGGCGTGCTGGATAGGGGACCAATCTAGCTGGGCTAGCTATTGTTTTAATTTCCTGAGGCCACCGTAGCGTAAATGGCAGCATAGAGTGACCTGGGACACTGGCTTCAGAGTGGAGGATGACCAGAGACAGAGGACTGGGGAGTGATCGCTAAGAGAGTCTGGGAGGACAGTGACAACCCAGATTTTGTAGGGGTGGTTAGATATAACAACATCTAGGAGAGTGCTGGTGCCAGTAGAGTGGTTGAATCTGGTGGGCTGGGTGACTGACTGGGACATATCCAGGGCAGCAAAGGAGTCCCTTATATGGGAGGCAGTCAAGGCAAGCCAGTTAACATTGAGATCACCTAGAATGGACTTGCTTCACTTTGTGAGAAAGATGTGAGATAGTCAATGAGGGACTGGACCACTTGGTTTTGATACCTCGGGGGTACGTAGGAGACCTTGAAGAAGAGAGGGCCTCGGGCGGTGTCTGGTGTGATTTTTAAGGTGAGGGCTTGGGCTCTATAATCAAGTTTAGGAACTGGGAGTGCCTGACCTATAAGGAGTCCTGTATGAGTATAAGCAACCACCACCGTGTTTGCTTTACTCGGTCTTCCCTGTAGATGGTGTATCCAGGAGGGTGATAGTGGAGTCAGGGGTGGATTTGGAGAGCCAAGTCTCTACCAGTGCAATTATGTCAGGTTAATGTTGAATGACCCAGCACTGGAGGGCAGCAGATTTCTTTAAGAGACTGCAAATGTTTAAGGATGCAAAGCAGAGGCCAGTTGCAGTACAGGGTTTAGAAGGGCTGGAAGCAATAGGTCCTGGGTTTGGGTGTACATTACCAGATAATAATAATAATAGCAGTGTAATTATTCTGGTTAGTGGCCAGTGGTGATGGAGATCCTTGGGTCGGCACCCAGCTGAGGACTTTACAATCAGGGTGCATGGGATAGATAAAGTGCGAAGGGTGGGAATGGCAGAGAGAGCTGGGTCCAGGTCAGGCCTTGGAGGGCAGAGGAGCGGGGTATTGGCAGGGTCATAGGTGTGTCGAGGGTGGGGAGGGCAGAGTCACCGCGGATAGTCTGGTGATGAGGTGCCTAGTGTGGAGAAAAGGTGCTCCAGTCGGTGTGAGGTCTGTACTAAGAGGGTGAAGGAGAGCAGACTTAGTAATGGAGTGTAGGTACCCATAGCAGCTGAGCAGTAAAAGGAAGAGTGTCCAGGAGTAGCAGAGAGTAAGGAGATGTAGAGCAGCTTTGGAAACAGCTGGAGGACAACCTCTAGTGGGCAAAAAGAGTATAAGCTGCAATTGGGAAAATCAGTAGAACAGGGAGGGGTAAAGACTGATGAATAGTGATAGACTGACCACACAATAAGTGAAATGAGACAGGAACTGTACTGTGTTGGATTGGATAAGTGTGCTTATAACTGGGCCCTCTAAGTAGCTAAAAGATATAATCTGCAAATGGAAAAGTCAGCACTTAACCATCACACACTTTGCATCTTTCACTGTTCATTTAGGGCTCAGTTCCTCTGCCAGGAACAGTTTTCATCTCGGATTATGGCTGGGAGAAAACATGGGACTGTAATGTGGAAACCGAAGGCAGCCCTTCACGAGGATAAGCCACCAACAAGCCCCCTCTGTCCCCAATCCTATAACCTGGGTGGGATTCCAGCCTCCAGAGAACCACACCAGAGGGAATCCGTGCCACCTGGACCAAGGACCATGCCACTATCCATTGCCTGCAGGCCATCTCTGGCTGGTCACAGATTCTCATAGGTGCCTTCACTCAGGTCACCAAGTACAGAACTCACATTTGGCAGGACCAGGGTCCCTTTATAGACCCAAACAGAAGAACACACACCTGGGAAAGGTGCTGGGCCAATGGGCACCAACTGTGCTAGCAGAGAAAATCTTCGTCAGTAGGCAGAAAAACTTACAGCCAGCAGGAAACATTCTCTACATTTTGAAAACATGTGGGCTGGAACTTTAAAGGGGTGCTCAGCTCCCAGAAGCAAGAAGTGGGATCAACAGGTTAGGATTAGCAAAATGCAAAGCAGTTATAAGATGTAATTTTATTTTAAATAGCCTCATATACCTGTACTATGCATTTTTACGCCATGCCAAGATGCGCAAGGAACGCCTTGGGAGAATAGGACCCTTTGAGGTGTGACTGTCCTGTGTATCCACTGCTCCATTGAGCAGGCATGGCAGTCCTGCACCAATGGATGCGAGTGCTGTGTATGACAGCAGTGGTCTTCACTTCAAAGAAACCACCGCTGCTATCAGTGCTGTTGGCGCCTCTGTATGAGCTGCCGGAACGCAAGTAGCCGGCGGGGTGCCCAATCCCCGTCGGCTTCAAGTCTGCATGCCCCCAAAGCTTTGGTGCCGTGCTGGGAGCCCACCCCAGCATGGCAAATCTTGTTTTGGCCGACGGAGGTGCCCAATTCCCGCGGCTCCACGCCCCCAGCCGTCCTTCTGCCGTGCTGGGGAGCCCACCCAGCGTGGCAAATGTCGCGTCTTTTTTTTTTTTAAACCTGCAAATTAAAAACGGTCCCACGGTGCTTCTCCCTGCCCCCCACAACCCGCACTCCACCTCCACTGCGCACCCTACCTCCCACACCCCCTCACCCCATACTTACCTCCAGAGTCCAGCGCGACGATCTTCAGTGGACCGGGAACACGTCTGCACTCTTCAAAGCCGACCATGAACTGAGGAAATGCCGGTAAGCTGTATAATGGGCTAGATAGGGTTTTTTCAACTTTGTGGCATATCTCAGGCATTTTTTGGAATTTTTGCACCAGATTTTCAACATGGGGTTTTTGGGACCACTTCTCACGAATGCTGTCACTGTCATGGCGTTATTCAGGCCGGAAGGGTGATTTCGCAGTCACTGTGCGAAATCACCTTTCTGGAATGATTAATGAAACGACACTGCCAGTGTTCATAAGGTGGGCTTTTAAAAAGCCTGTTTTGAAAAATTGGTGGAAAAATTCCAAAATGACTTTGATGAAAAAGCAGCAGTTCCTACATCATTTTAAGCTCATGAATTTTCAATATTTTCACCCAGATTTTCAACATTGCCATTTTACCACCTCCTCATGAGCAGTACAGCTATCATTTTCACATCCTGCCCAAAGCGTGTTTCCACTCATGTAGCGATATGTGGCACAGTCGGTGTGCGAACTCAATGTATGGGACACATTAAGAAAATCACAGTGACACTGTTCATGAGCAGAGATATTAAAATGGCTATGTTGAAAATTTGGTGATAAAAATCCTAAAAATGACTTACGAGCATGTGTTGCGCAGTTCCTACGCACGCTCGTAAGTTCGCAAATTTTCAATATTTGCACTCCAATGACTTCCAAATACCTAAACAGCACATAGAAGCAAGCAACATTCGGCATTGACAAATGCTTGTTTTGCTTATATTTTTAATACTCCTCTCTGGTGCAGCTAATATCCTCCACGTCTTGCCCACTCTCCCCCAAAACACCTAATGCACTTACCCCTCTGCCTTTCAACTCTGAGTTTTCCTATGGCAGAGTACAGCCAAGCCTGAAAAGCACCTGTAGAAGAGGGGGTTTGGGGGGAGGAGAGAGGGGAAGATATAGATATAGATATATTCAGGGATGTCCAAGACTTTGCCTTAGCATGTTTCTGTCCCTCCTACAATTTGTTTCTGTGACTGAACAGTTGGTAACAAAGTTACAGACTTGCTCTTCTGCAGACAAAGTATTTTACACCAATACTGTTATGCTGCCTGCTTCAGGCAATAGAACCACTTGTGAAACTGTCTCCCTCATTTTACTTCTTTGTCACTGATTTTTTTAAGCCATGTCCAAGTGCCAAATACCACTGCAAATACCTGCAAGTGAACGCTCGGCATTGACAAATGCTTGTTTATCTGGTTGAGCCTGTGACCCCCTCCTCCCACTACATAATTTCTGCTTCCAGAGTCCCCCTCCTCCAGTCAACCCTCTGATGATGTTCTCAACGGGCTAAGCCCTAGAGGATAGCACTTTCCTCAGTTGATTGGTACTGGCACTATAAGCACCATTACGTGCTGAATAAGTAAATTAAAGTTACTATACGCTTACAAGGCATATAGAAGTCTCCCATGGCTCAGCCCGTCCAAGTATTTAAGTTATTGAAAAAAAAAAATGTAACTGCTTTGCCTTTTTGCTGATACGGACCTCTAGGTCCAGCTTCTTTGAAGTGGAGAGTTCCCCATTAACCCATTAAATGCAAAACCCTAAGCACAGATTGACAAGGAGGTTAACTAGTGACATTTATTTATAAGATAGTGTGTTGCATACTGGTCCCATATCGCTTACTGTAATTCATAGGACGATATATGGTAGTATTCTAAGAGTATTTTACATAATTTAATAATAGCCCATCTGTTTGATCTTCTGTTTAAAACCAACATAGCCTACAAGCTTAAAGCACATTAGCAGTCCTACTACACCAAAACTGTAAGGCATCTTGGTATAATTTTACTATAATCATGTGTCATTTCCTGGACAAAAATCATTTTGTAAGGTCCAATAAAACACATACTTACAGAGCTAATTCTAGCTAGACTTAATCCTGGATTATATGTTTTGTGCTTAGAAGTTTTGTCCCCCCCCAATTTTACACAGAAAATCACATGGACAGGATAAGGGAGTATTAAAATATGAGACATACTCTTAGAATAGCGCTATAGTTTGTCATATTACCAAAATGTAAACATATTATCCTAATTGCCACAGGAAGGTTTATTAATTTTTTTAAATTTTACAGCCTGTCACCCTGAAAAAGCTACTGTATGCAGTAGTGTAAACGTAGTGTGGTGTGTTATATAGTCTGGCACCATTAAAATAAACTGTAATAAATAAAAAATCTCTTTCAAAACATTTGAAAATTGGTTGAGTGGGTTATACCCATGGATCGAAATAACCACCTGTCTGCCTGTCCAAGACACCCAGATTTCCCAGGGACAGTTGGTTTCTTTTTTCTGCCTGTCCCTGGGACAGGCACCAAATGAAAGACATTAGCAGGCATTAGGACCCAGGAGATGCTGCAACCCTGTAAGGTTGGGCTATAGACGTCCCAACAACATGGTGTCACATGTTGAGAGATGTCCTATTCAGTCCATCATCCTGTGATGACCTCTTCTGTGTGGTGGCAGTTTCATCAAGCAGCAGGCTGTGCTAGGTTATGTTTCCCATCACTGTGCATGTGTAGTTGTCCATCTTCCTTTTACTTTCTACATTGCATTTCTCTGTGTGTTGTACTTGCAATAGCAGTCCAAGAATAGCTCATGTTCACTGGCAGCAGAGTTTTGGGGGTGCAAAATAAAAAACCCTTTCCAGGGCTGTCAACTAGCTAAGAGGAGCCAGGTAAGCCTACTTCAAAGACATTGTGAGGACTAGAAAATTGTATCTGAAGGCCCCTTTCAGGGCAGACAGTCAACACAGAAAGAGAGGGGTGACTTGATACTTGGAGATTAGGAGAGGAACTCAAAGGGCTGAGAGAACCACTTAAAGCCCAGGTCAGGGCAGGAAGGGCTCCAGAGACAGGAAATGGGGAGGCTGGCTAAAATCCCTTGTCAGGGTTACTGAGTGGGGGAGACTTAAGTGTCTGTGCTGTACACAGGAGCAGACGAAGCTGATTAGCTTGTCAGGGCAGAGCAGAAGGAGCTAAAGGCAGTTAAGTAAGGGTCCTTGTCAGGGCTACTATTGAGCAGGAGGGGGCACTAAGCTAAGGGCACACTTGGTATGTCCTTTTCAGTGCCATGTACCAGCCAGTGGTTTATAATTAGTAACTCTTTTTAGGGCATCTTTCAATGGGTACCATCAATTACTAAGCCCTTTTCATGGCACTGCACCAGCCAGGGGGCACACTAATTTTATTAATAGCTCATGTTTGGAAACATAAATGTAAAATTAGTAAACAAAAATTGACAGGACAGGTACGTATTCTGTGGGACAGTCAAAATGAATACTGCACCTGTCCCTTGGATAGCCATCTGCAAACAAATATTTCTAGCCCTGGTTATATCCAACTACTATGCAGGTACTCTCTAGCATATGTACCTGGTTAACCAAAACCAAATAAATACGGCCCAATGAGCAAAAACAGTCATTATCAGAACATTTACTATTATTGTGTTCTGGTGAACCCACGCATCCTGCCCACCATCTCATGAGAAGGATCCTTAGGGAGAACAGTACCTACATTCTGTGAAGCCATATCCCTTTATGCCACAAACTCCCACATCAGCTGATCTCCCCCACAGCCGAGCCCATGGTGGAGGTGAGCTGTGAGAGAATGGGATATTCCTTCTCCCAAAAAATGGCAATTTTTGAAGAAGAATGAATATCACAGTCCCCAAATGTTAGCAGTCAAGACTGTTGCATGCCCATTCGTTTTGTATACCCAGGGTAACCCAATCAAGACTGCAGAACCTCATTTTCATTAGGGACTTGCAACTACCCAGTTTTGCTGCTGGGAGGACTGACACTTAGGGAGTGGAGACTACTGGGTATGTATCTGAAGGGGATAGGGTGTCCCAAACCACTTAGATATTTGTGTCCATGGCAGAATGGCCTTCTTACCATATTTGGTTATAAAACTACATAATTCAGTAAAAAAAAAAAAAAAAAACACACACACACCCCTGCCAGAGTCAGTTATTTGGGATTCATTTGTCTAGTTTACCTATAGTACTTAGTTTACCTACAGTAACTGGTAAAAACACACATTTGTGGTGAGACATCACATCCCTCCTTAGCAGGCCACAGAATGTACAAAAAAAAAAAAAAAAAAAAAACACCGAGTCAAAAGCTCCGTTACCTCACAGTTAACAGTTTCCATTACACTCAGCTTAGGCTTTCTTACACAATGTGTTTTGATTCTACTGGCACAGTGGAGACATGAGCCCTAGGCATTTCAGATCCCCACCCACCCCTTCTGAAGTAGCAGCTAAGTTGGGCTGTGACAAAACAGATACTGACACAAGATGTTGGAGAAGCTGTTGTTTTAGCAGGCTGAAGCAGAGGTGGTGAAACAAACAGGTTTCAGGGTTACTTGTAACCAGAATTGCTCAGGTATCGGTGCCAGATGCCACACCCCAGATGAAAAAGGAGCATTGGGAAATCCAAGTTGAGAAAGGAACAAACAGGAGATAATCTGCATGCAGTGAATCATTACCATCATTACTGTGGATGGGGCATTACAAAATTACCCTAACAGTGGAATGCTCTTTTGAGAAATGTGGACTTCTCCCACCCTACCGTATTGGGCTGTTCATCAGAATGAAGAGTTGGGTTTCCATTGAGGACAGAACAGTGTGTGAATTTTAAATTGTTCTGGCAGCTCACAATAAAAATGTAAAAAAATAAATAAATTGATGCGATAGACTATCACAAACAGTGCATCTCAGAGTAGGGATGGGTGGGCAGCTACGAGTCCATTCAGATTTTGGCCTGGATCTCAGAGAATATGATGGGATTATTCGAGCCAAATCAGAAGCAAACCATCTCAGGGAGTAGGGGGGAGGGTTCCGGATACAAAAACAACTTGATGACCCAGCCGACAGGACTGAATCTTTATGAATGACACATATAATCCCAGCCAACCCGAAGCAACAACTGATTTACTCAAATCCTACCCTAATGCACAATACAAAGCCAGGAGCGAGACAGTGTTGTAACCTCTGTGTGGTGCAGTCTGGGATCTCAGCCAGTGAGCCGGATGCTTTGGGCCTTGGGATGCATGACCCTGGGGTTGTAGTGTTAACTGGAGTCTGAACACGTAGCGTGGCGCCTCCATGTAGCGAGGGCTAGCTGACAGGGTTGGTGCCACGGACACTATAATAGCCCATTGGTTCACCCCCACCCAGTTCCAAGGAACTTTCTCAATTGATAAGAGCAGCACAATTAACAGTGTGCTATGCTGAAAAATGGTGTGATGCAATAATTATTAAATCAGTTATAAATACAGAGGAAACTGTATATGCAGCTGAAGCAATAACACCGGGTTTATTTAGGGAATAGGGGCAATGAACAGAGATTTCTAGGGGAGAAGTCAAATAATAGTGACGATAAGTAATGCTTACACTGTTAGCAGCAAAAAAATAATAGAGACAGGTCCTGCCACATACAATCCCAGTTATCCCCTCAGTTACATAATACCCCACACCCACTGGTGCACAAGTAAACAGTTGCAGGCCTGTGATAAAGTGGAGTGTTTGTGTTAGTGGGATGGGATAACTTGTAAACAAAACACAAAAGTCCTATTCAAGTACAAATTAAGTCCTGAAGTTCTTGGAAGAAATTCCTCAGTGGGGAAGGGGAAGGTTAAAATAAAGATTCAGCCATTTCTTTTACATTTTCAGCTGCCTGCCTCTTAGGCTTATGCACAAGGCTGTACAGAACTGTCTAGGGTCTAGGTGACTAATAGAACTATTTAACTTATTGACACACTGGTGCTGGGCAAGGCACTACCATTTTCATGACCTCTTGGATAGGCAGCAGTCTCTGGCAGGAGCTGGTTAAGTGACATATCCCTGTTTGCAGCCATTGGTGTTGACATCTTGTCTTCTTCAGCAGAATGCAGGCTATGCAGGAGCACCCTCTGGTCTGCCTCTCATTTTTATCTTCATCCTATTGGGGACTTTTCTTTGCTTCTCTGAAAGGAAGCAGGCATTTCTTGCTAGTTGTGGCAAATCCCCCAATTGGGGCGAGGCCCAGCAGCAGGGTTTGGGAGAACTAGTGTGGCAGTCTCTACAGACCCACAGCCATCAAGGCAACCCTGCTCTCAGAATAGGTTTGCAACTCCTGCCTACTACACCTTTAAACTCCCTTTCTGCTAGCACAAAGGCATCAACCACCATAGATGGAGAAAGACTTCATTGTTGGCGACAGGACTGGAATTGCCCAATCACTGCACCGCCCAGATGGGACAAAGAGCTTGTACCTGTAATGGGACTAGTTCAGGGTGTGAAATTACATTTACTTTGAGAAGTTGTGTAAATAAGGACTTGTGGAGAACTGCTTTTGAACTCCAAATTGGCAGTCATTTGCATAATCTCTGACCAGTTCTGCCATGGAGACAGGGCCAGAAAAGGAGGGGCCGCTCAGTTGATACTGCCTGTGGGAGTCAGCACCAAGGGCTCCTGGGCTTGTGATAGATCTAATTAATTAAGGTGTCTTACAGCCACCAACTGCTCCAAGACTGCCGGCTTTGACTTACATTACAGCTTAGCCGACCAACATGTGCTGCAGGTTCCCAAGGGAAAGGCAGGGCTGAGCTCCACTTTGTAAGACCTGAGCGAGATCTCAAGTGAAGTAGGTCTGTGAGTGACTGCTGTGAGCACTTCTGCAGAGACAGACTGTGCATCTGTCTACTCGAGAGTTACCATGTGAGAAGCAGTAAATCTGCTTAAAAAAAAGAAAGAGGTCACTGCTTGCAGAGCACAGTCTGAATCTGAACGCTACAGCTTGAAGACTTTTGCTGAGCTAGAGGTTGCAACCAAGACTGAATTCACCTGATCAGCACCACTGCCAGGCGTTGGCTGTTACCACCACTGTGGGACTGGATGCCACAACATGTAGGACCTGTCAAACAAACTCTTATTCTGAGGGATGTCCCTCATTTTACCCTTCAAAATTGCACTGTTCCGTTGCAGTCCCTTATGGAAAAGGTGCTGCCCACACAGAGAACGTGCTGTAAATTCAGGCTTTACAGCAGAAATAAGATGCTTAATCAAAACTAAACTTTGTACAAGTAACCACAATGGTTTCCGTAGTGTTCTGAGCATGTGCTATATTCCATGTTTGATCCCTGAAGACTGGCACAGGAGACATCACCTGTAAACTGCCAATCCATGGAGCCAGGAAAAGCCTGACCTGTATCCGAGGATAGCCGAAGCCCTGCCGCACCAACACCATCACAGACGGAAAAAAATTAAAAAAAGAAAGTGAAAAGAGAAGTCCTCAGGAACCATGAGTAAACCAAGGGCTAGCCCCTGCAACAAAACTAAAAGCTGCAAAGCGTTTGTTGGATTTGTTCTTTGGCCTAGAGATACCTATACCCCAGAAGGAGGTTTGCATTTGAAAGGCTTTTGGGTCTTCTGTTTCACAAAGCATTGCTAACTTTAAGTGCACCACCACCCAACTAACATGCATCATCATCAGACCTACACTGCTGCCACATCTGGGCACCCAGTAATGCACTGGGAGCTCCCTAGTTCGATTAAGGGTTTAAGCACTGGTACCAGTGGTGAGACAGTAGTACCCCTAGTACGGGAGGGCCGAGGCAAGCTACTGTATTGGGTACTGTGTTGCGAGGGCTGGCACAGTCAGAGGGTTGAGTCTAGGAGGGTACATAAGTACAGCCCAAATAATACACGGACTGCACCTTGAAGGGCACTGAAGAGTGGCTAGGACTGACGTGGACTAAGCCTAGAAGGGTGGAAGATCGGCCACAAGTTTATATACTGCAGTACCTCACTGCTGCTAATCCACTTCTTTCCATTTAAGGCCATATTCCTGATCCTAAATAAACCCCTTCCTCTTTGTTTGAAGTCTTTGAATAAGTTTAGCATACCCCTTACCTTCCCACTGTCATGCCTTGGTTGGGGGGCAGGCTGGCCAGAGCTACAAAGGTCGACTCCAGTGTCTAGGAGTATTAGGATTGTCATGTCTCATCAGGAGCCGTTCCTTGCAAAAGTCTGGATTCCAGCTGTCACATTCTCCCACAAATGACCACTGGGGCACCACTTATAAGTCCCTGTGCCATCACAGTGAAGTCATTTTCCATTTACAACTGTCCCCTTGCAGGAAGGCTCACCACTGCACCCCAGCCTTCACCTCTTAGATGGTTCCTACCTCCTTTACCTGCAGAGGTGGCCCTCTCTGACTCACCTTCGTTCTTCACTTGCCGTTGTGGCACCATGATGACAATGGCTTCACAGGCCACCCTTGGTTGGTCAAAAGATAGATGATCACTGCACAGCACTATATACAGTTCCTAGCAAGACATCTCAGGTAATCAGAAATGGATTTAGTTTAGCAGCCAACATCAGTTAGGAATGCTTTTGTTCAATCCTAACTCTGTCCCCCTTTACCATAGTTATAACACCACAGGACACACAGCACCACACCAGAGCCACAAACATACTTGCAAACCAACAATTTACTTATACTGACCACGCTGCCGCACATATTAAAATATGCTGGGAGAGATGTTACCAGCCAGAGCTCAGACCACAGCCTTGCTCAGGGCCCAAGGCTTCATTATTTACAAGTCCAGAGCCTATAGGCAGTGGGAACATTGTTTTAGCAGCACTGAAATGTATTTGTATGTTGTAGGTCCTTGCACAGCCTTAAGGGAACCAGTGTTCCCATGGAATGTACACACACACACACACACACACACACACACACACACACACACACACACACACACACAGCAAATCAACCTCTCCCCCTCCCCAATTTATGCTTCTTCCACCACTGCTGTCCCCATCCATTCACTTGGCTACCTCCCAACCCTCATCCACACCTCTGACAAGTTATCCGTTTCCTTTTTTCCTGGACTTTCCCCTCTGGGCTGGCAGAGTGGCCCGACTCCACTTCTGGGAAGCAGCGGCCAGGTGGTGCATCAGGGGCCCCAAGAGAACCTAGTGGCCTCATCCTGCATTCCAGTGGGGTTTTTCCTTGTTCCCCATCTGTCAGGAATACTGAACTCAAGGACTCAGGCTGTGCGTGCACACTCAGAGGCGTGGCTTGTGTATGTCAGAGACAGTTGGTGTTCCTCCCCTTAGAAACAACCCCGACTGTGACACCACCTGTGGCCACCCAGGTGGTACTGCAGCAGTGGAGTCTGTAGCCCACCCCAGGAGGAGTGCATCCTCGGACACTTGCTCTTCCTCCCACCCCGGCCAGCCCTCTAATGACTTAGGCTTATTCCCAAACCTGGGTCACCAGCATCCTGAGCGATAGTGCTACCGCTATGCCGATGGGTGGAAGAACACCTAATCAACCTCTCCAAGAACTGGGTGAGGGGTATGCCCTCCTAACTTGGCAAGTGTATTACCCAACTATGGGCACCACACAAAATGAGGCACGAACCAGGCTCATGACATCTTATGCCTACCTTGTCTCTATGTCTCACACCATTTTCTGTTAAAAGAACAGGGTTTAACTGGGCTCACAGACTCTACCGCTTCCTTGGGTCTCAATGTCACCTGTGTGGCCTTCCACATTTAGCTCTGGTTACATTCTCCTCACTTGGGAGCTAGTTTACATTAAGAAAGCTGCAGATTACCTTCCAAATCCCCTGGAACATCTGCTGTGATAGTCATCAGCTAGCCCTCCTTGAAGGTGGACCACAAACAGGAACCACAATGTCCCAGCCTCAGACCCTTGTCAGGATCAAATCTTTTAAAAACCCAATCAGAGGGAGCCAGTGGCACACTGACCAGGGGACCCTGCCACCATCCCAAACCTGCAAGCCCCTACAGCAGGATGAAACAGGAGCATGCACCCTACGCATGCCTGAGCTCCAGGAGCTCTTCACATATAGGACCTTAGGGTAACCATCCCACCAGCCCTTTACTGGGAGCAGGTCCCCCATTTATAGCCTGGGAGGGCAGTCAGCAAGCTTCATGGGGATGGTCACTACAGTGTGCTGGTTCCCGGGGGGAGAAGAGAATTAGTGGGGAGGTACTTCATCCCATTGGGTGCACCATATTTGCACCACGCCCACTTTAACCTTTCTCTGAGCTGAGGTACCATACTATTTCCCCCATAGCCTTGGGTACAACCCCTCCCAAAACACAAAAAAGGGGATAAAACAACTCAGACCCCCTTGATGGCCTACTGGCACAGAGGGCAGGAGCGCTGGGTGCCTCATCTGCCACTCCACTGAGACCCACATTGAGAAACGGAGCAGGGTTGTTTGGAGGCCGGCTGGGGAAGGAGGACCGAGTGTGTGGAGACAACAGTCTTGTTTTGGGGAGAGGGAACAGCACACGACACTGCTTGGTCACCACCTAGCTGAGTGATGTAGCAGCAGCCACTTACCTAGTTGGCCAGGAGTGGGCACAATGGCATTACTGCACTTTCACATGGTGCGAGAGTGCTACAGTATGCCTCGTGGTCCAGGCAAGGGAGAAACTGGAGGAAAAACATCCAGTGGCAAATGATGGTGACATGCCACAGCTTAGCACCCCCTTACCATGGTAGTAAGTCTTCGGTGGGTGATGGAGTTGGGAGGGAGTCGCCGGAGGGAAGCCAAAGGCCGAAAAGTGAACAAACACAGGAGAAAGAATGAAAGAAAGAAAGACAGAAGAAAAAAAAAAAAAAAAGAACAAACCAGCCCTGTCCCCTCAACCTTGATGAGTCCTCAAGACAGGGAGGAAGCCACTGAAACATATATGGCAAGAGTGTGACACTGTAAAATTGGAGTGCCAAGAGATCTTTAAGGCACCCCAAGTGGCACCCCATCACCAAGCAGGAAGCCCACTCTTACATGGTGTACTTAGATATACTGCAAGATGACCCACTTTGAGTCTGTAGGGTATGCAGGCTAACAATCCCACTCACTGTCCAAATCATAGCAATTTTTCAGCTGTGAGCACTTCTAGCAGCTCCACTCTCCTCAGCTCCAGGACAGTAGATCAGTAAACAAAAGATCACAGCTTACAAAAAAAAAAAAAAAAAAAAAAAACACACACAAAAAACAAAAACAAAAAATACAACACACAACTCTAAACATGCACTGCAGGCTATTGAATCTCCCATGGCTGCAGCCCAGCACTGATGTCTGCTGCATGGGATTCTGGGATTTCTGGTTACAGCAACTATCAGCTTGGGAGTCAGTAACAGCCTGATGCAGTTTTCTGCACTGCAAGTAAAAAACTAAAGGTTTTTGCAAACAAAGTGCAAATTGTGACCAGCCCTACAGTTAGGTGTGGGGCTCTTGGTGCTGACTGTTCCCCTTTAAATACAATACGCAATAATGAATATAAAACCCAGAGTAATTAACACAATGTTTAATACAGCTGGCTCTGCATCAGCAACAGAAGGATTCTGTAATGGAGCTGGTTACCACTACACACTATGGACTGAATGCCAGGACATGGCATGTTGGGGTTGGTAGGATTGAGTTTTCACAGCCTGACTTCCCCTGGGATTGCAGAGAGTTGTGTCCTGAATGCTAAAGGTCAAAAAATGTCTGACCTGCACCAGAGAAACAGCCATTGCACCAAATGACACCAGAGGCCTTCAGAGGTGAAGACTGAGTGAGTGAAACCAGCCAGAAAGGGACTGACTGTAAACTGCGCCATCACCCCGTGCATCCAGAAGATCTCCTGGTCTGGGAAAATCATGAGTAAACTCAGGACTTGCCTTGGACCGGCATAATTTGTATAATATTTTTGGAAATCTGTTAACATAGACTAGATTGTCCAGTCGGGATTTATGTAACCCCCCCCTTCAGGAGGGGCTTACCTGGATGCTTGCCTGCTGCCCTCCCAAGTGCTTCCCAAGTGCTGCTGTGGCTCTTTTGCCCACCTTCATGTGTGGAGGGGAGAGGGAGAGCTGCAGTGCAGATGACCCACAGTGCCTTCTGCATGCATCTCCAGCAGCTGTAGGTGGATAGTCTGCTGTCCCATTCTCCCATATCATGGCATAAGGGACCATGATCACCCAGGGACATTTCTGCTTTGGCACCTCCTGCATCACATGATGACAAGACCTCCAGAAGAGTGGGAGCATGCGCTGTGAAAAGGTTCCTGCCCTGTGCACTGTCTGCTCCATCTGACCCTGCCAGCCACCGTGACTTGCAGATTTGCTGCCCAGTCTGCCACGGCACAACCAGATATCAGCCCTGGAGGGCAGCACAAAATGAGGGACAAATAAGCAAAAGAAAGACTTTGGAGTGCATAAGGCTCCTACAGGGACACTACCATCTTGATAACTCCTGCCTGGCCCGTCAGTCAAAGAATCAGAAGGCTAGAAAGCCTAACAACAGGGATCAAGGATTGATGGAGCATGATGCAATTGGACACTTTCTGATGTACTAGCGGACTGGGGGGCAATAGAATGACAGAGCAGGGCAGAAGGACTGATGGATAGCCCTGCCTGACCAATCAGACAGTGAGGTGGGGAAAAACAAGTTTCTGGGCTCATAAAGAGCTTATGGCAGTCTAGGAGAGACGCTGAGGTGTTCAGACCTGCTGCTGGTGAGATCAAGCTAGAGGCCCAGCCAGGCCACAAATCCTCCGAGCCCTCACTAGGGTTCATCCTGCAAAATCATTGTAAGCCTTATCCTGGACTTCTACTGTTCAAAGATTGTGCCAGGGAAAGGCACCCATTTAGTGAAAGCTGTGCAATTGTGCCAGATGGGCACCTACTGAAAGAAACCACCGAGAAGCTGTGCCTGTAGGACATTATTGCAGACCAAAGCTGCTGAGCTGCACATGTCAGAGACAGAGACTTGCACCCTACCCAGGTTGATGTGGAGCCAGATAAGAAAGTTGCTAGCCTTATCTAGTGGGGTGAATCAGGAACAGGAGCCACAGGGTGCATGCCTGGTGTACATGGTAGTCTTGATCAGGAGGAGTTGGATCGTGAGAAGTTGCTTCTGGGATCTGAGCCCCTTGGGAACTGGGAAAGGGTGTGATTCAGTTCAGCGCTGTTCATTACAGCGCCAACCATTCCAGCGCCATTCATTTCAGTGCTAGATTTGGTGAAAGGTGCAATTTCAGCGCAGTACTCAATAGTTCCATTACAGGTAATGTGTTACATGTATTACAATGTAAAACAAATAACAGCGTCTTAATAAAATAAGGGTATGGTATAGAAGATGTGCCTTATGTAACTCCTAGATGGCGCTATCGTAGGGGCTACTACCCCTGCCTGATTTGCCACTAACAGGTTGAGGGGCCTGGATCCGATGGCGGGTGCCTCCACCCAGAGGTCAGGGTTTGCAATAGTTAAACTAACTTGGTCACAGCCCTCTGGGACACTGCAACCCCCCTTTCTTCCCACTAGTGGCCCACACAGTATATCAGAATTACCTTCATAGTACACTTACCCCAGGACTGGTTCAGGCACTGGGACCCCTGTAAAATAAGAAGATACAGTGCAACAATCACAGTACAATACCTTAACATAGACAAATACCTCAGGCAGTATAACTTTGCTGAAACAAGCAGCTCTGATTTATTTAGGGGGATATAACAGGGCAGGGGAAATCAGGTTAATTAGCTTATCACTTTACTCATCTACCTATGGCTCTACTTTGAGCCTATCCCTACCAGTTACTGTCCCTAGGTACCCAAGCCCTAGTGGCTAGTCCAAACCGTGGCAGCTGGTAGGGCCCTTTCACACAGAGAAAAGAAAAATTAGTTAAACAGCCAGCAGTACAGTAATTCCATTTGGATTCAATGTGGCAATTCAACAGGAGCAACCCTGAATTAGTACTCACGACCGCCAAACAAGATAGGGTCCTTCAACGTCAGCAGGGCTACTCTTGAGCTCACGAGACTCCTCACACATTTATGACAAACTGCAACAGGCAAAAGTCCTTTAATGGCAGCAGGATTCACTTGAGCTACACAAGCCTCCTCACACATTTATATGGTAAAAAGTACTATACAGGCAGGCTGCTGCTTCTCTATCGATCGCCAATTCTGCACGATACCGGGAGAACACACAGCAGATTCAGTTCCTGACAGACCGAGCGCAATTCAGCAATTTCTCCAGTCTTCTACAGGGTGAGCCTGGTTTCTACTCTTCAGATATCCTTTGATTCTCTTCACAGGACGGATTCAGTCCTAACAAGCAGTTACACAAGCTGCAGACCGGAACTCGGGGCCTTATACACGTTTCCCGACTAAAACTGCACACCGAAAAAGCACAGGACTCCTTCCCTCTTCACTGCCAGAGCTCAACTGAAACTCCAGCAGACAAAACCGGGCACTTCCTTTGAGTTCCTCCCAGTTCTTGGCTGGATTGGCTGTCACTCACAATAGACTGCCCCTGTTGGTCCAAAAAGGCGCCGAAGTCTAAACTACATCTCCAGAGTCACTGCCCATACAATCCTCTTGTGGCTGGCTCAGATTACGAGTCCAAGTTCTGATTCGTCCAAGGCACCATTTAGAGCTACCTTAACCCACACTGATTGGTCCAGTTCAGCAGTTCAAAACTAGAATGGGGAACTAGGCAAACACAGTTCTGACTGCAAAAGCAGGTTAGACAAACTGTATTTTCATTATTACTCTAAATGATTTCTGGCAAACAGTTACATCTTTCAGATAGGTTCCCTTTGCACTCCTAGTGACTGCAAAAATGGAGTGAATTGGCAGCAACTCGAGTGGTACTCAAGCAGAGAAACACACAGTCCCCACCATACAAACTAATTATGTCTGCAAGCAGACAGCTCTTAAAGAGACAGTACCAGAGGCTCTCAAAACACTCACAGATAAATGGCTTAAACGCCAAACACCATTCAGGCTTGGAGCATTCAAGCAAGCTCCTGGAAGTCTTTTGGGAACCCCCATTTGCAGGGGTTACACTTAAAATCTACTATGATTGATCACCTAATTTAGAGGTGCTAAAACTGCTGTGTTAAACAGCTAACTGATTATGATTGCTAAAGAATGTTGCATGTTTTAATCCTTTGTAATTAAGCAACTAACAGAACTGATGAACTGTAAAGAGACTGACCTTTTCTTCCAGAAATGTATACAATTGTGTTTTTCCATTTGTCTTTTACAGTCCAGATAATGTGCATTTTAGACACCATTTTAAAGGACATTTGTGATATTTTCTTGATCACTTTAAAGCCTGAATATACTAAGAGTCTTATTTATTTGCCGAATCATAATATAAAAGTAAAGTTTTATCCATTAAAACTGAGGACTTTAATTATGCAGTGTTTGTGTTTTAGCATTTTTATATATGGTGAAGGTAAATACATTTTTGCTGAAAGACTATAGCTTATGATGGAAAGGTGCATCACGGAATACAATACAAGATGTCAACAATAGTTAAAACTCATTCATAAGACTTTCTAACTGCAGATTACAGTCCAATATTAAAATACTGCGCTGTCAATGCAAATCCTAATAGCAGATTAGCGTGTGATAACCATGTACATGCATTTGTTCTTGTTGCCATGCGGAGCTGAAATGGGATTGTGCCGAGCTGAACGGTGCTGGGATGCAAGCGCCGAACTGTCCAGCGCCAAGATGAAAAGCGATGAAGTGGGCTAGACCCCCTGCATAGTGCTCCTGTGACTGAGAGCTGAGCCCGAAGAGTTGTGTGGCTGGTATATGTTAGAGTCTGAAATGCTTCATATCCAGGCCAGTGGGGCTACTGTTGAATGCTGCCTGACCGGACGCTGTGTATGTACTTGTTCACACCTCGTCTGAGCTGCTGCATCTGTGGACACGTGAGGACTGGTATCTTTGATACTTTTCCCTTTTGGATTACAATTACGTCATTGGGATTAAAAAGTTGGGTTTTCCGAACATTTGGAAATTAATTTCTTTAAAATTGTGCTGGCATTCTATGGCCTGTTTGGGGGTTAAATTGCAAGCCTGTTAAATTTCAAGTGCACCACCAAAAGTACCTGGGCAATGTAGCCATCAGGCTTGCATCCAGACTTTAGTGTCATTCCTGGGTATGCAGAATCATTGTTTTTTTGTGTCATACTTGAAATCAGTTTTAGTACTGGTACCAGCTAGAGTTTACTACATCCTGTGTAGTTGTACCCCTTGATTGGTCGGGTGCTTCATAGACAGTGTAGGATCTAAGAGGGTGGTGGTGACCCACAATACGGTGGTTTCCAAGCACTATTAATTTGCTGAATTTTGCTTCTGTGTGTGTGCCCACTTTGTAAAATCTGATTTGAAGTGTTTATTGGTGAAGAGTAACAACTGTCTTATTAGTCCCAGGGTGTTGTCCAGTCCAGTGTAGGGAGGTGGGTAGGTACTGCATCCCAGGGTTGGTAATGCACATATCATTTGGCCCAAATACTCTCTGTGGGTGGAAGCATCCCATTATTTCCTGTTTGTTCTGAGACAAACCCCATACAGGAGAAAAGCGCCAAGCTCCTCAACCAGGTGACCTTGTGCAGTCACCAGGCAGGGGTGACTGGGGGAGGTTACATTTCAAGTAAATCTAGTGGGATTAACAGCCATTGTGTTTGGGGGTTTAAGTTGTAAAGCATTGCTTTAATTGGTTTAAGTGCACCCCTGACAGCAAACCAGGTACAACATGATCAGCCCGGCTTGGTTTCCACGGCTGGGTACCTGGTGAAGCACCAGGAGCTCCCAAAAAGTTAAAGGATTTCTACACTGGTGTTGGGAGGGTAGCATGTCTGCTACGGGGGGGAAAACAATCTCAAGTACTGTGCATTGTGTGGTGTGGGCCCACCTATTATTGGGCTGAACCTAGAAGGGCACTTGAAGCACAGCCCCAGGTTAAATGATTCAGCTACACCTTTGAGGACAATTAAGAAACATCCACGGGCACTGTATATAATTTAGGTTATGCTTGGAAAGGCACAAAGCAGCAGCCAGGTCTATACACTACCTCATCCTGCTGATGCCCCTTTTCTCCTTTTAGTGACTGCAAGCAGACCCTAAATAAAGCTCCCGTTTTTCCCAATTGCTGTGTGCACATATAATTTTAAATAGTACAAGTTGTATGCTTTGTGGGGACTGTCACTGCACTGAGCCTTTTCACTGGTGGGTTTGACCTGTGGAAGATGGGAGGTACTCCATATGGGTGGTACTATACCTACACCGCCTCACTTAAACCTTTGCTGGGTGACGCACTGTGCTAATTCATCTTAACTTTGAATCTGAACATCCCAAAAGGAGTTTAATGGACCCATCAACCTCGAGCCCACAGAGCATGCTATTGCAATATCAAGGGACCAATCGCATCATGAAGGATAACACCCTCCCAACAGGACACTAGAATAGTGGTGGCCCAGAAAATCTTTTACCGAGGCTTGGATATGAAAGAAACCTAGATCTCTTGCTCCCTGGGCATGTGGAGGAGTACTTCCTGATGGGCATGTCAAGGGCTGCAAGTACTCTAGTATGGAGTCTAACATACCAATGTTATAAATCTGTTGTTACAGGGTCTTTAGACTGCCACAACCCCCATTATGACTGAAATCCATGAAGCAACATGTGTATAAGCTCTGAGAAGGTGGCTGGGGTGGGGGTGGAATGTAGCATTTGATCCCCCTACCGTTATCTAATTTATCTCAACACACACATTTTTCTCCCCGCAGTTCCAGTCACCCTGCACCTGAAAATTAGCCTTGGCTCGGTGCAACATTCCCGGTCACCAATTTTCAAATAAGTAAATAAAAACTACATAAATGATTGAATCCACAGCTCAAACTGAGCAATCAATTGCTCAAACTGACAGGCTTTAACATGTTTAATCAGAGCGGGTGTAAACATTCGAAAGATTACAAAAGGTGCAGACACAGCAATGGAGCACATTGCACAATATATCCTCTAGGCAGGTGTTGACCTCCTCCTCCTCCCACTCTTCAGAAATGCTGTAATCACTGGGACTTTCCCCTGTTCACAAGGCACTATTCTTTCACCACTCGGGACCCAGGTTTGAATCTCCACTCAGACGACAAGGGAGACAAACCTGGAAATTCTAACATCACTCATCCTGGAAAACAGTTCATGTCGTAAGATGCACATGAAACCTGGTATAGAGTAGCCCAGTGTAGAGCAGAGATCTAAGCAATAATGCCCGGCAGGGTGTGTGTCATGCTGGGATAACGTCATGCCTCAGGTGGTTGGGCACGAGGCCGGGCCGACTGCATCCAATAACTGGGCGTGACTTCATCAAACGACACACACCCTGGGAACATTCTAATAGCTCGTTGTTATACAGAAGAAAAAAAAATCATTTTAAAGATGTTTTGTATGAAAATATATATATACACATATACACATATACACATATATACACACACACACACATATACATATACACATACACACACACATAACACACACACACACACACACACACACACACACACACACACACACACACACACACATACACATACATACACACACACACACACACACACACATACACACACACACACACACACACACACACACACACACACACACACACATATATATATATTTTTTTTTAAGAGACAATGGAAACAATCAAGCAAAGCACATCTAGCAAAAGCAAAAAAAAAATCAACTAGAGGTTCACAGTGAGGCTGAGACTAGACCCATGATGTTGTACCGGATAACATCACGAGTCCAGCCCAAGATGACAATCAGAGTCCAGGATTTTTCTTGCCATTGTATAATCTGAATTATCCTGTCACCCAGGAGACTCTCCAGATATGTAATGAGGTACAGAGATGGAGCTGGGCAGTGAAGCCTGCCTATTGGTTGCTCTCTCACCCAGGAGTCTCTCAGGATCTGTACTGGGATAGAATGGGAGAGCTGTGTGGGAGCAAACTATGTAAAGAATTAAACTCTCACTGGGAATCTCTCCAAGCCTGTACTGGGATTGAATGGCAGAGCTGGGCAGGGAAGCCTGCCTACTGAATTACCCTCTCAACCAGGCCTCTCTCCAGGTCTGTACTGGGATAGAATGGCAGAGCTGTGCAGGGAAACTTGTGTATTAAATTACCTTCTCAACCAGGACTCTCGCCAGATCTGTACTGGGACAGAATGCCAGAGCTTTGTAGGGAACTGGAAAGCCGGTGTGCAAAATTACCCTTTCAGCCAGGAGTCCCTCCAGATCTGTACCAAGACAGAATAGCAGAGCTGTGTGGGGAAGCCTACGTACTGAGTCACCATCTCAGGACAGGTGGTCCCCTCCAGGTCAGCACTGCTTTAAAATACATGTGGTTACACAGAGTTGGTCATCAAATTTATGCTCGATTCCACTTCCAGCTGAGGACAGCTGAAGAAGCGTACTGTATTTTCCCCTATACACATAAACATGTGAGGAGAGCTCGATTTCAGGAGGTCATTGGGGAACACTGAAAACAGGATGGGGTCAAAGACTGAGCCTTAGGAGACCCCTGATCCCATCGGGGGGAGGGGAGAACTAGATGGAATCACCTACAAGGATCAATTGAAACTGGTCAGACAGGTAGGAGCAGGACCATTGGCCAAGAGGTCAGAATCCTGCCCCAGACTGTTTATCATGTAGGAGCAGTGGGTGAACAACTGTAGCAAATGCACTGCCAAGATCAACAAAGATTGCTGAGGTTAGTAAATGTGTTCATCCTTCTTTAGGATGAAATCACACAATCGGAGTGAGGACATTTTTTTATTTTTTATTTTTTTTTTTAAACTCTGGAAGGTGCAAAGAAAGGAAGAGGAGGATGCGGTGGGCCTGGAAATGGAGTGAAGCCTTCCAGAATTTTGATGGACTCACACGCTATCTGGATATAGGGCATTCTGATGGCCTTAGCACAGATATTGTGAAGCTACCTGTACCTCAACAGATCCTCATCTGAGCTAGCAACTTCATGCAGGCACCATGCAGAGTTCTGATAAGGCCAGCAATCAGCTCAGCTGATATGCAAAGAGGGATGGGAACCTTTCAGCCTTAAGCTCCATTAAGAGGAGCAGGTTTGTCCCAGACAGCCATGAGTCTGGAGAGGAAGTAGTCAAGTGTACCATCAATATCCGAAGATGCTGGCATACAGAACCAATCTGTATTAGAGAAATCAGCAAAGAGGAATGGTCAGGTTTAGGGATCTGAATAACCAGAAAAGAATGCCCCGAGAGGGCTTTACACACACAGTAGACCATTCATTGGCCACCATGTACAATGTAATATTTATTTAAACGCCCCTGCCAATTGCAGGGGTTTACTAGTTAGATGCCAAATTGGCATGCGGGGGAAGAGCTGTTAGAGTGTAGTGGAGTCAAGTTGAGATGGAGCAGCATGGCAGGAGTGCCGGCGGGTGGGCCCAACAGTCAGGGCTGAGCAACTGCCCCCTGGCCCCAAAGTACAGCAGAGTGGATGTACCCCAGATCCAGCAGTGGAGCAGCCCTGAGTGGGAGCGGCAGCATGAGCGTTTGAGGAGGTGGTTAGTCTCAGAGAGGAAGTTCACGGTGGCTGCCATGGAGGGCTCTGGACTCTGGTGGCAATAAGTATTCTGGAGGGGTGTCAGGTGGCAGATCCTTTCCCCATCATCTTCTGTGTCCACTGAGGTATGGCTGCTAATGTGGGTACAGGACTGCTAAGTACAGGAAGCAAGATAAACCTCCACCCCTGAGTATTCCTTTCATTGGGTTCAGTGGAGGGTGGGCGGCCTCTGGGATGGGACAGTTATGGCTAATGCAAGAACTGTTGGCAGCATAGCCCAAGGAAGAAATGATGCCACAGGAGAAGCAAACCATTTTACCGCCCCCACTGTGGGGAAGCACAGTAAAGGAAACCAGTGTAAGGAAGGGGAGAAAGCAGAGTAACTAAGCCAGGGGTCCCCTTGGAAATAAGTCCACACTGGACCCCAGTCAGGTCACAGTTATAGTAAAGGAGCCCCCAGCTCTGAAGTGAGGGAAGCCAGTAACAGGTCTTGGGTTCAATTCCCTGGTCCCTCAGCAAAGCAAGTGTGCCATGGCCGAGGGCCATTGTGTTTCAGTAAGTCCTAGAATGCACTTATGAACTGTGTGCAATAATAATAATAATATATTAGAGGCAAAAAACTCTGTTTAATGCATTACTTAGGGTTGTTCCACAGTGACAAAAGTGAGGAAATTCGAGTGTTGGGGTTGAAAGCCCCTTGGACCCCCACAGCCCCAACCAGCATCGAGTGCGCTGGGGTTGCGCATCAACTCTCACCCCATCAGATGTGGGAAGAAGCAGAGGTATAGGAGAATGGGGTGAGAGTTGGGACAGACAACCCCAATGCGCTTGCATCGATGCGGGACGGGGGGGGTCAAGGGGCTTTCTTCGAACTCCGCTGGCTAGGCTAACCATCATCAAACTGAGTTTACCTCCTATCCCTTCTTTTGAGAAGTATAATGAGAAATAGTGAATGTAATGCTTCGGGCCCCGCACTCCGCCACAAGATGTCTTGCCACATAGTAACACGGTGCCCGCAAATGCAAATGGTAATGCACATGGTGACGCAAAGCAAGAGAGAGATAAACAGTACTGTAGACAGAAATGATTAAAATAACACAAATGCAAGCACAAATGGAAATGCGAAGGGTAACGCACATGGTGCCGTAGACGGGAACAGTAAGTGAAACGGTTATGGAATCGCAAGCAGAAGCGGTAAGGGTAACAGTAAAGTAAGCACACAGGCTAGTTTTCCCCAAAAGCTGCATAGAGAAAGACAATGAGTACAAAGAATGTATGCATAATAATGGGTCTCTGAGCAGAAAATGAGGAGCTAGAATAGTAAATTGCTTACATCTCCGGAACTGTACGACGTAGAAAAAAAAAATTTAAAAGTCATATGATTTATGACTTTCCTGGCTAGTTTTGTACTAGGGGGCTAAGCATTTTTCTGATGAAAAGTCCATATCTCGCACCGTTTCCGAGGCACGAGCCCTGAAAGGCGCGGCGAACGCTGTAATGTTATCCTATGGGAAAAAGAGAAGTTCGGAGTGCCATAACTTTGGTTCCCTGTAATATTTTTTTTCACCAAACCAGTAAAAAGCATATCTGTGGGATATTGGCTTTCTACTCTCCAAATTTCAGCCCAAAAGACCAAACCGTTATTTTGCAGCAGGGCGGCAAAGGATTCCCGTATTGCGGCTGATGCCGTAATGTTATCCTATGGGAAAAGGCATCAACTTTGGAGTGCCGTAACTTTGCCGCCCTGTAATATTTTTTCACCAAAAGACTGAAAGGCATATCTTTGAGATGTTGGCCGTGTTCCTTCCAAATTTCAGCCCAAAAGACAAAACCGTTCTTTTGCAGCAGGGTGGCAAAGAATTGCTGTCATTTTCACACAGCCTGAAAAAGTACTGTCGAACTTTGCGAAAGCTTTCGCAAATTCATTGACACTATGCATGATGTGAAAGTACTTGTGAAAGTACTTTCCAGAAATTTGAAAACATATTTCTGGGGTGTTTTACCCAAATAAAGACATGCCTAGCATCCTCAGGGTCCGACTAGGTGAATACAAAAATAATTAGGTTGCTAGATGGTCCCAAATTTAAATGCCAAGCATTTTTGATGACCAACTGAAAACAAAATAGCGGATTGCGACAGTAAAGGCCATTTGCGAAAGTAAAAACTGCATTTGCGACACAAGCTTTTTGTTAACTTTTCCCATTGACTTATGATGAGAACTTGTTTTTTAAATTAACTTTTGAACAGTTTAATATTTTTTCACGAAATCTTCAAAAGGCACATCGGGGACCCTGGCTGCAGGTTCCCTGAAGATTTTGGACCGGTCGTGCAAACCGCGTGACCTCTAGAGACGACTAAAGAATTCCCAAAAAGTGTAAACATGCATGTAGATCATGCTTAGCAACTCCGCAGCCGTATATCCGAACAGTACAAAAGTTGGCAGGTCCCAAGATCTATGGTTCTTGATCGTGTATTCCAAATTTCAGGCAAATCCGGTGAGCAGTTTGCAAAGTTATTAAGGTGCAAAATTTTAGGTTTAACATGTACATGGGTTCCTCAACCCTAACTATGGTAGCACTACTGTGTACCATTATATATATATATATATATATATATATATATATATATATATATATATATATATATATATATATATATATATATATATATATATATATATATATATATATATATATATATATATATATATATATATATATATATATATACATATATACATATATATATACATATACATATATACATATATATATACATATATATATATATACATATATATATATATATACATACATACATACATACATACATATATACATACATATATACATATATACACACACATACATATACATACACACACACATACATACATACACACACATACATATACATACATACACACATACATATACATACATACACACATACATACACATATACACATACACATATACATATACATATACACACACACACACACACACACACACACACACACACACCCCTCAGAGGTAAATTGTGGCTTGAGCCTTTTTATCAAAAAAGTTGAAAATAAATATGCCTGTTGCATTATTCTGGTTGGGAACGGACTGCCTGCCATGTTTAAAAGTATTTTTCAGGACTGTACAGTAGCCGCGGAGGGGCTCCCCAAGATACTGGGAATGCTGTGAACCACCAGTGTGCCTGGCGGCCACCAGCTGCCAAAAAGGAATCCTACAATAAAATAAGGTATGGTGAACTGTCTGCTAAAGTTAAAGTAATTAAAGCTGCTCGACAGGGTCTTTCCAGAATCCCTCCCTCCCTCCTTCCCAGAGACTGTTACATCAAATACCCCTAGACGTGGGGTTTGGGGTTGAGGTTCAGCAAAGTAGTATCACTCGTAATTGAGAGTCTGTATCCAGCCTGGCATAAACTGTAAAGGACAACACGCAAGGCAGGTTGGATGGAGTTTCACAGAAATAGTGGTACAGCAACATACATGTCAGATAAGCAGGAGTAGGGTTACTTTTTTTAATTTTATTTATTTCAGTTTCGGATTAATTAATATATGTTGCCTTCCTGCCTATTCCATACCATCCCTTATCCTCCCTTGTTGTTCCTCATGCCCACAATCCTCCTGTTCCCATGCCCCCCCTCTTCCTTCTATTCCCTTCCCATTTTCTGTGCGTTTCCCCCGTTTTGTATGAGCAATTTTCAACCACTATCTCTTTTAGATATGTTTTGTAAGGATAGAATGGCTAGGCTTTTTTGGGAGAAGGCTATAGCCTGAGGTTCAATGGGGAGGGGAGAGAATAGCTCCTCCTACATCCCCTACTTAATTCTCAGCGCTTCTACTGCTCAGTTTAGAGTGTTTCAAAAACACTGGCTTCTTGCATGCCTCCTTTTCGGCCTGTTGCTGTTTCTTTGGTTCTCCCATTCTCTCTCTCCCCTAGCTTCTCCTGTTCCCCGCTTGTTTTCCCTCTCCCCCTCATCAGTCCTTCTCTTGGGCGGCCTTCCTGTTAGCTGCTGCTGTGCTGGGGCTCCGTGCCTGTGCCCCCACTCTCCACTTTCCCCGCCTCTTCCTTGTGCTGCCTTGCCCCTTCCCCTCCTCTCTCTGCTTGCCTCGTCCTCTGGGCTCCACACCTCCCATCCTCCTTGTCCACTTCCCCAGTCAGTACTTCCTCCATTCCCTCTGCTGTCCCTTATCCTTCTTTGGCTCTTTTCCTTTCCCTGTTTGCCCAGTCCCCCCAACTGCTCTTGCTCGTGTGGTGTTCTACTTTCG
The DNA here is from genome assembly GCA_016271365.2 of Neoceratodus forsteri. Taxonomy (NCBI): domain Eukaryota; kingdom Metazoa; phylum Chordata; order Ceratodontiformes; family Ceratodontidae; genus Neoceratodus; species Neoceratodus forsteri. Next base: position 85,008,412 of record CM028138.1, read on the forward strand.
CCACCTTCCATCGCTGCTCTCCATTTTCTGTTGGCCTTCCTCCCCTGCTCCTTCTTCATTTCCCCACTCCCCCTCTTTCTCCTCTTTTGCCCTGCTCCTTTGTGCCTCATTCCCTGCCTCCTCGTGTCTCTTGTGTATTCCTCTTTGGGCTTCTCTTCCTTCCGAGAGGCTACCCCTTGTTCTCCAGCCAGCACTCTGGGGCACTGCTTGTCAACCACAGGCACTCCATCACAGGTTACGTGTATGTTTTGCTGCTCATTGCTTCCGACTGCTTCCCAGCTGTTCCAACTCCTTGCTCGTTTACCTCTGATCTTCCTCACTGGGACCCTGCTCTACTCGGACCTCACTTGCTCAGCCTCTTACCTCTTCCATCAAGGACAAGGCTTAAATATCAGGGACAATGGCCCATATTCAAGGTCACATCTGAACATTGGTACTATTCATCCTGAAACCGGATGGAATGCAGAGACTCCCATATGAAGCATTTTCTGAGGACGAACAAGTCTGTAACTTTATAGTTTAACATTATATTGTGCTTACCATCCCTGTTGTCCAGTCACGGAAACCAGATTCAACCATTTTATGTGGGTTATCAGATATCTGAGGCACAATCAGGGTGGCCTAGGGGATGGTTGCCTTTCCCAGGACTCAAATGCCATTCCTTGGGCGAGGATTTCCTATCTGTCTTGATGCTCTGGAAAACATTGTGTTCACCTCTCCCCAGTTTCTCCAATTTCTCTCCATGGTATATCATACATTTCCGCTTTCCACTTCACCTCGGCGCATGGCTCATCAGTGTGGTGCTTGTTCTCACATGGTCTCCTCTCACTGCCTGGGCTGCTGACATGTTATTACCTACAAGCAGCCATCCTTCATACCGTATATATTTAACTTCTCTGTCTGCCATCCAAGTACAATCCAGGGTAAGGCCAATAATGCAAGGCCTTGTCACCTGGATACGATCCTCATATTTCTTCAATGTCTACATCTAGTTCACTGTCCACAGTACCTGCTCAGTCCATTTGTGACCTGTACATCACAGTTCCCTATAGGGATGCTCTGGCTTCTGCCTCATACTTTCTACAGCCAGTTCAGCTAGCCCGCGTGGGGGCCTAGCTCAACTCACTCCTTCTACTCCTCCTCTGGCAGACCTCACGTGGAGGGTCCTGCCTGTCCAACTAACCTACATGGTGGCCTAGCTCATCTCATTACTTCTCTCCTTCTTCCAGCAGACCTGCACAGGGGTCTCCCACTCCAACTAGCCCCGTGAGGGCCCTGCTTGCTTGCTCTCTAACTTATCTCTTCCTCTATTGGACCTCTGCGGGGGTACCACTGGTCCAGCTTGGCCCACTTGGAGGCCTCGCTCCATGGCATGTACATTCCAGCTTCAATCCTGTTCCAGTTCAAGTTTATTATGCAGGAACATCTCTGTTGACCACAGCTCATCTACACGATGGTCCTGGTACATTTTAGATACCTTACTATTAAGGCAATCAACGGTATTCAACTTCTACTGAAGAAACAGACCGTGTCAGCCAGGTCTATTAAGTCGCTATGACCCTGTCCGTTCGTACATGGTACATCTACCTACTCTCTACAAGACCTCCTCACAACCGTCCCATGTCCAAGTATGCTATCTAACCATCTCAGCCTGGATGATGATATTGGCTTTTCAATGCCTACAACCTTGGTGGACAATCCAGTGGCGAACAAACTGCAAAGAACTTTGTGCATCTTCCTCTCGCGACCCCTCGAGTCTCCCCTTCAACTACTCTCCACGGAAATCTGACTTGCAATTCTATTATTTGATTCCTTGCTCTAGTGCTCCGTGAATGGATCCAGACAGTTCAGCTCAGCCTACATGGCTCCTAGGCACTCAGATAGCCGGATCTTACCATCAGATTACTGGTGGTGGGGTGGGAGCTGTCCTCATCACTTCCTCAATGCTGCAAATGGATCCCCAGTTTCTGGACTGTTATGGACTTCTTGTACCTTTTCTCAAGTTCTCCGGGAATGACCTCCAACGATGACCTATGTGTGGTTCCTTCGATCAAGCTTCCTCACTCAGCCTGCATATGGTCCCCATCTAGTTTCATAATGTTAACCAGCCACTGGATTTTCTTCGCTGCTGCTTATCGTATCGGACAGACTTCAGAGAACCATGCAACCTCACTCTACCATGTCATGGCACCTAACATCAAGTGTCTCTTCCCTGCATTTCAGTGGCTTCATCAGATGCTCCTGCTCCTGTATCTGATCTTTCTACTTTCGACAGTAACATCTCTGGCATCCTGGCTTGCATCCATGCCTTACCTACCTAGAGGTCTTGGCTGGCGCCATCTCAGTACTTCCATGAAGGACCATCCTCCCTGACTTTCATGGCAGTCTTTTCACCACTCGCTCAGACAGGGTGATACTGTCTAATGCTCGACCATCCCTAGACTTTGCTTCCTGGATTTATCCTTGTCTTCAGTTTACAATTCTTCATTCCTATACAGAAATCCTGGAAATGAATTAACCATCCTTCATCTTCTGGACATCCATCCAAAATGGACTCTTCTTCAACCTCCAGTACAGACTTTCTGCTCATAGTCAAGATTCAAAAGGGCACAACTCATTGACAAGCAAGATTGTAATTATTGGATATAACCAGAATCAAACCTCAGCCCACATTTAGGATCATCTCCTCCTAGTATGTTCAGAGGATGGGCAGGTCAGTAGCCATGGATCCTCAGAGGTTTCCCCCACAGGTTCTTTTTTCCTGTCCTGCGTGCTACTGGACACACTCTCTGGAGTTGAAGGAGGTGAATCAAAATGTTAATAAGCTTTTTGGGCCTTCATTCCTACACTTCCCCAGCATTCCATCGAGGGTGGGAAAATAGAGAAAAGCCAAAGTCTCAGTCTATCAACATCAAGCTCGCAACATTCAAGCTCACAACTATACACAAGCACCGAGCTGTGCACCACACATTGAAATTTGCCTACACACTAGCTGCGCTGGTTGTGAAGTACCCGATTGGGTACAATTGTGTGCTCATTTGCCAGTGCAAGATCACCTTAGATTGGTTAGTGGATTAAAGAAATGATGCAGCCTATGATCTAATCGCCTTAAAAAGCATGTGTGCCGCGAAAACTTTGGGCGGGCTGGCGGTGCCGAGTGCTACTTTTTAACATGAAATAATAAACCTTGTGTATTGTCCTACGACCAGCCCTGGTCTTTTGCGAGTACCCAAAACAAAACCGACAGCACACTCTGGTTACTACACACGCCACAATGGAGCAAGACTTATTTGCCCGGGATCTTTTGTGAGTTCCAGTGTCCGTCACAGCCCTGCGTTTCTCTTTTGTTTGTTTGTCTGTATTCCAGCTCTACGAGAGGCTCCAGTCACAGATCTCCTTTGTGCCACCCGTTTCTGCATTTTCCCTGTTCACATTTTTTGGCATGCTTAAGAGGCCTGGTACTTTTTTTCTGCTGTAAAAGTGTCCACAGCAATGCCAGATACTGGCAATTTTAGTAGCACTCCCCCTCTTTTGTTAAATAATTAGCCCAACACTTTCACAGACTCCTTATTTTTCAGGGAAAGGTGATTTAAATCTTCTATATAATAAAAATACACTTTTTTTTTTAATTTGTTTTATTTTAGTGTAACCCCCCCCCCCGCTAGGCAGGGAAGGCAGCTTGAGAAACTCCAGTTAAAAGGATTTCACACTGTCTCACTCTGTTCTCAGTCTCGGCAGAGACTGAGGGATGACATCATTTTAGAACCATCGCAGCTGCATAGGCCACATTGGAATGTTACAGTTGGAGGTTAGAGTAGAACGTTGGGGAATTTGAAGTCAGTTTTGTTGCAGTCAGTAGTAGAGGAAGGAGGTGCTCTGCTGTAAGCAGGCCCTCAGAGTTCTAAGCTCTGTCACAGAGCTATTTTTTGTATAGGTGTGTGTTCTCACCTGATGAGGAACACAAAAAGAGCCAAGTGAAGTGGTAGAGACCACTTTCAGTGGTTCAAGGCCCCATCCCTGCAGGGATGGAAACAGGAATCAGCCTGCTTCCAGGAGCAACTCCCTGGTCTGGCTAGGGAAAAAGAAGCTGCCCGAGTTAAGTTTGTGTTGAGGCACCAGAAGTTCTGGACGTGATTTCTGAAGAGAAAATGCCTGTGGGGCACGTGCAACCAAGGGGTGAGTTCACTCAGCTAAAGGGCCAATGTGTTTTCACCTGAAACAAGATGAAACTAAAGTGACTGCTACTGTGGGGTCAGGAAAAGACAGCCAATTACAGTTTGGAAGATGTGGAGATTGGACTGCTTAACTCTGGTGAGGGGGGGGGTCTAGAGTAATGGACACAGCCACTTAAGTATGTTCAAGTTCAGCACAAATGGGATGTAAAGACAGTAGATTGAATGTGAATACATTTAAAAGAGAATCTACACAGCAGAGTGTTTTCAAGGGTGAGGTGTTACAGTCCAGAGAAATGGCCGGGTATGAATTATGGGAGCGAGAGTTGGGAGACCCCAAAATCAGTAGTAACCAAATTCACCTCTATGGGTTTGCTTTGGGACACCTGTTGCTTCTCTCAGGTACTTAGCCAATGCCTGAGGAAGGTACCCAGGCGTGGGATTGATGAGGAAGATTCCCTGATGGAGCCAGAAGTGCTCATAGGTGGTTTAGGGAGCCACCAGTAAATGTTTCCATGCTATATGGAAAGTGTCCAAAGGGCTGGCATGATAGCCGAGCCATGGAAGGAAGGTAGTCCAAGTGGCTGGCAAGGGAGCCGAGCCAAGGAAGCCCAGCGCAGAGTACAAGTGCGGGCTGTGTGCCCAGTGTGTTTCAGAGCCTGAGGGCTAAAGTGAATGAGGATGTGTTCTGATCTCCATAGATCTGCATTACCAGGAGTGTAGCCCCGTGGGGGTCCATCTATGCTTTGTTATTCTGTTGGATGTGAATAAAAGCCAAACTTTAGAATCCCAACTTCTGGTATTGGACATTACAGTTATTGCTTACTGTGTCCGGAGTTACTTGGTTGCCTGTTGCAGAGTAGCCAAACCTAGCCAATGTGCCGAGTGACATATTTCTCCCTGAACCCAGCCCATCAGGTAGTGCTGTCAAGATGGAAACTGCATACCTGGGTGGGGGTTACATTAGTCTTTGGTAACTGGGTAATGAAACAAACACCAGCTTCTAAAATTTAACACAACCAATACAGGCCAACTGATATCAAGGATGCCTTCATTCCAGTTAGAACAAACTGCCCCAAAAGCTAGAAGGCTGTATTGGCAGCAAGCATCTCTCCAGGCCTATTTAATGATTAAACAGGGTCCCTTGTGGCTTGAGGCTAGTGAAACAACCAGATTTTGGGAAAGATGGAGATCGCTTTTTTGCTGGCTGGCACATTTGCTGGAGTCCTCTGCAGGACTTGTCTGCTTAATTTTGAAAGCTGGCAGCCCAAGATACTGTAGATAAGGCCTCAGGTCCAGACAGCATGCAGCAGAGTCTCCTGAGGAAGTTGGCAGAAGAACTGGCTTATCCTTTAGCATATCTGCTCAACAACTCCAAGACCATCGAGGGTTTCAAGCATGGGTGGGACAGAGTAAGAGCACAAAAAATGAGCTCTGCTCCAAACATGGGTGTAAAGAAGGATGAGCTGAAGCGGAGGGGGTAGGTACCCAGATTAACACTAGGTCCTGGACAACTTTGGGCAGACTCTATGGACCCTTGGTCTTTTTCTGCCATCACAGTCCATGTTTCTATGAAGAGGAGATAGAAGCAGAGGTGAAGGCATCACTGATGCAGAGGAAGAATAAACTTATACCATTTTCTACACACCAGATTATCAAGAATGCAGGACAACTTGAGCATACTATAAAAGTATATGACAGCCGTATAACTACACACTAAGGAATGACAATTTGAGCACAAGAACCTGAATTATTTAGAGTGCAGGATTTTTTTTTTATCTGGTTAAAGTACAAACACTGCATCATTCTCTTTACTGAAATAGAATAATATGGATATTAATTTTAGAGATGCACTAGTGGATCGGACTCAGAGGTATCTTTTTTGTTGGTATTTGTTAGAGAGAAACCAGGGACAACCTGCTTCACCTCGAGGATGAGCTCGGGTCCTGGGGAGGAAAAAAGATTGAGCATACGATGGGCGTCTCTCCTCTCCTGGGGTGGGGAGGCTTGCTATCTCATCCTTGGCTGCACTCAGGTGGAGGCCTGAGGGTAGCACTGGCAGGTTGGCGACAGGAGGACCGTGGTTCCACCACACTTACTTATGTGCCACTGTGGAAGGGGACTGAGGGACAATAAGTGGCCACCAGACCTGCACCCGACATTTAGGCGATTTACTTCCACGACATGCTGTTGGTTTGAAAATATCACCAAATAATCCAGGCATTAAACAGTAACCCTCATAAATTTAATGAAACGGGTCAGAGGACTTCGTGTTTTGTTTTACCTGCCCGTGCTAACTAACATGATAACGAGATGCTGGGAGGCGGCGGGGATGTGCCTATTACAGTCAATGGGCGACAGTTTTCAGATCAGTTTTATTATTATAATGGCCACTTGGTCGCGAAGCGTGGGCGCAGTCAGCTAAGAAGGCCCTTGTTGGTTGACTTGCTTACGTTGTTCATACTAGTAACAATAAAACAACAACAAATCTGGAAACTGCCGTCCATTGACTATAATAAGTGTGCCCCATTCTCCCTAGCATCTCATCATCACGTTTGTGAGCATGGGGGAGGAGTGGGGCAGCTGGAAAAACCAAAAAAACAAAAAACACAAACACACTCGGGAAGTCCTCGGGACCTGGTTTCATTAAATTTACGATGGTTACTGTTTTTTAAATGCCTGGATTATTTGGTGACATTTTCAAACTAACAGCATGCCGTAAAAGTAAGTCACCTAAATGTTGGGTGCAGAGGCAGAGACTGGTAGGGCTCTTTAAGCTGCACTTGGCAGAAGCAATTTTACTCACTCAAGAATGGCTTTCTGTCATCTGAGGTTCCTGAAGACATCAGCACTCTCACTGTGGAGGCAGGTTCAGCTCTCTGCCCTGCTGGCTAGCATCAGGTTGCTGGATCCATGCCCCCAAAAAAATGTAAAAAGGCTCGAGCTAGCTTCTGGAAGACATTTTCTGGCAATCCTCAGGCTAGCAGTTTCTGCTTTAGGCAGTCACTAATTTCCCCTTTTGGCAGAGGAAAGGCCCCTCTCCCCTGTGCAGGGCTTGCACTGGATTACTAGGCCCATTAGCTGAGGGCCTGAGCCCCCACCCCTCTGGTGAGCTCCCACTCTAATCCGCTCGAACAGCCAGAAAGCACCATCTTATGGGGCTCACCGGAGGCTCCCTATTGGCTCAAGCTATCTGCTGCTCCTGTTTCAACTGGCTGAAGCGCTTGTCAATCCAAGAAATGAATTATTCATCAACCTTCCTCAATGCATTACAGGCTCCCCGTTTTGGTGCCTGAATTGAGGCCCCTGCAGATTCTCCATAACCACTTTGTAATGTCCCATGAGCTTTGCAAAGTCTCACATGTCCTCGCTTGAAATTCCAGCTTTCCGATTGGCAGCCACAGCCAAACACACAGTCACTGTAGCAGATGCAGCACAGTCCCAAATAAAAGTCCTGGTGCAGCCAGAATAATTATTATATTTGCCCACTTGGCCCACAGTTCAACAGCTGCTTGTGTGTCCTTATAGCTGTTTCCAGCTCTAGCTGTTTATTTCAGTCTTGTGCCAGCTGCTGCAGATATTTAGTAACCCCTTCTCAGCAGGCAGGCTGTTCATCTGAGTCCCAACATTATCTGGTGCAGCCAGTTTAAAACATTTATTTAAATGTTTTGCCCTTTAGTGTCCTTGACAGCTGCTGCTGTTTTATGTATTTACATTTTGTTCCTGTAGCCGCCAAAAATAGCCAGTGTCCGGGCAGACAACCCCTCATTAATATTCACGAGGATTGGATCTCTGCTCATTAATATTCATGCGTCCTAATAAATAGCTTTTTGTGGCTTTCTTTATTTAAAATAAGAAGAGGGCTCTCCTGGCCCTTGCTGAGGTCACCGGGTCCCAACTTGGTGAAGAGGGACACTGGGACTGGTAAACACTCTCCCGATAGACTGCAAAGTTGGCAGTCTGAAGATCAAAGGCACAGTTTGCGCATGCGAGTGTACAAGCAGCACCAGGGAAATGCTGACAGCTCACGAAGAAGGATTTAAGTCTGAAATGGGCTAAAATTACACTGGGGCTGTTCTGGGGGGAACCAAGGGCACAAAAGGACTTGGGCTGTGCAGCAAGGCTGGGGGAAAAGAAGAACAGGCAACCGGGAGGCGCTCCTTGGAGAAGGGAGCAGAAATGAGAGCAACGGGCATAAGGCAAGCCCCCATATTTGGGGGGCATCTCTCACACACACACACACACACACACACACACACACACAGCAACAGCAAGGCGCACAACATCGAAATAAACAGCGTCGATCAGCACCATCCTCTCCATAGCTGACATTTTACTACAGCTTTTTCATGGCTTTGCCCTCGGCACTACCATTATTATTATTAGTCAGCTCAAGGGGGCCTGATAGTGGGGTACAGGGGAAACTTCAAGAGGTGGCTATTGAGGGGGGGAGAGGTCATTGGGGAGGCAGTCTGCAGACAGGGCGACCGTACAGCACTATTTTGGATAATCAAGAACACGAGAAAGAAAAACACTAAAGTCCTGAACTGCACAAACCAAAAGTGCTCTAACCAGAGCCCAGAGCTCTCCACACCACAGACATACATTCCTGTCACAATGCCAAACGGCCACCTGGGGACTTCCGGCCAGACTACCTCTCATATCCTGTGTAACCCTACCTCCCCCTCACAGTCGCCATATTGTTCCTTTCACCCGGTTCTTGTCTCTTACATTCGTTATTACTGCTCTCGCTCTGCTTTCCCACATGCTCTTCTTACAAGCGGTCAAACCGAGTCACTCAGTTTGACTCTCCCTATCACTGGATACCAACAGTCTCCAACACAGGGCATGTCTCAGTAGGAGTACCACAAGGCTCAATCCTGGATCCCCTACTCTTCAGTTTCTCAACGATCTCCCGCTGGCCTGCCTGGACTCCCATGTACTTCTCTATGCAAATGACGCAGTTATCTCCTCTAGTAGCAGTAACTAGCAGGAACTCACACACAACCTACAGCAAAGCTTCACAGCCTCAGAGCACTGGTTCCTCCTAAACAAGGTAATCTTAAACTGCAAGAAAACCAAGTCAATGTTGATGTCCTGTCAAAAAAAAAAAAAAAAGGGGCTCCAGCCCCTTAACATCCTTAATCAGGAGCAGTCTTGGAGCAAGTCAGTACCTTTGAATTTCTAGGAGTATACCTAGATGACAACCTCTCCTTTGCAGATCATGTAGAACAAATGGTGAAAAAAAAAAACAGTAAATAAAACACAGTGGCCCAGATATTCAAACTGCGCCAGGCTGTGGTGCAAGCTTGGGTGCAGCGCAACTTGGGTGCGCAGGGGTGTGGACTGGGTGATATTCAACGGAGCTGCGCCATGGCTCAGCAGCTTTGAATATCGCACCCTGGCCACTCCCAGTGTGCATGGCACAGCGGCACTGCGTCAGCGCAAGTGGCCAGAATGGAGCAAGGGAATGCACTAGCGCAAGTTCCATTGCGCCATGCACAGCAACCATGATATTCAAAGCTTGACATGCAAATGGGGCCATAATGTATGCAAAGCGCACATGGGGCCATTTGCATATCATTATGGCTCCATTTGCATGCAGGTGTGCTGATCCCCAATGGCTGCTGCCTGGCAGGGCGCAAGTCATCGGGGACCGATGCCCCCTGCAGCCCGATCGCGGGCATCTGTATAAAAGACGGAAATATCCGTCCTATATCCCTGGTGGTCCAGTGGACTGCTATCCGCCCGATCGCGGGCATCTGTCCGAAGAGAGAAAACATTGCAATATCCCTGTTGGTCCAGTGGACCGCTATGTGTCTGATGTGGACATCTGTCCAAAAGAAAACATTCCAATATCCCTGGTGGTCTAGTTGTACCCCACCACTGAGCCCCACCACCCCTCCCCCGTCAGCTGGCGGGCTGCAGCACCACCCACCTGCTGCCCCTGCCAGCCGACTGACACCTCAGTAGGACTGCCGCCCATTGGTTCACAGCGTGAGCCAATGGGCGTCAACCACCGTACTACACATTCCAGATATGTTAATGAATCAGATGCCAGCGATCAGCACTGCGATCCACTGGACCACCAGGGATATTGGACTGTTTTCTACTTTTGGACAGATGCCCGCGATCAGGCAGACAGCAGTCCACTGGACCACCAGGGACATTTGACGGCATTTTTTTTTTTTTTTTTTTTTTTAATGCTCACAATCAGGCATGGGGGGGTGCCACCAGGTGCAGCCAGAGCTCTGGTGGCCACCCACAGGTGACAGCTGCCATGTTGCACCCTGCAATGCGGCCATCAGTTGTTCCTTTTTTTTTTTTTTTTTTGGCGTAACTTTGTGCTAGCGCAGGTAGGGGTTTTACATGCATGGCTCTGCACATTCTGGGCTGAATATCGGGCTGTGCAGAGTATGCATAGGTACGCCCCACCTGTGCCTGCATGCATTACTGATGCTCTCTGGCACATTGGGATTTGTGCCATGCACTTTTCCCTTTTGAATATCGTGCGGGGCACATCAGTGGGTTGCACATGGCTACAACACTGTTCGCCATGCACAACCCTTTGAATATCTGGGCCTGGGTGTCTTATACCATCACAAATCTCTTATGGACAGAGGAGGCTAGGTATCTGGTGGTTGCTTCCTCAATACTCCCAATAATTGACCATGCGCTAGTGGTTTATCAATCCAATCAATCAATCAAATCTTTATTTAGTCAGGCGAACATCATTGAGCGAAGCTCATTTACAAGATGGACCTGAGTGGTCTTATAAATAAGAGTACAAGTATTTTTACATAGACAAGAACAACATAAGCAGTCGTACAATAACATAAAAGATAATATACAACAATTTACATATATACAGAGCCCAGTAAAACCATTTAACCTGTGAAAAAAAGGAGACAATGGGTATAGCAGGCAAAATATACAATTTAGGGCCTAGTTGGTTTTTATGAGAGTATAACAGGTGATTGGAAAATAGAAGTAAAATTAACATAATGGAACATGGAAAAGGGGGTGGGAGGGTAGGTAGGGTAGGGTAGGGGATTAGGCCTTATAAAAGCAATTGCAGTGTTCTGGAAATAGGATGGAGAATAATCTTTTGAAGGATGTTAAAGGTAAGAGGCTATTTAGCTTCATGGATTTTTGGATTGAGTTCCAAGTAACTGCTAAAGTGTAGCTGATAGCGGCCCTCCCAAACCGGGTGCAGGCATTGGGGACTTTTAGAATGATAAGTTTACCGATCCTTAAGGTATATGGCCTAGAAGTAATTTGGGTAAAACAGTCTGTGACATAGGCGGGTAGTTTGCCTGATAAAGCTTTGAATATCCAGATTGCAGCATTCCTATTTCTTCTGTGCTGTAGGGATGTCCAGTTGACTGCCATATAAAGAGAGCAATGATGGGTGCTGGAGGGAAGGTCAGTAATAAATCTGATGGACCTATGATACAGGGTGCCCAGCTTATGCAGTTTATGCAGCCGCTGCTGACTCAGTCTTAAAACAGAGTAAGAGTAGCACTAAATAATGCATGTCACCTTGTCTTAGGAGCAGACAGAATGGCACACACTTGCAACCGCTATACCAGTTCGAGTAACTTCCTCTGGACCAATGCATCAACTACAAAACATGCCTGCTAGGAATTAAAGCTCTCCAGGGCTACTCCTCTGCCACCCTTCAATCCTTCTTGCTCCCTGCCCAAAGCAAGCACACCACCCATAGCACCCAGGAATCCCTTTCGTGTCCCCTTCCTAAGGACTAACCTAGCTATGCACGCCTTCTCCGTTAGATCCCCAGCATGGATAAGTGAGCTCCCTTCCTCCATCCTGGTTTTAACCAGCCCCATCCAAATCAAAATGGCCCATAAAAGATACTTCTGTGGTAAAACCACCTACACTTAACTACTACCACTGCCTCTATCAGGTCCATCTATTCTTCTTTCCATCCCTCTCAACTACTTACTATCACATTCTCTACCTCCCCCACCTTTAGGACAATGCTTCCATGAAGTGGCCACTCTGAAACAGGAATATACAAGTTGCTGCTGTACTCAATGAACTGTGTGTTGTGGCATACTGATGAGTCCTGGTAGGACGAAACACGTGTCTATGTCTTCTGTTAGCACCCTTTGCAAACTGTGTGAGAGGCCTTTCGGCACCATGCAATTCTGCTTAAAGTTGGACCAGCATAACATTCTGTGGTGATTTGCATACGCAGCCCATGATGCTTTGCATTGTGGGGGCATGTGTGATATTGTATTTTCTTGTGTGTTGTGGCCCAATACTACCGTTATAGCTCGAATTGTGACGTAGAACCTTCATAAAAGGTGTTTCCAAACTATCAATCAATCAATAAAACTACTAACTAATCTTGTTCTGTGTTACCCTTCCCCTTCTGTTCTTCACCCTTGCTCTCCCCAGTCCTTTTGTTCCTTTTTTGCCTGTGGTTTTGGTTCCTGATCTCATTTTGCATGCATTTATTCTTCCTTTGGCTAGTATTTTCTAGCCTTCCCTGGATTTCTAGGGATGAGTTTTTTCAATATTGTTCTCAGAATTTATATGCAATGTATAAGATTTGAGTGTTCCAATATTAAGTATAAGATGAAGTGTCAGGATATTCATATTTAGAATGTTTTTAAATATATTAATAAGTTGGCTACTTATTCCATACCTTTTCTTTTCCTCCCTCCCACAACCCACGTTCCCATGCCCCCTTTCTCCTATTCTGTTCCCATTTTCTGCGTTTCCCGTGTTATGTGGCGCAATTTTCAATCATTATCTCTTTTGACATGTTTAAGGATAGAAGGGTTGGGCTTTTTTTTTTTTTTTAATATATAAATTGCTTACACACTAGCTGCACTAGTTGCAATGTACTTGATTGGGTACAATACTGCACTGTCAAAGGAGCACAATATCACTTTAATTGGTTAGAGGATTTAAGGAAATTATGCAACCTGTGATGTAATAGCCTTGAAAAAGCACGTGTGTGCGCAAAAAACGTTCAGCAGACTGGTGGTGAGAGCTACCTTTTAACATGAAAAAACATATAGAATGATGATGGGGACGTAAGTGTGTGTTACAAGAATTTAATGGTCGCCCGAGGTATGACATGCTACATAAACCCTGAAGGTGTAAAGCATCCCACCCTAAGGATGACCATTAAAATTAGACTATGCCACACTTCCCCATCTCCTCCTCCATCTCCTCCCCCTCCTCCTCCTCCTCCTTCAGGCGAACATCATTGAGCAAGGCTTATTTACAAGATGGACCCGATAAGGTCAAGGTTCAATAGTTGATACACAACAGATACATCATACACTTATATAAGACAGTTATACGTACAGGGGAAAATAACGTTTATAAACACGGTGATGTAGAGTAAATTCACATGATAAAAAATGGTTACAGGAAAGTTAAGCTAATATTTACAGTATGTACAGTATATACATATCCCAGTGGGGGGGCATGGCAGACACTCAACATAATGCAATACTAGGATGGTGAAGGTATTACTAGGTGCCATAAGATGGGGTGTCTGTCTGGAAGGGATATGCCATATATGGCTTGGAAGGGAGATTTGTGAGATGACAATGCTAGCTCTAGTGGTAGCAATTGCATTTCTCTTTGAAGAAGACTGTACAGTGCTGTTTAAAGGATGCAAATGGAATGATATTGGACAATTTTAGGGATTTTTGTAGGGTGTTCCATGCTATAGCTAGAGAATAGCCGATTGCTGCCCTCCCTAGCCTGGTGCTGAATTTGGGCAATTTGAGCAGGATGATGATGTTGCTTCTTAGGGCATAGGAGCTAGGAGAGGTCTGGGTGAAGCAGTTCAGGATATAGTTTGGAAGTTTTTTTGACAACGCTCTGTAAATCCATAGTGCTGCATTTCTGTTCCTTCTGAGGTGAAGGGAAACCCACCCAACTGCAGCATAAAGACAGCAATGATGAGTATTAGATGGCAGATCTGTGATGAACCTTATTGCTCTATGATATAAGGTATCCAACTTGTGATGGTAGGAGATGGGGCAGTGACTATAAAGGAAGTCTGAATAGTCAACAACTGATAGAAAAATGGCCTGGACTAACCTCATCTTTGAGTCTCTGTTTAGGAAGGGTTTTAATCTAATCTATAGAGAAGGCCGAGCCTTTGGCGAAGCTTTTTAACAGTTCTTCTAAATGATGAGTGAAGTCAAGTCTGTTGTCAATCCACACACCTAGGTATTTGAAGTTTTCTGCATACTCCAGATTTTCTCCGAGTATAGTGCATAGCTGGGGGAGAATGATTGGAGAGGATGTGCTGGTGGAGCTTTGATTTGTGAACATCATTGCTTTAGTTTTCTTTGCATTTAACAGAAGCTTTTTCTCGAGTAACTGATATTGTAGCAAGGAGAATTCTGTTTGTAGGATTTCACAAGCACCTGCAGGTGAAGGGTTGCTGACATGCAGAACAGTGTCATCAGCAAAGAGGTGTACAGAGGAATTGGTAAGGGTTGAATCAATGTTATTTATATAAATGGCTAAAAGGATAGGACCCAGAATAGAACCTTGGGGGACTCCTCTTGACAGTGGTTTTAATGGGGATAGGTCACCTTCAACTTTTACCTGCTGTGACCTACCGGTGAGATAGCATCTGAACCACTTAAGGGAGGATGGATCTAGGCCAATGGAGTACAGAGATGAAAGTAGTAGCTCGTGGTCCACAGTATCTAATGCTTTGCTCAGGTCCAGAAATACTGCACAGACATTATTCTTTTTTATCTAATTCGGATTGCCAGTCATTTGTGACCTTGGCTAGTGCTATGCTTGGCCCTGAATCCAGATTGAGCTGGGTTTAGGAGGTTAGCATTGTCAAGATACTCCCTTAACTGATTACTCACTAAATTTCTCCAGCATCTTGGATAGCACTGGTAGAATGGAAATGGGCCTGTAATTATTAAGATCCATAGGGTCCCCTGATTTTAGAAGGGGAACCACTTGGGCTGTCTTCCACAGTGTGGGAATAGAGCCAGAGTTTAGGGATAGGTTAAAGAGGTGTGTTAGGGGGACTGCAAGTACATGGCATGCAATCTTTAGAAAGTAGGGGTCCAGAGAGTCTGCCCCTGCGCTTTTTTTGGTATCCAGTTGCCATAATAGATCCTCTACTTGTTTCAACAGTATAGATTTGAAGCTGAAGGAAGAGTCAACTCTCTGATCACCAGTGTAATGGGAGCTTAATTGTTCCCTCAGCAGGTTAGCTGGAGAGGTGTCAAAGGCAAGGCCAGCCGTTGTGAAGTGGTTATTGAAGGCGTCCAGAATTTCCATTTTGCCAGTGATAGGGCCATAACTGTTGTGTAATTGAGTTGGAAGGGGTGTTAGCATCCCCCACCATACCCTTGATGGTGCCCCAAAACCTAGCAGGATTTTGGTAGGAAGAGTCAAGTTCGGCCAAGTAGAAGGCAGCCTTTGCATCCCTAACTTTCTTGGTGCATCTATTCCTGGCTTTCCTAAAGATCATCCAGTCATTTGCATTCTTGATTTTTCTTGCCATTTTCCAGAGTTTGTCTCTCTCCAGCAGTGCAGCTTTGAGGTCAGCTGTAAACCAACGGCAGGATTTGTTTTTTATTCGGATACTAGAGATTGGGGCATGGGTGTTAAGGGCATTTATTATAATTTTATTTAGCACCTGCTGAGCTTTTTCAACAGAATGGGCAAGATAAAACTCTTGCCAGTGTGGAGAGTAAGCTAGATCATACAAATATCCTTCAATATTGATGTTTTTTTTGACCAAACTGCATTTGGTATTACTGCTACACAAACACACACAGTCTTTGTATTTAAAAAAAAAAAAAAAAAAAAGAGCTGCTCCCACCCTGTTTTTATTTGATTTGGCTTATTTTCTTACTTGTAGAGCTGGACATTTAGATCACGATCAGGCTTACCTCAGTGAAAGCCAGGTTTGAGCAGTTTCCGCTGGCAGTTTTCCCTTGCTGGCTTCTGAGCAGTAGGGATCAACGGATGGATTTTTGATTAATTTGTAAATGCTGAGCTGCATCTATGTTTTATTTTACAAAAGAAAAAAAAAAATGACAAGGACTGTCAGTCTGGTGGCTCCTCACTACGGGGATAAGGAGCCGCCATGTTTCTAAAACTGTTTAGCCGCCCAGTAGGAGATGAACTGCCAATCAGCCAGTGGCTGTGTTTTTTTTTTTTTTTGAGTGACTCAGCGCATGCTTGCTATAAATAGAACTAATATTCTTCAGGTGAAGCTACCTCTGTCTGGAAGCTGCAATACTGAACATAGCATTTAGCAAGAAAGCGAGTTGTGCTCACAACAGAGGAGTTGAACCTTACAAGTGTCTTGGTTTTGTAGCAGATATTCTGTAGGTGGAGGCTACTTCTAACTGAAAGGTGAAATAAGGAACTTAGAATTATCAGGAAAGACAGTCTTTCAAGCAACAGAGGGAGGTGGATCTAGCTTTACTTTTGTTACAATTGTTAAGATTTTCAGTGCAGGAAGAGTTTAAACCCTGAGGGACTGAATACTGTTTACTGCATCTGTCCTGGTGCACAGCTGACTTATTTTGGGGCTGACTGCTTTCAGAGCACAAATCACCAGGCTGTTTTGGGGCTGGGGAGGTTTATCTGTGTCTGACTTGGATGTCTGGATTTTTCTCTGTTTGATTAGTAGGGTATTTTCTCTGTCAAATTGTTGTGTAGGGCATCTTGCTGACAGGACGGCACTCATCGCAGCGGTGGGTTAGAGCTTTTAGCTGATTGTTTCGTGGAGGGCACAGTTTAGGCCCAACCTGCCCACCCCTCACCCCACCCACCCCTGGAAATAATTCCTTTATACCTGGGGTTCTGACATCGTTTCCTCAAGAGTGCAAGGTGCATATCACTGTAATATCCTCTCTAGCACACTGCACTGACAATACAAGCATACACATTGTATAATCTCTCTCTCTCTCACACACAAACCAATCACACACACACACACACACACACACACAAAAAAGTAGATAAACATGTGGGACGTAGTACAATGTAATGGCTGTGGGGCAGCAGTCTTCCGGGAGTCTTTCTGGAGGCTGAGATGCTGCCCTATTTGCAGACAACTCTCTGCCCTAAGGGAGGAAGTTGCCTGTCTTCAGGCCACACTGGACAGTAGGAAGGGAGCCTCCCCCATCCAGGGAGCACCACAGCCACCACCACTACCTCAGAGGTTGTGAAGAAAGCACAGCACTTGGACCACAGTGGGCTGAGGGAGGGTGATGATGGTGGAACAGAGGCACACCCAGTCAGATGTTCCACTCCACAATCCATACACCATTCTGGGGGAGCATAGTTTCCCCTATGGATGCACCTGCAGAGGAGACTAAGGAGGCTGAGAACAACTGTCACAAGGGAGGCCCACAGGAAGGAGGCAGGGGACACCACAGGGAAAGGAAGCAGCTCCTGGTGGGGACTCAATTATTAGGGGGAATAGAACTGGGGGGAGCAGGGAAAACTGAAGTAAGGTGCCTGCCTGGCGCCATGGCTTGGAGGGACAGGAAGCACATCCTCAGGATCACAGCTGCACAGGAGTCTGAGCTGGATGTCATTGTCCACCTAGGGACAAATGACTTGGCTCATCATGGGATTAGAGCAGTGCAGGAGGACTTTGTATAGTTGGGGAGGGGCCTAAGACAAGTAGCACACACATTATCCTTCTCAGAGGTGCTGCCTGTCAATGGCATGGGTGAGGTGAGGGTACTTTGCACCATGCAGTTTAATAAATGGTTGAAAAAAATCGTGTGGAGCACAAGGGTTTGGCTTCACTGGGGACTGGGGTTCCACCTGGAGGGACACCAGCCTCTACTGGCAGGATGGTCTGCATCTGTCCAGTAAGGGAACAAGTCTTTTGAGCAATCAGTTTAAATGCTTCATTGGCAAGCTTTTAAACTAGTCAAGGGGGGGAGGCACTGATAAGCAGCAGGAAAATCCCAGCCTCTCCCTACAAAACAGGGTACTAGGTGAGAAAAAGACCGAGGTAGAAAGGCCAGTGGGGGATGCTGCAACAGACGGTAAAGCCATCAAAAAATGGAGAGCAATGAGTACCAATGCCCGTAGTCTGGGTAACAAGCTTCCTGACTTAGTGGCTTTGATGGAGGAGGAACATCTGGATATCACGGCAGTCACAGAAACATGGCACACACAAAACCATGACTGGGATGTAAACATACCAGGATACACTATCTACAGGAGGGACAGGGAGGTAAAGAGGAGGAGGAGAATAGCTCTTTACATAAGGGAAGGAATCAAAGCAACAGAACAAAGTGTTAAACAGGGAGGAAGAAGCACTGTGGGTCAATTTGGAGACAGGCAATGGCACCACAATCCGCACAGGGTTCTATACAGACCCCACTCTGGGGAAGGGAATGGACAAGGAAATTATAGAAGTATACTTAGAATGGCAGAAAAGGGAGATATTGCTGATGGGTGATCCGAATATGCCAGATGTTAACTGGAGTGCAGTTGCAGCAGCCACTTCAAGAGTGGGGTTATTCTAGATGCCCTACAGGGGGCATGCCTTAGACAACTAGTATTGGAACCCACTCGAGAGGGAGCAATCTTAGACCTGGTTCTCTCAAATGGAGATGGAGAGAGGATCACAGATGTAGAAGTGGGTAGCCATCTGGGAACTAGCGACCATCGAACAGTATGATTCACAATAAACACAGCAATAGAGTCAAGCCATACAAAGGCAAAAGTACTGGACTTTAGAAGGGCTGACTTTGCTAAAATGGGTGAGTGCCTAAGGAATGCACTAGCAAATGGGCAGGAAGGAGGGGTGGAAGAACAATAGGGAATAAAAAAAAACTGCCATCACAGAGGTAACAAGCCTTTGTGTGAAACAAATAAACAAAACAAAACGATGTAAGAAACCATTATGGTTATCAAAGGAAGTGGCAGTGAAGGTTCAAGAGAAAAAGAAAGCATTCAGGAAGTACAAGGAATCACAGAAGGAGCAGGACAGAGAACTGTATCAGCTAAACCAAAAGGAAGCTGGGAAGGCAGTCAGAACAGCAAAGGCCCAAACCGAGGAAAAGATAGCCAACTCAGTTAAGAAGGGATAAAACCTTTTATAGGTACATCAGGGAGCAAGGAAGACCAAGGGAGGGATAGTGAGGCTTAATAAAGGGGAGGGGGGTAGGCAGAGGGTGACTGTGAAAAGGCAGAGATACTAAACAAATATTTTTGCTCAGTATTTACAAATGAAGAGGGGGAGGTACCTAAAACAATAGAAACACTCTGGATACAGAAGTTGATACCAGCCCATTTACAGAAGAAAGGGTTCTGAAAGAACTCTTAAAACTGAAGGTGGACAAAGCAATGGGGCCTGATGGGATTCATCCCAGAATTCTAAAAGAACTAAGGGTAGAACTAGTGACACCACTGACTACCCTGTTTAACAAATCATGGGAGGATGGGGTGGTACTCGAGGACTGGAGGAGGGCAGATCGATTCCCTTCACAAAAGTGGGAGCAAGACAGAAGCAGGAAACTACAGATCTGTTGTTTAACCTCAGTGATAGGAAAATGATGGAATCACTTCTGAAGGAAAGAACTGTCAGTATCTAGAGGCCAGAGGAGACAGGAACCAAGGCAGCATGGATTCACAGCAGGAAGGTCATGCCAGACAAATCTGATAGATTTCTTTGACTGGGTGACGAAGTACTAGATCAGAGGGGCTGTGGACATGGTCTACCTAGACTTTAGCAAGGCATTTGACATAGTCCCACACAAAGATTAATATACAAGTTAGCCAGCCTAGGAGTGGGTCCCAAGATGACAGCCTGGGTAAAGAATTGGCTGGAGAATAGGACACAGAGAGTAATAGTAAATGGAGTCCACTCTGAAGAAAGGGGGGTTACTAGTAGGGTACCGCAGGGTTCAGTATTAGGACCGGTCCTCTTCAATGTCTTTATAAGCGACATTGCAGAAGGACTGGAAGAAAAAGTATGTCTCTTTGCAGATGACACAAAGATCTGCAACAGAGTTGATGCACAAGGTGGGGTGGAAAGGATGAGAAGGGACTTTGCAAGGTTAAAGGAATGGTCAAATGTATGGCAGCTTAGATTCAATGCTAAGAAGTGCAAGGTAATGCACCTGGGAAACAAACACCCAGGGGAAGAGTACACAATGGGAGGTGAGATACTAACAACAACAAAAATGGAAAAGGACCTGGGGGTAGTCATATCAGATGACCTAAAGGTGGGCAAGCAATGCGAGAGGGCAGCAAGGAGGGCTGGGGGGATACTGGGATGCATAAGGAGAGGCATCACCAGTAGAAAACAGGAAGTTATTATCCCTCTGTACAGACAGCTGGTGAGACCCCATCTGGAGTACTGTGTGCAGTTCTGGAGACCCAATCTCCGCAAAGACAGACAGGATGGAAGCTGTCCAGAGGAGGGCAACTAAAATGGTGCAGGGTCTGCACTGGAAGACATATGAAGAGAGACTAAAGGAGCTTAATATGTATAGCCTCGAGGAAAGGAGTGAGAGGGGGACATGATAAAAACTTTCAAGTACCTCAAGGGACTTAAAGTCCAAGAGGTAGCATCTTTCAAAAAAAAAAAAAAGAAGAGGTGTGCAAGAACAAGGGGGCACAATCTGAAGATGGGGGGGGCGGCTCAGAGGTAATTTAAGGAAGTATTTTTTCCACAGAGAGGGTTGTGGATGCATGGAACGGCCTTCCGAAGGAGGTTGTGGAGTCAAAAACAGTGATGGAATTCAGTTTAGGAAACTGGGGAGGGGTCTCAAGCAAGTAGCTACTTCTGTCACTTTCTCAGAAGTACTACCTGTGAGAGGCAAGGGAGAGCATAGGAGTGCATGCACCAGGAACTTTAACTCATGGTTGAAGAACTGGTGCTGTGAGGAAGGGTTTGGATTCATTGGTGACTGGGGACCCACCTGGAGGATGGAGGTTTGTTCAAGCCTGACGCCTGCATCCATCCTGGAGGGAATCCAAGCACTCAATGATAAGTTTAAATGCTACATTGACAAGCATTTAAACTAGCAAAGGGGTAGCAGGCCAGCAAGGATGGCACCTACTTGCTCACCCCCACAGCTAGTAGTGGAACCAGTGAACCAGAGAAGTGGCTATCTCTGCAAAGCAGTGTGCAAAAGATGGAGATTAGTGTCCAAAAGGTGGATAAGCAGAAAAGGGGCAAAATTCAGCAGAAGGGCAAACAGCAAGGAGAACCAGGGATAAATGACAACCAAGGAAAGGGCTGGAGTAGAACAGTGAAGCAGTCTAGGGAGGTCAAATCATGGAAAGCCATGTGTGCAAATGCCAGGAGCCTTAGCAACAAGATGGAAGATCTGGAGGCTGTCATGGTACAGTCAGACCTGGACATTGTGGCCATCACTGAAACCTGGTGTAATGATAACCATGACTGGGAGATGGCCATACCTGGCTACAACATATTCAGAAGAGACAGAGCAGGCAGGAAGGGAGGAGGAGTGGCACTGTATGTGAAAAATTACATAAGGGCCACACAGATCCAGGAGGAACAAAATGGGGGAGAGATACTGTGGGTTAAGCTGGAAAGGAAAATGGGGCCAGCCATCCTGAGGTGTGGTCTATAGACCACCAGCCCAGGAGGAAGAAACAGATAGGGAGCCGATGCTAGCCATCCAAAGGATGGCAGACAAGGTGAGGTAGTACTGGTTGGAGACTTCAATATTCCAGGCGTGGACTGGAGCATCCAGCAGCAGCATCAACTAGGAGCAGATTTATCCTGGACTCCTTCAGGGTGCCTTCCTCAAGCAACTGGTCATGGAACCAACTCAGCAGAAGGCAATACTGGACCTTGTGCTCACAAACAGGGACAGTGTGATGGGGGTAACAGTGGGGAGCACCTGGGTAACAGTGACCACCAGTCATTGTGGTTTGAAATCACAGAAAGAGCAGAACCAAACCACAAAAAACACGTATCCTGGATTTTAGGGGCAGACTTTGAGAAAATGGGGAGATACTTGAAAGAGGCATTAAGGCAAATGGGACAGGAATCAGGGGTTGAGGAACAGTGGGCAGTATTTAAAATGGGGATTATAAGAACAACAGAATTATGCATTAAGCAGGTTAGCAAGAGAAAAGGAAGAGAGACCATTATGGTTTTCCAAAGAGGTAGCAAAAGTGAAAGCCAAAGAGATTGCATTCAGGCAATACAAAAAGACACAGGCAAAAGGGGATAGGGAGAAGTACCAGGAGAAACAAAGGGAGGCAGGGAAGTCAGTAAGGGAAGCCAAAGCTCAGACAGAAGAACACATTGCAAAATCAGTGGGTAAAGGGGACAAAACCGAAAAAAGAAAGACAAAGGGAGGGATAGTGAGACTGAAGGGGGAGGATGGGAGCCGCGTGGAGGATGACAACAATAAAGCTGACATATTGAACAGGTATTTCTGATCAGTCTTTACTAAGGAAGAGGGGGGTAATGGGTCTGAAGGGAGTATAAGGGGTGAGAATGGTGCAGAAATGGACACAAGTCCCTTTACAGGAGAAAGGGTCCTGAAGGAACTGGAAGTAATAAGAGCTGATAAAGCAATGGGGCCAGATGGGGTGCACCCAGGGTCCTTAAAGAACTAAGAGAGGTGGTGGCTGAACCTCTGGCTATCCTGTTCAGCCAATCACTGGAAACAGGAGGTACCCAAAGACTGGAGGACAGCAGATGTAGTCCCTTATACAAAAGTGGGAACAAAGAGGAAGCAGGGAACTACAGACCAGTCAGCCTCACCTCGGTAGTGGGAAAGATCATGGAAGCACTACTGAAGGAGAGATGGTGGAACATCTGGTTGTCAATGGACTACAGGACCCAAGGCAGCATGGTTTCACCAGGGGAGGTCATGTCAGACCAACCTCATTGAATTTTTTGACTGGGTGACTAGGAGGTGGATCAGGGAGGGCAGTGGACATGGCCTATCTGTACTTCAACAAGGCCTTTGACACTGTGCCACATAGAAGACTATTACACAAACTGGGGAATATGGGTGGGCAGGACAGTAGTGTGGTGGGTAGGTAACTGGCTGGGTGGCAGGACACAGAGGTGGTGGTAAATGGCTGTCACTCAACAGAGGAAGAGTAACCAGTGGGTACCACAGGGATCAGTGCTGGGACCGGTCCTATTCAACATCTTCATCAGTGACATTGCACAGGATCTAGAAGGCAGAATTTCACTGTTCGCTGATGACACAAAGCTCTGTAACAGAGTAGACACACCAGAGGTGTAGACAGAATGAGAAGGACCTGCAGAAACTTGAAGAATGGTCAAGGGTTTGGCAGTTGAAATTCAATGCAAAGAAGTGCAAGATAATGCATATGGGGCACAAAACCCTGGCACAATATATCAGTTGGGGGTGAGGATATAGCATGCACCAAGCAGGAAAGGGATCTTGGGGTTGTCATCTCTGATGACCTCAAGGTAGGAAACAGTGTGACAAGGCATCAGGTAAAGCAAATAGGATGCTGGGATGTATAGGCAGGGCATCACCAGCAGGAAAAGGAGGTCATAATTCCGCTATACAAGACACTAGTGAGGCCCCACCTGGAGTACAGTGTACAGTTCTGGAGACCATACCTACGTGAGGACATAGACAGGGTAGAGAAGGTTCAGAGGAGGCAACAAAGATGGTGCATGGGTTGCATCACAAGTCCTATGAAGACAGGTTGAAGGAACTGAACATGTACTCCTGGAGGAAGAAGGGAGGGAGAGGGATATGATAGAGACATACAAGTTTCTTACAGGGAGGAACAGGGTGCAGGAAAACACTATTTTAAGCGAAAAAAGATGTTTCAGGACTAGGGGCATGGGATGAAGTTGGAGGAGGACGATTCAGAGGAAACATGAGAAAGAATTTCTTCACAGAGCGGGTGGTGGACAAGTGGAACACCCTGCCAGAGGAAGTGGTGGGGCTGAAACAATCATAGGATTTAAGAATGCATGGGATAGACATAAAGAATTCTAGAGGGCAGGGGTAAGGGGAAACAGACTTCTAGGAAAACAAACTGAACTTACAAGCTCAAATGGGCAGACTAGGTGGGCCATAGGCCCTTATCTGCCGACACTGTCTATGTATCTATGCAAGCATGCATGGGACAGTCATAAGGCAATTCTAGGGGGTGGGGGTATGAAAAAGTAGGCTGCTGGTTAACTAGGATCTGCAGCTTATCCATTAGGTAGGGAAATGGGCAGACTGGGTGGGCCAAGTGGTCCTTATCTGCCGTCAAATTCTATGTTTCTATATGTAATGGCAAATTATAACTGTCAGCCTATGGAAAAAAATTTGCTGACCAGTTATTATAAACATACACACACACACACACACACACACACACACACACACACACACACACACGCAGCCCTACCGACAGTCAGTCGGCGGGCGGCGGGCGGCAGGCGGGTGGATGCTGTCCCGCCGCCGCGGGGAGCGGGTGAGGCTTCGTGGGTGGGTGGGGGGACACTAGACACCAGGAAGATGTTTGGGGGTTGTGTTGTGACATTCGCCCGCGATCGGGCTTTACGGTCCACTGGACCACCAGGGAGTTATTCGGTTGGGGAGGGTTACATCTCGCCCGCGATCGGGCACTGGGGTTGAGACAGCTTCGCCCGCGATCGGGCTGTGGGTGATGTTGGGGGGCGACATGTATGTGTTCTGCCCGCGATCGGGCTGTGGGAGGTGGGGGCATGTAACTGTGATGCCCGCGATCGGACAGCAGTGTGCGTCGGTCCCCGACGGCTGCTGCCTGGCAGGGTGGCCAGGAGCAAGTCCTCGGGGATCGGCGCACCTACATGCAAATGGCATGCAAATGGGACCATAAAGAGATGCAAATGGCCCCCCCTGCGCCTTGCATAAATTATGGCCCCATTTGCATGTCACCTTTTGAATATTGGAAATTTGCGCATGGCGCAATGGTACTTGCCCCACCGCAAGTTGAATGCTCAACTCTTGCAACTTGCGGTAGCGCAAGTTCCACTGCGCCATGCGCAAGTGCTGTGGCTCGGGGGCGATATTCAAAGGAGTTGCTCAACAGCGCAACTCCTTTGAATATCACCCCGGCCACACCCCTGCGCAACTATTTTGAGCAGCGCAGGGGCTTGCGCCTCAGACTGGCGCAGTTTGAATATCTGGGCCATACAGTATATGCATATATATATATATATATATATTCCAGTACAACATAACAGTGCACTGTCTGCACACATTTTTACAGTTTAAAAAAAAGACATTGAGGGACCAGTTTGTTCTTTTCAGGCTCTGAAGCACATTGGAGGCTGAAGGGTTGTCACTAGACACCTCATTTAAATCAGCAATGACATGAATAAGGCTGAAACTGATCTAAATAGTGGGGGAATACAGACCAGCAATTTTTGTACTAACCACTGAGCCACCTAACTGAACATTCTAATTATTGTGATACATACTGACTCATGCATACACACATAGTGTATATGCATATATATTCCAGTATTACATACAGTACAAGGCACATTAAAGTGTCCCTCCAACTCATTGGTTTAGCATTTTTCAGTGAGTTGCTTAATGTGTGCACTGCTCACTGCAATGAATTAATAAGTTTACTTATGGTATGTTTCTAGCTGCTATTCGGTTTCAGCTTACTGTACTTAGAAGCTCTCTAGAAACCTATCAATGCAGTACATGAGCAGTGCACACTTTAAAGGGACACTGTCAGCTTTCAGCAGCTATACTGAACTTGTATGACCAGAGTGCCTGTAATAACATCTATAGCAAAATAAACTATTCATGTGCCCCAGTATGAGTAACAGTAAGATCTTTTACCTACTGTACATTTAAAAAAATATATGCTTTAGCTCAAAACAAGCACGTTACCTTAGTGCTTGGCCGATCTTCCAACACCAAATGCCTCTTCTCAATATGAACACGCAGGACGTGTGCGAATTTCCTGAACAAGTGTAAGTGATAGTTGGGGTTAAAAGCACGTGCTCTCCTGAGCATGGAGATCTTTGTTAGAATAATGAATGGCATTGCAAGTCTTGCATCTACCACTTTGAAAAACAGGACCGTGATCCACAGCCTGCATGTCACGTCCATGACAATGTCAAGTGCATGCTCAGGACTGGTGTCTTGTTTTTCAAAGTGGTAAAAGTATGTCTTGCAATGTTCTTCATTATTCTTAAAAATATCCCCATGCTCGAAAGAGCATGTACTTTTAGCCCCAACTATCACTTACACTTGTTCAGGAAATTGAGAAGAGGCATCCAGCAGTGGACAACCGGCCGAGCACTGAGGTGATGTGCTTCATCTGAGCTAAGGTATATATTTTTTTTTTATTTAGGTAACACATCCTACTGTTGCTTATACTGGGGCACATAAATAGTTTATTTTGCCATAAATGTTATTAAAGGCACACTGATCATACAACTTTAGTATAGCTGCTGAAGGCTCCCTTTAATCAACCCATAAAACCAGGTAAAAAAAATATATTACATCTGCCTCAAAAGTACTCCATCTGTGTTATACAGGAATACTGCTCTTCAGTGCTGGCCTGCCCATGCAGTTGTTGGATTTATGCTTGCAACCCTGACTACCCAGGTTTGGGAATGGACTCAGGAGTTGGAGGGCTGGCCAAGGGGGG
The DNA here is from genome assembly GCA_016271365.2 of Neoceratodus forsteri. Classification (NCBI taxonomy): domain Eukaryota; kingdom Metazoa; phylum Chordata; order Ceratodontiformes; family Ceratodontidae; genus Neoceratodus; species Neoceratodus forsteri. Next base: position 85,035,225 of record CM028138.1, read on the forward strand.
AGAAGGATTAAGCATTCCAGGGACAGCTGTCCTTCTTTGGGGGGTGGGGATTGTGTAACCAGCATCTGACTGACCTCTGGCAGAGGCCAGGTAGTTAGCAGTGACTGGTGCCTGAGATACTGTGGGGGCATGCCAGATGTCGGCGCAGATGTGCATCCTCACATCATTGCACAACATGCTCCCCAGGGTCTAAGCTAAACAAAATAGCGGCCACCATTTATGGAATCCCACTTTCCCTGGCCCTGATCACCTGCTGTGACTCTCCCAAAGCTGCCCTATCCTGTCTTCCACTATATCTGTCTTGATCACATGCCCTGCCCTGGGGCCAAGTCTGCGAGGCAATGCAGGTGGCTGCCCCTGCCAGCATCCTTCTCTCATTGTCGTGCGGGTTTGTGCTGGTGAGGTGGCCCCACCCTGGGGGGCAAACCAGAGGGTACTGCCAGGAGAAGCTAAGTCCTGGGGGATGAGGAGAGGGTCTGGGGGTGAGTGGGGGCTAAGCTATCACAATAGGCGGCACACAGAAAAAAACATATTAAATGAAAAAAAAGGAATAATGCTTTTCATCAAATTCGGCCAATACAGGATTTACCTTATGGCACCATAAACATTCTAGTGCTGTGTCCATGATAGCACAGTGATTACTGGAGCCCCACTAAAAACAACAAAGAGATAATGGAAAAGAAGTTAACATGTTGTTAAAGTACACACAGAAGCAAAACCAACAACACAAAGAGTATGTATAACAATATGTGAAGCAACAAAAGTGACGTCCATCTGTCACGTCCTTATGAAATTGCTTTTCACATAATGTTTTTTTAACTACAGTCTCACCCTAATTCCATAAGCTTCTGTGTAGTCATACCCGATGGAGTTGGGGAAACATTATTACCCCGATGGTGGTGGGGAACCTTGGAGAAGACTAGCAGGCAGATAAGTACCATTGTATGTCATGGTGTCAGGACTGTGGCATTCGGCAGATGGGGGGTCATCTGGTAAGGAAGAATAAAAAAAAAATTAACAGGAACAAAAACCAACATGCACACAACATCACTGCACATACCTGATGCACCCAGCCTACAACAGGTAATGATAAAACATTATCATTTGTCATGTTGATCCCAATACCATCGTACGTGGTCACCAAGGTGATGGTACAGACATGAACAGCCCAGCCTGCACAGAAGGGAGTTGGAGTACATAGTACTCTGCATACATATGTATGTTGTCTGTACAAGCTGTCATGATCCCCGGGGGGGGGGAGGTCCACTGTATGGTTATGGCTGTCTCCCATCAAGTGGTGGTGGGGGTCAATGTGCTTGGGGATCATGGGGCAAAGAACTGCCGGCTACAGGAGAATAAAGAGAACAAAAAAAGAAAAATCCCATCTCAGGCTGATCCATGCAATGGTCAAATCAGGTTTTGCAGTCACCAGCCAGCAGGGTAGTGACTTGGAAAATTTACTAGCCCCACATACTTTTCTCCTGGTCTAGGTGATGTACTTATGGAAATATTACCTTTTCCAGTACAAGCCCTTGGGGCTACTTAAAAGATTTTTGACTCTCCCAAAACAATATCTAACAGAATTTGGCTAGTGCGGTTAGTGCCATTTGCGACCCTCGATCCATGAACATCCACATATGGTCGCACAGGTGACAATACAGGAACAAACAGACAGGACCACCCTCACAGCACACACACACACACACACACACACACACACAAACACACATACATGTGCACACACGCATGCATGCATGCACACACACACACACACACACACACACACACCCCAGAATAGGTAACATATACAATGAGAACAAATGCACAAATGTACTTGTACTGCAACACAAGATAATACCATATCCAAACACAGCCCCTAATAAACTAATATGAAGCTCCATCAAATTATAGCAATGGGTGCACATTTATTTATTTTATTTTATTTATTTATTGAGATCTCGGATAACACCTGTCAGTGGATTCTCACTTATAGGTTCCAAGTCAGATACATTAGACATCAAGGTACAATATTGTGGACAAATATACAAATACTGAGAAAAATATACATTATACATGACAGTTACAGAATTCAAACATAAAGCACAAGGTATGCTGAGGCATTGTACAGTGTATGCCTGCATCAAGAAGATAAGCAGACAGGTTAGGGAAGGATACATTGGAAGTGGGAGGGCTAGATGAGTAGAGCATAGAGGGCAGGGAGGGAGGAGGATAGGGATAGGTCAAGGGGCAGAGCCAGGGAAGGGTAGGGAGGTGGGCAAAGTGCTGTGGTTTGACTATCCTGTCATGACAGAGGCAAAGATAAGTGCTAGAGGCAGATTGCCTCAGGATGCTGTGAGCTGAACCCAAAGCCATTCTGTTTTCCCATTACCTCTCCTGATGTTTTATTCTGCCTCTATGTCCTTTCTGACATATAAGGATATGCCTCCTTTTTTACATGTTCCTCTATCACATCTAAACATGGTGTAGCCTGGGACTGTCATGTCCTCCCAATCAGTGTCAGTGGCTCAGTAGGTAGCACACTCACCTCTGAGGCCGGGAGATCAGAGGGCTGTGGGTTCAGTTCCCACATCTGGAACTTTGGTTAATATGCCACTACTGACACTGTAGTGCAGCATGAGAGGGGTGCTGCACTTCTGAGGTGCCGTCTTTCAGATGAGATGTTAAACTGAGGTCCCATCTGCCTGGATTGGTGGTAGTTCAGGTGGATGTTAAAGATCCCATGGCACTTATTGAAAAAGAGTAAGGGAATTTCCCCAGTGTCCTGGCCAAATTTCCCTCATTCACTAAAAATACCACCAACAGCTTAATCTGGTTCAAGGTCAGTTGGCATTCATCTGTATCCCCCTCCCCTGGGTCGTGCCTGAAAATAGGCAGGATTTGTCTAGTGCACTTACCCGGTCAACAAAAAATAAATAAATAAATGATTCTCTGTGGCCCAAGTTTCTGTTATGGCTACTAGATCCATCTCGGTGTCTGCCATCATTGCCTGGAGCGCTCTATGCTTATTTCCCAAGCTCCTTGCATTAAGGCAGACCCATTTCCATCTTTCTGCTGATCCTCTCTTGCTTCTTCCTATTCTTTCTCCCTTATTCTTACCTTGCCTCCTTAAATTTTTATTTTTCATGCTGAATTTAGTCTTTGTCAGCCCTCTCCCATTGGCCTTTTCCCCAATTTATTCTGAAATTCAACATTACTGTTACCCACCTTGCTGCTACTAATCCCCTGTTCAGGAGGAGCCTTAGTTAGGTTTCTCACCTGCTCTTCCTTCTCTGTGGTTCCCTTAGCCTCCATCTCCCTTCACGGTCAGTGTAACTGTCCAGTGTAAATGTCAAACTTCTTACCCAGAGCACTTGTCCCCTTTCTTGTCAGGTGAAGGCCATTTCCTTGAAAAGCCTTCTGTCCCAGAAATCCCCTCAGTCCCACATAAAGTGATATTCCTCCTCCACCTCACACCATCCCTTCAACCACCCATTAAACTCCTCAGTCTCTTCCTTCCTAAATCTATTGTACCCATTCCCCCTTATTCCACACAAGGTGGACCACAGAAAAGGCCAGGGAAGCCGAGTGCACCATTAATCTGTCCCCCAGCCTCATAAAGTTCCACTTCACATTCCCCATAGGCGGGTTCTCCAGATCGTTGGTATCCAAGTGCACCAGCACCCCCAGATCCCCCTTCCATTTCCCTACCATCCTCCTTATCCCATCTATATCAATGATGGCTGATGCATCAGGAAAGTATCTGACTATTTCACTCCCCTTCCCTCCCCCTCCACCATCCTCTCTACTACCCTAATCACTGAGTCACCAATCACTAAGACTGTCCTTGCTGACTTACTCCTGCTCGCCCCCTCAGATGTCACCAAGTTGCTCAGCCAATTTCCACCAACAGACTTAGAATGCCCCCCAAGGAGTCTGGTACCTGGTCCTCCTCCAGGGGTGCAAAGCAATTTGCTGCCTGAATGGTATGAGATTGGTTGAAGCCCTTGTGGCTGCCTCTGTCATAGTTCCCTCTGCCTTCCCTACCACCATCCAGCTCCCTGGGTAAGTGGGCGTCTGGGGGAGTGTGGTGCTGGGAGTGGATGTCAGCTGAGGTGCTGCCACAGTTGAGATCTCATCTCTTGCTGCTATCCACTGACTATGGAGTTCTCCAAATGTCCACTAGATGGGGCACTGCCCCTTCCTCCAGATCATAACCCTGCAAAAGAATGCCCCACAGTCCCCACAGCTGACTACCTTTCCGCTGTTCACCTCCATACTGATCCTATGATACAAAAAGCCTCCCTTATATATGGAGTTCTATTGTATGTGGAGCATTTTTATACTTCTCTTACCTAATCCATTAACCCTTCGTTAATTACAATTGTATATTTGTGTAGTATAAATATACATAAATATAAAAATTCTGAAATGTATAAATATCTATTTTACTTTTATTCTTCAAATGTAACAGCAAATCCTAATATTCTAGAACTCAGTGGGCTGCTATTTTAGATGTTCTATTAGAATGAGAACACTATGCCAGTAAAGGTGTTGTTAGCAACAGCCTGATTCTGGCTAAAAAAATGTTTTAAAACATAGAAACATAGAAGCTGTTGGCAGAAAAGAACCTCCTGGCTCTCCTAGTCTGTCCTAAGGTCCCTATCTACTGTGCTATGGTAGACCCTATTTGATCTCCGGCCTTACCCACCCCCCCAAGCCATGTTACTAAGGTTCCCCTGTGTCTATTCCATGACTTTTTGAATCCTGTTACCATTTCAGCACCCACCACCTCTGCTGGGAAGCTGTTCCAGGTGTCTGTGATCCTTTCCGTAAAGAAGTATTTCCTCACATCCTCACAAAAATGTTTTTTTAAACAAGAAATCAGCACCCCAGAAAGCCCACCAAACAGTGAGAAATAAAATCACAGTAACACATAATTAACAGGCCACCACACAGAAATGAGCAAGCAAATCTTGGTGACAAGGACAACCCCACAAAAAGGCAAAAACAAACTGCTAAACTACTGTAGGTGACAGCATGTCTCAGTTGGTAACACATCCGCCTATGGGCCAGAGGCTTGTGGTTTCTAATCCCACACTGGTATAACCCCCAGGCCACTTTTTAACAAGTTAACACACACCCCTTTAAAATCTGGACACTGGTACCCACATACTGGCATACCATTTACTTTTCAAAGGTTGGTACCACCCTTGGCGTTAGGATGTGTACCAGGCTCATTTTCTAGAGGAAGAGAGGGGTGGGGGGTAGAAGTACGAAACACATGAACCTTGTGTAAAAATTACAATCCATGTCCAGGGTGAAGGATGCTAGGCATATGCTAGATCTAAACTGCTGAGGAGGCTCCAGGAAGTCCAACAACCAGAAGCAACAGTCAGAATGTCCAGAGCAACAACTTGGATTGTGTGGTGTGACTTTATTTAACAGATACAAATCTAAAGAAGAAATGGACCCCCAAGGGTCGGTAAAGGCAGGACAGGTACATTTCACAAACTCTCCTTACATGCAGTACAGTTCAAGAACACACAACAGAACATCTTACCATTTCCCAATGGTGCATATGGTGGAGACCTGTCCACGCACCCAAACAGTTTTCTCCCATGAGTGCACATTTTGAGAAACTAAGCCACATGCTCAGAACTCTTCTTTGAACATAGGTGCATATATGTGAGACTCAGCCATACACCTAAACCTGCAGCACTGGCCATTGCACAGGTAAAACCGGTGCCCTTTACAAACCAGTAAACCCTGCCTTGTAAACTTTCAGATGGTGTTCCTCCCACCCTTCACCCCAACTGACAGCCTCTGCCATTCTTCAGGGTTATGCCATTGAAACCCCCATTCCCCACTGAAATGCTAGAGGTCCCATACTTTCCATTTCCATCACTCACTGGGGTAACCACAAAACAAACTACACTCTCCTGGGTGAACAGTTAACAAAAATTCACTCTCCTTGGTGAACTAGGGGCACTGGCAGGTGCGTTCTAGCCTTATCTATGGGCACACACACCCCAGAATATGATTCCCCTAAATATGTGGAGAACTTGTCTTCTTAAAACAGTACTCACAAACTAGTTGTCCCATCCACTGGGCTTAGAACAACAAAAGGCATTACTCCTGGGTAGCAGACCAGAACCGTCTCTCAAAAGATACTTTCCAAGGCAGCTGAAAACACACAAAGGATCTTCTGGGTATTTCCCCTTGAACCCACTGAGTACAAACAGTTCCTTCCACTTCACTGGGAGTAGAAATCAGAAAATCCTGTTGTAGAATGGTCACCACAACTTCACTGGAAGCTGGAAATTGTAGTCCACTCTAGGGTGAGAAGTGCTGTGCCCTCAACTCAGAGCCCAACTGGCAGTCCTTCTGCCACTCTCACCTCCACACTGAACACTCCAACACTAACTGCAACTAACTGAACATTCTAAGCTCCCCAGAGCAGCTGTACATACAAAGGGGTTTTGCTGCTGTGAGAGTTCTGAATGACCTAATCATTCTTCACTCAGGCTAGCTGAGTAAACAATGATGTTATTCTGTAAGAAGCCTATAATGAACTCCCTACCAGCTGCCTGTTACCTTCCTGGCACTAATACTGATAGGATTATAGTAACCCATGGAGACTGGGTGGTTGCACTGGGATTGGGCTCATATCTTAAACACTGGCACCCAAGTGCATACTAGGGGGCTGCTGTACTATTGGGATGTGCCATCCATTGGAAGGTCCATTCTACCCATAACTAATGTTGTCATGGTGGGTGTCCAGGTGGAAGTAAAAGAGCCCAAGGCACTTTCTGCAAGAGTTGGGGATTTTCCTTGCTGTCCTGGCCAATATTCTACTTCTCATAAAACTGGTTTATGCAATTGTCCAAGGTTGTGTATGGGTGCTGATGTGTGAACTGGCTGCCTCTACACCTCTACTTACTTCACTACCAGTCTAACACTGCGTGTAAAGCACTTTGGGATACAATGTGCATGGAAAGCATTATATTAATGCTGATTCTTCTTCTTGACATCTTCCTCTACTGTATATAAATAAAATAAAATTTACACTAGATGTGATTCACCACACAACAAATGTGGTGATTATCCTGCTCCAACCAACACCAAACTCATAAATTTCACACCTTCGTGTAGGCAACAATACCTTCCTCCTCAGTCTGCAAACTGTACCCCAAAAAAAAAAACAACTGAAAATTTGAAAAATATGGAAAATGTTTGCTTAGCTATGGGAGCTCCACACAAACACAGCCAATCTGCTGCTGCCAGCATTTGAAAATGGTGCTTGGGAGGAGGCCACTAGATGCCAAGGAATAGGACAGTATGGAGCGATTGGGGGTCGGGGCTTATTAGACACCAGGAAATCTGTCTGTTTCTAACATTATAGGCATACAGGGGTGGGGATGCAGTCATTGTGCCGTAGTAATGGCAGGGTTTTGACAGCTTTGCAATGGTGGCTATTTAGAGCTGTTCATGCCTTTGAATATTCCACTGTGCTGATTATGCATGTGGGATCCCTCATTTGCATAGGCACAGCAGTATATTCTGGATGTTCATGCTGTTGGGTTAGTATGAGGTACAGGGAGCTTCTATATATGGCCCTCCCCACAATCACTGGTGCTAGTCACATTTAGCATTGTGCAAACCTGGTTGGTGCTGCTAAAACTGTTTGAATATGGGGTCCATAGTAACATAGCAACGTAGTTATTTAAGGTGAAAAGGGGTTCCAGGTCCATTATGTCTGCTCCGCAGCTTGACAAGCAGGTAAGCATTAAATCAAGGTGGAACATGAACTCATTTAAAGAGATGGTGCAGAGACTCCAGAGATCTTATAAAACAACTGCAGAAGAGGACAAGATCTCCTCTTGTATTTCAAAAAAGATTTTCCTTACTATGTTCCCCACTTTGTCTCTCAACCTTTCGCAGTGGTACTGCTTAATCATGAGCAGTGGTCCTAATTATGCAGAAAATGTCATATTACTTTTCAAATAATACATTTGTATAATTACAGAGGGCACTATATATAGAATAATACATGGGGTGGTGTGTTTAACGAGATTTTACACCCCCCCCCCCGAGGTGTTGGATGCTACATAAACCCGGAGCAAAGCTCAAGGGGTGTATTTCAGCATCCAACACGGGGTGTAAAATCTCAATTTAAACATATCACTGCATGTTTTATTTTATGTAATTGCTGGGATCTTTATCCCCAGCAATCATATAAAATAAAACATGTCTCTCTGCTGCTGCAGTCTGTTACAGTTTCAGAGCTGTCTGAGGTTGCAAGTGGCAGCTGGAGAAAGGAAAATTTTCCTTTGTTTTTTAGCACAGCCATTTAAGTTTGTTCCCTTTGGCCAGTTATTTATTTATTGTAGTAAGCTTACCGCTGACTCTGAGTGGCGATGTGATGAGTGTCAGGGAATGCCAGCTGGCAGGAAAACAAGACTGGGCAGCAGCTAGCACATGTTCACAGAGGAAACTGGGCACGTGTTCGCCATTATAACCCATGAGTTATAATGGTGAATTATAACTCAATCACCAGTTATTATACATCTATTATCTGTTATTCAGTTAGATATGTCCATTTTCTGCTGTTTACTATCCTATGCCTACTTGTGATTTAAAGTGTAATCCACTGACACTGACTGTGATGGGAGTGGATGAGGAACAAGACAGTGACAGGGTGCAATATTTTGGTGATCTGCATGTAAAGTCAAGGAGAAAATTAACTTTTCAGCAAACATTATAGGTTGGATTAGGATATGGCACACCAGTTCTGAAGCAATTGAAAGAGTTAATGGAGTAAGCCTCTCAGGGATATGTTAGGAAAGAAGTTCGCCACAGTGATTTAAGTCCCTTCTAATTGTTAATCTGTTAATTCAGCCATCTGTTCATGGAGTGAGACAAAATAAATAAACTAACGAACATTGCAAACTGAACAAAATATTACCTATTCAATGTTTTATGCATAATAGACTAAGAAATATATTTGGATCATTTTTAATATGGAAATAATGAATATGTACAAATAACTAAGGTAATTTGGATGTGCAAAGTGGTTAGAATGCACCATAGTTCACATTTGCACATGTTTGTGTGGAACAGAAAGGGAACACAAGGCTTTCCCTGCACCACTGCAAAGAGAATTGTGGCAACACTGGAAAAGGGGCAGGGCATCCATGGTAATGAAGGTGCCAGCATGCAAAGAAATGTAGAATTTGTCAACAGACGAGGACTGCTTGGAACACTCAGTCTGCCCATTTTTCCCTGCTTGTACTGTAACCACAGAACCTACCTGATCTCCAGCTACCCCCTACCACCGCTTCCCAACTATGATCCCCTTGTCTAATATTCCCTTCTGCCTATCTCATGCATGCTTGAAGCCCACCACTGTTTTCATCCTCTGCTGGAAGATTGTTACAGGCATTCACCACTCTGTCCATGAAAAATGTTTCCTCACATCCCTCCTTAATTCTCCCCCTTCCAGCTTCATTGCATGTCCCCTTGTTCTTGTGCACCTTCTCCTAAAAAAAAAAAAAATCTCTTCTACCTTGTTCAACTCCATGAGGTATTTAGATCTCTATCATGCCCCCCACCTTCTTTCTCTTTTAGGGTGTACATATTGAGATCCCTTAATCTCTCTACATGGGAATGATGTAGTCCCTGCACCATATTAGTTTCCCTCCTTTAGTCAGCCTCCACCCTGTCTATGTCCTTTAGAAGTGGTCTCTGGAACTAGACACAGTACTGCAGATGGGGTCTCACCAATGATCTGTACAGTGGCAACACCACCTTTCTCCTTCTGCTGCAGATACCCCTCCCTCTGTATTGCAGCATCCAACTAGCCTTACCTACTACCTTGATATGCTGCCTACCCACCTTGAGGTCATCAGATATGATCACTCCCAGGTCCCTTTCCTGCTCTGTGACTGTCAACACCTCTTCTCACTCATTGTACTCTTCCTTCGGGTTTCTGTGCCCTAGAAGCATGATTTTGCACTCTTTCACACTTAAACCTAGTTGCAACACCCTTGACCACTCCTAGTGTTTTCTCGGGTGTCTACACATTATTTTCACCCCCCCCCAAGGATGTCCACCATATTGCAGAATTTGGTGTCATTTGAAAAGAGGGATGCCTTCCCTTCCAACTCTTCTGCAATGTCACTTATTAAAGACATTAATGCAGACCCGACCCAGTACTGAGCCCTGGGGTACCCTGCTGGTCACTCTGAGCCACTGACCATACACAGTCATTCCCTAGTACCCTCACTCCCAGTCACAAGGCACAATGACCCCTGACCAAGGTAGAACTGTTGGAAGGAGTTCTAAAGGAGTTTGCAGACTTATGAAATAGGACAAAACATCCTTGGTGGAAATGCACAAGTGGTGCGGTGCATTACTAAACAGTAAAAAAACAGACATGGCTAGGCAGGGGTATTGTTTGGACACCAGTGAAGTCAAATAAATGTAAAAGATTCCAATGCAGGGCAACTGAAGCACTAGAAAAGATCACGGAGGCACCAAAACATACTTCCAGATATGGTCCCCAAGCTAACAATGAGATAGGGGGTGAGAAATGATTGTGATGATAGTGCCAGTGGGCTAGAATCTCTGTGTGTGGCATTTCGACATGCCACTAGCAATATGCCATGAATGGAGCCCAGTGCCTGCCTTGTTTAACCATGTTAGGTAACAAAAACCAAATTTGCTCACCTAACATTTGAAACAATCATTTGACAAATGTAGCCAGGTGACACTGACACAGGGAAACTTCACCTCTGCCCATAGCTCTCTGACTTTGTACATGGTCAAACAGTGTAGTGGCATGATTGGGAAGCTTTGTGCTCACCAATAGAGCACAACCATATTCTGCAACAGAGTTCAGGCTCCAGGTTTTAAGAAACAGAGGTTGCAATTTTTACATTCAAAATGTTTGAAATGCTCCATTTTTAACCAATTTGTGCCTTTTTTGAAAACCAGATTTTATTTTTTACATTTGCAAAGCTTGAACAGCAATTGCTACACACTATGCAGAACTTGCAAACGGTATTTTTTTTATTTTCAAAAGTACTCAGTGCAAGTTTAACACACATAGAAACAGGGGGTTAGATTTTAAAAAGTATTGACGCAGAACTTGAGTCATGTTTCCTGCTGCAGCTGCATCACTAGAAATGCATCTAAATGTGTCTGATTGTCAATCAGTTTGAAGTATTGGTGACACTTTTCCCACTTCATTACAAAAACTGATGCATGCATCATTATTTTGATGCATGTATCATTTCAGGGGCATAACTTGCAATAATGACAACATCAATTTAGACCACATTTTTTGTAGCCTAACAGTCGTGTTTCAAATAGGACAACTGCATCACAATCATGATTGAGCATCCGTTTGGGTACAAAATGTTGGGTGGTTAGACCCTGATGTCCTGAGGTCTACAATAAAGGCATGTGGTCGCTTATTGTCTGTCCTATCTGCAACTCCCCTAGCACCAACACCTACCTTCCCCAGGTCGCATTCTATTACTTATCCTGGATCACTTGGTGAATGTGTGAAAGGTTTGTGAGGGTGCCAATGTCATTCTGCCTGCCAAGCCTATTTTCCATCAATGTTCCCCTGTATGCTACTCGCAAGCAGTGACACATATGTGTGGTTGCTATGTCATCTCAACCAAGTGGTTCTAGCTGCATTACTACCCAGCAGCAGAAAAGTGGCAGTTGCACAGTGGAGTGCACTGCCCCCCACACCACCATGAAGGAGGAGTGCTGTCCCTACAGTAGGGTGCTCACTACCCTTCCCCTGGCTGTCCCCCTGTCCTGACAACTTGAGCTTATTCTTGAACTTGGGTCACAAGCATAGGAAGCAGACGCACTATTGCTGTGCTACCAGACCCCCAAAAAAGCATAATAAGCCACAACAGTGTGTGCTTTATATGTTTTTAATGCATGCCCCACTGGTGTAGTAAGGCATGAGGCTAAAGGCCAAGTGTCCTTACACCCCTGGGAAATGCACTGCAATCCTGTGGTGCACAATTTGGAAGGGATCATTACACTTATAAAACAGCTCTAAGTAGGATTTTTGGTGGAGAAAAATGAGATTCAGCACCTGACTGTGCATTTATAAAGGTTTCATACATGATCAGGTGATGCCTCTCAGCCAAAGATATTTCTAGATTTTTCTTTCAGTTCTTTCATATGTATATTTGCACTTCTCATACTTGAAACATGTACTGGTCAGCCTGCTGATAGTTTACAAAAATAGAAAAATTATTTTCAAGTTTCCACTAGATGGCAGCAGTTACCAATAGAGAGGGCTTGTTTTAACATTACAACTAGAACTGTGGCAACAAAGAGCTTCAATGCACATTTATATTAATTTAGAGCTTGGATACACCTAAAGTCCTCAGTGCTGGCATAAGCCTTTGCTGCCTTGGTACAGTAACTGATATACTAAAAAACTCAATTTCACTTTTACATGTGAGCTGAACTAGCCAAACATACATTTCAAATTAGGGAATATGCTTAGTTTGCAAGTGTTTATTCATTTATTTGCTAAAATAACACTCAACAGTTGATCTATTCTTGAAAGTATAAAATGGTTCCTTCAGGTAAGGGCTCAGTTTTGTGAAGGCATACACTAGGTGCATTTATTATGCTTGCTTGCACGCATGTGCAAGAAACATAGTGCCATCATCCGAGTTTTCAGAGGTGTGGCACCCTGTCTTCCAATTCAGTCAGTGTGTTTGCAGGCACGGCCACAGTTCGCCAATGAATGCTGCAGCTGTCTGTGACAGCACTTGAAAATGCAGTGCCGTACAGATGAAAGGGAGAGCTATGCTTCAGTGAGCAGAGATAAGATAGTGCGTGTTCATGCGCTCCTTCCACACACACACATGCATATTGCATGCTCATGCATCCCCCCCCCAGGCACACACTGTATGGCCGACAGGGGTGCCCTATCCCCCATCAGTTCTGGTGCGTTCTCCCCCCCCAACAGAGTTCCAGGTGCCACTCTGGGAGCCCACCCCAGTGTGGCAACATTCTTTATGGCCGACGGGGGTGCCCAATCCTCTGTCAGCTCCACTATTTACCCTCCCCCACAAGACACTACCAGGTGCCACACTGGGAGCCCACACCAGCATGGCAACAGTCCGTATGGCCAATGGGGGTGCCCAATCCCCCGTCGGCTCCGCTGCCCCCCAAACAGTCTTCCAGCTGCCATGCTGGGAGCCCACTCCAGTGTGGCACAAGTCCCGTGTTGTCCTCCTAAAAAGAAAAGCACCTGAAAAGAAAAACCTTCCCTGGCTGACTGTCCTGACCCCCATCCCCACCGCACCCACCCTCTGTGCCCAGCCTCCCACACCCCACCTCACCCCATGCCCCACCTCCAGTCACAGGCGGTGATCTTCCAGGTGGACGGGAACTGCGATCTGCACTCTTCAAAGCCCGAACGCTAACTGAGGAAATGCTGGTAAGCTGTATAATGGAATAAATAGGGTTTTTCAACTTTGAATCATATCTCAGAGTTTGGGATGTCCACCTTTACCATGGGGTTTTTGGGACACCTCCTCATGAATTCTGTCACTGTCATTTTGTTAATCAGGCCCGAAAGGTGATTTCTAGGTCACTGCATGGAATCACCTTTCGGGACTGATTTACAAAACGACAGTGTCACAGTTCATGAGATAGGCCCCCAAAAACCCTATATTGAAAATTTGGTGAAAAAATTCCCCAAAATGACTGTTTTACGAGCATGCGTTGCGCTGTTCCTATGCATGCTCATAAATTTGCGAATTTTCAGTATTTTCACTCCAGATTTTCAACATTGTCATTTTACCACACCTCCTTATGAGCAGTGTAGCTGTCATTTTTCACATCTTGCCCAAAATGTGTTTCCGCACATATAGCACACAACGGCACAGTCGGTGTGCAAAATCAATGTTCGGGACAGATTAAGAAAATCACAGTGACACTGTTCATGAGCAGAGGTGTTAAAATGGCTATGTTAAAAATTTGGTGAAAAAAGTCCATAAAATGACTGTGTTACGAGCGACCATTGCGCAGTTTCCACGCACCCTCATAAGTTCATGGATTTCTAATATTTTCAGTAAAAATTTTCACCCTGGCATTTTTCCACACTTCCTTATGAACAGTACAGCTGTCATTTTTCACGCCATAGCCAAAATGTGTTTTCGCACTTCCAGCGCAGAAAAGTGTGGTCGCTGTGGGAAATCACTGTTCAGGACAGAATAAGAAAATCACAGTGACACTGTTCATGAGTGAAGGTTCCAAAATCCCTGTGTTGACAATCTGCTGTAAAAAATCCCCAAACTAATTGCATTATGGGTGTGCGTTGCACATTTTCTACGCATGCTCATGACTTCACCAGTTTTTTTCATATTTTCACTGCAGATTTTCAACATTGCCATTTTTCACCTCCCCATGAACAGTACAGCTGTCATTTTTCACATCCTGTTCGAAATGCGTTTTCGCACCTGTGGTGCCAAATGGCATAGTCACTGTGCAAAATCAGCTTTCAGCTGACAAACTGATATTGCCACTGTTCATAAGGTGGGGGTCACAAAAAACCCATATTGAAAATTTGGAGTGAAAATGCCAAGGAACGCCTGAGACATTAGGGTTTCAGACCATAACGCCCCACCCTGTACAGATTGACAGGCATCAGGGGTGTGACTTGGGATTCTTGCCTGTAATGCTCCTACCATTCCACACCCTGCAGCCAGTGACAGGCATCAAGGTGTGCCTTGGACACTTCAGACCCAAAGTTCGCCCCATTCTCCTATACAGCACCCAGCTCACCGTATTTCCTGATGGAATGGGGTGAGCATAAGTGCCAAAGACCCCAAGGCACACCATGACACTTGTTGGTGCCTGCAGGGTAGGGTGTGGTGAAATGGTGTGGCCGTTATGCCTGACGACCCAAAGGCACACCCCAATGCCTGTCAGTCTCTGCAGGGTGCTGGTGGGGTTGGCTTCAGTTCAATATTTCACTGCCATTCCTATTATGCAGCTCTCTAACTCCTACGCTACAACTGCCAATGCCAGCAAGCAAACATTCGGCATAGACAAATGCTTGTTTTAATTAGTCCTTGCATAGTTAAAATGTTCTCTGTGTTGTGCAGATAACAAGAGAGCATCAATAGTTTAAAACCATTTCTGTGGGTTACAAAGTTTCACATGCCTGAAATCTTCATATACAGTCTCTGTCACTTGTGCGCCTTTCAGATATGGGCACATTTAGCGTGTGTGCCCCAAATCCCCTGGTACCGATTCACACCTATTCAAACCCATAAAGACAATCCATTTACGTGCCTTGGATTTTCAGGATGCAGTTTCAGCAGCAGATTAGGCAAACTGAATAGCATGAATTGTGCTGGCAACTCGCCTGAGTTCACCTGCTATGACTAAGTAGATGCTAATAAAGACATTAGCAACCCATTATAAATGCCCTGACTTGATCGTCTGTTTCTGAATCATGGAGACAAAAACACCAATCAAACAAAATTTGCTCACATCGGAGCAGACAATTAAGCTCCTTAACCATGCTGCTGTTACAGGGCTAACATGAAAAGCTCTAGCCCTGGAATTCAAAGTTGATGGATTTGATTTTCAAAGGTCAGAGAATGATGCAAGGTGACTGCGCCAGAAAAGAATGATGCAGGGAGCAAGCTGCATCGCAACTTGTGTCAATTCTGATTTTCTAATGCTGGTTGCATTAAAAGTAGAACTGCCTACACCAAAGTGGCTTGTGTCAGGCTTGCATAAAAAAAAAGGTGCACTATGTCGCAACAGGACTTGCATCAAAAGAATGGTGCACCATCCCCTTTTTATGTTGATTGCGAGCATGCGCAAGAAACATGTTGCGGCAGCTTGCTGCAGAAGCAGGCTGTGGAGGCATGACACTGTTGTGGCCAATGGCCCCACTGCCTGTTAAGGCTTGGCCCCTATTCCCCAATGCCGTGGCATGCTGCTGCTGACACTAGTTCAGCCAGCGTGCCACAACCTTGAAAAGTTTCAGCCGCTGCAATCAGGGGCCACCTCGTCATTGCAGCATCATCCGCTGCAATGAGGGGAGGACCATCATTGCAGGGTGGTCCCTTGCATTCCCCATTTGTTGTCAGCTGTGGGGGTTCCCAATCCCCCTCAGCATCCTGTTCCTATCCTTTGCCGACTGGGTGCCCAATCCCCTTTGGAATGTCCCCTCCATTTTGTGTGTGCCGAGGTGCCCAATCCTCCTTGGCTCATGAGAATCCCACCAGTATGTGCCAGCGGGGGTGCCCAATCCCCATCGGCTCGGTAACCCCCCCACCCCCCAAAACACGCGGGTGGCACGCTGGGAGCCACTCCAGTGTGCCAAACGTATTCTGATGAAAGAAAAAAAGTCCCACAACGCCTTTTTTTAAACCCTGTAACAAAGAAACGGTCCCTTGCTGTCTGGCGCCTAACCCACCCTCCCACTGCGTACCCCACCTCCCCACACCCCTCTCACCCTATACTTACCTGCAGAGTCCGTGCAATGATCTTTGGTGGACTGAGAACATGTCTGTACTCTTCAAAGCCAACCGTGAACTGAGGAAATGCCGATAAGCTGTATAATGACATAAATAGGGTTTTTTCAACTTTGGTGCATATCTCAGGTTTTTTTTTTTGAACGTTGGCACTAAATTTTCAACATGGGGTTTTTGGGACCCCTCCTCATGAATTCTGTCACTGTCATGGCATTATTCGATCCTGAAAGGTGATTTCTCAGTCACTGTGTGGAATCATCTTTCGGGACTGAGTAATGAAATGACAGTGCCAGTGTTCATGAGGAGTAAATAGGGCCCTAACAGTTGTAGTAGGGTACATAACTTGGTAGTGAGAGCCCCTAACATAAGATGGGGGCCAAAATGGGGCAGGTGCCACATGCCAATAGGGCGGGCATCTTTGGAAGGGTGGAGGGTGTATAGGGTGTGGGTGTGCCATAATCCTGGACTGGGCTTGGAGGATGGGGGGGTGTATGGTCTGTAGATGACTGGCTACTTTGAGGGAGGAACTGTGGAGGTTAGGGAGGAGTATAAGTGGCAGGGCAGATGAGTACCATAGGCATCCTGAGGGGGGAATAGGGGATGGCAAAGGGGGACAGAGGAAGAATAACTAGGGACTGAAACTGACCCCAGTATCAGAGGCACTAGCAGAAAAGAGAGGAGAAGGGAGGGGGTGTCCAAGGCTAGGGTGAGGCTGCCTCCTGATGGGGGAGGAAGACACCACAAGGAGTTACCAGTGGAGACAGCAGATGGCTGCAGGTAGGGAGGCACCAGGGGTGGCACGGAGTGGAACAAGTAGGAGGGAGGAACCGATAGGGGGAAGAGATTAAGGACAGGTATTGATTACGAATAGATTTGAACCTCTGCTATGGGACAGAGAGGGGGAGCAGAAACATACTGAAGGGGGGAGGACAAGCGGAGCATGAGAGGGATGGCAACAGGTAGGGGAAGAGATAGCAAGGGCAAAAGGGTAGGAGGGGGTTAGTAAGGAAGGATGGTGTGATGACTGAAGGAGAGAAGGCTATGGGAAGAGGGAAGGATGGGAGGGGCATCACTATCAGGGTAGAAGGGAATGGGGGCTCTAAATCGACAACAGTGGGGATAGGAGAGGGGTTGGAAATCAGCAGGGGAGGAGGGGAGGTCGACATGGGAAGCCCAGTAGGAAGTAGTTGGGCTGGGAAGTTTTTTTTTCATTTATTTATTAAGGATTTGGAAAATACCTTTGAGTCAAAGACTCTTTTTCAAAGGTTCCATGTTAGAATAGGTACACATAGTAGGAGAACAGTACAGAGCAAATACAATACAGTAGCACAAGCAAGACACAATTACAATAATGCATAAAGCAACTAACATGTTAGGTATAGGTTAACTTGGTGCGAGGCACAAATCTAGGGAGCCTAAGCAAACTCCTGTGTTGGGCTTACTAAGAGAGGCTCTGGAGTGATGTGGGGGAACATCCGTCCAGAGGCCATGGGCAATTGATATTGGATGGTGGATAGGATCTGTTGCAGTCACAGAGATTCATGGACAGTAGGTAGTTCCTTAGGTGGGTTTTGTAGGGGCCTAGACTATTCAAGTTTGTGAGGGCGTTGGCAGGCTATTGACCCAGGTTGGGGCGTGATGGCTGAAGGACCTTTGGAATTGAGAGGTGCGGCATTGGGGGACCATGAGGAGTTGCCTGCTAGCACTGCAGGTGTGTTGCTGTGTCGTGGTGCATTGTATTAGAGGGGAGAGTCCAACGGGGGTGAGGCCGAGTGAAATCTTTTTGGCCATGAGGCAAGTGTGAAACCTGATACAGTTATCGAGGTTGAGCCAATTTGTGGCGTTGTAAAGGGAAGATGTGTGGGTTAGGTGATCGCAGCCCAGGGTGAGGCGGCAGGCTTTGTTGAGGGGGAGCTGTAGTCTGGATAAGGCCAAGGAGCTGGCTGCACTATAAATAAGAATGCCATAGTCTAGGAGGGAGACGACCAAGGAGACGACCGCAAGACGAAGGGCATCAGGAGTGAGGCAGTGTTTAATCCTGTAGAGGGTGCCCAATCAGATGTTGAGGGCAGTAGATAGTAGGTGAATGTGGTGGTGGAAATTGAGGACTGGGTCAAGAGTGACCCCCAAGTATTTAAAGGAGTCCACTTGCTCAAGAGGGGTCTGGTTTGCCGTTAGTAGTGGAGGACGGCCGTCCTTCTTGGAGAGGAGTGGGTGAGAGAAGTACATTACTTTAGTCTTTTTATAATTTAGAATGAGGTGTTGTGAGATGAACCACTTTTCGGCATCATTGAAGAAGGATTGAAGAGAGAGGTGGAGCTGAGTAGGATCATGGTTGGAGGAGTACAGGACAGCATCGTCCACATAGAGAAGTATGTTGCCTGAACAGGACTGGGGGAGGGAGTTGAGAAAGAGGCTTATTAACAAAGGTCCAAGGATAGACCCCTGTGGGATACCAGAGCAGACAGGCAGTTTGCCGGATAAGGTGGTTCCAAATTTGACTTGCTGCGAATGGTCTGCCAGATAGTCAAAGAACCAGCAGAGAGCATCGTAAAATCCCTGTGTTGACAATCACAAAGTTGCCTTTGACCATCCTTTTGGTCAGAGGGGCGAACATATCACAGATAGCATTATATGAGTGAATGAAAAGGTCTAGGGCTCTGTCGGGGTCAAGGGCATTGGTTATGGAGGACCAATCCATAGTACTAAGGTGTGTTTTAAGGAGACCAAGTTTACCAGTGCCAAGTTTGCGTTGCATAATCATTTTTGGAGGGGATTTGGGTGTCTTGCAAGTCCAGGAGCAGAGGACGGGGGAGTGGTCACTAATGGCGTCTGGTAGAATAGTAGTGCTGGAGATTTTGTTAGGGCGGTTTGTGAAGACTAGGTCCAGCAGGGAGGAGGACCCAGAGCGCAGGTTTATTCATGTGGGTAACAGGACTATCTGTGTGAGGTCCTGGGCTGTGGCTGCGTCTATGAAAGGGGCAGCTGCCTTGGCTAGCCAGTTGATATTGCAGTCTCCCAGGATAATATTTTCATTTTGAGGGGGTAGGGTGGCGAGGTAGGATAGAAGAGAATGGAAGGCCACCTTTTGGTCTGCAGGGGAATGTAATGGCAGTGATGAGCAGGGGGGTATGTTAGTAACCGATAGTGAGTTTAAGTGTGAGTGCCTGGGGTCCAGGGAGAAGGTGGGGAAGGGGGAGCAGGTGAACATTCAGCATGTTCTTGGTGTATAAGGCACATCCCCCCCCCCCACCGACCCTGCCAGTCAGCACAGAAAACATTATACCCAGGGAGGGAGACCGATCATTCCGGGATATGGGAGGAGAGCCAGGTTTCACCCATGGCCATGACATCAGGTTGATGCTGCAGGACCCATCCCTGGTAGGAGTCCCATTTTTTTAGTAAGCTGCAGATGTTTAGGGAAGCAATACGTAAGCCACCTGAGGGGGGTGGTGTGGGCATGGAGGTTGCCTGGGGGCCAGGGTTTGGTTGTGTATTACCGGACATTAGGAGTAGGAGGAGGAGGAGTGACCGGAGGATGGGATTCCAGGCCAATTTTTTGTGGCAATGCAACTTGAGGGCTGGGGAGTTTTTAGTGGCAGAACATGTGGGAATGGGGAGGGTAAGTATGTAGGGGGATGCCTGGATAAGAAATTGTAGTGTAGGGGTGAATGTCAGGACCAGGGGATGGGAGTTGGGTGGCAGACGGGTTCCGGGATGTGAACATCCCATTCTTGCAGTGGCAGGGTATTGTAGGAAGAGGGTACCAGCGCAGAATAAAACTTGTATAGCTGTAGGAAAAAGGATAACTTTGGGTGTGGCAGGGATATTTAGAAGGGGAATTCTGACAGGCGGGCATCAATTCTGTGTTGACCAAGTTTGGGATATTTGCAGGGTAGATAGTGGAGGGAGGTATTAGTACAGGGAAGAGCAGGAAGAGTATGGGGACTGAGAGAAATATAGTTGCTAAGTGGTGGGAGGAGGATCAGAGAGAAGCCAGTAAGGGAGAGGAACAGCAGAGGTTATCTGCTCCTAGTGGCGAGTGCGTATAATCTGCAAGTGGAGAAGTGGGCTGATTGGCTCAGAGCCACATCCTCTTCACTATATTAGGGACAGTCAAGCAAGGGTGGTGGTGGGGAGCCGACACAGAGCGTCAGCAGGGAAAACAGATTCAGCAAGATGAGCTCCCGCTCCTGTGCACCGCATTGCTGTAACTTTTGTTCATTGGGGTGGGGAAGGGCAGCAGCTCCGTGAGCCCTTTAAACCTCTCTGTGGGAGACCGGTGTGGCACTGTGAAAAAAGGGAAAACAGGCAAGGATATTTATAGGTAGTAGGAGGAGGGGAAGGGAACAGAACTCGGTAGGGTGCAGAGGCTACGTGGTCCTACAGTTCTGCATAACTGTCTTGTCCTTAAGCTCAGCACGAATTAAACTTCCCTGCAATTTATACAAGACTAGGCTTGTAACTTTGTTCATTTTAAGTAATTAATTTCCTCCACTCAGCACAAAGTAAAGTTCCCTGCAATTTATACAGACTGGGCTTGTAACTGGCTTGTAACTAAGCATCAACAAAGAACTAGCAGTTTAATTTGCTTTAAGAGGTGCAGGTATCCTAGCTAGGCAGTGTTAGACCTTAGTTAAAGACATTTGGGACAAGATTAAAGCACCCCTATCTTATGAATCTACCATAAAATAAAAATAAAAACTATCTCCACTTGTACACTGACAGCAGTTAGCTTGTATTGGTGCCATGCTACGGGTCAGGTTTGAATTTAAAAAAGGCACCAAACAGATTCAGCAAGATGAGCTCCCGCTCCTGTGCGCTGCATTGCTGTACCTTTTGTTCATTGGGGGTGGGGGAGGACAGCAGCTCCGTGAGCCCTCTCGACCTCCGTGTGGGTGACTGGTGTGGGTTCAAGGGGGATGGGAGGAATAAGGCAGAGAAAAGGGGTGAGGCAGAAGTAGGGGTACAGATATAGAAGTCACAGAGGGTGCAGTTGGCTTGGGTAAGGGGCAGGGAAGAATGAATATTGGGGTGGTGGAAGGGGCATTAGAAAGGAAAGGGGGTAAGGGGTGGGGGGGTACTCATCCTGGGGGATTCTATACTGAAATGGGTGAGACGGGGGGGAAGGCACAGCCATAACTGGATTGAAACTGTTCCCAGGTTGAGTGCAGGAGGGGCAGGGCAGGCATTGCTCAAGCATGCAGCGAGGGGTGGGAAGAAACCTCATTTACTGTTGCATGTGGGTACAAATGACTTGGGGACACTGCAAAAGTAGTGAGGGGGAGGTTTAAGTACTTGGGCAGGCAATGTGAGGGGGTGGGGAAGTCGGTGGCATTCTTGGAGGTACTGCCGGTACCAGAGCCCCTCCACACACACATATACACACTCTTCGAAAAGCTGCTTAAACGCCTGCAATTCATTCAAACCAATTCCATTTTCTTACTTACTTGGGGTTCAATGCCAACAAGTGTGAAATCATGTACCTAGGGCACAGGAACCCAGATGCTGGGTATAGGATGGGGGAGGTACTGATACTCACTAGACATGAAAGGGTCCTTGAGGTTATTATATCAGAGGACCTCAAGATGGCAGTACGGTGTGACAAGGCTATGGGCAGGGCAAATTGGATTCTGGGGTGCATAAGGACTGGCATCTCCAGTAGGAGGAGAAGGAGGAAGGATTTTGTGCTGCCATTGTATCACTCCCTGCTATACCCCCAGCTGGAGTACTGTGTCCAGTTTTAGAGTCCACACTTCAGAAAGGACATAAGGTGGAGGTTTTCCAGAGGAAGGCAACTACAATGGTTCAGAATTTTCACAGGAATCCGTGCATGAAAAAGCTGAAGAATCTCAACATGTGCACTCTGGAAGAGAGGAGGCTGAGAGATGACATGATCAAGACCTGCAAAGTACCTCACAGGGGTAAAGAGGGTACAGTTGGGGAGTTTCCATCAAATGAGGATGAGCACCCAAACCAAGGGACATACAGTGAAGCTGGGGGGGACATTCAGCATAGATGTGAAGAAATATTTCTTTACTGAAAGGGTGGTAGATGCCTTGAACAGACTGCCAGGAGAAGTGGTGAAAGCTAAAATTGTAGGGGGCATTAAGCATGCATGGGATAAACATAGGGGTATATTACAGAAAGGGGAAGGAGGGGGTCAACAGAGATCAGTCGTGGCATGGAAGTGGAGTATGTTCAAGTTTATTGCTGGAAAAATCCATTAAGCAAGCTCATTCACAAGGAGGTCCTGGTGGACGCAGGCAGAATAAGACAAGCAGTAACATATATAGGCAGGAGTTACAAGTTGGTAGAGAACACTTGGCCAGACTGGGTGGGCTGAGCAGTCCTTTTCTGCTGACAAATTCTGTTTCTATCGCATCATGTGTTAATTCAGGTGCAGTGTTTATTTAAATTTGGCCCTACCATACATCCAGATGTAAGGTACAGTACATTACTGAATTAGATACAGCCCATTTACAGTGCAATAAACAGAACCCCAGTGCTTCGAGAAGCCTTTACTCTTCTTAAGACTGCTTAAACAGCTGGGGTTCTATTTGCAGTGTCCACACCAGTATGCTGATCTTAAAATCGATACTGCATCTGAATGAGTACTTCATTCTTGCTCCCTCCATTTCTTCCCCACTTTGAATACTGCTTTTCCTGAATTACTTTTGGACTGGCACCACCTCGTCTGTATTGAAAGATGACCAATAAGCGGCACTGAAAGACATCAGACTTCACAGACTGTGAAGGCAGCTGCTCACGGACAGACAAAAGGCAATTCTACTGGGGAGTAGGAGGAAGTAAGCTGTTGATTAACTAGAATCTGCAGCTTATACATCAGGTAGGGAAATGGGCAGACTAGGTTGGCCAAGCGGTCCTTATGTGCTGTCAAATTCTATGTTTCTATGTTTCTCACCCACCATCTTGACAAGAAGAAGGCTGAAGCTGTGGCCACTGATGACTGTTGGGGTGTGGTGACTGACATAAGGAGATAAAGTCATAATAAAAATTGAGGCCTTCACCAGCTTTCCAAAATGCTTACCAGTAAAAGAACACTCTATGAAGTTTTTCAAATGGCAACACAATCTGGTGAGCCCTCTATCTGCCATGTGACACCAGGCATCAACCAGCATAAAATTGCCTAAAGAAGGTAGTATGGTCATGTGGTTACTGAAATATTGGAGATTACAGATTTATAAAAACAAAGGAATATCACACAGAAGCTGGCACATATGCCTATAGCAGGTGTCTCCTGCTTCTCAGTAGTTATATTTATACCCTTGAAGTACTTGAATGTTTCTATCATATCCCCTCTTTCCCTCCTCTCTTCCAGTGAGTACATATTGAGGTCCCTCAATTTCTCCTCATAAGTCTTGTGTTGCAAGCTCTGTACCATCTCATTTGCCCTTCTCTGGACCATCTCCAGCCTGTTAATATCCTTATGAAGGTGTGACCCAGGACTACACACAGTACTCCATGTGAAGCCTGACCATGGTTTTATATACTGGCATCACTACCTCCCTCCTTATGCTGGTGATACCCCTGTCTATGCACCCCAGCATGTCACTGGCCCTCCCAGTTGCCTTACTACTTTGACATTTTCAGGTCATCTGAAATAAGAACCCCCAGGTCCCTTTTCTTCTTTGTGACTGTCACCAACACCCTCCCCCCATTCTGTACCTTTCCCCGGGGTTTCTGTGTCCTAAGTCCATAATTTTGCACTTTTTTGAACTAAAATTCAGTTGCCAGTCTTCAGACCACTTCTCAACCTTCCCCAGGTCCCTCCTCATTTTCTCCATCCTCTGTGGTATCCACTGTGTTACAGATCTTGGCATCATCTGCAAACAGGCAGATCTTTCTCTTCACCCCTTCTGCAATGTCACTAGTGAAGACATTGAACAGGACTGGCCCCAGGACCAATCCCTGTGGCACCCCACTGGCCACCCCCTCTCCCCAGACTGCACCCCATTTATCACCACTTTCTGCCTCCTCTCTCTTACCCAGTTTCTAACCCACTTTACCACCCTTTCCCCCATGCCCACCCTACTCAGCTACTTTATCAGCCTCCTCTGTGGGACGGTGTCAAACGCTTTGCTTACATCAAGCTAAGTGTTGTCCACTGCCCCACCCTGATTTACTTCCTTTGTCACCCAGTCAGAGATCAACCAGATTTTTCTGACATGACCTCCCCACTGTGAATCCATGTCGCCTATGGTCCTGGGCTCAGATGGCTTCTAGGTGCCCCACTAACCTTTCTTTAACCAATGTCTCCATCATCTTCCCCACTACTGAAGTGAGGCTGTGCAGCCTATAGCTCCCTGCCTCCTCCCTACTGCTGGATTTGTATAAGGGGACCACATGTGCCCTCCTCCAATTCTCTGGTACCACCCCTCTGTTGAATGACTCAGTGAACATGGCTGCCACAAGTACTGCTATTTCTCTTCACAGTTCTTTTAATATCCTTGGGTGTATGCCATCTGGTCCCATCGCTTTGTCCACCTTCAATTTAGTCACCTTTTGCAAGATTCTTCTGCCTGTGAATAGACTATTGTCTACCTCTTCACGCCTTTGCAACTGCTGTACTGCTGTGGCCCTTGCCCCTCCCCCTCTTCTGTGAATACTGAACAGAAAGACATAGTGGATGTCTTGGGGGGGGCACACATGACACTTCTTAGGCATGGTACTTTCACTTCCAAATACCTAAGCAGCAATTATAAGCAATCAACATTCAGCATTGACAAATGCTTGTTTGGACCTGGTCTAACTGACAGTAGAGCATATAAAGGTGAGGATAGAGTATGAAGTGGGTTGGTTATAGAACCAATATTTCTCTGCAGAACTAGTTTAAAGTGTTTTGGGGGCTTAATATGCCATTGTCTTGGCCATTTCATTCATGGTATTTTTTTTTTATATGAGTTATTTCTCACCCCATACATCTTCTTTTTGACACAGCTTGGGTAAAGTTCTCGCCTCATGCATCATCTTTTTGATGCAGCTTGCATCATCCTCGCTCCGTGCATCACTCATTTCTTTGACTCAGTTTGAGTCATTGTCAACCCCTGCATTGTCTTTTTCACTCAGCTTTAGTCATTCCTCGCCCCTTGTATTGTCTTTTTGACTCAGCATGAGTCATTCTCACCACATGCATTTTTGACTCAGTTGCATCATTTGTTCTACACGCACCATATTTCTGACACAGCAGATCTCGTATCATTTTGGGCTACTTTGCCACAGAGAATGCTATTCTTGAAAAATATGGTGCACAGTATTTGGCACACCTGGATTTGATGCAAAGTGGTTGCTTGATGCACTTTGTATTGGCCAAAGGGCCCTTTCAAAATCTGGCCCAATGTGTCTTGTATCTGCCATATTCTTTGCAACCGTAAGGCTAACCTTACCGATTGGAGTGGTGGCTGGAACAAGGGCAATAAGAGATATAGAGGGACAGAAAAGACTTCCGAATCAAGGATGCCCTCTTGGTCTGGTTCAAATCAGCCTGTGATTGTAGTACTGCATATGTTATTACTAGCAACATTGGTAACAACAAATGCCACAGAATGGCATTTTTGGTTATGTGCTTTTTCAAATGTGTGTGCAAAATCTTACTTCCCTGACCTTGTGCCCACATCCAGAAGTGACTGTATGTTCCATAAGGTGACTGCAGTTTTTGTGTGACTAAATGAAATGTAAAGGATCAGATGCCACATGCTATATATAGCTGATGATACTTGATAAAATGTTTGCACCCACATTTCTCAGTTAGTATGCATATTTTATAGCGTCATGATGGGCTTTTCTTCCAACATTTGGAAACAGGTAAATTTTGTGCCTGAGAGATTTGGATTATACACATTTATTAAATATTATAAATCATGCCATCATCCTTGGACAGTCAGTATTGTTTAATTCTTAACATTGTAAGTATCCTTTTCTTACAAGAGATTGTCTCATGCAAACAGTTTTAAGATTCTAACAGTTCTGTGTTCTGTTAGCATATTCCAATAAGAGACACAGTAACTGTACATATAAACATATAAAAGAAGCAAGGAAAAATCTCATGCTTCACTTTCCCTTTCTACAGTGCAACAGCAGGAAACTTGACTTGCGTGGTTCTTCCTGGTGTCGTCTTGATTTTGTGCTTATGTCTTTGCAATGATTTTTATAAAAAAATTAAACACAAACGACTGCGTGCTTATGAAGTTTTTTTTTTACTCACCCTCAGTTTGTGATATTCACATAAACCTCCTGAGCTTTGCTCTCAAGGTTTATGGAACACCATACACACCTCAGGTGTGTAGATAATAGAGAATAATGCATAGGCAACTATGTGCACTAAGGCTGTGTTTCAGTTGAGGGGTTCTGATGACATTATAGGGACATCTAGAGTGAAGAATCTTGAGAGGTCCCAGATGTCATCCAATCCCTGAGATGGAGAAATAGCCAAGTTGAGCATGGCTGCCCATGTGTTATTTTGTATGGTATACAGTTTGAAACATAAACTAAAAACATTCAGTTTTTGCTTTTATTCCCAAGAAATTGTGGGTTTAAACTTATAATTTAAAACAAACAAAAAACATCCTCACCCAGCTGCTCAGAACCTACAAAGATGAGGAGCAGGTTTCTGTTTTCAGAATGATGAAACAAAAGAAGAGTTGATGTTAGGAGAATGTCTGGGTGCTTTATGGGAAAAATAAAAGCAAAAGAGCAGGGCCCTGCTACTGGAAAAGGGGCAAAAGAGGAGTGCGAAGGTTTGCGCTGTGGTTGCCCTTGCTCATGACCCCAAGGATGCCATATTCAGTCGGGTAGTGCACCAGCACTATTTGACTGAGTAAGATCATGTCAGCACAGCACTAAGTTGAGTAACGCTGTCCCGACATGGACCCTGGAAGTGCAGGAAAAGTGTTTCCAGACCTAATAGCGCTGAAAGCTCCAGCATGATATTCAGCTGGCACCACACAAATGAGCCCATTGGGTGTGCAAGGCACTAAGGGGCCTTATGCATGCCCATTATGGGCTAATTTGCATGGGAATTAGCAGCAGGTTTGCTCCCCTCCTCTGGCCAGCTGCATCAACTTTGATTGCCAGTCCTTGCAAAACACAAAGCAGGCCCTGGTGTCCAGACATCCCCCTGTTCTCTGATCCCTGGACCCATTACAATTTTCCTTGGTGTCCAGTGGTCCCTCCATCCTCTGGCTCCTGATCATGTGAAAATTACATATTTTCCTGATGTCCATTGGTCTCTCCCTTCCCCCCCAACTCCCAGCCCTGTTAAAATCAAATATTTTCCTGGTATCCAGTGGTCCCCCATCCTTTGATCCCCGTATCTGTTACAATTAATTTTCCCCTGGTGTCAAGTGGTTACCCCCAGTTCTCCGATCACAGGCCCTATGAAAATGAAATTTTTCCCTGGCATCTAGTGGTCCCCCCACCCTCCGATCACTGGCCCCATGCAGAAGAATGTAATTCCTGGTATCTAGTGGTCCCCACACCATCTGAACCCCAGCCCCAGTAGAAAGAAAACCTTCCCTTGTGTCCAGTGGCAGCCCCACCCTCCAATCACTCGCTGCAGTTACATACAAGAAGTACCTGGCATCTAGTGGCCCCACATACCATACTGCATAGGTCCCATTGTGCATGTTCTACAAATCTTATTGTGCACATTCTAAAATCAACTACAACTGCACCCCCCCCCCCCACGGTCCCGCAGGCTGCTTGCACTTTCTGAACAGCACTCACTTTCCCTATCAGAACCATGTTTAACCCACACAACAAAAATGGCCATGGTTTTTTAAACAGATGATAGAGAAAACTTTCACTTTTTCTTACATGTTCCCCATTTCCAAGTGATTGCCTGCACTCTCCTCACAGGTACAGCAGCACTGGATACCCTCAGAAACTATCCTAAAAAGGAATGCCTATTCAAAAATGGCATTTTACTTTTTTTAAAACAGGAAAACAAACCTTCCAAATGTGTACATGCTGTTCCTCATACTTTCTAATGCTCCACTCCAGTTCCCTAGTTTTGTAATCCATACCACCCATTGACCTAACTTCACCCTCACTCACTGGCTCAAAAGAAATTTAGCAACTCTATCATTGTACTTCTGTTCTGTTCTTTATTTTTTAAAACCATACACTATGACAAATAAAACATGGGTGACAATACACAACTCACCTTGGACCTCTCAAGTTTTGCTCTCAAGATCCACATGGTCAAGATGGTGCACGGTACGCAGGGGAAGTCACATGAAGTGGGGAGGAGGGAATTGGATCTGTACCCATTGGGAACTAGAAGGGAGAGGGGAGGACATGATAGAGAGATTTAAGTACATGAAGGGGGTCAATAAGGTAAGGGAGGGGAGCTTATTTAAGAGGAAGGTGGGGGTTAAAACTAGAGGGCATAGTCTAAGATTGGAGGTAGGAAGATTTAGGGGCAATGTGAGGGGGCATTACTTCACGGAGATGGTGGTGGAGGCCTGGATTAAACTACTGGAGGAAGTGGTGGGGGAAGAAATGGTGGAGGGATTCAAGAGGGCATAGGACAGACATAAGGGGTTGGCAAGTGGGGGGAAGGGAAGGGGAGGTCCTGTGACATACAGTAGATAATGAGTAAGGGGGGAAGAGGCAGACTCGATGAGCCAGAGGGTCCTTTCCTGCCACCAGATTTCTATGATTCTATAATTCATACGCTGT
This sequence comes from Neoceratodus forsteri, assembly GCA_016271365.2. Lineage (NCBI taxonomy): Eukaryota > Metazoa > Chordata > Ceratodontiformes > Ceratodontidae > Neoceratodus > Neoceratodus forsteri. The sequence goes on from CM028138.1 coordinate 85,064,471, forward strand.
TATCTCAACCACACAATGGAAACACAGGCCCATTGTACATGGTCACCCATTCCTTATTCCTTGTATTATGTTTCATTATGGAGGATTATGATGAGGGTAAAGTGCAGTACTTCTAGAATGGAGTATATCTGATTTCTGAAGTCCTTAATTTTTGCAGTTTCAAAAAACCTATTCCTTTGGCAGAGGGGGCAGGGCTGTCCACACATAAAATTTCACTTCCTAAAGAGGGGTTAAGCACACTCACTTTGCAGATGGGAATGGCAATTCAATAAAATAAGACAATGGATGCCTGCAGTAGGACAAGTTATAACGTGGTGAGGGTCATCCACATACCCAGCGACATTGGTGAAATTATGTTAAAGTGATCTATATAAGGCATAGTGAACCCAAAAGTGATCACTCAGAACCAAGATAAAGTGGCGAGTGGGTCACAAAACATTGCCTGTTGTCCAAGTGGCAGGATAAATAAAAGGATTTGCTAAAACTTACTTGAATGGTGTGAGCCTTCCATCTTTCGATAATTATACTCAGCTGATGATTGGTACAGAGAGCACCCCCAAGACAGCATCAAGATAAACCTCTTCAGAAGTACGTATCCTGAAACCCCTCCCCAGCATAAGCCTAAAAAGTGCAATTCTAGATTGAATTCAAATGTGATATCAGATGCAATCCACTCACTAGAGCTTAATACAAGCACATGATGTACTCCCTCTGACTCTTTCTGTATAGATATTGATGGATAAAGCTTTCACCTGCAGGATAAAATTAATATCAGAGACAAATAATTAACTGGTGGGACTCAAACATAGATAACAGGGACCAAATACTAGGGAAAATAACCCAGGCTCGATCACCAGCACCTTCATCTTAGCTTGGTTGAGTCTCAGCCAGCTGGAAGCCATTCAGTCATTGATTTTAGCCAAACAGTTATTGAGCACATCGACAGCTCTGGATGTTCCCAGGGCAAAAGACAAATGCAGTTGGGTATCATCTGCGTAGCAGTGAAACTCCACACTATTTTGTCGAATGATCTCACCAAGGGGCAGCATATACACTGCATACAATATTGGCGACAAGATTAAGCCCTGTGGAACTCCACAAGACAGGGGCATGGGGGGGGATTCCCCATCACCACCCTCTGCACCCTGTCTGAGAGATAGGGCTCAAACCATCTGATGACAGTACCGGCGAGTCCACAAAACTCACAGAGCTGATCAAGAAGCATGACATGATCCTCAGTATCAAAGGCTGAAGAGAGATTGAGGAGTACAAGAATTGACCTGTCTCCTCTATCTCTAACCCTGAGCAGATCATTATGCACCCTCACTAGAGCCGTGTCTGTGTTGTGCCTGGCCCGAAAACTCAACTGAAATGGCTCATAAATGTCCAAGAGCACAAGGCGATCCTCAAACTGATGTGCTAGTAGTTTCTTGACAACCTTGCTCAAAAAGGGAAGGTTAGAGATTGGACAGTAATTCGCCAGAACATCAGGGTCAAGGGAAGGTTTCTTAAGGAGGGGCCTCACCACTGCTTCTTTCAAGGCAACTGGGAAAACCCCTTCCACCATCGAGCACATGGCAATCTCAGTGAACACCTGGGCCAACACCCACAGCGCGTCCCATTAAGAAACATGTCATGCCGGGACAAGTTCACAGGAACTCTGCTTCCGCTCTAAGAGCACCTCAGTCACTTTGGACACCTCTACTGGCCAAAACTCCTCCCAGACAGACAGAGTTCCTCTGAACCTCCTAGCTCAACCACTGCAAGGCTACTACCTCCCTGGTGGGATCCCCAATTGGATGGCTGACACTCTGTCGGAGAAAAACAGAGCAAACTCTTCATATAAAGTGGATTAAAAAGCTTTCTTCAGCTGCAGACAGGCAGGATGTAAAAGCCTGTCTACAGTCAGAAACAGCTAAGAAGGTCTGTTTTTCCCTTCAACAATTTCCCTGGAAAGGAATTCTGCCTTCTTATGGGAAATTGCCCTCTGGTACTCAGCACAGCGAGCACGTAGGGTGCCAGCCTGTCAGTCTCCAACCAGGTCTTCCACCAGCAATGCTCCAACTTCCAACCCTTGATCTTCATCACCTTGAGATCCCCGTCAAACCAAGGGGATCCCAAGTGAGGACATCTGAGTCATATACAAACTGGTGAGATGGTGTCTACAGTTTCAGCAACCACCCTATTATACATGGCCACCACCTCTCTGGAGCCAATTGCACATGCCACATCAAATCTAGATAGGTCAGCTAACACCAGAAGTCCCTCTAGGTGCTAACCCCTCAAAGGGCAATAGCCAACCATTTCCAGAGGGGAGGGACTCCTGGGGGGGCCCCAAATGAGAACTCCATGGTACAATGATCGGACCTAGAGACCTAATCAGTCTTGAGCTTGTCAACCTCAAACCCCAGCCGGAACACCAGATCGAGTATGTGGCCATGTTGGTGGGTAGCAGAAGCAACAACTTGTGACAGGTCAGAGATTGCATCAACTGGAGGAGGTCATAACCAAAATGTGAGGATTCATCATCGATCCAAGCATTGAAGTCCCCCTAGATTAAACACAGATGCAAGCCAACTGAGATTGAACCAGGTTAGGCTGTTGGTGGTATTTTTAGTGAATAGGAACACTTGACCAGGATACTAGAGAAACTCTGTTTTGAGAAGTGCCATGTGATCTTTAAAAGGGAACTATCAGCACTCCCCCAGCAAAAACATGGGACCTATAGGTTCCAATTGGGTAAATCACATAGGTCTTGTGTTTTTGCCTGGGGAATGCTGAGCGTTCACCTTTAACATCCATCAGAACAACCACCAGTAAAGGTAGACAGGATCTCAGTTTAACATCTCTTCTGAAGGAAAGCAGACCTTGCCAGGAATACATCCCCTTTGTCCTGAATTCAGGTACAAGTGGTTATGGCATGACCCCAGTCCGGGTATGGGACTAGAACCCACAACTGTCTGTACTAGAGGCAGGTGTTCTACCAACTGAGACATGCTAATACCCAATCTAGTTTTATAATTGTGGATAATTCATAAGGTAACCCCTTTTAAGCAGCAGTATGTTAAAAAGCATGAACATATATTTTTTTTTTGTTATTGTATTTCACTCCTGAACTGAGTTAGTGGGTTTATTATACTGTTTGTCACCTATGGAAAATATTTTTTTTTATATTGGAAAGAAGACAATCCTAAAGGAGGCCTGAATTGAACTTGCAAGTATTTTTTTCTAAAAGTTGCTTTTTAAAATATTGGTTTGAATTCTGCTTTTGCGCTATCATTTCTGGTTGCTTTGCAAATTCAGTGGGTTCTTTTGACATACTGTATACAAAGTTGCTACGTATAAGGAGGCAGTATAGTGCAGTGGTTTAAGGCTTTGAGTTAGAGACCTGGGTTTGAATCCCACAGCTCCAACTTGCATACTGTGTGACCCTAAGCAAGTCACTTAACTTACTTGTGCTCCCAGTTTGCACCTGTAAACAAGCTTCAGATTAGTGTGTTTCTCCTGGTTAAAAAAAGTATTACTTTTGAACTGTACAATGTAGTTTATGTCCCTTTTCAAATGCAGAGCTGTTTAACAGAATATAGATGCATTGTGACAAAAATGTAAGACTTTAACAGGGACATAAGGCACATCATATAATTCTAAAATGGTCCTTCCCAGTAGAGTGTAAATTGGAATCACTCACTAAATTTATCAAAAGTCCAGTAAAGATGGAAACATTACAGAATGTGAACCAATGTTTGAAACGCAACTGCTACAGAAAATATAGGCTTACAGGTTCAAGGCAGTTCTTTTAAAGGGACACTGTCAACCCCCCCCTTAGGCTTCAGAGTGTCTCTAGTTAGGAAAAGCATGGTTCTGATTCTTTTTTCTTTGTAAAAGTGAAAAAAGGGCTGCACCACGCTGATGTGACCACACAAAAACATGTTTGTTTGCAGTCCTTGTTCAGCTCCCTCTGCATCTTTCCTGTACTTGGGAACACCCCCCAACACAGTCTAGCCACCCATGATGCAGTGGAAGGAGAAGAGACTATTGCATTATGAGTGGGTGCACCATCTGGGCTGCTCCTAATGTTCAGAAAGTATGTAGTAAGAGTCAATCAAAGATTTGAAACAAAACAAGGCTGGGTATAACAAATTACCATTACATGCCTTTCAGTTTCTTAAAAAAAAGATAAAAAAGTAGCGGCATCAATAGGTGTTATAGAAGGTAAGCAATAATAAAAAGCAGGTTTTTAAGCAGAAACAATAGAACACAAAAAGGGTTAGCAGCGTCCCTTTAAGGGAGAATTATTCCAAAACAGTTGGCAGGGTACTGTAAGTTGATAAAAGGCAATCGCTTCAATTGTAAGCAAGTAGTATCATAGCTGCCCTTGAAAATCTGCTCTCATATATTCTAGGCTGAACACACTGGGCTGCCTTTGTTCCTTTCCACATGCAGCTACTTATCTTAGCCTATGATTTTCATTTTTGTCTCATTCCAGAGATCAACCTACTGTACACTGAACTCATTCATTCCACACCTCAAATTTCATCTCCCTCTTATTCCCATTTCCCGAAACCCAAAAGTTGGCAGCAGGTGCTCTTCGAGGGGTGTGGTTTCTGTTCTAGGTTGGGTTTCTTATTAGGACAAAGAATTCACATCATTGTGATCCAGTTATTTTTCATGTCCTGATGATTCATTTCTTGGAAAAGAAAGCAGGGTGAATAAACAGAGTATAGAAGTAATTCTAGACTGCTGTCATTCAACTTTTAGTAATAGTGCTGAGTTAGTGGTAGGCTTTGATAGATCCGAAGGTAGGAATATCATGTATCAGTAAGGCAAACAGACTGCTTCCAACACAAGTCACTGCAAAGCAGACAGCAGGCAGGTTGTTTGCTTATGTATTTATTTATGTGTATGTATGTACAGTATGTATGTATTTTATTTATTTATAACTTTTGCACACTGGAATATCCTCATTTAGGCTAAAAGCATGGTTTCTAAGCGGGCCCTTGGGACAATTCTTCTAACCCACCGCCAGACAAGCATTTATCTTTTGTGCTTGTAATAGATTCATTTTTGCCCATACAAAGGCAATTTAATGAACAATTAGTTGTTATTTACTAAGGGTGTGGGAAACAAGTTACAAATGCAATAAAGAACACCCTAGAACCTGCCCAGTTCTATTATTTCTTGTTGTCTTTTTTTAAATGTTGCTTATAGATTTTTTTACACCTCACCTTCCCTTGCTACATGACATCCCCTCCCACTGTGGGTATACCCGAAAAGGAGATGCCTACAGCTTAGTGTACCTTTCCTGGTTGAAAACTGCAAATGAATAGGTAAATAAATATAGACCGAAAAAGGCTCCAACAAGTACTGGTTCCTACTCTAAATTTAGACGTGAATGAGCATTGCTTTATAAAACAGCTTTTGATGTTCAAAATGCAAATTAAAAATAAGTAACCTACTTGTATACAGTAACTCTAACCAGCTCCAGGACAACAGTAAAAAAACTGTCCATGACCTTTGGTACCATCCAGAAACTGGCCAGACTCACCAAACTCCCTGTCTTCTCCACCTTGGATGGTATCCCCATTGAGGTGGTTTAGTTCTTCAAGTACATGTGTGGTTTGACAGCAAGCTTGACTTTCCAGCCCAAACTGATGCCATCCACGCCAAGCCCCAAACTTTGTGCCTTGCACCACAACAAGGACTGTTTGTCTCAGTAGGTCTGCCGGGAGCTTGTAACCAAAATGGTGCTCTCTGTCTTCAACTACATGGATGTGATTTATGGCACCACCAGCTCCACCTCCCTTACTAGACTGTACACCCTCTGTAATGCCTTTTACAATTTTGGTACCAACTCCTCCTCTCCTGCTTACCACTAGTCCCTCTATTCCTCCCAATCCATTCTCTCCCTACTACCCTCATATCTCCAGTCCCACTGTGCCTCATTCATATCCTAATATTGGTTTGGGTCCCCTCCCTCACACATTTCCTCACTCCTTTCTCCCACTCTCCTGCATCATTCTCCCTCCACTCTAGGGATCAATACACTTTCTCCATCCCATGTCCCCGCTTCTCTGCTGGGAAATCTACCTTCTCCTATTATCTTCTCCTACTCTGGAACCTCAAGTCCTATCTCCACCTCTCCACCTCCCCAGGCTCATTCAGGCACAAGATGAAACTCCTCCCCTCTCCCACCTGTACCTGTCACCCCTCTCCCTGACCCCTCCCCTGCCTAGAGCCCTCACTGCCCATGTGTCAGTCCTTCTGGGTTGTACCCTAACCTTTATTCAGCCTCCAGCAATCTCTTTCTCTGCACTGCCATCCTCCCTCTGCGCAGGTATCCCTGTTGATACATAACTGCTGCTCACTGTGATTTGCAGCTTTATTTTGCACTTTTGTTTTGCTTCATTATTGTACGTCAATTGCACTTTATTTGGTATCAAGTCATGTGACTGTGAAGTGTCTTATTGTATCTCCTCTTCATTTAACTCTGGGTCGCACCTGGAAATGAGCCTTGGCTCAGTGTGCCTCTCCCAGTTACCAATTTTCAAATAATTGAACAAATAAAAACACATGTATAAAATTTACAAAGTCTGAAAAGAGGTTCAAAAGCAAGAAACATTCATATTATATTGGGTCCTACTCAGGACCAAAACAAGTTTTAAAAACTAGTGGGTGAAGTAAAAAAAACAAACAAGCATTTCATAAAAGTAAAAGACCCATTTCACAACCTCATGAAGTTTCCCCAATGGGCAAACTGTATCTTCATCAGAGAAAGTGCATGACTTTGCAAAGACTATTCCCTCCTCCCAGCCATTCTGTGAGATAGGGTGGCATTTCTGATCTTAAAATACAACATTTAATGTAATCTCCCTTCCACCAGTATGCAATTTGTCCCTGAGGGCTGCAAAAAGGCTTTAACATTCCCTGTTTCAGTCTCCCAATATTAAAAAGTCAAAGCTAGGCTTGAATTTCCCCCTCATGCTCTATGGGTAAAGCAAAATCTCCACTAGGCCTGGTTTCCTCCACCCACCTATAGGAATAAAGACATGAGTGCCAAATCTGGGCTGCAAAATGATCTTTCCATTACTGCCCCCCCCCAACATGTATGAGGTGTTCACCCATCCTTTTGACCCAAACTGCCATGTCCATTTGAGATGTAGACTCAAGCTAGGTAGCAAACAAAGTAAGAGCTAAAAGAGCAAGTTTCAGGAAGTATAAGGGAACCCAAAGAGAGAAGGACACGGAGGTGTATGTTGAATGTCTAAGGAAAGCAGGGAAAGCTGTTAGGAAAGCCAAGGCATAGACAGAGGATGGTTTAGCACGGACTGTGAAAAAAGGGCACTAGACATTCTATAGGTGCATCAGCAATAGAAGAAAAACCAGGGGGGAAGTGTGAGGCTCAAAGGGGAGAAGGGAGAGGGTAAGGAGGGAAATATAGACAAAGCAGAAATACTGAACAAATATTTGTGTTTAGTATTCACTAAGGAGGGAGAGGGTCAAGGACCACAATTGGGGAGAAGAGGCAATGGGGAGGAGAAGTGGACACCAGTCCATTCACAGTGGACAGAGTTCTGGAGGAACTCACGAAGCTGAAGGTGGATAAAGCCATGGGGCCAGACCAAATACACCCGAGGATAATAAGGGAGCTGAGAAGGGAACTAGCAGTGCCTCTGGCTACCCTGTTCACAATCACTCAGCACAGGTGTAGTTCTAGAGGACTGGAGGAGGATACATGTAGTTGCACTGCACAAAAGTGGCAGTAGGGAGGAAGCAGGGAACTACAGGCCAGTCATTCTCACCTCACCTCAGTGGTGGGGAAGATCATGGAGACATTGGTGAAAGAAAGAAAAGTAGCACACCTGGAATCCAATGATGTCCAGGATCTGAGGCAACACAGATTCACAGAAGGAAGGTCTTGTCAGACAAATCTGATAAGATTTTTTTTGATTGAGTGACTAGGGAAGTGAATCAATGAGGGGCAGTAGACATCACCTACCTAGATTTCAGCAAAGCCCTTGATACCGTCCCACACAGAAGGCTGGTTAACAAGATGAGTAGTCTGAGCATGGGGCATAAGGTGATACATTGGGTTAGAAACTGGTTGATGGACAGAAGACAGAGGGTGGTGGTAAATAGGATCCAATCTAGGGAGAGAGAGGTGACCAGTGGAGTACCACAGGGATCAGCACTGGGACCAGTCTTGTTCAATGTCTTCATTAGTGATATTGCAGAGGGGCTGGAAGGAAAAGTCTACCTATTTGCAGATGACACTAAGATCTGTAACAGAATGGATACCCCAGAAGGGGTGCAGAAAATGAAGAGGGACCTGGAGAAACTTGAAAGATGGTCGGAGGTGTGGCAACTGAGGTTCAAGTCAAGTGCAAGATAATGCACCTGGGTAGGGGGAACCCTGGGGAGAGCTACAGAATGGGGGGAGGTGCTGACTGTCACCGAAGGGGAAAGGGACCTAGGAGTTATCATATTTGATGACCTTAAGGTATCAAACCAGTGCACAAAGGCTGCAGGGAGGGCCAGTGGCATGCTGGGGTGCATAGGCACGGCATTACTAGCAGGGGACAGGAGGTGTTGATGCCATTTTACAGAACACTGGTAAGGCTCACCTGGAGTACTGCATGCAGTACTGGACACCACATATGCGCAAGGACATAGACAAGGTGGAGGCTATCTAGAGAAGGGTGACAAAGATGGTGCATGGCTTGCATCACAGAACATATGAGGAGAGACTAAGAGTCCTCAATATGTACTCACTGGAGAGAGAGAAAGGGGACATGATAGAAACTTTCAAGTACCTCAAGGGCATAAACAGTGTGCAGGTTGAGGATATTTTCCAATGTAGAAAAGATATCAGAATGAGGGGACACAATATGAAATTAGAGGGGAGTAGATTAAGAGGTAACAGTGGAAGGAGACAGATAGAGGGCTACGGTGCCCAATCAGGGTGCTGAAGCACGAGCAGACCCGATAGGCCAACAGACCTACTTTGCTGGCATCTATTATGCTAGTATGTTAGGTAACGTGAGGACGTTTTCCTACACAGAGAGGGTGGTGGACGCTTGGAACACTCTGCCACAAGTGGTGGTGAGGGCAAGCACAGTGTAGGGGTTAAACCTGCCAGGGACAGGTGCAAGGGAACATTGGGTGGGGAGGGAGTGATGGAAAGTCATTGATCACTTAGGGTCAGTGACTGCATACAAGTTTATGGCTTACGGGCAGACTGGATGGGCCTAGAGGTCCTTATCTGCCAACAATTTCTGTATATCTAAGCTTCCCTTGCCCTGTACTGCAAAGATCTTCTTTATCCAACTTCTCATAAAGACATGACAGACACATGACTGATCCTTCACTGTGTGCTGGTCTCCTTTTCTCTTTAGCTGCCATCTTGCTTCCCTGGTCAGGCAGGGGTATTTTTTTTATTCATGGGGTGGGGTAAATGGTGATAGGACCAGCAGAGTTCAGGACAGGGTTTAGCTAGCTCAGTGAGCATTGAGTAGCTAGCGCTATTTGCCAGAATTACGATAATGGTATGACAATGCTGGCTGCTCTGAGCATTGTTGAACACATTATAGCTGACAAGAGAACAGTAAGGGATGGCACAGGATCCTTCTGAGCAAGCCTGAATCTATTATTCTCCCAGAGTATGACCACCCTCCTGTCAGGACTGTGGATGATGGGAACTGAGGGATGGTCCAAACAGTGAGGCTTAGGGCTTTGCCTTGAGGTTCAGGGACTGAAGAAATGGAATGTGCAGGGGTACTGGTTAAGAAACAGAGCCAGGTAACTTGGCGAGGGAAGCAAGGTCCAGTGGTGGCTTTTTTTACTTGAACAGTAAAGGGGGAGCTGGAAAAAGTGTTTTAGCCCTTTTCAGTTTCCACTCTTGAACTAAATAACTACCCCAAATATTGGCACATGCAATATTGGGCCTGATGATTGAATAATGCCAATGTTGTAGTTGTGATACACTCTGTGGTGGAACTCTCTATTAAAAGTGGTACCATACTCATCTGCACTTTTCAGAAATACACCCTTTCCTTGTTTTTGACTAAAAACATAACCCCCTTAACTATGAAAACAAAGAGACAACTATGGTCTTCACCCACCATTTTAGCACAAAGTAAGGGACCAAAATTTAGGTTTTCAACAGATGGACATTGTAGTTTATTACAATAATCCAAGTCCCCTACAAGACATTGGAACTCTCTACTGTCATATGTTTATACTGTTAAATATTAAAAAATTTACCTAAAGGCTTGTTGAAATCTTTTAAAGATGTTTGTTTCGTAGTAAAGATGTCTACACCTTGCATTTTCAGCTAATTCTGTGGAACACTTTTATTGCAGAAATAAGACCTCTTAGCACTACTGTCACCTCATATCCAATAACTGGGAGCTAAAAGCTAGACTTTTCAGAGGTAGTTCCCTAGCAAGGACAGTCTGATCCCTAATAAGACCCCAGACCAAAAAGTGCAGCCTCAGTCCAAATGAAACTAAGCCTGAAAATCCAAAATCACAAAGATCAGGATTTCTTATGTCAAATTCCAGAGTGATCTATTTTTTTTCTACATTTGAACCATTGGCTTCACCTCTAACAGGTAATGCCAACTTACTCTGCTACTGGATGTGGCCCTGTGATTTCTGTCACACACTCCCAGTTGATGCCAGGCTAGCTCAACACAGAAAATACTGACACAGTACAAAACACACTCATAGTTTTGTAAAAGTAATAGCACAAAGGATTTGAGCAAAGCAAACAAAGAACTAGGAAATCAATGAACCTCATTTGGAGGGTATGTAGTTCCAACAGCTAAACACTTATGCCGAAGACTATTACAGCGACATCGGCAGATCACTGTAACGGTCGCATGGGACCTGCACCCCCTCCCCGAAACAGCTCTGACTCAGAGTTAGTTATTTTAGAATAGGGGGGTGGGTGGGAGCTCAGCCCCTTGCTACAACACACTTCTTTTCTGGATGACACAATGCCGACCGCAATTGCAGTTGACATACAGCTGTCGCTGTAAAGTCAGGTCGACATATTTTTATCAAACTGGCATCATAGAACCCATCTGAAGAGGCTCCAAGAAATACATTCATATCTATGTTCATAAAATATTTGCAAATTATACATCCTGAACCAAGTCTTCCTGTAACTGATGCAGGAACTGATGAATTACTAACTATTCAACTCTTTTATAATTTAATTTGCATAGTTTCTCTTCCAGGACTAATCACATATCTCCTATCCAGCCAGTCTGGGTCCCTCCCAGCCTAAGAATAATAATCCCCTGGAATAATTATTTGGAAGTTTTGGTCCTGTCAGGACTCTGAGGGAGGCAGCAGTTACGCTTTATCCCAGGCAAGGGCACTGATTAACCCCACAAGAAGAATGCCTGGGAGAGTGAACTTTCTTTGTTTGCTCTAGGGCCCAAAGTCGGCCTCTTCCATTCTGCCACTGAGTGCAACAGGTGGATCAAAGCCATAGGGTATTAACCCTACATTCTGGCACTGCATTTGACACACTAGGTGTGCAATGAAAATCCTGTGTTACACAAGATCAGCCCCAAGCAATGCTGATTCTCTCAGCTGGGAGGAAACTGGGAAGCTGGATGGGGAGAAAATGTAAAAAAGCCCTGGAAAAGACAGGGAAATGGATCTGCCAAACTGCTCACAGAGCCAAGCCCCCCACCCCCACCGCCCATTATGAGTCGAATCATTGTTCAGTGGCACAGATAAACAGCCAAAAGTACCCCAAAAATTAAAAAAAAACAGGTAAGCATCCACAATCTGCACATTAAAAACTCCCCCTTTTCTTTGATTTTGCAGATGGGGATGCATACCTCAGTGCACACAGAAGATCCACTACTGGGTGTAATACAGCATTTAGGTTAGCTAGTTGATGCAATGCACATTATTAATTTATACATAAAATCCTGTTCTTCATCGTGTTTGTGACAATGCTGTTAAAAGCCACAACAAAATGTTAACATTACAAACTCTACAATGCCAGGTCTGCAAAGAATTGTAATGAGACACAGCTTTGGTGGTCAGCTCCTCCTCCCCCCTCTCCCCTTCTCTTGTCATGAAGGTAGGAGGCAACAACCATCAAAGGTGGGTCTGGGGAAGTGTACCACCCCTTCTCAGGGGAAGGGGGAGAGGAGGGCCTTGGGCTGAAGAGAAAGGTGGTCATTGGGCCATCCAGGAATGGGAAGATGAAGCTGTGGGAGGGAGAAAGAGGAGCCTTAAGAACTGTAACCCAGCTTAGCTCTCTTCCTTTATCTTTTCCATCCTCCACCCTCATAAAAGCATAGAGATGCATAGAGCTAGGTGAACTAAGGCACCCTTATCCTCACTATGAGGAACTGCAGTTTAGATTGGAGAGGAATTTTCGAGGTATTTACCCAGAATTGGCTCACAATGGGGTTTTCCTATTTTTCACCTCTTCCAATGGGCTGTATGATGGGTGTGTTGATTATCATATGTTGCAGCCTGTACACATTGAGGCAGAAGAGCCTCTGAATATGGGATATGTGGAGAAGGGAAGGGAGATCTGTGCCATGAGTGGGTAGGTCTCTTAAGGGCCAGCAAGGAGGATATTTTCCTCAGAACCCACGCTTTGTGCACATGGGTTCTGGGGACCCCCCAAGGAACAGTCTGTGAGGGAGAGTGCCTCACCTGGCAGGCATATCCTGCCCTGTGCTAGTACAGGCCGTAACTCCTTTTGGTGGAAGTAAACCCTCCAAAGGTTATGAAGTTTTACCGGGGGTTTCATAGGAAATAGTACAGCCAGATGTGGGCTGACCATCTTCTGTTTCCCCCACTGGAGAATCACCACGCTTGGACAAGTGGAGAACCCTATTGTGGTTCATTCCATAGGTGAGCTTATCAGACACCCTCTAGCTGCAAATATCCTGCTTGAGACAGTTGTAATGTCTGGGATACCTTCAATAAGTGCAAGGCTGCAGCCATTTAACTCCATGAGTGTGGGTTGTTATTGAAGGGAACCATAGGATATGGAGCCTGACTCTTCAATGGTGATCCACAATACAGCTACCATTCATGAACTAGGGCAGTATTGATTTGATACCATCAAATGAAAGTGACAGTTTCTACTTTCAAGGAAATGTATATGCCTATGTAAAATCATGCACTATGCGAGATAAACTGAAAGTTATACTGCCTAGTATACTTATGAATTAGTCTATGCTCAAAGAAAATACTGAATATTGGCTGTATTTCAAAAACTGTGGATCCCTTCCTCACAGACTAGAGTAACAAAACATAGAAACATAAATTTGATGGCAGAGAAGGACTGCTTGGCCCACTTAGTCTGCCCATTTTCCTTACCTACTGTAATACCACTGACCTTACTTGATCTCTAGCTTCCCCCTCTTCCCTTACCACTAAGGTTCCCTTCTGCCTATCTCATGCATTCTTGAATCACACTACAGTTTTTGCCCACACCACCTCTGCTGGGAGGTTGTCCCAGGCATCCACCACTACTTCTGTGAAGTACTTCATATCTCCCTTAACCTACTGTACTTCCCAGCTTCATAGCATGACCCTTGTTCTAAGAATTTTTCTCTGAAAAGGCTTCTTCCTTCTTGAACCTTATTTATACCCATGATGTATATGAAGTCTCTATGATATCACTGCTCTCCCTGCTTTCCTCCAGGGTATACATACTGAGGTCCTTCAGATTCTCCTCATAGGGTTTTGATGTAGACCCTACACCATTTTAGTTACCCTCCTGTGGACCACCTCTACTATGTCTACATACTTCTGGAGATGTGGTCTCCAGAACTGGATACGGTACACCAGGTAAGGTCTCACCAATGATTTGTACAACGATATCACCATCTCCCTCTTTCTGCTGGTGAGACCCCTTCCTATGCATCCTAGCATCTCACTGGCTCTCCCCACTGCCTTGTCACACTGTTTGGCCACCTTTAGGTCAACAGATATGATTACCCCGAGGTCTCTTTCCTGTTTGGTGGTTGCCAGTACCCCCCCTTTCCATTTTGTATTCCACCCCTGGGTTTCAGTGCCCCAAGTGTATGATTTTGCACTTCTTTGTATTGAAACTTCATTGTCACCACTCCTCAAGCTTTCTTAGATCCCTATTCACCCCCATGGAGTGTCTACCCTATGACAGATCTTAGTGTAATCTGCAACCAGGCATACCTTCCCTTCTAGCCCATCTGCAATGTTGCTAATAAAGACATTAAAGAGGACTGGTCCCAGTACTGATTTTTGTGGCATCCTGCTGGTCACCCTCCCTTCCTTAAGGTGAACTCCATTTACCACCAATCTCTGTCACCTGTTCCCCAATCAATTTCTTACCCAGTTTACTACCTTTGAACCCACTCCTAGGCATCCCAGCTTGTTTACAAGTCTCCTATGTGGAATGATGTCGAAGGCCTTACTGAAATCTAGGTAGGCCACATCCACCACTTCACCATGATCTAACTCCCTGGTCACCCAGTCAAAGAAATCTATCAGATTTGTTTGACATGACCTCTCCTCAAGCGAATCCGTGCCGTCTCAGATCTTGCAAGCCACTGGATTCAAGATATTTCACTACCATTTCATTTAGTAGTGATTCCATTAATTTCCCCACCACTATGACTGGCCTGTAGTTGCCAGCCTCTTCCCTGCTCCCATCTGCCCTTCTCCAATTCTCTGGGATCACTCCCATCTCCAGTGAGTGGTTGATCAGGACTGTCAGAGGTACAGCCAGCACCTCTCTGAGCTCCCTCAATATCCTTTGGTGTATCCTGTCTGACTCCATTACCTTGTACACTTTCAGATTTGCAAGTGCCTTCATGACTCCCTCCTCTGTAAATGGACTAGTGTCCACCTCCCTTCCTTCAATGCCCTGGCACTTATTCGTAGTTCCTCTCCTTCTCTTTCCTCAGTGAACACTGAACAAAAGTATTCGTTCAGGATGTCTGCTTTTTCTTTGTCCCATTCAACGTACTCCCCCTTTCCTCCTTAACCTTACAATCCCTTCCCTGGTCTTCCTCCTTTCGCTTACAGTGAAGCCCACCAGGATGAAGCACAGTACTGCAGAATTCTGCGATAGAGTTACTGCAGTAAACAATATAATTCCAATAGGAGTTAATATCTTTTGTCATGCAGTAAACCTATCACACTATGTTTCATCCTGGTGGGCTTCACTGTACATACCTGAAAAATGTCTTGTCCCCTTTCTTTACTGCCTGAGCCATTTTCTCCTCTGTTTGTGCCTTTGTGCTCCTGCTTTTCCTGCCTCCCTCTGCTACTCCTGATACAGCTCCTTATCCTCCTCCCTCTGTGTCTCTTTATACCTCCTGAATGCTAACTTTTTCGCCCTTACCTTCCCAGCCACCTCTTTTGGGAATCATAGCAGCTTCTTTTTCCCTCTTGCTTCTGCTGACTTGCTGATGAAGCAGCTTGTTGCCTTAACTATCCTCGCTTTTAGTTTTTCCCATTGATTCTCCACTCCACCCAAGTCCTCTCCCCCGCCAGGGCATTCCTGCCACATTCCCCCATCTTTGTAAAACTGGCCCTCCTGAAGTCAAGGACCCTCACCTTTGTGTGGTTAGCTTCTGCCACAGTTCTTATATTGAAGCACACCGTATGGTGAACGCTGGTCCCCAGATGACATCTGCAACACTGTCCCTGTTGGTGAGTACAAGGTCCAATAGTGCTCCCTCATGAGTGGGCTCCTTTACTAGCTGCCCGAGGAATGCCCCCTGCAGGGAGTCTAGGATGTTCTTGCTCCTAGCTGAAGCTGCTGCTGGGATGCTCCAATCAACATCCAGCAGATTGAAATCCACCCCCTACCAGCAGCACATACCCCTTACTTGCCATCTTTTGGATGGCTTCCCCCGGAACCTTACCCCCCCCCATGCCAGAGATCTGTAGATCACACCAGTGTGTACAGCGGCTCCATTCCCCATCTCTAGGGTGCCCCACAGTACTAACATACTAACATACTAAAATGCCAGCAGAATAGGCCTAACGGTCTTTCGTGTCTGCTCGTTTGGTCAGTCCCCAACCTGGGTGCTGACCTTGCTGTCCCCCTCGCCTTCTCTGGCTTCTCCCTTCCCAGTTCCGGATATTCTTGCTGCATTGGATTTTGCTTCCAGAACCCTTCCCCTGTACCTGTCCCACCCCTCTTGAACCCCTCCACTGTCTCTGCCTCCACCAGCCCCCTAGGCAGTGCATTCCATGGCTCCACCACCCTCTCAGTGAAGTAGCACCTCCTTCTTTCTCCCTGAATCTTTCCCTCCAGCTTCCAGCCATGCCTCTAGTGGCCCCTTCTCCTTCCTTCGAAGCACCCTGACTGTTCCTCCCTATTTACCCTCTTCATGTACCTAAAGACCCTATCATGTCCCCCAGTCCCTTCTCTCTTCCAATGTGTACATATTTAGCTCTTCGAGCCTCCTCGTAGGATCCTGTCCCCAAGCCCCAAATCATTTTGGTTGCCCTCCTCTGGACCCTCTCCAGGAGGTTAATGTCCCGCTTTAAGTGTGGCCTCCAAAACTGCACGCAGTACTCAAGGTGCGGCCTCACCAAGCAGTTATACAGAGGGAGTATCACTTCCCTCCTTCTGGAGGTGATCCCCCTAGCAATGCATCCCAGCATCCTGTTGGCCTTGGCTGCTGCCCTCCTACAAGTCTCCGAGCTGTTCATCTTCAGTACCTCTGCTCCTCCCTGTATTCCTTGTACCTTTGGTGCTGGTATGCTATCCCTCACGTAAATAGCCACCCCTCCCCCTTTCTTACCCACCCTGTCCTTCCTAAACAAAGTATAGCCTGGCATGGCTGTGTCCCAGTCATGGTTCTCATCTCACCATGACTTGGTAATGGTGACAATGTTCAGGTCAGCCTTTGCCATGATGGCTGCTAGGTCTGGGGTTTTATTACCCAGACTTCAAGCATTTGCACACATGGTCTTCCAAATTCTGCTGCCACCGTGCTTGTCAACCCCACCCCCTTTTGCCTTCTCTCCGTACCCCCTTCTGCCCTTATTCCCATCCCTCATTGCTTCTACCAATTTTCTACCAATTTATTTTTCTCGTTATTAGATACCCTTGGGGAATTGCCTTCCTTAGTGTTTTCCCTACTGACTACTTCAGCTTATTGGGGTGGGGCCATTTTTATCTCCCTACTTCCCACCACAACCCCTCTTGGCTAATTTAAATGCTTACCAACGTAACATTTAAACCATTCACTGAGGACCAGGGGCCCCCCTCCTGGATGGATGCAGGTCATCTCCACTGTACTGGCCTTTATCCTTCCAGGTAGGGCACCGGTCCCTAGTGTAGCCGAATCCCTCCCTTCTGCACCACTCCTGTTAAAGCTCCTGGTATGAAGTACCCTATCTTCCCCCATGTTGTAGACAGTCAGTACCTCAGAAAAGGTCACTGAGAGTGTTACCTGCATAAGACTCCTCCCCAACTCCCTGAACTTCTCCTCCACTATCCCAACCTCAACTCTAGCTAGGTCATTAGTCTCTAGGTAGACAATGACATCCAGCTCTCTCTCCTGTCCTGTTGTCCTCGCAATCTTCAGGATACGCTTCCCATCCCTCTGAGCTGTGGTGCCAGGTAGGTACCTAACCTCTCTCTCCCCCCTCCCTTCCTGACCCCAAATCTATCCCCCTCACAACAGAGTCCCTTACCAGGAGTTACTTCCTCCTTCTCTGGGGTCCTCTGCCACCCTCCCTGGGGACTCCGCTATAGAGGTCCCTTGCATCCTTCCTGGTCACTACAAAGGGTGTCTTCATGGGACAGTCCTGCTCCAGCAGGGTGGTGTATGAATTGTGTAGTGGTACTGTAGGGGGGATTTGCCTCTGTGCAACCACCCTCACCCTTCCTGAGCCTACCGTAGCCCTATCACTTCATCTCCTTGACATCCTTTGAGGTAGCGGTGGTGGAGTTGGGGGTCCCTGGGTGGGGGAGGAGGCCCCCCAACTCCCTGCCAGCTCAGCCTGGAGTCTAGCAACCTCCTCCCTCAGCTCAGATGCTTCAGAATTTCTTGCACGCACACAGTGAAAAATACCTGAAGTTGCTTTTTACTAGCAGTTGACAATTTCCAACCAGAAAAAAAAAATCTTCTTTGGCAGTCAGTCAAAGGAGTATGGCTTCTTTCCAGTCAAAATTTCCAAGTAAGGTTACAGACAGTGGTCTCTCAGTCTTGATCTCTCTTTCTCTTTGAACCCTTATCTCTAAAAGAATTTAATAAGCACTGCTTTGAACTGTTTGAAGTACTCAAGGGATGCTCAGAGATGTGGTGGAATTCACGTTACCATGTCCACCACCAAACTATTTTTGAGACACAAAAAATGTCTGCCTGTAAAAATCTATTTCTATATTGGTTTTCCAGTGAGATGGTGGAAATAGAAATTATGGTGGGCTTCAAGGGAAGATCAGGAATGTGAGTGGGTGGATGGGACAAAGGGTGGAGGGCTGAGCAACCACTCATGGGCCTAGCCATGAACACACAATGTTAGGCTGTTGGAGAATGAATTCAGAACAGGCAGACTACATGGACTTTGATCTCTTTCTGTCTGTAAAAATCTTCTATGTTAGGGGGTATCAGGTGTGTCTAGCACCATTTTATTTCACGTGCATGACCTACCCCCCCCCAGCAATGTGCAATTCCTAATCAAGGTTCAAAAGCTCAAAGAACTAATCACTTCTTCAGTAAATCATAAAACACAGTAATATTTAGAGACAGCTCAGTATACATTGTATTTATGTTCTGCTGCATTTACTTACTCTCATTTTTTTTAGTATACTGAGGACACTTACATATTTTCTTCTAGAATGTTATGAGCTCCTGATCCTTGTCTGCACATAGAGACCTAGATTATGACAACAGAAAAAGACCGTTGGTCCAACCAGCCTGCCTGTAACACCTTATTATCGTACCCCAAGATCTATTTGTCTATATACATGGTTTGAGCCCACACTATCCACCCCCATGTTTCCCATTTTACTGCCACCACCCTGAGTAACTATGAAGGCATTCACTCTGTCCCAGCCAGGTCTGAAACCATTAATAGTTTTGGAACCCACCACATGAGCTGACAGACTGTACCATAGCTCAGCTACCCTTTCTGTATAATAAAAATGTATGTATCGCTATATTAAAACAAAATCTGGCCAGAGGTGTTACAGCTGCAGCTTTGCTTGAGCTCATGGTAGAACAGTCCGCTATGCCCAAGATGGCCGTCGATGCTCAGTGCGCATGTGCAGAGAAATTGCACATGTGCAACTACTCACGCATGCGCACTGAGCCTCGGCAGCCATCTTGAGCACAGCAGGCAATGGCAACAAAAGTAATGTACCCGCAGAGGTGGGTAGAGTGAGTCGAGTGTTTGGGAGTCGTGGAATGATCATATTGCAACTCCAAAATCGTTCTTCAGTGGTTTGTTTTCAGAAATCTTGCAAGATGCTGCAGGTCCACCCACTGCAGCCATAACAATATTGGTACAATTTTAAACTATCTCAATATGGTTTTAAAGTACATTGACACAGTTTATTTATTATGTTGATTGCGCGCATCCGCAAGAAACATGTTGTGGCAGGTTTCTCCACAAGCAAGTTGTGGAGGTTCAGCACTGTTGTGATCAATGTCCCCACAGCCTGTAAAGGCTTGTCCCACTTCCCCCAATGCCGTGGCATGCTGCTGCTGACACTAGTTCAGCCAGCGTGCTACCAACTTGTAAAAAATGAGCCGCTGCAATCAGGGGCCGCCTCGTCATTGCAGCGTCAGCCATTTGCTGCAACAAGGGAGCAACCCATCATTGTAGGGCAGGATCTTGAAAGCCTGATGTTGTTTGTGAACATGGCGGTGGCTTGCCGCCATGTTCACAAACAATATTAACCTCCCCTGCCGAGGGCGTGCCCAATCCCCCTCGGCAGTATGTGCCTCCCCGACCTTGTTTATTTGCTGATGGGGACCCTATTCCCTGTCAGCTGCAGTGCCCCAATATTTATGTTGCTGATGGGGAGCCCACTCCCTGTCAGAATTATGTACCCCCGTTGTTTTTGTTGAGGGCCGACGGGGGTGAACAATCCTGTCGGCATATTGTAATAACCCCCTTTTGTTGTGACGAATGGGGTGCCCAGTGCCTCATCGGCCACAGCTCCCCCCCAAAGAAAGACTTGCTGGCATGCTGGGAGCCCACCCCAGCAGCACATATGCCACTGCAAAATAAAAACGGTCCTGCAATGTCTTTTTTTTTTTTGTAACCTGTAAAAAGGAAACGGTCCCTCGGTCTCCCTGCCCCCACAACCCGCGCCCACCCACTGTGCACCCTGCCTCCCCGCACTTCCCTCACACCATACTTACCTCCGGAGTCCAGCGCGACGATCCTCGGTGGACCGGGAACACGTCTGCACTCTTCAAAGCAGACCGCCAACTGAGGAAATGTCTGTAAGCTGTATAATGGAATAAATAGGTTTTTTCAACTTTGATGCATATCTCAGGCATTTTTTGGAATTTTGGCAACACATTTTCAACATGGGGTTTTTGGGACTCCTCCTCATGAATTCTATCACTGTCATGGCAATAATCAGCCCTGAAAGATGATTTTGTGGTCACTGCTCAGAATCACCTTTCAGGACCGATTAATGAAATGACAGTGCCAGTGTTCATGAGGTGGGCTCTCAAAAATCCTATGTTGCAAATTTGGTGATAAAAATTAAAAATGACTGTTTTACGAGCGTGCATTGTGCAGTTGCTACGCACGCTCGTAACTTTGCAAATTTGCAATATTTTCACCCCAGATTTACAACATTGGCATTTTTTCAGACCTCTTTATGAACAGTACAGCTGTCATTTTTCACACCCTGGCCAAAATGTGTTTTCGCACTTCCAGAGCAGAATAGCGCGGTCGGTGTGGGAAATCAGTGTTCCACACAGATTAAGAAACTGGCAGAGGTACTGTTCATGAGCAGAGGTCCTAAAATACCTATGTTGAAAATTTGGTGACGATACTCCATAAAATGACTGTGTTACGAACATGTGTTGCCCAGTTTGTACGCACGCTCGTAAGTTCACGAACTTATAATATTTTCACTCCAGATTTTCAACAATGCCATTCTTCTGCACCTCCTTATGAATAGTATAGCTGTCATTTTTCACATCCAGGCCAAAATGTGTTTTCACAGTTCCGGCGCAGAATAGCGTGGTCGCTGTGGAAAATCCATGTTCAGAACACATTATGAAAATGACAGTGACACTGTTCATTAGCAGAGGCCCTAAAATGCCTATGTTGAAAATTTGGTGACGAAAGTCCATAAAATGAGTGTGTTATGAATGTGCAGTGAGCAGTTTCCACGCACAGTCATACCTTCACAACTTTGCAATATTTTCACTCCAAATTTTCAGCATTGCCATTTTGCCACACCTCCTTATGAACAGTGCAGCTGTCATTTTTCACATCCTGGCTGAAATGTGTTTTCGCTCTTCCAAGGCACAATTGCGCGGTTGCTGTGGGAAATCGGTGTTCAGGACATATTAAGAAAATCACACTGACACTGTTCATGAGCAGAGGTCCTAAAATGCCTATGTTAAAAATTTTGTGATGAAACTCCATAAAATGATTGTGTTACGAGCGTGTGTTGTGCAGGTGCCACGCACTCTTGTAAGTTTGCAAATTAGTAATATTTTCACAACTGCCATTTGTTCACACCTCCTTTTGAACAGTACAGCTGTCATTTTTCACATCCTGGCCGAAACGTGTTTCTGCACTTCCAGTGCAGAATACTGCAGTTGCTGTCAGAAATCAGTGTTTGGGACAGATTGGGATCAAGCGACTGGGGGGGGGAGTGACCGACCTCAACTAAGCTCTGTCGGGACTGCTGTGGATGTCTTTGTGGGCAGGAAAAGGCAACAATGCAGGCAGGAGCCCAGTACAAAAGGGCAGCCTGCAATGATGGGCGACACAGAATGAGCGAGTGAGGGAGGGGGAGTGAGCTCAATGGAGCTCTGTTGGGACTGCTGCGGATTGGTTTGTGGGCAGGAAAAGGCAACAATGCATGCAGGGCCTGAGTACAAAAGGGGCAGCCTGCAGCAGTGGTACAAACAAAATGAGCAAGCGAGAGAGGGGGACTGAGCGAGCTCAACAGAGCTCTATCATCACTTCTGCGGATTTCTTTGTGGGCAGATAAGGGTGGCTGCACTGGCAGGAGCCCAGTATAGAAGGGCAGCCTGCAGCATTGGCAGAAACGGAATGAGCAAGTGAGACAGGAGGAGTGAGTGAGGCCAACGGAGCTGTGTCAGGACTGCTGCAGATTTCTTTGAGGGCAGACAAAATGCTGACAGAGGCAGGAGCTCAGTACAAAAGGGCAGCCTGCAGCGCCAGGAGAAACAGAATGAGCGAGTGAGACAGGGGGAGTGAGCGAGCGACCTCAATGGAGCTCTGCTGGAGATGGCTATGGTTTTCTTTGTGGGCAGGAAAAGGTGGCAATGCAGGCAGGAGCCCAGTACAAAAGAGCAGCCTGCAGCACCAGGACAAACAGAATGAGCAAGTGGGGGGGGGAGAGAGCGAGCTCAATGGAGGTGTATCATGACTGCTGCAGATTTCTTTGTGGCCAGGAAAAGGTGGCAATGCAGGCAGGAGCCCAGTACAAAAGACCAGCCTGCAGCACTGGCAGAAACGGAACGAGTGACTGAGGGAGGGTGAGTGAGCGAGTTCAACGTAGCTGTCTTGGGACTGCTGCAGATGTGTTTATGAACAGAAAAAGCCACCAATGCAGGCAGGAACCCAGTACAAAAGGGCAGTCTGCAGCAGTGGGAGACGCAGAATGAACGAGTGAGGAAGAGGGAGCGAGTTAGTGAGCTCAGTGAATCTCTATCATGACTGCTACAGATTTCTTTGTGGGCAGAAAAGGGTGGCAATGCAATCAGGAGTCCAGTACAAAAGTGCAGCTTGCACCATGGGTAGAAATGGAATGAGCAAGTGAGACAGGGAGAGTGAGTGAGGCCAATGGAGCTCTGTCGAAACTGCCGCAGATTTCTTTGTGGGCAGAAAATAATGCCAACAGAGGCAGAAGCCCAGTACAAAAGGGCAGCCTGCAGCACCACGAGAAACAGAATGAGCGAGTGAAACAGGGAGAGTAAGTGACCTCAACAGAGCTCTGTCGGACAGATGCAGATTTCTTTGTGGGCAGGAAAAGGTGGCAATACAGGCAGGAGCCCAGTACAAAAGGCCAGCCTGCAGCCCCCACAGAAACAGAACAAGCGAGTGACAGAGGGCGAGTGAGCAACCTCAATGGAGCTGTGTTGGAACTGCTGCACATCTCTTTGTGGGCAGACAAAGCCGCCAACACAGGCAGGAACCCAGTACAAAAGGGCAGCCTGCAGTAGCGGGAGACACAGAATGAGTGAGTGAGGAAGGGGGAGTGAATGAGTTCAACTGAGCTCTGTTGGGACTGCTGCAGATTTCTTTGTGGGCAGAAAAAGGCAGCAATGCACAAAGGGGCCCAGTTCAAAAGGGCAGCCTGCAGCGGTGGGAGAAACAGAACGAACAAGTGAGAGAGGGGGAGTGAGTGAGTGAGCTCAATGGAGCTCTATCATGACTGCTGTAGATTTCTTTGTGCCCAGAAGAAGACGGCAATGCAGGCAGGAGCCCAGTAGAAAATGGCAGCCTGCAGCACCGACAGAAATGGCACGAGTGAGTGAGTGAGAGAGGGGGACTGAGCGAGCTCAACGGAGCTGTGTTGGTACTGCTGCAGATTTGTTTGTGGGCAGAAAAAGGCACCAACAGAGGCCAGAGAGCACTACAAAATGGCAGCCTGCAGCGCCACGAGAAACAGAATGAGCGAGTGATACAGGCGGAGTAAGCGACCTCAACAAAGCTCTGTCGGAACAGCTGCAGATTTCTTTGTGGACAGAATAAGGTGCCAGCGTAGGCAGAAGCCCAGTACAAAAGGGCAGCCTGCAGTGCTAGGAGAAACACAACAAGCGAGTGAGAGAGATGGGCAGTGAGCAAGATCAATGGAGCTCTATCGTGACTGCTGTGGATTTCTTTGTGGGCAGAAAAAGGCGGCAATGCATGCAGGAGCCCAGTACAAAAGGTCAACCTGCAGCGCCGGCAGAAACAGAATGAGCAAGTGAGAGAGGGGGAGTGAGCTACCTCAATGGACCTGTGTGAAGACTGCTGCAGATTTCTTTGTGGCAGAAAAAGCCGCCAACAGAGGCAGCAGACCAGCACAAAAGGGCAGCCTGCAGCGCCAGCAGAAACAGAATGAGCGCGATACAGAGGGGGAGTGACCCACCTCAACGGAGCTGTGTCAGGACAGCTGCAAATTGCTTTGTGGGCAGCAAAACCTGCCAATGCAGGCAGAAGCCCAGTACAAAACAGCAGCCTGCAACACCAGGAGAAACAGAATGAGAGAGAGTGAGACAGGCAGAGAGAGCGACCTCAATGGAGCTGTGTCAGGACAGCTGCAGATTTCTTTGTGTGGCAGCAAAACCTGCCAATGCAGGCAGAAGCCCAGTACAAAACAGCAGCCTGCAACACCAGGTGAAACAGAATGAGAGAGAGTGAGACAGGCGGAGAGAGCGACCTCAACGGAACTGTGTCGGGACAGCTGCAGATTTCTTTGTGGCCAGAAAAAGGTGCCAATGCAGGCGGAAGTCCAGTACAAAAGGGCAGCCAGCAGTGCTGGGACAAACACGATGAGTGAGTGAGAGAGGAGTGAGCGAGCGCAACAGACCTCTATCATGACTGCTATGGATTACTTTGTGTGCAGAAAAAGGCAGCAACGCAGGCAGGAGCCCTGTATAAAAGGCCAGCCTGCAGCACCGGCAGAAATGGAATGAGTGAGAAAGGGGGATTGAGATAGCTCAATTGACCTGTGTCAGGAAGGCTGCACATTTCTTTGTGGCTAGAAAAAGCCACCAACAGAGGCAGGAGCCCAGTACAAAAGGGCAGCCTGCAGTGCCACCAGAAACAGAATGAGCGACTGACAGAGGGTGAGTGGACCACCTCAACACAGCTTTGTCAGGACAGCTGCAGATTTCTTTGTGGGGAGAAAAAATGTGCCAATGCAGTCAGGAGCCCCATACAAAGGTGCAGCCTGCAGCTCCTGGAGAAACAGAACGAGCGAGTGACACAGGTCCACTGAGCGAGCTCAACAGACCAACACAATCAACATTCTGCATTGACAAATTCTTGTTTATTTTGCTTTTGGTAACTGAGTAAGTGTACTATACATAGAAATTACTGTTTTCAGGCATGACCTGGAGGTTACATGTTGGTGTACAAAACATTAACAGTGTTTACAGTACAACAATGGGTGACAGACAGTACCAAGTCAGGTACCATTCATCAATGGGAAGAAATTCAGGGTGTAACAAAAGAGCATAAATAACAAGTGTAAATTTCACCATTATCATAAATACAATCTGTAAGATGTATTTCATACATAAAAATGGAGAAAAGTGCATTTAAATGGAACAAACAGAAGTACAATAGTTTATGTCAATTAGGGAAAAACCAAAGGACTACAGGTGTGAGAATGCAGCAGATTGAGTAATAGATAAAAGAGATTCAAGTAGTCTAATGCCAATTGGTAGGAAGACATACAATATGGCAGATAAATCCCAGGTTAGTAGTTGAAATTGAGGTCTGGGTCAATATAGAGGAGGAGAGGAGGAGAGGAAGAACAGGTGGTGCCGTGAGGTGGTCATAGGAAAAGCATGGACCAGGGGAGCCATGGAAAGAAGGCCAGAAGCCTAGGCAAAGGAAAGTTGCATGGGAGCAGAAAAGTGCAGTAGGGTGTAAAAGTGTGGCAGCCAAGAGGTAGGGGATGGAGGGCCTAAGGTGGCTGAAAGCATATGCAGGAGGCTGCAAAAGTAGATGGTTATGGTGTAGCCTTTTGAAGCAGACATGAGTAGGAACAAGGCGGATGGCTAGGGGAAGAGAGTTCCAGTATTGACGGGCATCATGGAAGAAAGCACAAACACCCATAGACGTTTTGCATCTATTGATGTGGAGGGGAGTTTGGTTATATTGATACCATTTAAAAATGTATTGTTATATATATTAAAGTATATCAATATACATTAATGCATATTGATATTAAGGTTTCAGATAACATTAAGCAGGTAAAGGTATTTACTACTAGCTTCTTCAGCTCGGTAGCACCATCCAAAAGGCAGCAATGCCATCAATACCATATGCAGATCAGTCTTGAGCCTGATCCTCACCCCCACATCTAAATCATGTCTTGGACCCTCTGGGCATCTGAAGCCACTGGCTCTCTTTGCATAATATTGCCATGGGGACATGGATAGTTCCTCACTGCCACATACTGCTGTGTCCTTGTTTTGCCTCTCCTTTATCCACCTCAGCTGCCAATTGTCATCCCACTTCTTCAAGCCTTCCCAAAGAAAACCAGCTGCCCACCGAGCTCACTGCCTCATAACTGTACCCCTATGTCTGGCTCAACCCTGCTGGGTGGGAGGGGCCACCCTGCAGCCACCAGGGAGAAGCAAAGTACGACAGCAGGATCTGGGGCTGCAGGGCCAGGTGGTGTTTGGGGGGGAGCAGTGCTAGGGAGCAATCACCCAGACCATTCTCCCCGATTTGCATAGCCCCTCTCACTTTCCTCTACTGTGTGCATGCAGGTTTCTTAAAGAGGGAAGGGGCATCCAACAGCGTGGTGTCACCATGCTGCCAGGACAGCATCCAAGTCACCCACAAGAGCTACTGTTGGAGCACCCACAAATGTAGCCCACCCTCCCAGTAGAAGAGCATCCAAAGGATGCTCCAGAATCTTCCCAGCTAACCTCCACTCCTGAAGTCAAGGGACGTGCAAACCTGGGTTACCAGCTTGTCAGATCAATCAGGCACTGCTTGGCACCACATGACCATATCTTAATATTTTCCTGGGTCACAGACCTTTCTGGCCAGCTAGTGAGCAATTCCTGATACAGTCTCTGTAGAAAAGTGATACTGGCACTCTTTGTTCCATATCCACCTCTTTTGCACATAGTCTAAGTGTGTGGATCCATGGGCCTACTGGTTGCAATGCATGGTGCTGCCAGGTTTTTGAATATGTACAAAATATACTGTAAATTTCTAGGATGGGAAACAAATTCTGTCAGAAAGTGGTAATAAATCTAGTAAAAATGGGAGAATAATAGTCCTGTAATATCCTTATTTCTTCCACAGATCGATTTATAAATTTATGTCTGATGGTTTCACTTTTTTTTCTTTAAACAAACTTCCAGTTCTGATTTTTGGTTCGTGTACAGATTCAAAAAACATTCAGCCAATTTATTTTGTGCCCCTAAATGGTATGCCCCCCAACAGTGACACCAACACAGCGACCTACCAACCCATTGATAAAAATAACAGGTTGCCGACAGGTTGCTGTGTTGGTGCGCATGACACAGGGCATACCATCTCCCGGTCCTGCACCTCCTCCCCGAATCAACTCCGACTGGAGTTGAGAATCCTAATAACAGGGGTTGTGGGGGCACAGCCCTCTGATGAGAAAAGGGGACCAGGAGTCGAAGGGGTTTATGTCAATAGCAACTTGTGGTCAACATATAAACCCTGTCAATGAGATGCCAGTCGACAAAAGTGTTGTTGAACTGGCATCGTAGAGCCTCCCTAAACTACTTGCAAAGTATTCAAATCGTGTCACAAAAATTGCAGAAGTTTTCATTTAATGTTCATTTATCGTGATCTTTCTTGCTTTTTCAGGCAGAATCAGAAAATAATAACATGAATTGCAGTGTCACTGTCCAAGTCTGCATGCAGGATGTGCTAGAGCACTTAAAGGCAACATCACTTTTTTTGTCTGCTAATGGGAGCCGGATTTTCAAAGGTGTCATTTGTTCATTTATTCATTTGAGAATTGGTGACTAGAAAAGGTGCACTTAGCTGGTGCTTGCTTCCAGACATGACTCAAGGAAGGTGAACAGTCATGTGTTCTGTCTGTGACATCACTGATATCACCATAGAAATGATTGTGTGGCAAACGAAAGATTTTGGTGTAATGCATTGCTAAGTTGCAGGAGAAGATAATTTCATAGGAACATAGGAAAGTGACAGCAGAAGGGGACTGCCAGGCCCATCTAGTCTGCCCATTTGTCCAGCAACCTCTAGGCTTGCTATGATTTCCCCCCTTCAACAACCCTCTATGCCTGTCCCAGGCCCTCTTGAACCCCCCTACTGTATTCTCACCCACCACTTGCTTTGACAGCCCATTCCAGGCATCCACCACCCTCTCGGTAAAGAAGTATTTCCTGATGTTACCCCTAAACTTCCCGCCCCCTAGCAGGAGATCATGACTCTTCTTCCTGGGGCACCCCTTCAGTTTGAATAGGTTCTCTGTAGGCACTTTGTTGATCCATTTTAGGTACTTAAAAGTCTCTAACATGTCTCCCCGCTCCCTCCTTTGTTCCAGGGAGTACATGTCAAGGACTGCCAGTCTCTCCTCGTACTGTAAGTGGTTGAGCCCAACATCATCTGTGTTGCCCTCCTTTGTACCCACTCCACCCTCTCCACATCCTTTTTTAAGTATGATCTCCAGAACTGGACCCCATATTCAAGATGTGGCCTGACCAGCTGGGTGTACAAGGGTATCATGACCTCTTTCCTCCTGCTGGTGATCCCCCTCCTAATACAACCCAATAGTCTGCTGGCTGTTGCCACTGCCCTCCCACACTGCCCGGCCACCTTCAAGTCCTGTGAGATGATGATGTCCAGGTCCCTCTCCTTCTTGGTCACTACTAGTGACTTTGCCCCCAGACTGTATTCCTCTGTCTCTCATTTTTTTAGCCTAGGTGCATGATTTTGCATTTAGCTGTGTTGAGTGATAACTTCCACTTCCTGGCCCATTCCTCTATTATCCTTAGGTCCCTCTGCATCCTTTCAGCCCCATCCTGCAAGTCCACTCTATTGCAAATCTTAACATCATCTGCAAACAGGCTCACTCTACCTCCCAGCCCTTCAGCTAGGTCCCCTACAAAGATGTTGGACAGCAGGGGTCCCAGCACTGACCCCTGGAGAACACCGCTAGTGACCTCTGATACTCCCATGGGCACTCCATTGACTAGCACACTCTGCTTCCTGCCCTCCAACCAGTTGCGCACCTACCTTGGAACCGCGCCCCCCCAGACCCAGGTACAAGCATTTCATATCGTTTTCATGCAAATATCTTTCAGAGCACAGAATAAAGAGAAATTTAACACAAAAATTATGAGCTATAAGTGGAATTAACTATTTAATTTTTTTAACCCTGTCACTGCAAGGCACACTGAAATGAAACTCCTTTCTACATGCAACCTGGAGGAAGGGGTTATGGAGGGTAGGAGCAAGGGCAATCAATACAGATAAACAAAAATAACAAAAATCTATACAATGACTAAAGTGGTAGTAATTGTTCAACATTTATTTATTTAAATTTTGGTAACCAGGTACTGTAAATGCTCTAGACAAAGATTTGTCTGTTTTCATGCATGACTGGGGAGGTTACAAATCAGACTAGAAGTGCAATACAGTGACATAACAATCAACTGAATGACAGAACAAAGTAAAGCAGGGTTGCAGTATAGTTCAGGATACAATACAAATTCACAACTGAGACAATGTATAGAACACAGATGATACAAGAGTGCAAGGAATAAGCAAATGTATGCTCAGAGAATGACATAAAAATGAAGCTCAGGAAAAGTGACAGGAGTAATCATTTCAGAATAAGGCAGTCTAGGCTAACAGCAGGAGCATGAGATTTCATCATATAAGTGCCTTTTGTATTCTGTACTGAAACTTTGAGTAGACCGACAATTACGTACAACAGGGGATGGAGTTCCAAAACCTAGGAGTTACATTCATGAAAGCAGTGTTCCTAACTATTGTTCTCATTTTCAAAACATGGAGAACAGCCAGGTCAGCAGACCTCAAAGGATATGAGCTCCAATTAGATTGAAGAAGGTTGGCAAGTGATCTAGGGACTTGATCATGGATGACTTCATATACCACACCATCCAACATGAGATCCCTAATGTACTGAGGGGGAAACCAGCTGAGCCAAGAATTAAGGGAGCAGTGATGCATAAGGTGGTTGGTGGCAAGGGCAAAATGATATATATTATTATAGGTCACATCCCACTTCCTTAATGTGGCCTTGGCAGGAGATGGGTACAGTAAAACTCCATATGTGAACTTAAAGAGGAGCATGCTTCAGCCAATAGCTAGTCAAGCCTTAGGAGTAAGATTATGAATAACCTTATGGGACACTCCAATTCTGACATTGACAGACTTACAAATGGCAGCAACATGCAGGGAAAAATCAAGGGCTGGGTCCCAAATTATCCCAAGATAATTGAAAGATGGCACCATAACAATATGGCTTCCTTATCATAACATGATATTTGAATGGGGAACTGACAGCTTCTTAACATGGATGCAGTGCCAAAAAGCATAACTTGAGTTTTAGATGCAGTCACAAGAAATGTATTCAGCCCCAATCATTTCTGAACTGCATGGAGGTTAGCAGAGAGGTGACTATTAATGGTGTCAATATTGTTTGAGCTAAGAATGAGGACAAGATCACCTGCATAGAGTATCGGTGTACTGTTGGTCAAGCAGCTATGTAGAT
Organism: Neoceratodus forsteri; assembly: GCA_016271365.2. Taxonomy (NCBI): domain Eukaryota; kingdom Metazoa; phylum Chordata; order Ceratodontiformes; family Ceratodontidae; genus Neoceratodus; species Neoceratodus forsteri. The sequence continues at coordinate 85,095,107 of CM028138.1, forward strand.
CATTTATGTGTAACACATGACACACACACCCAGAATAGATAGACAGACAGATATATTTTATTTTATACAGGGACAATCGATGGGATGGATAATATCCCTACTTACAACAAATGCCCTGTACAGTTATAACATTATAAAACATTAATCACATACAATACAAAACATCAAAAATAAAAAAATGCATCAAACATTACATTGTAAAATAGTCTGGTTAACATCAGGTGTAGCAATCACAGCTTTTGTTCAAGATTATTTATAGCACAGACTGGAATTCATGCTGGGAGTTCCTTGCTGTTAGATCAATTGACAATGGATTCAAAGATTTAGCAATGCACACCTGTAATATAATATCCCCATATTTATTATGAATACATGTATATGGTAAATTCCAGTTATTTATCCTTACTTGATACCTTCTATTCCTATGTGGCTCTGTTGTTACCAAATGTCTCAGGGAATGAACAACCTTTTATTTCAATAGTTTGACACACCATGTTAGCCAGTTGTACTCTCTTTTATCCTCTGGCCCCAGCTAATTTAGGGCTGCGTAAACAGCACAATGCTGGGTACTAACTTTATTTAGATTGGTAAATCTTGCCAATCTATAGTACATCTTGTCCATTTTCTTTAGTACTGTTTTAGTAAAATTCCGGGATAGTAAACTACCATATTCCAGGACTGTGATTAACAGTTGTTTGGTTAGCTTCACTATAATCTCCTTTGACAAACATGAGTATACCCTTTGCAAATCACCTGTTTTTTATGTTGGCTTGCCAACACTGACCTTGATCAACATATTGAGAGAATGCAGCTTTGGGCGTGGCTGCTGTTTGGCAATGCAGGGCACACATCAGTAGGTGCCTCCCCTCATTCTCAATAAGCCAGCATGCTAGCGCTGACACAATATTATGTGTGGACAAATTTTCTAACAGTGCCGCTGCAATCAGAGACAAGCTCGTCATGCAGCGTCACTTTGTTTGAAGTTATGTCCACTTTACTACATGCCGTTCCCCCCAGTACAGGGTGGCACGCTGGGAGCCCACCCCAGCGTGGCAACTGATGCCATGGCCGACGGGGTGCCCAATCCCCAGTCGACTCCACTGTCCTCCCCCCCAGTACAGGGTGCCACGCTGGGAGCCCACCCCAGTGTGGCAACTGATGCCATGGCTGATGGGGATGCCTAACCCCCCATCGGCTCCACGCCCCCCCAGCCATCCTTCTGACATGCTGGGAGCCCACCCCAGCAAAATCATTTTCTTTTTTTTAAACCTGCAAATTAAAAATGGTCCCACGGCGCTTCTCCCTGCCCCCCCACAACCCGCACCCACCCACTGCTCACCCTGCCTCCCCACACCTCCCCTCACCCCATACTTACCTCTGGAGTCTGGCGCGACGATCTTCGGTGGACCAGGAACATGTCTGCACTCTTCAAAGTCGACCATGAACTGAGGAAATGCCGGTAAGCTGTATAATGGGCTAGATAGGGTTTTTTCAACTTTGGTGCATATCTCAGGCATGTTTTGGAATTTTTGCACCAAATTTTCAACATGGGGTTTTTGGGCCCACTCCTCATGAATTCTGTCACTGTCATGGCGTTTATCAGCCTCAAAAGGTGATTTCACAGTCACTGCGCATAATCACCTTTCAGGGCCCATTAACAAAATGACAGTGGTGGTGTTCATGAGATGCCCTCTTAAAAGGCTTAAGTTCCAAATTTGGTGGAAAAAATCCAATAAATACCTGTTTTACGAGCATGCGTTGCGCAGTTCCTACGCAGGCTCGTAACTTCACTCATTCACAATATTTTACTGCTGGATTTTCAGCATTGTCATTTTTGTACACCTCCTTGTGAACAGTACAGCTGTCATTTTCCACATCCTGCCCGAAATGTGTTTCCACACTTCTGGCGCACAATAGCGCAGTCGCTGTGGGAAATCAGTGTTTGGGCCAGATTATGAAAATGGCAGTGACACAGTTCATGAGCAGAGGACCTAAAATGCCTATGTTGAAAATTTGGTGATGATACTCCATAAAATAACTGTGTTACGAGCATGCGTTAGCAGATTGCACGCACGCTCATACCGTCGTGCATTTGTGATATTTTCAGCCTGGATTTTCACCATTGCCATTTTTCCACACCTCTTGATGAACAGTACAGCTGTCATTTGACATATCATGCCAAAATGTGTTTTCACACTTACGGCGCTGAATAGCATGGTCGATGTGCGAAATCACTTCTTGGGACACTTTGAAGAAATAACAGTGACACTGTACATGAGCAGAGGTGTTAAAATGCCTATGTTGAAAATTTGGTGCCGAATGCCCATAAAATGGCAGTGTTGCAAGCATGCATTGCATATTTCCCACACACCCTAGTAGCTTTGCAAATTTGGTATTTGGTATATTTGGTACATGCCACATTTTCAACACTGGCATTTTTTTACACCTCCTTATGAACTGTGCAGCTGTCATTTCTCACATCCTGCCCGACATGTTTTCCCGCACTGCACTACCAAACACCCAAAGGGACACCCTAATGCTTGTCACTCTCTGCAGGGTGGGGGTGGGTTGGCATCAGTTCAATACTTTACTGCCATTCCTATGATGCATCTGTCTAACTCCTGCACTACCAATGCCAATGCCAGCAAGCCAACATTCGGCATTGACAAACGCTTGTTTAATTTGCATTCTTAATCAATAAAGTTACGTGTTCAGCAATTGTCAACCTGTTGTCTACATAGACACCTAAATATGTGTATCATTGTACATTAATCACATTATGGCTATTGTTAAATGTGATATCCAAATTCTCGTTTGATAATTTTTTTCACCCCCAGGGAAAAGTAAATATACTGTGTTTTCTTCCCATTCAACAAGAGACCTGACTCAGTAAACCATAATTCCATTAACTGAAGATCAGTTTGAAGGTCATGTTCTAGCCCAGTGCAACTGTTGGTGGACACCACCAAAACAGTGTCATGCACATACAAGCAGACCTCACTGTTTCCCAATACATTTGGCAAATCGTTTACATAAATATTAAAGAGCAGTGAGACCAAGATTTAGCCTTAAGGGACTCCTTTTCTGACCCCCGAGCAGACACAATTGGTCTCTGGGCAACACATTGCCTTCTGTTTAGTAGATACAAACTGAACCATTGCGAAGGTTCTTCATGTATACCTATTTTGTGCATTCTACTTATTAAAATCTGGTAGTTCACAAAATTGAATGCCTTACTGAGGTTCATGAACACAGCCCACGTACTCAGCCCCATGTCCAAAGATCTGGATACAAGGTTGTTGAAATCCATAAGGGCTGTGTCCGTAGACATACCTGCCCGAAATCCATGCTGGTGTCTAGACAACAAGTCGTATTGTTCCAAGTAGTGGTAAAGTTGTCTGTGAACAATCCTTTCCAAAATCTATGACAATACAAGCAATAAGGCAATAGGCCTGAAGTTTGAAGATATTAAAGTCTCCACACCCCTTTAAAATCAGGACAATTTTCACTGTTTTCCAGAAATCAGGAAAAATAGACAAGCACAAGCTCCAGTTTAATAAAATAAGTTAGAATTAGACCCTCATAATTTGCACCCATTTTTAAAATCTGTCTTGGATCCCATCTAGCCCCCCCACACACACACTTTATTAACCCTCAAGCTATTCAGCTCCTTCACAACTTCTTTAATACAGTCAGACCTAGTTAATCCATGCCTTGTTATTACGTATACCTGATAATCTGGACAGGGAACCTCTGAAACAGATTTTTTGCCATGTTAATAGAAATCCTCTGGACACTGTTTGGTTACTATATATATTTTTATTATGTAACAAAATGGGCAAAAACAAATGTTTGTGGATTAACCAGGTCTGACTGTAGTAATTTTCTTAAACCTGAATGAAAGTTTGGAAGTTGTCATGTTTACTCTCCATCCCATTAGCACCTACCTTATCACTCAAAACTCTGTCTGAAGTCGTATCTCTCAATTTGTCCAACCCCAAATCTGGTAACTCTGTATAATACTGATTTAGAATTTCTGCTACCCTGTATTTATCATCCGTTAAGATACAGTTTTCAACCAGGTCTGTCTGTGCCATGGAACTTATTGGGTTTTGCAACTGTTTCACATAGTATCAATATTTCTTTGAATCCTTTGCCTGATCAATATTTGTTTTGTAGTATTGTATTTTAGCCAATCTAATTAGTTTAGAACACCTGTTTTATAATTTTTTTTTAAATATTCCAATCTTCTTGCTTTTTTGTATGTCTAGCTTTCTTCCATAGTCCGTTCCTTATTCTAAATTGAGTCCTAAATGTTTTCTGTTATCCATGGTAAATGAGTTTTACTATGAGTTTTCTGTATCTTCAGTGCACGTAAGCTGCATATATCAATAAAAGTTCGAGTTAAGTCTTGAATAGCCATATCTAAATCTGGAATCATTTTTATTCTATCCCACTTTATGGTTTGTAGAGTATTCCTAAATTAATTTAAGTTAAAGTTTTTCATATTAGTTACCTAACAAGTTGTAGGTCCCAGCCAGCTTGGTTTTATCAGTTCTATGTGACATTTGATAGGGTAATGATCACCTAAGTTCAAGGGCATACTTTCCCACTGGTGTAACTTTAACCCCTGAGAAACAAACAATAAATCCAATACTGAGCCTTGACTTACAGCTTTTGTGACTGTAGTTGATTCTTGAATTAGTCTTAAACCCAAAATAGCTAAACTTTCACCAAACATTTTCCCCTTCTCTGGATTCAGTCTGCATTAAAGTCCCCTGTTAAAAACTAATTCCACATTTTTTTTTTTTGTACATCCAATATTTTACTTGCCAACAAATCGAAACAATCTGCTTTAGTCTGTGGTGGTACATAAAGTACACCTACTATTGTTTTAATAGACACAGTTTCCACTGGAAAGCAATCTATTCCCTCAATATTTTCTGATAAGGTTATTTTAAAAGGACTTAAATTATCATTAAAAAATAACTTAACTGCCCCCCATTGCCCCTGTCCTGTGTAGCAAGGCCATATCTTCTAACCTGCACTTCACTATCCACAATACCATCATGCAACCTTGTTTCAGAAATGCCCAATAGTCAGGTTGAGCCTCCCCCACCCAGGCTCTAAATGTGCAATTTATCTAACAAGACTATGTACATTTTCATGAATTATTACCGACCATCTGGAAAATTTGGGTCCTGGATTTAATTCCACATCACCTCTTAGTGATAGTAACAAAACCAACACTTGACTGTAGTTCCGAAGCTTCCCATTTTTAAAATCAATTTTAACAGCATCTGGCCGTCTCCCATACCTTCTCCATTCATTAGTGAACCCATTCCTCCAATATATCAAACTCCCCTATTGCTCTGTTCAATATTAAGTATGGAGAGCAGCCTAATGCTTTTTTCTTCAGTTGTTTGTATTAGTTCCCTGAATTATTCGTCTCCCAATTGCATAAATAATAGTCTAACATCAATAGACTGAATAATCCTGATATTGATTTCATTTTGCAGGATGTTGTTACAAAAACCTTCTTAGCAGTCCAATCTCACTACTTAATTTATTTATTGAAAATGTTTCACCAGAAGAGGCACACTGAGCAACAAGATGCTCGTCTCACGGTGCGACCTGGGGGGGGTACAAGGGACGAGGGTATACATAAAACAATCAGTAGGTTGAACTTGGAGTCAAGCAATTCAGACAATTGTTACATAGTTAAGTGTGGCTTTACAAACTTGTTACATGAGGAGACACTACATACATGTGCCACAAGGAGGGTGGCGTAACATACTTGATTGCACATCTAGAACTATACATACTTACGTAAGTGCCTATTATCTAGAGATTAATTTGGAGTATAATGCACCAAGTTGGCAGAGAGAAATGGAAGCCTGAGCTTGGGGCCACAGAGAGGTGACAGGTCTGGGTAATATACACAGGGAAAAATGAGAGGGTTGACCTAGGGAAGACGTTGATAGGGAATAAGAAGGGCGATAGCAGAAGTGTCATGAGAGGGTTAGTGCATGGGTTGTTTAGGGCAATTTATAAGCCAGTCATTTGGGTGAAGGCCAAGCCGCTGGTCAGGCACGTAAGGTGAGGAGGGGATTTGGGGGGGGAATCAGGCAAGGGGGGAGGTCAGGGGCATGTACAATTGGGTGCAAAGAAGTTAATGAGGGCAGAAGATAGAGAGTGTTTGGAGGAGGAATGGCGGATTTGGGCCGGCAAGTCACTCCAGAGCTTAGGGAGGAGGTAAGAGAAAACTGATTGGCCTGCAGAGGTCCCTCGGTGAGGGATTACTAATAGCCTGGAGTCAGTAGACCTGAGGGCGTGGGCAGGGGTTGGTGGGGAAGATAGGGAGGAGACGAGGTAGGGTGGAAGGGAACTGAGCCAAAAATTAGAAACAAATTTAGCACTGTGAAGTAGGCGCCGGTTGCTCAGGGATGGAAGGCCAGTGAATGGAAGAGCTCTCAGTGATGGATACGGGGGGCATCAAGGGTGAGCGGCAGAAAGAATTGAAGAGGGGGTCCAGTCTGGATAAGGTGGACTTGGAGGCAAAGCTGTAGACAACATCACAGTAGTTGAAAGAAGGTAGAATAATTTTCTGGACTATTTCACGTCTCATAGGAAGCGGGAGATTAGTGCGGTTTCTATAGAGGGCGTCAAGCTTAGGGCGCAGTTTTGACAGGATGGCGTCCACGTGTGTGGAAAAGGGAAGGTGCAAGCCAAACTCCCAGGTACCTAAAGGAGGGCATGTCTTCAGATGGTGTTATTTAGGGTATGGAAGATCAGAGGGGATGTAAGTCATAGCCACTAGCCTCGGTCTAGTGCCGAAAGTCATAGAGACTGTTTTCTTGGCATTTAGGGAGAGTTGGTTGGAGTTAAACCAGTGTTGTACTTTGTTGAAGTCAGTCTGGAGATTAGAGGTGACGTCTTCGTAGGTACGGCTGGAAGTGAAGAGGACCGTATCATCAGCGTACATGTGTATTGAGGTAGTGGAGCAATCCTTTGGCAGATCATTTAGTAGGATGGAGAAGAGAATGGGGCCAAGGACTGAGCCCTGGGGAACGCCGGTGGTAATAGGGAGCGGGGATGAGGTGCAGTCAGCTATTTTTGTAGATTGAGTTCTATTTTGTAGATAGGCTCTGAACCAATTTGTGGCTGACGCCGATAGCCCAGCACCTGATAGGCAGGATAATAGGAGGGAGTGGGATACTGTTTCGAAAGCTTTGGCTAGGTCAATGAAAATAGCGGATGTAATTTGTTCTTTGTCCATCCCAGAGAGGATGGAATCCGCGAGTCTTAGTAGGGAGGTGGTGGTGGAGTGTTTTTTCTGAAGCCAGACTGGAATGGAGTGAAGAAGTTAGTTTCAGAGAGAAAGTGGGAGAGTTGAGATAGTACTAGGTGTTCCTGGAGTTTGGCGAGAGTGGGGAGGAGGGAGATGGGGCAGTAGTTAGCAGCGGAGGTAGGGTCAACTCCTTTTGGTAGTGGTAGGACAGTGGCATGTTTCCATTCTGTGTGGAGTGATTCAGTGATGAATGAGAGATTTAGCAGGACAGCAAGGGGAGTAGCTATGGCCGGGGCAGATAGGAAGAGGAGTTTGTTGTCAAGACCATTGGGAGATTTTTCTTTGGTGGGATTCAGAGAGCAAAGGGCATCTAAGGTTTCAATGTGGAGATGTGTCACGAAGAGAAAGGGTTCTGGCCAGGCAGTGGGGGTGTAGCTGTCTGGGGATTGGGTGGGGTTACTGGAGGAAGGGAGTCCAGGAGGGTCGAGCATAAGTAGTGAAGTAGAAATTGAACTCGGAGGCTACCGTCAGGGGGTTGGAGTGTAGAGTCCCTTGGGAGAGAGGAGGGGGGATTTGTTGTTGGGGGGGAGAGAAAAGGGAGTTGATGACTTTCCAGAATTTAGAAGGCCTCCCAAGATTTGTGTTTAGGGTGTTGTTAAAATATTCGCCTTTGCTAAGCGGATGGCCTTTGTACACTTGTTTCGGAGCATGCAGTAGGTGATATTGTCGCCTGGGGGGAGAGTAGATTTGTAAATTCACCACACCCTGTCACGGACTTGTTGGCATGCTATCAGCTCGGATGATATCCAGGGAAGGTGAGACCCTCAGACCCTAGCATGGCGCAGGGGGGCATGTTTGTTCCAGGCACTAAGGAAGGTGTTCCAGAAGTGCGTAAGGGCAGCATCCATGTTAGAGCATCTTAGGATTAGGTCCCAGTTAGAGTGAGCTAGTTCTTCCAGGAGAGGGGAGAGGTTTAGAGTTTTATATGACCGTTGGAATATAAATTTGGGAGGAGATTTAACCCGGTGGATTTTGCGGAACAAGTAGGTTAAGTGGTGGTCGCTAATGGAGTCAGAAAGGAGGCCAGAGCTGACGACGCAGTGTGGATGGGAGGTAAGCACCCAGTCAAGAAGGTAGTGGTTGCCGGTCTTATGGTTTGAGCATGTAGGTTCCAGAATGGTTTGGGTAAGGTTGAGAGCAGATATCTCAGTTTGGGTTTTCTTATAAGCGGGGGATGGCCAGTTGTGGTTAAAGTCACCCTTAGCATATAGTTCACCCGACTGGGTAAGAGACGTTAGTTGGCTTAGAAGGTCAGTGACTGTTGTGGCTGGGGTGCCAGTGCAGCAATAAATACCAGCCACAAAGATGGGGAGTGAGGAAGGAGGGGACAATTTCAGCATAAGCAGCTTGTAGGCTTTGGGTTCAGCTTTTGTGAGAGTGACAGAAAAATGTAGGGCTGAGCTGGTGTAGATAGCCACCCCTCCACCTCTGGTGGGTCGGTCTTGACGTGTGACAGTGAACCCTGGAATAGCGATGGCTGGGTCTGGGAGGTTTGGGTTTAGCCAGGTCTTGGATATGATGATTATGTCAGGGGCATGGTGAGCGGCTAGAACCTGGAGCTGATTGAGCTTGAGGGCTAGGCTTTGAATGTTTAGATGGATTAGGTGTAGTCCCCGGGGAAGGGAGCCAGAGCGAGTGTCAGTGGTGGCCTTGGCTGAGGGGTTAGGCATGGGGTAGCTGTGACTGGGGGTTGGTGTTGAGCTGGGGTTAGGGTGTATATCCCCTGCAGCCAGCAGTTGTAGGGCAAGGATTAAGTGGTGACGAAGTATGTAGAGGCACCAAGATTTGGGCAAGTGCCGCTTAGGAGAGGCATTAGGGCAGGCAGTGTGGAGAAAGTGTGATATGCTTTGGTAGAGGGAGACCAGGAGGCAGCCATAGGAATAGACCGAGGTGGTGGAGCTCATAGGAAAACAGGACCAGGTAGTAGCTGAGTGAACATGGGGGTGGGAGGGGCATTTGTAGGATGACTCAGTTCAGCTGAGGGTGTGGGAGATGCAGGGTAGCAACTTATAGGAGGTGTTAAAAGGGTAGGAAAAATAGGAAGGAGAAGATCAAAAGAAAGTATCTTACTGATTGTGCCATTATTGACAAGTGTACTGGAGGCAGAGATAGGCAGTGTAGAGAGGTACACTCTACAGAAAGGCAGCGTAGAGAGAGGGAGAAGAGGAGTGGTCACAAGAAACACCAGGAAGATTGCTGGGGGAGAAAAGAGGAGCAGCAGTACTTGTTTGGAAAGGGATTGGAGCAGGTAGAAAGGGCCGGGGCAAGTAGTGCATTTAATAGGTGGCCTGGGAGAGGGTGGTGGGGGACGGACAAAATAAGCTAGGCAGAAAGAAAGAGTTAGTCCCAGGCTAGCGGCTGCTCTGGCAATCCGGCTGGAGAGCTCCAAGGGTCGGGTAGCAGTTTGGCTGGCTCGGGCAGGAAGGCGTCCCAATCAGATGCTGAGGCTGCTTGCCGGTCCAATCAAGGTCAGCCAAATTGGTAGGTGCACCAATCTGGGAGGTGCTAGAAGCTGGGCGGCTGTGGGAGTTTGGCGGTAGTTACCTTCAATTTACTCTGGGAGGCAGGACCAGGAGGGTGGGAGGAAAGAGTCAGTGTGCTCAGCGGCAGAGGCGCTGATGCCGCCAGGATCCATGGGTGCTGCTTGGGGCATGAGAGGAGTCTGGGAGGGAAACAAGGAAAACAGTATGGTTAAGTATGCAGGTAATTGTGGGGAACAATAAGACCTCTATTCAGTAATGCCAACTAGGGTTCTTGGCTCCAGCTCTGGGACTCCTCCTGGAGACTCCGGTTGACTCCAATCACACTTGTCCTCACTTAGCCACACAGCCACCACATCAGATGCTGTCACTTCTCACTCACCTACCTGTTTAAGCACCAGGACTGACCTCCCTCACAGGGCTGTCACCACTCATGGTTGAACAGCCGGATATCAGTTAGGAGGGAGCAGCAGAAGCTAATCTGTGGCAAGTGCATTGCTCGATGTGTGCGTTCACAAGCTGTGCTAGGTATTCACAAGCTTTATACAGTCCACACAGCTTAAATCAGTGCATACTCAATAGCTCAAATGTCACATCACAAATGTACAGAAGTCCCTTACTGCACTGTTAGTGCTACTGTGTCTTTAGCCAGTACAGACACACCATCAGTGGGTACTGTAAGCAGGACTTCTCTAATTGCAGAGTGGAGGCACTGTCACATGCAGTGAAGTGAGCAGCTCAAACAGGTCACAATACACAGGCATCTGATAGTTGCATAGCAAAACCATCACAGATTGCAATAAAGTACTGATGAGTGCAGCGGATCGCTTAGCTTACAGTGAAGAAGGATGCTATACACTTTGTCTCAGCCTACTGCCTTCAGTGGTTGTGCCTCCCTACTTATCTGGGAACTCTCTTGATCTTACTCTATTCCAGAATTCCAGGGTGGCTACTTTTCCAAAACAGCTATTAGCATTCTAAATCTGATAATGGCTATTTAGCTGAAATACATTAACATTTCTCTTTTGTGAGGGCTAGAAAAAGCAACAGCAGGTAGTCTTTCTTTCACCTTACTTTCCCAGAGAAAGCATTACCCTCTTAATTACCCAGCTGTAACATAAATGGTCCAGTTAGATGGAAACAGCTCATCAGTCAGGAGACCTTGGGGGAGAATAATGGGCTTATCATCATTTCTGCAAAGCAGCATGTTTCCACACCGCAGATAATATATAAATCAGAGACTACCAATAAACACAAATTAAGAGTAATTAAGATCCATTCTGCTTCTTAACTGTTACATACATAAAAGACAATGCTGTGCTAAGCAGCAGTAGCAGCAATGGATAGAATTACCATTACCAAGTAGTGATATAAGGGTTGACCAGGGGAGGCCAATGACAGGGGCAAGAGGAAGCAAAATGCTCTGAGGATAAGTGTCAGAGAGAGGTAATAGGAGAGGTGGGTGGGAGGAGGAAAGCATTTTCAGAAAGAGGGCAGGTATACAGGAAAAACAGTTTGTCCAGCAGAGCTATTGGAGTAGGAAATGTTAAATGAGTAGGATTTAAAGCAGTGGAGTGTATAGAAATAAGGGTTGGGAACTGAAAGAGGTAGAAAGCAGTCCAAAGATGCAGCATGTCCAGGAATGGGGAGTCAGTGCAAATCTGGATAGCAAATCTACAGGAGCAAGTCAGGAACAAAGTGATTACATTTGAGAGGGACACAAAACTTATTTAAAAAACACAACCCAGTCACTAGGTAAGCAAAGACTGAACTTTTATTTGTGATCAGACATGCTACAGCTGCCAAAACAAACAGACCTGGTGCTTCATGCTCAGTGGATCTTTGACAGGGAGCATGACCAACAGACAGAAAAAAAAACCTTAAGTAGTATTTCATTTAAAGGGGATAAATCCAAATTACATTTTTTTTTCTATATTTACTATATTATGAATTAAATATGTGAAACAGTGATATCATAAGGTAAGCGAAAATTACACAAGTAAATAAAAAGGGTGACTCTGGCGATTAAATTTCAGGAATGCCAAAAAGTCAATTAAAATTAAGGAAAACAGCAAGATGATGCACCAAGTCAATCGGTTCAAACATTATGCTCAGTTATATGCTTGTAAACACTGGACTAACACAGAGGGGTGGCTATACCCCAAAGAAACAAATTATTCGCAAAAGTTAATTTATACATTATTAAAACTCCAGAGAGTGCTTCTCCCTGAGGGTCACCCAGACAGATGATGGAGTTTTAGGGTGATGGGGAGTATAGAGGTAAGGAAGTAATGGAGGTGGAACACCAATTACAGGTTCACAACCTAAAGATCCCCAACCTTCTGAAAAACAGTGAGTCCAATATAACAAGAAATTATAAAATGGGATCTAGGGAACTTGGGCAGACTGGATGGACTTTTAGTCTTTTTCTGCCATTATTGTCTATGTTCCTACAGATCAGTATCAAATGATGTTTCCAGCAAACATCAAGAAGTTCACATTCCTAGAGGACTGCAAGCAAACATCACAGAATATGACCAGGACAGTAAAAAGAAAGAGATTGCATGGAGACAGGTGTCTAGGAAATGGAAAAAAAATTGAGACAACAAAGGTTAATGGGGTATGAATTGTGGCGTTTTAGTATTGGTCTGCCACTAGGATCCTTACCTTCTTCCAAGATCTGCCAGGCCCATCTTCTGCTTCTGTGGTGGACACCTTCTGGACTGAAGAGATAACAGACAGATGCATAAAATAAATGTAGATGGAACAGAGTTTATTCTTAGACTACAGAGACATCAGCATACAAAAAGGGTCTAACTCAGACTGCTGATCCACAGAGACTGCCTGGCCACTGAATATTCCAGAGGTTCCCACCAAGCCCCTCCTAAAACAGTAATAACATATCAATACCTGTTCAGAGCTCTTAAAGGGGCATCAGTGTACTCCACAGAACAGTACTTGAGAAAGGTTCAAGCCCCATGTTTGCCCTTCAATTCATGACAATACTGCCATTACTGCTCTTGGAAAGCTCTTGATTTTTGAAGAAGAGAATTTCTAGTGCCTGAAAATACCCACAGGTTACCAAAACCTCAGTGGTGATCCCACAAGCTGATTTAACCTGGAACTCTATGATCTTATTGATGGAGCTGTATAACATTGGTGGATTTCTGCACATGAATCAGGTTATTTAAAAATTATCCATGCCACTACCCCCACATTGTACATCTGCCCTAAGTTATACAAAAATGCACTATTTTCACAGCAGGTCCTTTTTTCACCCACAGTGGAAGAAATGTAACAGATTAAGGACAAATTTTCTAACCAGTGTTCTTTTATTCTAATCATTCAATCCAGCTGTGAAAGTAATTCCTCTGTGTGCAGTTTTCTGTTTTAAAAATTTTGTAATGGCCATTTGAATTCCTGCTGACTGGGGGCTTGCCCAGTCAGACATTGTTTTTATATTTTATCTTTTTGTTACCTCGGTAAGTGGGCTTTGTCCCAGTGGGTTCCACCCTGTTACCAAGTTTAAATAGATGCATACATAAGAGTATTTGCCGTGGATAAGCAGCCTGTAGATGTTCCTCAGTTGAAGTACTGTGAATCTTCATATTTTGTATAACTCAATGACCTATTCTACTTTAGACAGTTCATGTTCTCTGGAGTGTGCACACCACCACTATGCCTGATCCATTCTATAGTGTATGGTTAGGCCTTATGTATGGAAACTGAGAACCTCATAAAAGTTGTTGTTTGTGCTCTAAACGTTGTTGTGCACATTTTACAGATGGTGGCTTCAACAGTTATCCCTCTCACTGACTCCCAACACATTCATTCTCTAACTGGCAATCTGTTCATGTTGTGCACATTCCATAATCAAGGCCAAGTTTCCCTGAGAGGCAGCAGTGATGAAAACAGGCACTGTTAGAGTGGAGCCAGCAGGAAAATTGACTCGGTCATGTCCAGCACACCACCCACCAAGACTGCCATCCCACCAGCCAGAGGAAATCACTCAGTCATGGAGATGAGTCGACTGATTTTTATTTTTTTTTTTTTTATTATTTTCTGATTGATGGCACAGCAGGCAGTGCCCAAGGCCAAAGAGGCATGCTAAAGATCTTTGCAATCTACATTTAGGTTAAAAAACATATACTATAAAAAAAGAATATGGGAATCTTACACAACTCACCCTGTGGTTCTGTCCCAGTGTTGATAACAGCATGGACCTCTCAAGCTTTGCCCTTGAGGTCCATAAACTGTTAATTCAACCCCTCAATAGAAACATAGGCTTATTGTGTATGGTCATCCATACATTATTCCTTATGTTGTGTGCTACTAGATGGATGTAATCACCTCCATTTACTACACCATTCTTACATGTATGAATGAGAATATATTAAACTTCTTGTATAGTTGCTTAAAGGGGACACAAAATTATTTCTAATGTGCAGCTGCTTCCAATGCCTTTAGTTTCAAAAATTATATTCATACTCAAAAGTATCCACACTAAGCTATACTCCTGAATACAAGTTAAAACTGTGAACTGTGTTCTGTATTATTTTCTTTGTATGGGCAACCTTCGGTAAAGTTCCTTTCATGGAACCAAAAAGTTAGAGTTGTGACTGTCATTGCATGGATTCAGAACTCTTACCAGGAGCTGATGACCTATAAGAACAGTGCTCAAAATTCTGAATCTATGCCATGACATAGTCAAATCAACAGTTTCCTGAAAGGAGCTGTATACTGTAGAATGCTGTCCATAGAAAGCAAACAACACAAAACAAAGTTTACTGTTTGAACCTTTTTGGGTACAGTTAATATGGATTATTTTGTGGTATGATTATAATTTATGAAAACTGGAACATTACAAGCAGCTGAACATTGACAAAAATTTCCAGTCCCCTTTAACATGGCAAAAAAAAAAAAGTAAAGTCAAGCTTCCTAGGAATGAAAGGATATGTTTCCAATAACTTTGCTTAAAACCCTAATACCAATAAAATATCCAATTTTTTGTTTGTGGTATTAATCCAAATTTATGTCCATAAATTGATTTACAAATGAGGACAGGAATTCATTATTGTGCAAGCTACTATATGTTCCACAGATGGTATGTATATCATTTGTATCATATTTCTTGTGTGGCCATATCCTCCCCCCCCCCATTTGTAGACCACCCCCCGACACAACCATCAGGTTCACTACAGAAATACTGGTGTCTGGCCAAGTGGTGGTTGTCTGCCTTATGACTAATACTAATGTTACTCCAAGTTTGTTGACTGACTTGGGTGCATGGATGCTTGGTTGCTTGCCCCCTTCCCAGTGAACAAGTGCTTCAATGCCACTAGCCATCTAACTCCAACTTGTAAGTCAACAAGTGAACCTGACTCCCCAGATAGAAACACTGAAAGCAGAAATTACACCACCATTCGTAGTATAAGGCAAACATATTTTTCCTACTCTTTCTTACATTTTAAATATTCCAGAAAGGGGACAACTATGTTGTGTTTAAAATGCAATTTTGCCTTACATGGAATTATAGTTATTTCCTATAAAGGGTATTTCACCATTTTCAATGAACATTTTAGGCTGTATTTATAAACCTATTGACACTGCCAACACTATTAATTTCAGTCTATGCCTGGCTATATCATCCAAAATGTGTCAAAATGTCTGACTGCTGCTTTCAAATGTTTTAACACATTTGCAACAGTTTTCCAGCTTTATGGCAGCTGGTATAAAAAGAGATACATGCGTCATTTTATTTCTACAAATAGCAGCAATTGCGACAAACACACTGCATTAACATTTTGTCACCAGATGCACAATTGTGCTAAAAGGGGCCTGTACATCCCAAATACCACTTTGCAAATCCAGTCCTTTCAGTTAAAAGTACATAAACAGCATGAAAAAGTGATATTTTTTATTAGCTGTTGAAAAAATCTATTATTGTTAACAGTGGCTTTTAGGCCTAAAATGGTTGGAAAGAGTAATCCATATTTACTTTTTGAAATAATCTAAGTCATCCTTCTCAATGTACTAAGTGTTGTTTAGAGCAGAAGAGCCATTAGGTCATTACCTCAAAACTAGAATATTTTATTCTTCCCAAACATCAAAACAAACTGTATGCAGATTAGAGGTGTTGTAAATTTCAAATGTGCCTGTGGATTGCCCCACTTCACACTTTTCATGGTCACTTTGCACTGCATGAAACAAAGAATGAAAGCCATAAAGTACTGACTTTTATTTTTTTTTATTGCATGAAATTGTTTTTGCTATGACATGCTCACTTCACTATGCAAAAAACTTTGTAATACTTAAACAAAATGCAAACATTTGCAGATATCTTGATGAGGTCCAGTGTGACCCCTTCGCACTTCTCTAAACAGATGAATCTTGAAACGATTACTTAGTTTCAGTTACTCTAATACAGACTACAAATAGTCATCTAACTATACAGACACAGTGCTGCTGCCCGTTAAGCTGCAATAAGCCCTAAACTTAACCCTAATACCTCTCAATAATTATTGGGGAGCATATTCGTAAGCAAAGGTCAGGATTTCCTGTATCACATATCTCACACGGATGCCTATGACTACAATATCCTGCTTAATATTTAACTGCTTGAGGATAGAAGGGAATGAGAAGTCATGATAGTGATGTTAGAGTACTTCAGAGATATAAACAAGATCGATCTTCGTAATCTATTTACAATCACCAAAAATAGGAACATGAGGGGACATTACAAACTGACTCAAGGAAGGTTCTGGAATGAAGGCAGGGGACATTTCTTTACAGAGAGAGAGTGGTGACAGGGTGGAATGGGCTACCAAAGAGGGTAATAAACCAGAAAATGGTTGGAAGATTTAAGATGGGGTGGGAGGGTAAGAGTGTCAGTGGAGGGGGTAGAGCATCACATAACACAAGATGCATGAGCTCCATATTGAGCAAATTGATAAACCATAAGGCCTTCCTCAACTGGAAATTTGGTATGCATGTATGTTCTTAAGGTTGCCAGCAATATTCTCAAATCAAATCAAAGTTTATTTCTTAAGTGCTATTTCCAAGGAATCATAGCACTTTGCATTCAATAAATAAAAAAAAAACATGTAACACAGCTATAACTAATAAATACACAATAAAAATCTCATCATCATAAATTAAATGTCCTGAGGGAATGGCTAGCTGAATAAAAATGCATTCAGTTCAGATCTGAAGCTGTCGGTGGTCTGGCACTCTCTAATCTGATGAGGTAGAGATTTCCACAGGGTCAGGGCCACAAAAGCAAAAGTATGGGCTCCAGATGTCTTTAATCTGATCCTGGAAATCTCTAGCAACCCCTTGTTGGAGGAACGGAGTGGGCAGAAGGGGCAGTAAGGGCGCAGAAGGTCTTGCATATAGCTAGGTCCCTGGCCATATAGGGCTTTATAGGTCAGCAAACCAACCTTGAAGGTGATCCATCAATTTACTGGCAGTTAGTGCAGATAGCGGAGCACAGGTGTGATATGGCAGGATCTTGACAAGCCAGTCAGCAACCTGGCAATTGCATTCTGCACTAGCTGCAATCAGCGAAGATCAGCCCCTGATAGCCCTAGATAAAGGGCATTACAATAATCAAGGAGGGAGGTCACAAAGGCATAAACCAGAGTTGGCATATTGCCAGAGGGAATCAGGTGATTGATCCAGGTGATGTTTCTCAGATGGTAAAATGAGGGTTTGACAGAAGCTGACACCTGTAATTTCGGTGTCAGAACTGCTGTTGAACACATCGCACAGATTTCTCACCTGATCTGAAGTGAGCAGCTGGGAATCCCTGAGCCAAAGTCCAGAAATCTGAGCAGCTTTCCCCCTCACACCCATGTGACCTAGTTCTAATACCAACACTTCAGTTTTGTCTGGATTCAGCTTCAACCAGTTGGCACTCATTCAGCCTCGGATTTCAGTGAGGCAGTCATTAAAGACAGACACTGCCTCTTTCTGTTTGGGCACAAAGGACATGTAGAGCTGAGTATTATCTGCATAGCAGTGGAAACTCAGCCCATAGCACCTAATGATATCCCCTAATGGCAGCATATGCACTGCAAACAACATGTGGGACAGAATCAAGCTCTGTGGGATCCCACACGACAGGGGCAGAGATGCAGAGGAATAAATCCCTGACACTAATCTCTGTGTCCTGCTCGTTAAGAAGGATTTAAACCAGCTGAGGACTGTACCAGCCAGTCTACAGCAAACCTCCATGTGCTCTATCAACATTTCATGGTCCACAGTGTTAAATGCCGCTGAGTGATCAAGGAGAACTAAAATGGACTGATTTCCTCGATCCCTTCTCATTAGATCATTTAGTACCCGAACACGGGTGGTCTCGGTAATGTGTTTCTTCCTGAAACCAGACTGGAGAGGATCATAGACATTATGAGTTATTAAATCAAATCAGATGACCTAAAGGTGGGTAAGCAATGTGAGAAGTCAGTAAGGGAGCCAGGGGGATACTGGGATGCATAAGAAGAGGCATCACAAGTAGAAAAAGGGAAGTGGTTATACCTCTGTACAGACAGTTGGTGAGACCCCATCTGGAGTACTGTGTGCAGTTTTGGAGACCTCATCTACGCAAGGACATAGACAGGAAAGAAGCAGTCCACAGGAGGGCAACTAAAATGGTGCAGGGTCTGCATCAGAAACCATATGAAGAGAGGCTGAGAGAGCTTAATATGCATACCCTTGATGAAAGGAGGGACGGGGGGGGGCATGATAGAAACTTTCAAGTACCTCAAGGGAATCAACAAAGTCCAGGAGGGTAGCATCTTTCAGAAAAAGAGATGTGTAAGAACAAGGGGGTGGCTCAGGGGTAATGTGAGGAAATTTTTTTTCACAGAGACAGTGGTGGATGCATGGAACCGCCTTTCTGGGGAGGTTGTTGGGTCTAAAACATTAGGGGGAATTCAAACATGCATGGGACAGACATAAGGCAATTGTAGTGGGGGGTGGCAGGAAGTAGGCTGTTGGTTAACTAGAATCTGCAGCTTATCCAGTAGGTAGGGAAATGAGCAGACTGGGTGGGCCAAGTGGTCCTTATCTGCCATCAAAGTCTATGCTTCTATGTTTCTATGTTAAATGGTCTTCCAGCTGTGCAACCAACACCTTCTTAATAACCTTGCCCACAAAGGGCAGGTTAGAAACTGGTCTGTAGTTTTACAGGCAGTCTGGATCTAGAGAAGACTTTTTCAAGAGTGTTTTTACTATGGCCTTCTTCAGAGACTTCAGAAAGACCCCTGACTCTAGTCAACATCGGACTATCCTGGTAAGGACCAGGCTGATGACTTCAACACACCCCACAAGGAGGCATGTTGGACTTGGACCCAAACTACAGCAAGCTGGATGCAGTCCCTGGATGACCTGTGCAACGTCCATGATCGCCAACTGGCTGAAGTCAGACCAGACAGACTGAGTGCTTGTGACCTTGAGTGTATTCCTGCAAGGCCTGATCAAATTTCTGATCTGATAGTGGCAATCTTATCAGCAAAGAACTAAGCAAACTTGTCACATCTAACTTGTGAAAAGGCTCCCCAAGACTGATGACAGCCTGGATTGTACAACCTGTTGACAGTACAGAAGAGCTGAGCTGGTCTGTTCTTTGCTGCAGCAATTTCCTTGGACAAGAACTCTGCCTCCTAACAGGAGATTGCTGATTGATAGTCTTTATAATGGACTATCAAACTAAGCTTGTCCTCTGCCAGACCAGACTTCCTCCAGCACTGCTCCAACCTTCAAATCCTCTGCCTCATCTCCTTCAAAGTTTCATCAAACCATGAGGACTTCTGGTGAAGAGTGAGGGGGCAAACATGGACAAGTGCTACAGAGTTGATAGCTCCGGTTACATCCCTATTATAGGCTAACACCAATTCCCCCAGCTCCTCACATACACTCATCATGCCTGACAGGTCCAGCACCTCCATTAGACCATGTGGGGTCAAACCCCTTAATGGGTGGTACTAGACCATCTCCATAGGGGCCGGTCTATTAGGGGGTGCCTTAAACCTGAACCTTATAGTATGGTGGTCCAACCAACTGACTGGTTCCACCATTAGGGCAAAGAACTCCATCCCCAGTAGGAGGACCAGGTCCAGTGAATGACCATGGATATGAGTTGCAGAGGTAACAACCTGTGTTAGGCCCAACAAACTCATTAGTTGGAGGAAGTCTTGACCAAATTGTAAGAGTTCATCATTGACCCAGGCATTAAAATCTCCTAGAATTATCCATCTGGGGGATTCCAGCACAAGGGTGATAATGAAGTCCGCGACTTCCTGCAGGAATTCCTTTCTATCACCAGGAGGACGGTAGATGAGAAGAATCTGCAACCTACACCCGCAACTACGATACATTCAAAGGATCTAATCTCTCCCACTGGGATGGCTACAAGGCCCAAGTCTGATTTAAAACAAACGGCTACGCCCCAACCCCTATGATCCTTTCTCAGGCAGTGTATCACCGAGTACCCAGTCGGAAGTGCCGATTCCAATACCAGACCAGCATTTTCATTCAACCAGGTCTCAGTGATGCATGCTAGATCAGTTGTTGCAACAAGATCAGCAATAATTGCTGTCTTGTTTTTCATAGATCTGGCATTGCACAACATTGCCCAAGAAGGATAGGCAGATGGGGCAGACCCGGCATCCTGTCCACTAACTGTGGAACCCTTGGATATAGGTACCAGGCAGGGAGGACCCCTTTCTTGGACCCATTTCACCCCAGGGAGCCTTCTCGTCCCCATGACCCCAATCCACCCACCACCTTCCACAGCTATAAACCCACCAGGCTCCACAGATCTCCATTTTCTCCCCCTCCTGACTATTCCTAACACTGTATAGCATCTATACACTTCTGATTGTAAAGGGGATAATCAAAAGGTTGGAAAGCCTGGAGCCCAGTGGAGAGTAGTGCCTGACCACCGACTTCCTCAGGCAGCACATTCTGACTATTTGTGAAAACTAAATTCAACTTCACAAAATACACTAATCACTCCACCCACTCACACACACCACTTACACAATACAACTACTTATTTAAAATTACAACAATGGGGCCAGCCCGGTGTTGTGGTGGGCTGAGGCAGTGATGCCTTACCTCCTGCCATGCTGGCAACCTGTGTACATGGTGTGAGTGGGTCATCGGGGGCCAGCCAGGATGGGAGAGGATTGAGCATTCAGAGGACTGCTCTCGTCTCCTCTCCTGGGGAGGGTGGGGAACAGGGACCAGTGTTTGCCTGACATCTAGAGGAGGCTAGATGTTGGCACACCTGGCCAATACATGGGGGGCACAGAGGTGGAGCAGCTGGCGGACACGCTATGTGTGGATGTGCACATGGCATGCCTGTTGTTGGCATTGCATGCTCCACTGCCAAAAGGAAAAAGGGAAATATGGCAGCCAGGTCAAGTGGCTTGACAGCTGTCCACCTAATGCACTGTCTCTGAGGTCACCACCTGTACTGGATCTGGTCCTGGTGGGGAGTTGGGGGGCTCCACGCTACCCCACTATGGGGTAAGCAGTGGGGGTAGCAAAATTTGGTGGCCTGATTTGGAGATGGGTGTGGATGGGCGGCGAGCAGAGAAGAGGGATGCCTGGAAGCAGGAGCCAACAGGGGACCACATGGGAGAAAAAGTAAAAAAAAAAAAAAAATTACAACAATACACAATACTAGCTCCACCCACTTCTTGATTACAGCTCTACTATAAAGAGAGTTTATGTTTAAAAAATGTTGCAGGCAGTCTAATAACCAGAGAGTATGATCAGGTTTGATTAAACAGTCTTTCTTTGTAAAGTCTTGCAGATACGACTTATGTACAGTCAATAAATCTTTGTAAAAAAAAGTCACTTAAACAGCTCTCACCCACTTCTGCTTGATTTTATAAACACCCAGCTCCAATGTATTCTCACTGCCTTGGTCTGAGTTTATTTCAAATTATTCTGTAAAAGATCAAAAAACTGTCTTTCTGGCACTCTGACTGCCAGCTCGAGAGAGTTATAACTGTATCTTAATTAAACTGTTGTGATATGGTGTTACACTGAAAAAACAGATCAAAAGGCCAACCTGCTCCCAACCCCAGAGTCAACTTCCCCTTGCAGAGGGTCCTGATTTCTGAGGATCTTGCTCTTCAAAGTGTAGTTTAAATCTCTTAGGACATAAAGAACTTCAAGTCATTCCACCAAGCAAAAGGAACAACCTAATGTTCTCAGATCCCTCTCGCCGCACCTTTTCTGAGAATATCAGATGCATGCAGGATGGCATAAGTGCTTGGTAGACTAGCACTTACATTGAAAAATGGTAGCTTGTGTGAAGACTTAGTCTGCAACATTTCCAACCCTTTAAAAATCTTACTTAGCCACATATGTAGTCAGAGGACAGGTGCAGTGGGGGATGAATCAGGGATCTGTGACCTGACAAGCTTCCCCCAAATCCAGCCTCAGGTCTTTAGGAGATGCATCATTTGGTTTTGCTGTATGTGAGAAAAATCCATCGGTATGAATCAATGCCACCTAGCAGGGAAAGCTGTGGAAAACAGAGTCCAAAGCAGTGTGAGGTATGTGTAACAGTTGCTGAGACCTCCAGTGTTGGTCTGGGAGATAAGAACTGTGAAGTTAATGCTGCACTGTAACCTTTTCGCTGAATGCTCAGAACTGCCGCCTTTTGAACTTGGGTCTTGGGTTTCATTTCCAGCAAGGGCTAGAGGTGAGTCTGCCCAAGAAGAGGTGACATAATTAATAGTTTTAACCCCTAAAATGCATATCATAGATTTTTTTAACTGAACTTCCTTTAAGACATGACATTGTGCATGAGGCTGGTGAGAAAAAGTATGCCTTCATATTGTGTACCAGTTTTTCAGACAATGCCATTCCACTGCACCCCCCACACACTTTTAGCAAAATGTATTCCATTTTCACATTTTCATAAACCTTTAAAATAGATAGGCAAATAAGGAGTTATTTGCTCTGAAGCACCGATGGAGTACTGTCACTATATGCCAATAACAGTTGTAGTAGAAGGCATTCATGTTACTATTGTAGTCTTCAATACCACATGCCTCTGTTATTGGTATTTCTTGCATTACCTCAAGGAAGTACTGCTGGTCACAGGCCACTTTTTCACATATACCATTCCAAATCATGACATATTTCTCATACAATAGTGTTGATTATTTCTAATCATTCCAGGTACCTTTATAACCACAAGAGACTTTCTCAAATTAGTCAAACATTGGTGATATAGTACCTCCAAAACAAACTAATTAATTGATCAACTAATACAAATAGAGTGTAATTTTGTTAAGTAAATTATGTAGCAAAAATCTGCATAGAGGTGAAATTTCATAAATTCTGCATATGTCCTTTCCAGTCTAGCTTTAGAAAGTATCACTTCACTTCCACCTGTTTCCTCTATCTCTGTGATACTGTCTCTCTGGTATGGATCAGGGCCTTATCACCACTACATTTTTTGCCAGTTTAGCCAAAGCTTTTGAAACTGTTACCCACACCATTTTCCTGGGCAAGATTAAGCCAGCTGGACTCTCTGCCTCCTCCGCTAAGAGGTTCTGCTGTCACCTTGAGGGCAGGCCGTAAGCTGTCCATATTGGAGACCCCCAAACTCCCTATCAGCTCAAGCATTCCCCAAGGGTCTGTCCTGGGCCCAATAGTTTTCCCCATTTTAATGAACAACCTCCCCACTACCTGCTCCTCTGTGTTCACTCACATGTACACAGATGATTCGGTACTCTTTACCTCTGTTTTCTCTGCCCCTGACCTCATGAGCCAGCTCCGTCTGGACTTTAACAACATCCAGCTTTGGTTCAGAGAAAATGAGTTGTCCCTCAGTGCTAAGAAAAAGGTCTCCATGACTTTTGGCACCAGGCAGAAGCAAGCTAGAACATTTTCCCCTTCCTTTCTTTCTTACTGTTGATAGTGCTGCTTCTTCAAGTACCTTGCAGTCTAGCTAGATCACCACCTTGATTGTTCTGTTCAAGGGGATGCCACCCATAAAAAGCTCCTCCACAACCCTGGAGCACTTAATGGAAATAAGAATCTGGTTTCTTGCATGCAGAGAAATCCTCACTAATATGATTCTTCCAATTTTTGTCTATGGAGACATTGTTTATGGTGTTGCTCCTCAGTCCAGTTTAGCAAGACTGGACCCCCTCCTTCATTCCTTCTGTCAATTTGCACTTGACAAACCTCCGCATACTCACCACTGTTCATTGTATACCTCCCTCTCCCTTGATGTCAGACACTTTCCCCTTGTGCGTCCTTTAACTCCAAATTTCTGGTAGGCTCCTTCCCCTCTTATTTTGCTACTGTTCTCTCCCTCCCTCATTCTACCTCCTACTTACTAAGGTTCACTAAGGTAGGAGGTAAGGAGCAAAATGCAGGACCCATATAAGCTCCTGACATTCAACTATAATAGGATAGGTTATGATTAGAAAGCAACAATTTATCAAGCCTATTCTTAAAAGTGGTTTTGGTCTTACTAATAACCATATCCAAGGGTAATGAGTTCCAAGGATTAATAATCCTCTACGAGAAGAAGTACCCTCACCTTAGAGAGTTAAATCTGGGGCATGCAAGCTGTAATGAGTGTCCCCTGGTGTCCAAAACTATTTGTTTAAAGCCCAGTCCCATTTCGGACATTAAATATTGATCCTTTAGTACATCCCAAGTAAGTGTCAGGTCACCATGTAGCTTTCTTATCTCAAGTGACATAAGTCCCAGTTCCTCCACCCTATCATGATAACTTAGAGCCCTAATACCATGGATATGTTTTGTAATTTTTTTCTGCATTTTCTGAATGCATGTGATGTCTCCCTTCTTATATGGGCGCCAGAGTTGGGATGAGAAATCAACATGTGGGCAGATATACACCCTATATAACTCCCACAATGCCTGCTCTTGGTCTCTTGCTGTTCCATAATTGAAATCTACTGCTGGCCAAGCCTCCTTCTCATTTCACTTTCCTGAACTTTGGGACTTTCTCCCACCTTCCATATGATCTTCTCCTTCCTTTCTCATTCTGAAATCTCTCCTCTGTGATTTCTCTGTTCACTCCTGTAGTTGTTTCTGATGTTGGGTAGACTCCTGACAGCTGCCTCCCACCTCACACTTTCCCTAAAACTGCTCCTCTTCCCCAGTTCATCATTAACTACTCATTGCTTCTTATCTTTGTTTTTAATTGCTGTTTAATTGCTCTTTTGCCAGTTCCACAATTTACTGTATAGTACTTTAATGTACGGGAATTTTGCTCTTTTATTTTCTGTAAGTGTGTATTATGTTATACTTATTTCTGTATTGCATAATTTTTGTACATTGTATTTGTTTCTTACTGTTCTGTTCTCTTTCTCCTTCCCCCTAGGATGCATGTGGAAATGATCTGATATCAGTTCAGTATGACTTTCTTGATAAAATTGTGAAACAAATTAAATAAACACATTAGTAAATCCTCCTCTGTACACCACAAGTGAGTGTATTTAGATGGGTCAGATTCTAGGTTTCATTTAGTCTATTGAAGGCTTTTAGATGCTTGAAAAACATGAATGTACAACTTAAAATCCTGTAAACCAGGTCCATCCACAGAGAGCTTTTTCTCTGAGAATGGAAAAGATGGCACTAAGCTAAGATAACAACATGGAGCCGCATCCTCAAATGCACCCCGTATAGGTGCAAAACACTGTTGTCTTGGGTGTGGTGCCCCGCATCCTCAAGAACAGGGGTCCCAGCTGACATCAAAAATCCCCAGTCTACCAGGAGCCACACATGGAGCACTGTGTGGAGGGGCTGGGGGTGAGACTGAAGTTTGTTCTGTAATGGACTATGGGCATCCAATCAGATGCCTTGGATAGCTTGTTACAAGATTCCTTGCTCCACCATTGCAGGGTCTGGCAGAATATGACAGTTTTCCAAGGACTGCCATAGTCCTGTTGGCAAGAGTAAATACAGTATAGACAACTGTCACCAGACAGTGCAAGTACATCCCCCAGCCCACCATGGAGGCTCTGGGGGTTGGGGGTTGGTAAAGTGGGCCAATTAGGCCTCAGGGACCTGTGTACAGCTGTGTGGGGAGGGCTCATATCCACTACTGTTGCCTTTATGGCAGCATAGCCTCCACCCTGTCTGTCAGCTCACTGGTATGTGGCATACCTTTACTGGATGGTATGCATATCTGCCCCTTCGTTCCAATTTATGACCCTGCTACATGCATATGAGTGCCTGCAACAAGGAATTGAGTGTAGAAAGGGCTAGCATCCTGGAGCTGTGGATGTGTGGAGGTCACCACTTGTGTGGATGAGACCTCTGTGCTCCACTCACCCACACAAGCACCCTTCTATTTGTGTGCTGAGCAGGCACATACCATCTGTGGATTGGGTCCTAAGTTTCTTTTGAATCTAGATTTGACCCTGTGTTAGAATGTCTTATCAGTCTTAATTAAGGCTGGACAAAATGTTATTTTCATTGGCAAAAATATCATGAAAACTCACTTTTACACAGTTTGTGTTTCCACAGAAAACATTATATTTGGCCATTTTCATACAAATCATGAAATCAGGCAAGCATCTGACAGAAAATTGTGGAATTTTGCAAAAAATGCCATCTTCATAGAAAACAAACTGCGTGAAAGCACAATTGTTGAACAAAAATATCAAGTTTCCATGTTAAAATTGATATGTTTTGGCACAACATGTTTTGTGGAAATAGCAATTTTTGCAGAATATGCAATCTTAGCAAAAACAGTTCTGCATAAATGCACGCAATAATTTCACCCAGCCTTTATGTTAATACATTGTAAAGTTAATCTGTCCAATGTTTCTATTCTTATATCTATGCCTATTGTCAGACCTTATCAGTTTTTTTTTCATTTGCTGTGCTCGTTGTGTAATACTGGGAACAGTGTATAACATTTCATTTAGAAAGAGAAGATGTCTTGTGCTAAATGTTATAAAACTCTCAAGTTCTCTGTTCGCATGGCATTGTGTGTTTCCAACATAGGGGTGTCTTTAATTTTCTAAAAAGTACATTTTTTTATTTTAATTTCAGTATGTTTCATTTTTTGAAAACAAAAATCTTGAACATGATTTATAATATGTTTATACTCCAGGTACGGGAACTGTCTCTTATGGTTATAGGTGTTTCTTCTAAAGTCCTTTGTGTTCCAGAACTGTTCAGTTTTGTATCACAGTTCTCTCCCCCAAAGACTTCAAGAATACATTCATAACCATAAGAGACACAGTAACTGTACATGTATTCATACAATATTAACTACCATTTTGGTGGGGGTGAAAGAATCCCATTTCTATCCCAACAATAATATCTATCCCCACTATTGGGCTGTTTGGCTGAATGGTTAGAGTTGCTAACCTTGAGATTTAGGGTCTCAGGTCTGATACCAAGAAGGGTTGGAGGGATATCTGTCCAAGCAGAAGCAGATGTAGCTGACATTATGCCCAGTGTTGCCTGTGCATAGAATTGTTCAGCAATCACTCAAGACTGTCTGTATGTAGCATTGTAATGGAGTAGCAAAACTATTACAGACATTTTTCAAACAAACAAATAAAATGCACACAGATATGGTGCAGCTACTCATTTTGGACACAATTGTTGGAAAGTCAAAAGAGAGCAGTGTTACATGGACAGTCCAGCAAGCTTAATGGTTGTGGTGCTCTGGTATTTTGTCAGGGGTTCCATGAACTGCTGGGGGGGGTTGACTCTCACCGTGGATATTTTTATAGCCTGCAAAAAACATTTTATACTGTTGTAACTGACATTAAATTGAGAAGCTACAGTACCAAAGACTTGGTTACTTGTCAGTCTCATTTTCTGGTACAGGAAGTGTTTGTGGCACACAGTGTAGTGGCTGGGTGTGCCATGTCTCTTGTCATCCTGTAAGTCCACCTCATCAAGGGGTGGCTGTGAGGCCAAGACATGGGAGTCTAAGGAAGGAGGAAGAGAAAACACCCACTTTTCTTTAAATCCATCCCTCTAGTTGATAGCATGGGTTTCCAGTACTGTGGAGAAAATGGAGAAGATAGAGTAGGAGAAAAATGCTTTTCCTTTTTATGGCTGTGAGTGGAGCCTACAGCCATTTTGCAAGCTGTTGCCTTAAAATAGCCAATTGTGGCACCTTCCATTGGACTTTTGGAAGTATCCTTCTGAAAGTCCAGCAGAGCTTGTAACACTCCACCATGATCAGCCACTACAGAATAATAGCCACACTATTTTGACTGTTACTTCTGCATTCTGGGGCAAGAACTGCACATGTGCATCTTGTGTGCATGTGCAGTTTCACTGGTGCCACCATCTTGAGAATGGCAAAATGCCATTCACTGCAAGTTCGCATGCACGAATGCAGCGCATGCACAGTTGTCTCACCACCCATTGGCAGCACTCACTCTTCAAAGCTCTACAAGTTCACCACAGCCGTATCAGCTTTGGCTAGAGTTTGTTGGAGAAAGGGGTCCTGACTGGTTGCACTTGCTAATGCACCTGGGTTTTTACACATATTTTACTCAGGACAGGCATGATTCTGTTTTCATGTGCAATATGTGGAAATCTTATTTGTTATGTGATAGGTTTACATGTTCTCTCTTGAAATATAAAGTAGTGTTGTTTTTCTGATAAGCAAGTGAAATATCTAGATTGTTGTAAATTGAGCACAACTGGCCTTTTAATGATTTTCATTTTTCATCCACTGGGGTCATATTAGTATTTGAGTCCATATATTTATGGTGGGGATGTAAATATTAACATGGAGTATATCTGGATACTCTGTTGTTCTCCCCTCCTTTTGTTTTGTATTTTTACAATGCATTGGAATAAGTAATATTTTAATATTTGCTAATATAATTCTCATGGGCTGTTTACTATAGCATTAGGTATTTATAAAAGCAATGTAAATTAATTAATGAAGAGATTAACTTTAAATATCCTGTAAACTTATTACGCTAATGACCACAGTAGGAGGTCACTTGAAGCACAATGTTGTTAAGGCACCTTTGATCTATACATACTACAATACAAATATTCATAAAATATTACGTTCAGCATTGTTCATTATTTGATTGTCCATCTATTAATTCCTCTCCTTCTACCCTTCCCCATTTCCTTCCTTTCCCCAATATCCCCTCTTTGGATGGAGTCTTGTAGACAGTTCAGTTCTATTCACTTATGGCAAGGAAATTGTTATGATGGTTTTTAAAAGTAGGTTAAATATGTTTAAGCACAATTTGCACAACATGAGAGCATGATTTTACACTGTATTCTTAAATGCTAATATATGCGTGGCTTTAATATGCAGTTACATTAATACTTTTTTACATGTTTTGGGGTGTGTAAAACAGCATATGTATGCTGTTTAAACCACTCCCCCGACGAAGACTACAGATCAGGCACTCTGTAGAGGTTGCTGTTCCTGTGATGGGTGCTTATTTTTTCTGACTGCCTCATTTGACATATAGCACCATCTCCAGTGCTCGGTGCTAGTTGCTTCTTGCTTTGATGTTCCTGTGAATGTGTGAAAAAAACACTTG
Organism: Neoceratodus forsteri; assembly: GCA_016271365.2. Classification (NCBI taxonomy): domain Eukaryota; kingdom Metazoa; phylum Chordata; order Ceratodontiformes; family Ceratodontidae; genus Neoceratodus; species Neoceratodus forsteri. The sequence goes on from CM028138.1 coordinate 85,124,497, forward strand.
TGCCTTCAACAGTCTGTGTGCACTATCTTTATTCATTTTGATCCAGTAGTTCCAGTACTCCAGTTGCAGCTCCCACGGCAATCGGTGTGTGCAGCTCTCCAGTTCATTTTTCTATGGTTCCAAAGCAGCCACCTTATTTGCTACAACTAGTCAACCAGCACTAAATCTATCATGGTCATTCCCTGGCCATGGCAAGAAGCTCTCTCTGGTATTGATCAGGCACCTCCTTGGGGAGAGGTTTAAATTGCTCCTAGTTCATGAGCATGAAGGACACAGAAAGCAAGAAACTGAGTCCTCAAGTATGGTTTCAAGGTCATGAATATGATTCATCAATTTTTATTTTTTATTTTTTCACTTTCTATTTATCCACCTTCTCACCCCGGAGCTACGCTTCTTTGGGAGACACCAGATACCACCCTGCGACTTGCCTTACCTGATATCCCAGGAGTTTCCCCATAGAGTAGTAGCTATACCCCCCCAGGTGGGGACAGGACCCCAACATTTCGATGCTTCAATGTCTCATTGGGTCCCCCAGTGGTCAGGTAGGCAGTCACCATTAGGGTCGGTATTTTTTTTTTTTTTTTTGGTGCTCTGTCTACCCATGCTCCAGAGGTGTCTTTTCCCCTTTTTCTGAGGAAGTGGCCAGTGCCCTGATGTCAAGGCATTTCGCTGATGACCACCACTCCCAGCCCTCTCTTGCATGTGCTCCTGCACTTGCTGTTCCTCTGGTCTCTGCCAGAGGTCCGCCAAGCACCGAGTGAATGTCACCCTCCCTCCCAGGAGAGGAGAGCTGTCCCTCGGATGCTCAATCCTCTCCCTCCCCTGCTGACCCCCGACGACCCAGGCTCGTTCCTGGACCTGGGTCACTAGCATGATGTGAGGTGAGGCATCCAGCGCCTCAACCCTCAGCATCACTGGGCCAGCCCGATTCATCAACTTTTACTTCACTCAACATCATTCATTCCTGGTGTGTCTGAATTTAGCAGCAGGAAGTATAGAAAATGTTCCACTGATGTGTTTCAGAGAGACCACCCATGAACTGTCAGCCCCAATGGAGAGGGATACTGGCAATCTGAACAGGTGCCACATGTTCTACTAGCAGTTTACAAAGGCAGGACTGTTAACTAATGGACATGTATTACTCATACTGCATTTGCTTGGGACAGTTTGTTTGCTCAGGATTTTCTTCCTGTGGGGAGTCATGCTTATAAATTTGATTATGTTCCTCATGTTTGAAATTGTGTAACTATGTGAGTGACAGGAGGTTTAAGGTTGCTGCTCCATTGATTTGGAATGCCTTATTGGAAGAAATTAGATCAGTCCAAAGGGTGGAGGCCTTTAAGCAAAAATGTATGACTTATTTATTTGCACAGGCCTGATATGATTAAAATAATAAATTATTACTGTTAATTATATTTTATTTAAGATTTATTTTAATGGTCTATGCTGTTTTATTACTGTAAGGTTCCCTGAGCTATTGGATAAGGCACCAGATAAATAAAATTGCCCTGTCTTGCCTTATTAACTCTGTAAATCTATAATTTCTCTGTGGTAGTATACATTTCACTGAGTCTGTCTTGCACTATCAATGACTACCACATTCTCCTGAAGGTGTTTTTGAGCAAAATAAACACTGAGACTAAAACTGTTTTTTGTTTGGAGAAATTTCTTTGTTTCATCTTTGGAATCAGTCAGTGGCACCCTGCAGGGTCAATAAGAACAACCAGAACCATGGAAGCTGGGAGCTGTAAGTACTGAAGTATTACACAATGTCCCATAGCACACAGTTTTCCACCCTTCACTGTAACACTGGAGGGATTCTTTTAGATTTGACTAAATACTCTGGCCACAGAGAACCCTTGCTTGACACATGGGGCCTGGGGTGAAATTATGATAAACTATCATGCATCCTGGACTTTTCTGCTTTTTAGACTCTTTTCTTCTCTGGATTTTTTAAATTCCACAAAGATTTCATAGCTCAGATTTTATTTTATTTTCTATAGATGTTTTATGCTCCTTTTGGCCAAGACAGGCTAGACTTCTTTCCCCTGCCCCTCCGACACCCTCCATCATACATCTCCCCAGGACTTATTTGCTTGACCTGAATACCTCCATGGATTCCACCACATGAGGGGTTCAGCAGGAGGAGGGCTGTCCCCACAAAGCATGAATCCAGTTTTGGCCTCCAGCTTCTTGGTAAAACAGTGGGCAAGGTATCAGTGGCCAGGGCTTCACTATAGCCTCCCCTGCCACCATTTTCCTCCATTTTCTGCCTTCCCTACCCTGGGTCCTACTCATCAACATGCACATGAGAAGGCATGCACACAATGTGAAGTCTCACAACACAACCAGCTTTCTGCCACTCCTGACCCACCTTGCCACCAGGCCTCCACCTGGTGGCAGTCATTCAGTGGAGCAAGCAGCCCTTCCTCCTGGGAGAGGAGATCAGTCCTTGGATGCTCAGTCCTCTTCCTGTAGCTGCTGCCTGGCAACTCACAGTCATTCTCAAATACCGGTCTCTGGCATGGAGCAAGGCATGGCATCCAGTGCCTCAACCCTCAGCACCACCAGGTCAACCACACAGCACAGATTTTAATGGTGCTGCCTAAGAAATCTGGCTATGAGATATTATTGGATGACCACCAAAAGTCCAGAAGAACCATTTATTTATTTATTTAAATTTGATGGCCAGGAAAGGCACACTGAGCTGAAGCTCATTTCCAGGTGTGACCTGGGTACAGCTTGTACAGAGAGTAACAGGTGAGGAAAACAGACAGTTCACATAAACATTTTACAGGGAGTACAATACATCATAACTTAAGTATGATTTCAACTCAGGACATTCTTTGTGGAAGATAAAACGTGAGGTATTTTGTCACCAGTACACACATTTAAAAGCTTCTCCCTGGTGAGGTTAAACTCTGAAGTTTTAGCCATGGGAGTGAACTCCAATTGACCTGAATTATTTGCGTCACAAAAACAAAGTCACCCAATCTCCTTGGTGGGAAATTCTTACTTATTTACAGACCACCATATGAAAATAATCCCAAATTCATGGTCAGAGTGCCACTTAATCATGAGAGGTGGTTGTCCTGAAATATAACCACTGTCACTTGCCTGGTTGTTCTCATCAGCCCTTATGGTACTGTTTTGTCTTGCATCATATGATTGAATGGCACCATTGAAATAGCCTGTCATTTTTTTCTCCCACTCTAAACAATAATTCTACTCAGTATAGCCTTTGAACTGCTGCTGAATTATTTATCTTTGAAGGGCCAGGATGAGTGGTCCAGATTCCCCTTGCCTGTCCCCTCTTGTTTAAACATATTGAGTCACTTACGGTAAGAGAGCATATGCTGACGTGTGTTTTGGCAGCCACCACTATGAAAGTGACACTCCCATTGCTTCCCCATTACACTATAACTTGAAAGATTCTGATTGCACAGAAAATGTCACCATCTTGTGATAAATTCATCAAACTAAACTGAATGTAATCCTTGTCCTGAATCCTCACTATTCATTGCACTGGTGGCATGGTCCTTCCCATTCTGGTGTCTTTCTAACTACTATATCAGGAAGGCAAAACACATCAAAGTTCATCTGTAGTACTGAGTGTGTGCAGATGTGTATTGGCAATGTATAACTCTGTATAAAAATTCAAAATGGAATTCTGTCCTGCCAAAACTCTGGTCACCCCACCAGGTAGCACAGTCATGACATTTTCTGTAACAAAGCAGGAAGGGGAGGATTAGAGGGGTATCCACACAGTGACCTCCCTTACAGGGGCACAATTAATTTAACTGGCTATAAAATGTTATACAAAAACAAACAAACAAAAAAAATACATATAAAAAAATATATATTTTGCTTTGATTTTCCTTCTAACTACTCGGACCAGGTTATAAACTCGGCAACTCAACTGGAATGGATATTATTAACTGCAGGTACTGTGGAACATTTTTCAAAAGGGCAGTTATACAGGATTTAGGATGCTGACCTACTTGCTGAACCATTGGATATCTAAAGGCTCAGCTCTGGGCAGCAAGGGCAAAGACTGCATGCCTCAAATTTCATATTCAGGAGGAAATATATTACAAGAACGGCCCGCCGTTACCCAACATCCAACTGAAGCACCTTGACTGCAGAGAGCAGTTGGTCTGGGAGGTCAGCAGGTGGTTAAGAGGGTCAAATCAGGTGCCCCATCACTCAATGCTCACCAGCGGATTACCTCCACAAACCATATAAAAACTGCAAACAGGTATCTGCCTCTGTCTCTGAAATCAAACAAAGGGGCAGAGGACACTGCAGAGCAGGACACTGCAGCACAGGAGCTAGTACTACAAAACTTGCCCAAAGCAGGGACTAAAACAAAAAAGGCAAAAAGGAAATCCAAAAAACTGCTGATCATAGTAGACTCCATGATTCAGGGAGTTGATACCTACCTACGGCCAGGAGTAATGGTCAGATGTCTCCCAGGTACATCAGTGTGAGGAGACACTGACAGCATTGCTAAAATCATGCAGGAAGCAGGAGAAAACATTGATCTCCCGGTACACATTGGGACTAATGATCTCACCAGCCAGTCAGTTGTGGAGACAAAGGAACACCTGACCAGGCTGGGTGACAAACTGTCATCCATTTTGTCCGGCATCTCCTTCTCTGAGCTCCTGCTGGTCTGGGAGAGGGGTGCAGATGGACAAAAGGTCAGAGAAGGGGAGATAGGGGAGTTAAATATGTGGCTCAAAGGCTAGTGCCAGGAAAAAGGACACAAATTTGTAGGTAATTGGCAACAGTTTTGGGAGCGAAAGTTCTTTAAATTCGATGGTCTGCATCTGACTAAGGAGGGAGTCAGTGCATTGGGGCAGAAGTTTGATGTCTTTCCAGAATATTTAATCTAGCAAATGGGGAGATGTGTGCAGCACCCAATACATCGAATGGGAAAAACACCCCTACCCCTTCAGCTAGTGATCAAACCATAGTTCAGCATCACTGTAGCTCATTTGTAACTCCAGGTAAGGAAAAAGGTCTAGCTCCCCATAAGACACGCAGGGAAAATGCCAGACCTCACCCTACAATTAACTCACCGAAACCTGGCCAATGGAAAATCATGTACACAAATGCCCGCAGTCTGGGAAACAAGATCCCAGACCTGGAGGCAACAATGACAGAAGCTAAACTGGACATAGTAGCCATTAGTGAGACATGGTTCACCAGAGCCACACTTGGGAGACTTCACTACCCAGCTATGTACTGTTCAAAAGAGACTGAGGTGCAAAAGGAGGGGGGTAGTGGCCCTTTATGTCAATGAAAATATCAAAGCTACAGAAATTCAGAATACACATAAGGGGCCAGAAGAACTGTGGGTCATCCTGGAAAAAGGAAATGGAACAGCCATATGAACTGGGGTTGTCTACAGGCCTCCAGACCGGGGGGGGGAGGACATAGAAACATTACTGTTAGAAGATATACAAAACATGACAGCTAAAGGGGAGGTTCTGATAATGGGAGACATCAACATGCCGGATACAGATTGATCAATACCAGTAGGAACAACTGCCAGAACTAGACACATAGTGGATTCCCTGTAGGGGAGGGCCTCAAACAACTGGTACAATGACCCACAAGAGACAGGGCTATCCTGGATCTAGTACTGACTAACAGGAAAAGGATCACATATCTCCAGGTAAAAGGTCACCTGGGGGCCAGTGACCATGAAATGGTATGTTGGCCACTAGAAATAAATCATCCCATTCCTAGGCAAAAATATAGGATTTTAGAGGAGCTGACTTTGATAAGATAGCCAACAGAGTTAAACTAGCCTTGGCAAGAAGAAATACAGGTGAGGGGGTACAGGCAAAGTAATCAGGCAATAAGGATGCAATGCTTGAAACAACATCCCACTATGTTAGGGAGAAAAGCATGAGCAAAAAATGAAGGAAACTACTGTGGTTCTCAAAAACAGTAGCAGAAAAGATCAGAGCCAAAAGTTTGTCCTTCAGGAAATATAAGGGAATGCAGTGTATGAAGATGGGGAGACATATCAAACTTCCCTATGGGAAGCAGGGAAGGCAGTAAAGCAGGCAAAGGCCCAAATCAGGGAAACACTAGCACGAACAGTAAAAGAAGTGGACAAGACTTTCTATAGATACACTAGTGAAAGGAAAATGTCCAGAGGGGATATTGTTAAGATAAAAGGGGATAAGGGGATGTGTGAGGAGGAGGACCAAAGAAAAGCATCTATCCTAAATAGATACTTCTGCCCAGTATTTACTGAGGAGAAGGTAGGGCATGACCCACAGCTCAGCATCATGGACATGGGGGGAAGAGAGGTGTGCACAAGTCCCTTCACAAAAGAAAGGGTCCTACAACAGTTCGCTAAGCTCAGGGTGGACAAGGCAATGGGACCTGATGGCGTACATCCCAGAGTACTAAAGGAGCTAAGGGTGGAACTAGCAGAGCTATTAGCAAAATTGTTTAGTGAGTCTCTGAGCACAGGAGAGGTCCCAGAAGACTAGAGAAGAGCTCATGTGATACTGCTACACAAGAGTGGAAGCAGGAAGGAGGCAGGGAACTACAGACCAGTCAGTCTTACCTCAGTAGTGGGCAGGATTATGGAGGCACTCCTTAAGGAAAGAATAGTGCAACACCTGGAATCCATAGGAGCACAGGATCCAAGACAGCATGGGTTTACAACAGGAAGGTCCTGACAAACTAATCTCAGAGATTTATTTGATTGGGTAAACAGAGTGGTGGACCAAGGGGGTGTAGTTGATGTCGCCTACCTTGACTTCAGCAAAGCTTTCGATACTGTTCCACATAGAAGATTGATTAATAAGCTGGGTAGGCTCAGGGTGGGTCAGAGATTGGTCATCTGGGTGGCAAACTGGTTGGCGGGCAGAAAACAGAGTGTGGTGGTAAATGGTATACAGTCAGAAGAGCTGCAAGTCACAAGTGGGGTACCTCAGGGATCAGTCATGGGGCCAGTCCTCTTCAATATCTTCATCAGTGACATTGCAGATGGACTGAAGGGTAAGGTTTGTCTGTTTGCAGATGACACGAAGATCTACAATGGAGTAGATGATCCAGATGGGGTGGGCAGAATGAGAAGAGATCTGGATAAACTGGCGAAATGGTCAAAAGAGTGACAACTGGGGTTCAATGCAAAGAAGTGCAAGATCATGCACATAGGGCAGAGAAATCCTGAAGCTACCTACAGGTTGGGAGGGGAATTGTTGACAATCACAAAGGAAGAAAGAGACTTGGGCATCATCATCACAGATGACCTAAAATCATCCAAGCAGACCACTAAAGCAGTAGGTAAGGCTAGAGGGATGTTGGGGTATATTAGTAGGGGTATCACAAGTCATAAGAGGAAGGTAATAATCCCTCTTTACAAAACACTGGTTAGACCCCATCTGGAGAACTGGATGCAGTACTGGAGGCCACACCTACTCAAGGACATTAACAAAATGCAGGCGGTCCAGAGAAGGGCAACCAAAATGGTGCAGGGACTGCTTCAGTAAACATATGAGAACAGATTAATGGAGCTCAATATGTATACCCTAGAGCAAAGGAGGGAGAGAGGCGATATGATCAAAACATTCAGACACTTTAAGGGCATTAACAAGGTGAAAGAGTCTAACATGTTTCAGTATAAGAAAATAGCAGGACAAGAAGACACACCATGAGATTAGAGGGAGGCCGATTAAGGGGTAATGTGAGGAAGTTCTTTTTCACAGAAAGAGTGGTGTATGCATGGAATGACCTACCTAGGGAAGTAGTGGATATGAATACAGTGCATGGGCTTCAAACAGGCATGGGATAGGCATAAGGGAGCATTGCAGATGAGTATGAATAGGCCATTGACAGAGTAACGGCAGATGGCACATTCATAAGGTAGAAAAAGAAATGGGCAGACTGGATGGACCTTGCGGTCCTTATCTACCACCATCTTCTATGTTTCTGTGTTTAAAAGGACTTGTTTTTAGCTCCCCACAAGATTAAAAAACAAACAAACCTGTAAATAAATAAAGGCAGCCGCGGATTATAACTTAACCAGACCGCAGCCGCAGAGCACAGTTTTATTTTATACAATTACTGAGGTGAAAAAAGGGAAACCCAACAATTATATAAAATAAAATATGGGTTGCTGTGTGTAAACTAGAAGTTTACACACACACTTGGGGTTAGATGCTATTCTTAAACCCCTTGAGCTTTGCTCTCGGGGCTTATGTAGCATCTGACCCCGTGGGTGTATCTAAACCCCTCGTTATACACACCGACTCATACTTTAATCTATGTATAATGTCATATGAGTAAGGTTCTGTTCTTTACTTGAGATCTTTAACCAAGGACCCTTCTGCCCACCTCTGCTCACTGTCCAGATGGAAGTTAGAGATCCCATGGAAGTTATCAAAGAAAAGTAAGGGTGTTTCCCCAGTGCCATGGCCAATATTCCCCAGCAATAAAATAGGTTCTTATAACAGACCCCTGGATATACCTGGAAACAGTCTATCAGAGGTCAGTGGGCCTTTCCTGGTCAAAAAATTACAAACGGAACATTGTATTTTTTTATTTAGACATACATATTCCTTATAAAGTTGGCGTAAACACTATCTTAATTATTAATTAGATTTTTGGGGATAATCATTTTTAAAACAGTCTGTTTTCAACCTAATTTTCTTGCTCTTGCTTTCTTATTGATCTCTAAAACATACAATGATCAAGGGTTTTTTTTGTGAGCTGGTCATTTTCTTGCAATCAGAATGTTATTCAGTTGGGAAATTTTTCACAAGGGAAAGGAAGATCTGTCCTGAAAGATTTATTTCACATGTTTATATGCCAGCTTTACTTACAGATCTGAATGCCTGTATTATTTACAGTTTAAATGCAAATAAATTATTGTTTGCAATGGGGAAGGGGAGAGCTTGTGTGTGATGTATACATAAGAACAAATGCCTTTTGGGCAGACGACAAAGACCAATTGTTGTGAAGGTCCACTCCTCCTCTGTGCTGACAGTTGTATTCATCTGTCCATCTCTCAGTTGGTAGTGTAGGTTACAGGCAAAAACAAACATTTCCATGGGAGGATAAAGTTGCAGAGCCACTTCTTTTGTTAGTATGTTAGTGTTTTCATAATCACTGTGCATGCTTTTCTAGCTGCTGCACTGCTACTGTCAACAATCTGAGTAACTTTCTGAACCCTGCCACCACCTTCCCACAGTGCCCATATCCCCTGACATTTCCCCATTATTAGACCTAGTAATTATGTAATTATCCACATTGTATGTGTCCTGTTGCTGTGCATTACTGTTCCTATGGGTTTGTTTTTACCTTCTCAGGTGACAGCAAAGTAGGCAACTCTGACTGCCCAAATAAAAAAAAATGCATATATTATACACAAGATGTCTACGCAATTATAATGAGCATGTGTTGGTAATCTTTGACATTCTTTGTGTGATGTCATTAGCTACTCAAGGATTTTGGGCATCACACAAAGAACTCGGAAGGTGAAACTTCTGGCAACCGTAAGTGACTCAACATGTTTAAACAAGAGGGGACAGGCAGGGGGAATCTACACCACACATCCTGGCCCTTCAAAGATAAATAACTTCTGGTAATGCACACAGTGTGAGTGGTCATGTGGTAAGTGAACTCCAGAGCCAGCAACACTAAAAACTATACCTTTCTACACTACTCCAAGGACTTATGGCTGCACTCAGCCTGGTGCATTAGCTTTGTTTTCCCTAATTAACAGTTTCCAACATCTTGGCATCACTGCTTCTGGTCTTTCCCACCCACTATCCAGCAGTTGTTTTTGTAGTCTGTGCCTTTCCTTCCTCCTCTCTTCAGCAGTACTGGGATCATCGTGCAACATGAAATTGAGTGGGGGCCCCTTGCTTCTACTATGGGCTGTGGACACCTTTTCCTAGCGTGGTTCCTAGAACACATGCAAAGACTGCACCAGTTTTCCAGTCATTCATTCAGACATGCATCACTGCCTGCCTTGATAAGGGCTGCAGGAAAACACTTTCTGCCACATCATCACAACTTCCTGGCTGCCCACTACCCACAGTGTCAGTGGCTCAGTAAGTAGCACACTTGCCTCTGAGGCTGGGCGATCAGAGGGTCGTGGGTTCAGTTATTACATCTGGCACTTGGGTGAATATCCCAGTACTGACACTGTAGAGCAGCATGAGAGGGGTGCTGCACTTCTGAGATGCCGTCTTTCGGATGAGACATTAAATTGAGGTCCCATCTGCCTGGATTGGTGGTAGTTCTGGTGGATGTTAAAGATCCCATGGCACTTATCAAAAAGAGTAAGGGAATTTTTATTAAAACTGAAAGTAAAATACATACATAATAGTGTTGCTTCACACAAAATCATAATGCAAACAGAAAGGTAAACATAAATAAGTATTTCATCATACGGTCAATACAAAAATTGTCTTTGTTTTTAGTAAGAAACACTGAATTCTTCCCCCCCACCACCACCAAAAGAGTAGGGGAATTTTTATTATCATGACAACAAACCAAAAATGAATACAAACAGTGTAAAGTCACACAAAATAATAGACATATCAGATAGTAAACAGAATCAAAAGAGGTATTACAATTCAACATTATCAGAGGAGTATAAACATTCCCTCCTTCCCCCACTAAAAGAGTAGGGGAATTTTACAAAGCATAAGACAAGGAAAATCAAAATAAGTATTATATCCATAACTACAAGAGCTAGAAAAATGTCCCATCAAGGGAGTATATTCTCTAAAAACACCATCATCTCAGCCAGTCCACCGAACCCCATCTAGAAGTATAAAGGGTATGTGGAAGGGTTGTATAATCCTATAAAATCTTAGTGTAATAAGTTTTGAATGAATCATAGAAAATAAATCTGAAACAGAAAAATGACATTGTTGAATGGTCAAGTGGCAGCATGCAAACCATATATAAAATTTGAAACAAACTAAAAACAACCACGGGGAGATGTAGGCCATTTTCTCTCTAAAAGGTGCCAAATGTCAACAACATACGGACAATCCAAAAATAAATGCGCCATCATTTCAACAGTGGTGGAACATGTGTTCCTTGGACAGTACCTATCCGAAATGTGTTTATGTTTCAAATTGCCTCTGACATTTAGTTTACCATTAAGGGAAAGCCATAGAACATCCCACATATAAGGCGGGATACGAGGGGACATTAACATTATACCCATCAAATGCTTCTGATTAGTGGGATATGAGTCAAACTGAGCCAAATCCTGAAAATATTTCAGAATAATAAAATGATACAGTTCTTTCCTACTAAATCTAATAAAATGTTCTTTCGAAATCCCCACAACTTCTATTTCCCAAAACATACCTTCAAGGACAGTGGGAGTGAGGCAAGAGAAGTTTGTCTGGGTAAAGGGCTATATGCAGGCCAAGAAATAAACAAAGTACCTAAAGAATCCAAAAGCCATGGTGCCCACTGCATATCTATCTGAAGAAGTACATTATGAAAATTAGCATACAAAAACATTGAAAAGAAAAAAAACAATAGGCTGAATCATTTTCAAACCTCCAAATTTTTTCTCCTGAAACAATAAACACCTTTTGATTGAATTTAGATGATTGCCCCAAATACAAGAAAAGAAACTACAATACATTCGTGTTTCTAGGGATTAAGAAAGACTAAAAACTGCACTAAGATACAAAAAGATTGATAACAAAAAGGTTTTAATCATATAAACCCCTTTTAACTTCGACAACCTCCACATTTTCCAGAGTTTAACCTTAGTTTCTGCCTCATCAAGTTTAAGTGTCCAATTATAATGTGATAAATCCCACGTCCCCCCAAAAAAACCTAAATAGAATATTTATCTCTAATGACTGGGATTCCAATGATAGAGGATTGGTGCACATCATCAATTTGGAATGGAAAACAATGACACTTCCCATAATTAATTTCAGCGCCCGTACAAGACATATAGTCCTGAAGGGTAGAATCTAAGTGTAATGTGGAAGGAACATCATTAACTATAAAGCAAATGCTGTCCTCATAAGCACTACATTTCACTTCAGTATCAGTACTAGAAAAAGATACCCCTTGAATTTCCTGAGTGGCATAAACTTTCCATAACAAGGGGTCTAGGGTAAAGAGATATAAGAGAGGACTGACAGGATAGCCCTGACGCAAGCTTCGATGAATTTTCCATATCTTACCCAGCCACCCGTTACAGTATACTTTGGCAGTCTCAGAACTATAACAAGTTTTAATCCAATTAACAAATACCAGAGGTACCCCATAGTGGGACAAACAATCCTAAAAATAATCATGCCTGATCTTATAAAATGCTTTAGCCTGATCAAGGTGAAAAAGCATCCCCGTAATCTCACCTGTAGCCCCTTTATGCAGGAGTTCATCGAACAATATTAAATTATCCATAATTTTTCTGGATGGTATGGAACAGGATTGTGCTGGATGTAATAAGTAATCTGCAGTCAATAACAGCCTAACTTGTAAGATTTTACCTAGAAGCTTGAAATCAGTATTGAGTAATATAGTAGGCCTCCAATTACCTAACACTGCTCTAGTCCCTTTTTTATGCATCAAAATAACTAGTCCTTCATTCATACTGTCTGATATAACTCCAGAAATCAATACTTCATTCAAAACTTTAACAAACTCAGGTAACAGAAACTGAAAACTATGAGTCCCTAATTCATAGGGAAGTCCATCTATCCCAGGGGCTGTTCCAGACTTAACCTGCGTCAGTGCACCTGAAACTTCCGAAGAAGTAATAGGCTGGATCAGCAGAGTCGCACTTTGGGTAGAAAGTAGGGGTAAAACACATGTAGACAACCAGGGTTATGGGTAGTAGATTTGACATCTGAGGGGCCTAATAACTGTTGAATGTGGGTGTCAAGAGTCCATAAAATGTCATCTTTGGACATGCATCAAACCCCATTGTCATCTCTAATCCCATCCATATACTTGGATTGGTGTTGATGGACACAAAATTAATACAAGTTCAGAAAGGCTTTATCGCCTTGAGATCCAAAATGGCGTTCTAAATCTAGAGATTTCAACTAATCGTATTGTGTTTTATTCATTAAATTCCACAATTCAGAGAGAGTCGTAAGTATGGACTGATCCCCCTGAGCTGCCTGAAAATGTAAATCCAAGAATTGCTTCCTATAGTCATTATATAAATTAGATTTATATTTACCATTAAGTTTGCCAATAGACTGCAAGTCATGACTGATATCTGATTTGGTATCCAGCCACCTCTCCCTATATGTGTCATATAGCCAAGCAACAGACTTACGGGCTTTTACTAGATCTGTAAACCCATCATTTACTGTAGGGAGAAGTAATAAACCAAGATTTAGTCTCCAATACCCAGGCCCATGGTGCATAGGTTCAGGGCTAACCACCATGGCTTCTAAAATTACATGGCCGGATGGGGCTACCGGCACAGTCCGAACAGAAACAACCTTCAGAGAACTAGATAAAAAACAAAAATCTATACAAGTGGCCTTAGTGGCCTGAAAAAATGTTTTACTAAGGTTACCAGCCATCTCAAATGCAGCCACCAGGCCAGTTTGAACCAGTAAATCATTCAGACAGTTAGCATCACAAAACATTTTACTGGTCCGGAGAACTCTATCCTTTCTATATCTACCACAATTAAAATCACCACCAAAAAAAACATGTTTACTCGTAAATAAGTATGGCTGTAGGGTCCTGAAAAGTGATATTCTAGTCAACAATATTTGGGGGGCATAAATGTTCAAAAACCGACATTGCAAACCACCGATAACCATGTCAAGCAATAATGCCCAACCAGGGACAATGTCCACCAGGTGCAACAAATGGGCAGTCAGACTGTTCACTATGATACCAACCCCGCTGCAAACATCATCCCCAAATGACCAATAGGTTGTTCCCCATCACCAACCCACAGACGCTTTGTCCAAGTCTTCCCTTGTGTGTCATCTGGTATCCTGCAAAAATATAACATCCTGCACACCATCGTCAAACAATGCATATATCAACCTTCTCTTCCTATCAGATTGCATACTGTTTACATTCAAAAAAGCTACAGTAATCTTGTAAGGAGGTAGCATAACCGAAGAAGAAGAGAAGGCAGGAAAGAGGATACTACATCAATAAGGGAGAAAGACATCAAATCAAAAGACCTGTTTCTTTTTACTCCATTTCCGTGTTCCCAGCTTAATCTTTTTCTTTTTAACAGTATCTGGTGAAGCTACGGTTTGTTCTGAATCTGACATCCCCTCAGGCTGTGAAGACTGTAGGGAAGCAGTGTCAGATCAGTAGCCACATCATCTTGCAATAACTGATATTTATTTTGTAATGGGACCTGCGGAGAGACCAGTGCAGTGGTCCCTACCTATCTAGATCAAAGACTACTCCGCCTCTTGGAGACCAAAGTAAAGTTTCCTTTAGGGGGTAAGGGTGGGGGCATAGACTCCTTAGAGGTAGTTGGGGACTCTGTCCAGAAATCATTTTCCTTATCAGGAGAAATATTGGGCACCAACACTGAAGGAGGGGCAGATGGTACAACAACCTGTTCCTCAATCACCTTCTGGTCTACCCCAGAAGGTAGCTGGTTCCTCCCGGGGGGGGGGGGTCTTTGTCTCAATGCAGCTTTAACCGCTGTGTTAATATAGAAGTCCTGAATACAGAAGTCCCCATTGGTTTTGTTTTGTGCAGCCCAGGGACAATCAGCATATGGGTGTTCCTCTTCACAAAGAGAACATTTTGCTGGATGATGACAGTCTGACATGACATGACTGAGTTCCCCAGATTGGGCACATTTAACAACTTCACAGGTTCTACTAAGATGTCTAGGAGAACCGCATTTATAATAGTGGTGGGGTTGACCAGGTTAAAACACACAGCCCTTATCCCAACCTAGATAGAAACAACTAGGCAGATGCTGCAAACCTGCATCAGTTTGTGTCAAATTCACCCTATATCTCCAACCCCCATTCCAAAACCCTTCAATGTCCAAAATAGGTTCAGGGTTCCCCTGAATCTTGCATTTCCTCTCCAACCAGTAAGTAATGTCTTCCATGTTCACCCCTTCATTCCTAAACAGAACCGTTATTACTTTAAATGATTGTTTAGTAAGGGGGATGGCCTGAAAGTGAGACCATGTTGGGTTAGTTTTGAGGACAGCATACTTCATCCAAAATCTGTTTAATAATTCAGGAGAATGAAAACTAATGTCAAAAGTATTATCCCCAGGAGTGTGTATCAGAGCATAAAATCACTGGGGAAAAACCCAGCAGCTGTTTAATCAACACTTTCCCAACGTAAAATCTATCTGGCATATCATCAGTAGGGCCCAAAAAACGTAGTCTCACTGCATTCTGCATTTTGCTAAAATAACAGGTTTTTGAAATAAACTAGCAAACATAGGTTGAGGGGCTGCCAGTTCAGGGGGCTCTTGCAAATTGACATCAGGGTCAGTGTTAACCTAGGTTGTCTTTGGGGTGGTCTGAACTTCTACAGAGGGGATAGACACTATAGGAGAAAAAGAAATACTACCATCTTGTGTCGAAACCTCAGGTAAATTAACTGAAATCTCCTTAGGTCGAGAATGTGCATGGTTGTCCACAATAGGGGAAACCCCTTCAGAAACTACTAAACGCAAACCCAAATCTATCTCTCAAGGAGGTGAAACAGTGTCCTGTCGATTAACCTCATCATAAGGAACACTCCCTCCCACACCAGATACCCCTGGAATAGGGAGGGCCAGGTCAGCGACCCACTCACCTGAATCTAGTTGGAGACAGCCAGCATCTAGAAGTGCTTTTTGTGGGGACCAGGAGCCCTCTGCACCAGCTGGACCCGGTCTAGGGGTCTGGGATAGGGAACCATGTTCTCGAGATGGACCAGGAAAAGCTGTCTTTAAAACTTTAGATCCTGTACCTGACGTGTCCATAGGAGATTCCATCTCGGGCCATTTCCTCTTGCCAATATCTTCGGCCGCTTGTAATTGCGCCTGCTGGAAGGCAGCTATTGCTTCCTGAAACCACCACCTCGTACAGTCCAAAGGCATTCCAACTTCCATAGATTCTGTTAATAGCACACTATTTGCTTCTCTAAGGTCTAAGGCTGAAGGCAATCCTCCCATACATTCTGCCTGAAATGTCAGGCCTCTGTCGACTACCACTGTACCGATGACTTCCACACCGTCAGCCACAGCTTCCTGCTGCGAGGGAATCTGTACGTTCTGCTGGCCACCATAAAGGTGCATCCCAGTCATACCTTGTTCCTCACAGGAGACCTCCGGGAGTCTGGATGCAGCCATCCAGACTCCTCCACTCTCAAGCTCCATCTGTACACACTCAGTTGGAGACTCAACATCCTCTACCGACGAGTAGGGGAATTTCCCCGGTATGCTGGCCAAATTTCCCTCATTCACTAAAAACATCACAAACAGCTTAATCTGATTCAAGGTCAGTTGGTTTTCATCCGTATCCCACTCCCCCCACAGTGTGCCTGAAAATAGGCAGGAGTTGTCTAGTGCACTTAGCCGGTCAACAAAAACTAAATAAATAAGTAAACTGTGGTGATAACAGCACAATACTGACTGGTACGCTCCAGGTCTGTTTCTATCATCCAGAACTAAAGAGGACTGCTCTCTTATCCCAAATGTGTGTTCTTCATCTAACCTTTTACTTTGGTCAATGGGCCAGTGGACTGCACCCCTTATAGTGACACCTTGGCCTTGTTCGCCGGTTTACATGGGGCAATTTCAGTTCTGGGTATACTAAATACATGTTGTTAATAGTTTCCTTTCTGGTTGGTGTTCGATGAAATAGATGAAGATGAGCCCCAGACTCAATTTTAGATCACACAGCAGCTCTGATTTTGAATTTCTGGCCTCCCAGTTATGTCCCTACATGGGGATTGTCCTCAATAGATGGCGGTATTGGTGTCACTGACCCCGGTCCCTGCATGGTACCATGACCAAAGGGTCCATCCCAGTTGGTGAGTAAGGTGTGCTGGCAGGTTCGCTGCCTGCATTCAGGAGTAGACTTTACAAACATATGCCTCACAGGGAATACAGATGGACCCATGGTCATGGTGTGGTCCAGGCTGTTGCTATGATAGTGAAACACCTCAGGAGGTATGCACTACTTTTGGGGGGAAGGTATGTATGTGTGTGTGTGTGTATTTCTTTATGGTGCTTTTTTGTTAGGGATTGTGGGGGGATGGTCTGCTCAGTCATGGGGTAGCCATGCTAAAGTTAGACCTGAGATCTCTTGCTGTTCTAGCACACGGTTTCCCTTACTGGGCCTTTTGCTCCTTAGCTAGGCAGTACACCACAGGTAGTCTTTGTTATAAGTATGGCTTGTAATTCTACCACCTTCCTTACAAGGAATGTGAAAGGGGCTAACTCTCCACAGAAGTGCTCCCAAATTCTTGCCCACTTAAAACACTACACCCCCTCTATTGTCTTCCTTCAAGAAACACACTTGTGTGTCTTGAATGTCTCCCTGCTTTGCAGGAATTAGGTAGGCCAGATCATTAGGGTTGGTCTTAAGTCTAAAAAGTCCAAGGTTACAGTTTTAGTCACTAGAAATACTCTGTTCCAGATGACAGAACAGATCACCAATCCCCAGGGAAGATATATCATTCTGAAAGGTGTTTTAGACAGGACCACTGTAGTACTGGCTAACATCTACATCCCCAACAGTAGTGACCCCTCTTTCTTTACCACTTATTTGATGCACTTAGCTAATTGGTCACATTACCCCTTATCTTAGGAGGAGACTGGAATGTGATGATGTTTGCAAATCTAGGCAGATCCCTGATCTCCAAAAAAGGTCTCTCACCAGACCCATGGACATGTCGGGACCTGGTGGACAGCTTGCAGTGTGTGGACCTCAGGAGATCGCTCCACCTTACCTATAAGGATCTTACTTTTCTTTCCATACCACAGGGCACATGTTCCCATCTGAATTACTTCCTCATCAGTTCACACCTCCTCCCAGGGATGCATACTATGGAGATTCTTCCACAGGTCATCTCTAGCCAATTGCTGGTATACCTCTCCCAGACCCTGGCTGGAGTGCCTGAAAGTGACAGGACCTGGAAGAGTAACAGGACTCAAAAACACTAAAATCCCTTGAACATTTCACAAACACTTTTTTTCCAAGAAAATACGGGTATGGTTTCTAGGGTGGCCACCCTCTGGAATGCTTATAAATGTGCTGTTAGTGGGGAGCTCATTCGCATCTCGACAAAACAGAAAAAACACAATCAAGAATAGACCTCTGTCCTCCTCACTCGTATTCAGTCCATTGAGAAATCTCTTTCTACCAATACAGCCTCGGACACACGGAGGGAACTGGATGTCCTTTGTGAAAGGTACCACAAACATAATAGGGAATGGGCAGAACCAGGCCTTTTTAGGACCAAGACCCTGTACATCTCTGAAGGAGAAAAAAGCAGGTAAGTTCCTTGCCTCAGTCACAGACAGTAGGAAATGCAGTATACAATTCCCTCACTGCTGGACCCAGACATGGGAGAGATCCTTACAGGACCCCAGATGCATAGCTCAAACCTTCCAGACATATTATTCTAACTTACATAACCTGATCACCTCTCCTGGCTCTGTAGAGGACATTGACAAATACTTGACTTTCCTTCCTTTGCACACCCTCACACTAGAGCAGCATGAGTCCCTGAATCAACCAATAACAACCCTGGAAATCCCGCAAGCCATTAAAGCCCTTGCCCCAGATAAAGCCCCTGGGCCAGATTACTTTTCCACAAATTTTTATAAGGCCCCCCAGGCCAAGATCTTGACTGTACTGCATGCCATGTATATGGAGGCTTATCAAGTCCAGACACTAGATGCCCTGTTGCAGCAAACCACTTTCTCTGTATTAGCAAAGCCAGGAAAGGATCTCGCTCTCAGTTGCACAACTACTGCCCAATTTCCCTGCTAAACACAGAGCTAAACGTTTTAGCAAAACTCCTAGCATCTAGACTGTAGTGGGTGTGGGCTACCTTGATAAACCCAGAACAAGTGGGGTTTGTGAGTGACAGGGTGCCCTTGGATCACCTGCAGAAACTACTCCATCTCATCTCAGCACTGAGGGGGCAGAGACTCCAGCAGTCCTCACCTCCCTGAATGCTTAGAAGGGATTTGATAGGGTTTCTTGGACTTATTTGTTTCGAGTTCTGGAGCACTGTGGCTTCCCACCTGACTTCACACAATGGATTTAGCTGCTCTACTCCAACCCCTTCACCAAATTCAGTGGCAATCGGGTCCTGTAATCTGACTTTCCACTGTTGAATGGCACAAAGCAAGGGTGTCCCTTTTCCCAATTCCACTTTAATTGGAAGGCTCCACCTTTGATTCGATGGACAAGCAGCCAGCCACTCCTACTTCCTGAGCTACATATAGCAGTTCCCTTCAGCCTCCTTCTGGATCACTTTTTCTTTGCTGGCTGGAGGCTCTGTCCATTTGCTCTGTGGCAGGCTGGGGTCGGCCCTGCCCCCCCCCCACCTTGTTGCTTCTTTCTGCTGGACTCTGCGTTTTGTTCTTCTGCTTCTGGTTTGTATTTTTGCCTTTGGCTGTGTGCCTTCTTTTATTTCTTCCATGTTTCTTCTATATTTGTGTCTTAGTTCTGTTTTCGTTTGGGTGGGATTTGGTTTCTCAGCTTTTACTATTTGCTTGCTCCTACCATTTGGCTCTTTTGCAGCTCCTGTTACTTGCTTTTAGTTACTCCCATTGCTATTGTTACCAGTACCTGTGTTTTTACACAAACCAAAGCTGTTTTCCATGCTACAGGCCTAATTGCTCCCCATGCTATCAAGACTAATTGTTTTCACCTGATTCAAGCTCCCTCTGAACCCAGACTCTGTCTGTACCATTGCTATGTAGCTCAATCATGTTTCCCTGCTTTATCTACCTCCCCTGTGGTCATAGCAGTTTTCACAGCATTGTGCTTCCCTCCTTCCATGCTTATTGACTACTACCACTCATAGCTCATGCTATTCCCTGTTGTACACTGCTGTTCTACTCTGAGGTCAGCTAGGCTACTGCAATGCTGTAAACTAGTTTTAATATCTGCATGTGTTTCCTGACCCTTCCATCCCTTTCTTGTTTTTCCTATGGCGGGGACTGGGAAGTGTTTGGGGAGTCATGACCCCATGTGGCTACTTACTTCTGTTCTAACTCCTGCCTCTGAAAATCCTCAGAGTATTTGTCACCTTAATTTGGCTTTTGAATGCCTGACTGGCTTGCCCCACTATTGTACTGCTGCCCCCACTTACATTCATGTCCCATTATTGTTACCAGTTTTGCAGACCTATGTGCCAATCTGACTATTCCCACTGCTTACTGACCTATGTGCTGGTCCAACTATTGTTAACCTGCCCCTGCATTATCCTGCCTTACTGAAATATGTCCAGATCCACTCTTGCTCATGCCACCTTTGTTCAATGCTCCCTGCCATTTGCCCTGCAAGTTCTCAGTACTTACTCGCATTCACCCTTCATCAGTCCCTGGGGCATGCCAGCCATTCCATTTGGTGCAGGTTCCCCTGCTGCTGACAGTCTCACTCTGCACCTAGTCCATAGCTTGAGCATGCAAAGCTTGGGGCGGGGTCCTTCTCACCTGGCTCATAGCTGGGAATGTCCTCGCTCCGGGTGGACCTTCAGTTATCAACCGTACCGATGGCACCTCAAATTGTAGAATTTATGACTCGGCCATGAAGGAGGTTACAGTGATTTCCTTTAGCTCTAGTGTTTCCACTATAACCGTTGTCCATTGGCTTTAGTGGTTCCCTAGCAAGGCACCTTCACTGCATTCTCCCGATGGCCACATCTGGTTCACCTAGTTTGTTTTATAGATTGGTAGGCTGGGTGAGTGCCTTGGTGGTCGTTACTCTCCTCCTCCTACCTTTCCACGGTGTTCCTGTTAGAAGGATAGAGTGAAAATTTCCCTCCAAATTGGAATATTTTCCATTTCTTATTCTTTAGGGCTTCCAAATTGCTGTAGTAGAGTCATCACTAATGAAATTATCCCACTCCTGGAGGAAAAGTGACCTAGGCCTTGGATCCTTAGAGGTTTCCTCCTCAAAGGGTTTTTTTTTTTCTCCATCTGTGCCGAAGGTCATACTATCTAGTTAGTATTTTCTAGTTCCATTAGATAGGATCCACTGTTTGATGGAGGTGGATGGTGTCACTTACTTTCTGTTCCCTCTCTCCGGCCATTCTCCCTTTCCTTAGGAAGTCTCCTTATTATCTTGCAACTCATCTAACCCATGCCATTGCTGACCTGTGCATCCCATTTTGTTATCAAGCAGTCTGATGCTTTCCTGTTACTACATTTCAGAGCTACTGATTGCCCATGTGCTTCATACAATTACTTTCTTTTTGAGGATCCTTCCTAAGGTACCTTTAGTGAAGGCAATCATCCTGTGGCACCTCTGGGGGTGGAACCCTCTTGAGGGTTCCTTGCCTTTGGTACCCCTACAGGGTGGTAATTCCTTTGGAATAGAGTATGTGAATGGTCAAAACCTAAGTAACACAGTTGCACAAGCACAACATTATACTGGCTGCATAGGCCATTGAATTGGAAGGCTCTGCCCTTGTTTTGATGGACAAGCCGCCAGCCACTCCTACTTCCTGAGCTATATATAGCAGTTCCTCTCAGCCTCCTTCTGAAGTACTATTTTTTTGCCCCATAATCTTTCCCTCCTCCTCCAGTGGCAGTGCCTCTCTCTGGGGGATCCTTCCTAAGGTATCTTTGGCCAAGGGAATCATCCCGCAGCACCTCTAGGGGTGGAACCCTCTAGAGGGTTCCTTGCCTTTGGTATCCCTATAGGGTATTAATTCCTCTGGAATAGAGAGTGCGAACAGCCAAAACCTAAGTAACACAGTTGTGCAAGCATAACATACTGGTTGTGTAGGCCACTGAACTTATATTTGGAAGGGGGAAACCCTTGTCATCAAACTTAATCTAAACAAGACCATCAGGGGTATCACATTGGGAGGCAAAGAATATAAAGCAGCCCTCTATGCAGGTGCCATCCTATTGCATCTCCAGGATCCTGCCAATTCACTAGCAGTGGTAGTGTGGGAAGTGAATGATTTTGGTAAGTTTTCTTTTTATAAGCTTAATATCACTAAAGCCCTGTTTACACATTCACATTTCCACAGGAGTAACCCGATCGCTTGGGTTGCTCCACTGCAAAAGCTTCTATGTAGACACTTACCCAATCAGAGTAATCCACTCATTAAGATGCTCCCAGATTCTGTGGTAAGCTGGGGATGCTGAGTGGAGTGGATGACTTACAGTGGATTAAACTGCTGCATGGACAGTCTGTGCCATGGCAATCCATCTGCCGTGGTGTGTGCACAGCCGAGGTGACGTTGACTCATGCATGATGAGTCTCCATTTTCAGCAAGTGCTTCAAACCAATTAGTGATCCCACAAATAGACAGTTCCGCATGTGCAGCAAAGTAGCTGCTATTGAAAACTGAGGGCTGCAACATTTTCAGTTCTCCACGGAAACCTACAGCCATGATTTCAGGCATGTGCATTCATATGCACAGTTATGTCACCACTTACGGTAGTGAACAACTGTCCAGTCCTGTAATGCATGGCACCTCGCCAGCACAGATCATAGCAGTGCAGAGAGGGGTGATGTAGACATGCAGACAATGAGTAGCAGGTGGTAGGGATTGCACCACTGCTGTCCATCATTTGTAGCTCTACTGCTGTGTAAACATGGCTTAAGTCTGTGTTACTCCCCATGAATCACAAACCCATATGACAGGACCTAACCCCCTTAGGACTCACGTGCTCTGCTACCTCACTCCTATATTTGGGCATTCACATCTTGATATCCTGGTACCGTATGCTCATGGACAACCTGAAGACCCTACTGTCTACAACTAAACATGATTTTCACAGATGGGCCTCCCTTCTCCTTACCTTACCTTATTGGGAAGGGTAACTATTGTTAAAATGAACACTTTTCCTCACTTCATGTTCCTCTCAGTATGCTGACCATTTGACTTTCCCTTCAATGGATCCATTCAATTCATGGGATCATCCCGTCCTTCCTCATGACAAGTGACCCAGGTGCACCTACACCAAACCGGCAGCTCCTCAATCAGCAGGGTGTCTTGGCCTTCCTGATTTTTTTAGACTATTATCATGTGGCCAAAGGCACAAAGTATTTCAGATGGAGTTCCCCTTCTCCCCCTCAGGACATACATTACCACCCTTATTGGCTCAACACTGTAAGACCTTTGCACACAGTACAGAGCTGCACTTCCCTCCTTGTTCTGCCCGAAAGTGACATCCCTGCCCCAGGACCTCAAGTACACCCCATTGCAACTTCCTATGCTACCTATGCCCAGCTCACATTGATTATTAAGACCCACCCTAGAAGTGTCCTCAGAACATAAAATCTGGTGTAATCACAACCTCTGGATCAGAGGTAAAATCCTTTTTTGGCAAGACTGGCATGACAAAGGAATTACCATTCTCTACAGTCTCATTATTGATGGCAACTGGCCACATGTGCACAAATCCAAGCTTGATATCAATTGACCATGAAGGACATTTTCTTTTTCCTGCAAGTATGATATGCAGTGGCTGGAGCTGTGGGTGCCTGGCCTCCCAGGGATCCACACTCCTTGGCTCTGCCCCAGTAAGTGCAACATGCTACTGCACCCCACTCCATTTCTTCCTTTTATAGAGTCATTTATAAACTGATGACGCACATATTTGGAAAACCATCTAACTATTCGGCACAGATTCTTTCCTGGGACACTTTAGAACAGCACTAGAAAAAAATCCTAGTACACCACCTACAAATATGTCAAAGTAGACCATTATAGACTAATGCAGGCAAATATTTCACACGGTATGTACTACACTCTGGAGAAACTGCATGCCTGTCATTAATTAGACTCCCCCCTAATCTACTGAATTCAGTGCCATGGTTGGCACTCAGACATATTCTGTGGGACTGACCCAGAGTCCAGTCTCTATGGAATCAGGTCTCCCAAATTCTAGAGCCTTTATTAGGGGTACAGAACACTTTCTCCCCAGAACGTTGCCTGCCTGGCCCAGGAGTGGAGCAACTTATGGGACATTAAAAATATAATTTTGTGCTGGTACCACTAGTGGTCAAAAAAAGTCATCCTGCAGCACCGGAAGGATATGACTTTCCCCAATTTACAGGAATGGTATACTGAGATTATGTAAGCCCTCCATGTGGAAAAGATGCAAGCCTCATTGTGGCATAGCTATGCCTCCTTCTGTACCCACTGGGAGATGCTATATGCCTTGCTAGGGATTGTCAACCTTGCTTTTTTTTTTGTTGTGAATGCTATTTTTCAGACCTATCATCACTGCTGGGGAAGGATCCCCACATATCGGTTAGGTCCTGATACTTACTGGGATCCAACATTATGGAGCTCGTGCTGAAGGATATTTACCAAAAACATTCCCCCTTCCAAGTCAGACAACTGGGGCTAGTCATGCGATGACCTTGGCGCATGACCAGGTGCTCTTCCCACTACACTGGATTTCCCATTATGGTCCCTGCTGCCACACACCCCTGCCAATGCTGGGGGTCAGTAGGCACCAAGTAGCAAGTACTCTCCTTCCCCGACAAAGGTGAGCAGTCCCTGGGATGTTCAGCCTCCTCCCCCCGGCTGATCATCTGACATCCTGGGTCCGTTTCCAAACACTGGTCATTGTGGCTCAGATGGAAGTGCTTCTGCTGTGCTGGCATGCCAGCTGACCTTGTTTAATAGATTGGGCATGGCTCCCAGGAATAGAGAGATAGGGCCTCTTATGGTAGCTCATGGTGTTGACCTCTGAGTCCTTGTGCCTCTTCACTAGGAGGATAGACTTCTAATGGCTTAAGCAGGAGGGAGGGAGGGTGGGGAGGTTTTCTTAGTGATGTCTTTTTTTTCTGTTATTGAATATTATTTTTATTAGTATGTATTGTGTTGTATTTGTCTTTTCAAAATTTTAAAACAGCACTCATTCAAAAACAACACTGTGGAAGATTACCATCCCTTGAGTTATAATTGGGTAGTGGTTAGCCTCTATGTATTTCCCTCTGATCTTGTTCCCTTTCCAAAAGATGACCAGTGTGTTGCTCTGGAGAATATTTGCATTTTCTTTCATGTCTGGCATCCTAGCTACACCACTACCTATGGTTACCCAGATAGCTATAGCACAGCAGAGCAAGGAACACACCTTCTATAGAAGAGAAAATATCACCTGGGATGGTCAATCCTCCTTCTCTGACTGGTCCTCTGATTCTCCAACTTTTTGCTCCATACCCAGGTTTCTGGCACTGTAGGCAGTAATGCAGCTCTTGCACCAATGGACCAGGCCTGTCAGCCAGATTTTCAGTTGGAAATTTTGTTTTTTTATATACAAATGTTTCTCCTCCTTTGTTCAGGGGACGGCTGCCTCAGCCCAATCCTCCGCCCCTCCCAGACCAGCTGCCTGCCTCCCCTGGTGTGCACCTGGTCGTATATTTTCCCTGCAGGTTCCTCCCTCATGACAGGGACAAGAGGGGAGGCCATCCTCCCCCAGTACATCAGATTTGAGATGGACCAGATTGCTTCACCAGGCAGGGGCACAGGTGCAGAAATGGCTGGGCCAGGCTTCATGAAGCCCCCTTGACCTCAATTCTCCTCCTGATTTTTCTACCATCCCTCCTATGGAGTGTAGGACCCCCATGTGAAGGTGTGCCCATCCTTTGTATCTCTATCGGTGCCTCCCATACTTTGCCTTCCTAACCCTTTCCACCCTAGCTTCTTAATGAATTTAAAAGGAAAGGGTTTCACTCCTTCACTGATATGCTTCAAAACAAGAAGGCAGATGGTCTTTACAGAAGGAGGTACAGTAGTTTTAAAGCAGACACACAGACAAAGCACCCTCAGCTTGTGAGAAATAATAGATTAAGCATTTGACCCTGTGTAAAAATGGTCTTTAAAAGCACAGTAGTTGTATTTTAAAGAACCCTGTATGTACTAAAACTGACAACTGTAAATAGTCAATAAAGAATGTTTTCATATGTTATATTGTGCACATGGGCCGAGTTTCATACAGAGCAGAGTGGGGAAGATACGTCTATGCAAAGCAGTCTGTATGACCAGAGAGCATTTGTGGGACATCACTGGGCAACCTCAATACCCATGAGCCATTTCATGAGAATGCATGAAAAGGTATCATATGGGTAACAAGCCCTAGAGGAAAGCCCATTAAGACAATCCTTTGGTATAGGTCCCATATAGTTGGCAGAGAAACGGTGCACAAAAGATACTATATTGAGTACAGCAATTGCAACAGTGTTTCAACTTTTTTTCTGACAGTAAAAGCAACTACAGTACAACTTGGGACGAACAACTACTGTACAGTACATAAAGAGCTCATTCTTTGATCTTCTGTGTTCACAGCAAGCTTTGCTCCATCTACTGAAAGCAGGTTTGAGATTCCATATATATTGTGCATCAAGCACAAAAGGCCTAGTCGTAGCGGGGCAGGCTAGTAACTGAGGAGTACATAGTCATGATCATTCTACTTATGTTTTAAATGGAAATATTAAACAAAACTAAGGACTTTCTTTAAAAAAAGTTGATACAGCATTACTGTCGGTAAATTGCCACTAACCTAATATTACTAAAATGTGCTAGCCAAAATGTAGTTACTGTATACTAAAATACACTGTTGCAAAAAATGAAGAAAAAACTTCATTAGAAAATGTGCATCAAACAAAAAAATAAGAAATGTTCCCATCAAAAGTGCATCTATTTCAGTGGCTAACTAGGGGTGTGGCCTGACCGAGAAGAGGAATGGATGTCTGATCCAAGAGCTCAGGGCTCATCCATTGAATATCAGTGCCATCCTGCAGATACATCCCAGTAAACTCATTTAAAATGGCAAAGTAACTACTCTTCTTTATGGCAGCTATCAAAAAGTCTAGGAAAAAATAAGCTCAGCTGAACTTTCCACCAGCAACAAGCGCTAAAGACTCAGGCCTGAACCGCTCCACTGACCGCACACTCCCTCCTACTACCAACGCAGAAATGAAGCATGCAGAAATGGGCAACAATGAGCACCAACCCACACAAAAAGTCCAAAGCAATATAGAGGACTTGATCCAATCACTAAAATTTGAATTAACTCACCAGATGTGGGCTGGGTTTTAAAACATCAGGGCCCAACTCACCTACCTGAAGTAGACTATAAATACTCTTGGTGACACGGTGGAAAGCCACTCAACCAGGCTGGAGGAGTTGGAGCAGTGGGTTAGAAAGAGAGAGGATTCTCACAACCGCTTAGGAGGTTCATTGCAATCAGCCCTGTGAGAGACTGAAGCTCTAAAAGCCACCATCGATGATCATGAAAATCATGAAAGGCACTGCAATGTACCCCTGGTCGGCTTTCAAGAAGGGACAGAGGGACATGACTGTGGAGCATTTATGGGCCTCTGGCTAAGACAAGTTCTAAACCTACCTGAAACAACATAACTGGAGATCCAAAGGGCTCACCGGTCACCGGATCACCAACCAGGTCCAGATGAAAGACCACGCCATATTGTCATTAAGTTCCTCTGCTTTCCAGACAGACAACATGTGCTGGAGGCGGCCCAACAAGTGGAGACAATTACAGTACAAGGCAAGAGGATCAGTATATTCCCTGACTTCTCTAGGAGACTGCAGACGGAGAGGCAAACTTTTACAGTGGTCAAGAAAAAAATTACATGCACTCAGCTGCCAGTTCGCTATGGTGTACCCAGCCCAACTGCTTATCAGGCCAATGAACCAGGAACCCAAATCCTTTATGGACCAAGAGGCGGTGATGTAGTACATCACACAAACCTTGGAGAAGCAGCAAAATGACGTGGACCTCTTCCCAGGCAATGCTTAAAACTGACAAAAGGTACAATGTAATTAATCCTTTGGAGGTATGGGGTCTGTGGGTCTTCTGGGGGGCTGACTTTTCCCTGGCCTGTAATGGAGTCTTTCTCCAGCCTATCATGGCTGGGCCGGGAGGGCCTCTTCCAGTTTGGTGCAGCCTGCGGCCTGCAAACCCTTTCTGTCTGGTTGGAACGAAGTGGCACAGACTTATTAATCTACCTGTGCAACAAGGCTAGAACTGATTCTGTATAAAAGTTATGGACACCCAGCTCTATGAACAGTCGGAGACAATGCATCTTTTCTTATCTTGTTTTGGAAAGAGCTCTTTGCTACTCTGAAATCAAGCAAGCACAAAAGAAAATGTTCAATATTCATATATGGTTATATCTGGGTTTTAGCACTCTGGATGTGTAGTAACGGGGCAACTTTACAATGAGGGCTGTAAGGGAGCAGGGCAGAATCCTTCTAATTAGAAGCCACTCAAGGACCAATCCAGGTCCATTGGGGAGAGTGGTGTAAAACCTGGTAATGCTGACCTCAGCCTGCTTTCTTCAGATCGTTTGGATTGGAAAGGATGGTGGTCTGTAGGTAAACAAACCTGTGGGTATGACTTGTTTACTTTGTCATTTTTCTTCTTTCTTTTTTTTACCCTTTATTTACTGGAGAAGCATGAGGATGCATGGTGGGGAGAGGAGAGAGGGGCAAAACCAAATGGGTCTGGAGGGATGATGGATTGGAAATGTGTTTGCAGGTGGACAAGCTCTTAATTACTTGGGAAGGTGGAGCAATTTTTGGTTAAACTGAGACGTGCATAGTAGGAGCTGGATGGACATTCTGGGGTCCTCATTCAAGATGCCCATGCAGGGGTCCCTAGCACCACTCTGAGAACCAGCCTGCTGTTAGTGGGGGGGGGGGGAGTTTCACCCATGACACACCTAACCTAGACCAACAAAACAGCTTAAAAAGGCCCACAGGAAGGAAGGAATCTGTATCCCACTCTCTCAGCTCCCCAAAATAATGGCACTATACAAGAAAGTAGTATGAAGAATTTAATACTACAATGGATAGGACCCCTCAGTACATCCACGAAGAGTAGAGGGAAAAGAGGAAACACATGGTACAGACAATGGGGGTCTTTGGGGGACATTGTTTCCTTGGGGGTATAGTTTTCATAGTTATGCTGTTGGGGGTGTGTGGGAAGGATTGTAGCTGGTGTTGCGGGACAAGTAGTAGGCAAGGGAGAAGGGGGATCTAAAGAGGGATATGAACTAAGTAGAGTTTGTAATGTTTGTTGTGGTAAATGGGGGGGAACCTTGTTAAAGTTAAGGTAGTATTGAAAATAGAAAACTTATCCTTCAACACGCAGGTTCAAGAAATGAGAGTTATATCATGGTCTCATGGGAGGTCATATCAACTTAACCATTCAAAATAAGTATGTTGAAATGCGTAACATGGAATGTAAGGGGCCTAAAAACAGTGATTAAGAGGAGAAGGGTTTGGAGCTCCTTGAGGAAACAAAGGGGATTTTAACTTTCTACAGGAGATCCATTTGACTAGGGAAGAGGCAAATACATTGGTGAGATCATGGGAGGGTACACTGCTAGTCTCCCCATTCACATCTAAGGCCAGAGGGGTGGCAATCTGGCTGTGGCCCCACAGGAGGATCGAAGTTCATGGATCCATTTCAGACCCCCAAGGCAGGTACCTGGTGGTAGATGCCATGGTAGAGGGGTCTAGATATACTCTGGTATCATTATATGCCCCTAATATAGATGATCCAGGTTTCTTTCACCATCTGGCAGTGGTTCTGGCACCCTATCTGGACAATATCATTATGGGGGGCTTCAATACATACTGGGACCAAAAACTGGATCACTCGGGAAATAGGGGTAGACCTGAGGAGTTCAGATGCATTGAGAGACTTAGCAAGAGACAGGGCACTACAGAAGGTATGGAGACACTCCCATCCCCGTCAGAGGGAATTTTCCTACTACTCCCACATGCATAAGATATTCACTAGGATAGATTATTTTTTGGCCTCCCCAAGTGTGATACGTGGAATAACTAACCCCCAGTATGGGGCCCGTAAGCATATCTGACTATGCTCCACTGGAGTTCACCTTCCCCTCAGGACAGATAAGTGCTCCTAGCAGGCAGTGGAGATTGGACTCAATCCTCCTTACCTCTCAGGGGTATAAAATGTATATGGCAGAGAATATTCAGGAATTCTTAATATACAATGAAGTAGAGAATACCTCAGTCTCCAACACATGGGAGGCTCTGAAGGCAGTCATCCAGGGAGCTACAATCTCTTATGCCACTCGACTACGACAGGAGAAAACCAGGGAGGAGAAGTTACTAGAGGCACGTATATTAGATCTAGAGAAACAAATCATGGAGGGTAAAGAAAACAATAAACAGGGAGCCCTTAAACAACTAAAGGGGAGACTAGCCCAAATAGCCTCAAAAAGGATCAAGAGGGACATTCTAAAATCTGGGGCAGGGGCTTATTTTGAGGGTGACAGAGCAGGCAAATGGCTAGCCTGGAAAGTAAAGAAACAGCAGATAGACAATAATTCTGTCCATGGAGGATGAGATGGGTAAAACCTCTTCAGACCCCAGGAAAATCAATGACATTTTTAAACAGTTTTATGAGAACTTGTATAAGTCTGATCCCAAGGGATTCCTGTGGGGCATCAGTTTGAAATCTCTGGATCAGGAGCCAAGGGAGGAACTCAGCTGTCTCATTACCTCCATGGAGGTACAACAGGCTGTATGGGAATCAAATGTGGGGAGGGCTCCTGATCCGGATGGCATACCCATGGAGTTGTACAAAGTTTTTTGGAAGGAACTTCAGCACATCCTCACACTGACGATACAGGATGCCTTGGAATCAGTCACATTGCCCCCATCCCTATAGCTAGCAACAAAAATAGTCCTCTGAAAATCAGGCAAGGACCCAAACAAATGTGAGTCATATCACCCTATCTCCCTCCTGAATTCTGACTAGAAGATATTAGCAAAATTAATTGTCAAAAGGTTAGAGGGTATACTACCGGCACCAATATGCCAGGATGAATGCGAATTTGTTAAGGGCAGACAAGCAAAACACAATACCCGCAGAACCTTGAATATTATTCATGGTTGGTCAGGAAGGGGAGGGGACAAGGATAGCGGCCTTCTGGCACTTGATGCCAAGAAGGCCTTTCTTTGACCGAGTGGAGTGGGCCTTCATGTTTGTCACGTTAAAGAAATTTAACTTAGGACCCCAGATAACAGCCTGGATTAAAGCTTTATATACATCTCCTAATGCACAAATTCTTACTAATGACACTCTGTCCTTGCCATTCCATCTGACACGCGGGACGAGAGAGGGCTGCCGCCTGTCACCTCTCCTGTATGTGTTGACGATGGAGGTCCTGGCCATGTCCACAGAAACATAGAAACATAGATTTTGACATCAGATAAGGACCGCTTGGCCCACCTAGTCTGCCCATTTCCCTCCCTACAGGATAAGCTGCAGATTCTAGTTAATTAACAGCCTATTTCTTCCTACCCCCCCACAAGAATTGCCTTATGTCTGTCCCATGCATTCTTGAATTCTCCTACAGTTTTAGACCCCACACCTCCTCAGGAAGGCTGTTCCATGTGTCCACCACCCTCTCTGTGAAAAATACTTCCTCACATTGCCCCTGAGCCATCCCTCCTCTATCTTCAAATTATGTCCCCATGTTCTTGCTCATTTCTTTTTCTGAAAGATGCTACCTTCTTGAACTTTGTTGATTCCACTGTGGTACTTAAAAGTTTCTATCATGTCCCCCCTCTCCCTTCTTTCCTCAAGGGTATACATATTAAGCTCCTTTAGTCTCTCCTCGTATGGCTTCTTTTGCAGACCCTGCATCATTTTAGTTGACCTCCTCTGGACAGCCTCCATCCTCCTATTCCCAAACAGTTCAAAGTAACAAATTAGATGTCTACAGGAAAAATCCAACTTTCAAACTTTATGCAGCCATCAACAGTCAGGTCAGTGGACCGAAGTGCTAGGGCTTTGCTCTGGCTGTTTCCTGACTGCCGATGGCTGAATAAACTCTGAAAGTTGGATTTTTTTTCCTGTGGACATCTGATTTTTTACTTTGAACTGTTTGGGACTAGGAGAGCACTCCTCTGAGTTGTGGATTGTTACATAACAAGCCCTACTGCCTGATCGATAACATGTCTCCCAAGTTACCAATCAAGCAACAGGAGACTGGCTCCTCTGGCTTACTAGTGATGTGATAGTGAGTGAGGTCACAATGCTGATGATGTAAAGTGAGGAACAGAACTGACTGTGTCCGCCTCTATGCAGAGGACTGTTCCACACATCACACCTTGTACAGTTAGGTGTAACATTTTTTAATTAGCAAAACTGAAAAGAAAATACTTCAAGTATAAGAAGTAATAGCTGACTATTTCTAAAAGTTATTGTTTATTACAGGCAGTACACTGTCCTTTAAAGAATTTGTTCCTAACTGAAGAAATCAGGAGGTTTTAATAGCGTGCTATACAAATACAGTATGTCTGATTTGTTTCATCTGGATATTGGAATTGAACAGTGAACAACGTGCTGCAGATCTATAGGTACTGTGCGGTATCTGAACTACCTGACACTGGCTGGATAGTTTCTGCTCAACCTGAGTTTACGCAAAAGCCACCACCTTTCCCTACCACAATGTCCTGCTCTGCTTCAGATAAAAAAATTGACCTGTTCTCTATAGGAGCATAACATTCATGACATGGCTTCTGTCCACCACAGCTGGAAGCAAAGTCCATTTCATTAAGAGGATCCTCCCCAGTCAGAGCTGGCTCACAGTCATTAAGAAGTCCCTCCCTACTCAGCTTGTTTTGGCAGGCAGAAGGGTTTGGAAACAGTTTGTTCTTTTTCAGGGAGTGTATCCCAGCATACTGTACAACTTGTTTCGTGGCATAAGCAGGAAACATACATGGAATTCCAGTAATCATGTTTCATAGGCAAGCAAGAGAAAAAAGTAACAAAAGGAAACAAACTATGGTCAGAGCCAATATGGCGGTGGAGAGCTTTTGGCATGCTTTTATCCATTATTTCTAATGAATTCGCACAATGCAGATCTGCTGATGGGCCTTTTCAATGTGGTATTCCTTTTACACATTTTTACAATGCATTTCCCTAGAATATGCCTGCTGATTGCTATATATTTAGCCTGGGTAGGTCACAGAAGAAATGGCATCTTATTTCCTGGTGGCAGAGCACTGGCAGTAAGGTGCTGAAATGTGTCATACATAGGCACGAGCTCTGTGCTGATGATAACATCCAGTGGCCATGTATGCCAATCCATCGTCCCGGTGCCATTGCACTGCTCAGTGCGGGTGACAGCTGATGCTGTACCCATTCACACAGGTCCCGGAACAGGCATGTTACAGCCAACCTCCCATCTGTTTGTACAATCGGGGAACCGCTGATGCATATCCATATTCTGGAACGTACACTGCAAATGGCATTGCAGGATACTGCACCCCATGGCACCCAGGATACCTCAGCAGTCCAGAGGGTGGCATATTACACAGAGGAATGAGGGACAGTGTGGGCCTGCAGCAGTGTATGACAGCATGAAGATACGAGGCATTGGCAAGGCATGCATTGGAGGTATGTCAATTCCCTCTTACAGTTTGCCAGGGACATACGCACAGCTGCATACACTGGTGGGTCTGCAGCTTGTGTAGTGCCCCAATGCATGGTACAGCCACTTGGGTCATTCTGCAGTGCAGGTCCCCAACCCAAATCCAGTGCAGTCGGCAGCTGGCCATGGCAGGGTGTGGAGGGCAGTGCAGGTCTCCGCAACAGGTCAGGTATGGGGGGAGTGGGGGTGTCTACATAATGAGGTAGTGGGCGGGGTCCTCTATGCTATGGAAATGGGCCATGATTTCCTCTGGTGTGATTGGGTCCGGGGGACCCTACACTATGGAGCTCTTCAGGGATGGAATTGGATCAATTGGGTATGGGAGGGAGTAACTCTAGTCCATCAGGGCTGCCAGGATGCTGTGCACCTGGGTGCACCTCCGCAGCTTGCCAGTGAGTGGCTGGTCAGGTTAGGCCAGCTAATCATGGCCTAACTGTGGGCCACATTGCTTTGGACTGCAAGGTGTGCATCCCACTGAGTATGCCGCAGCACGACATATGCATGGAGACATATCCTTGACTTGCAAAGGCATACTATTTGTGTGCACCCTGGCCCATTCCCTTGTGGCTGGTGCATACCTCACGTTTGAATATCATGCTGTGGCACATTGTTGGAGTTGCATGGCACATCTCCCTTTGCTGCCGGGATGCGTCACACATCTCCTTTGAATATAGGGTCCCTGGACTAGGTTACCCTGATGAAACACATTATCAAAATGGTGAAATCATGGCCCCACTGAAAACAAGATATTACATCTACTGTAATCTTGGACAGATTGGGTAAATACAGTGCAAAAATGTGTAAATGAAGATCCCTATGACAATGAGATGTAACATCTCCCCTGAACTATTAAGGATACAAAATATAGGATAAGAAATATTTAAAGGAAATCTACTCTAAACTGAACTTCACTTTGTTCACTGACATAAAGAAACAGTTTCTTTAAGCAATACTGCACGAGAGGATGTGGGTCGTACTGGGATAACCTCATGCCTGGGTGGTTGGGCATGAGGCCGCAGACTGAGTGCGTCCAATGTCCCAGAAGTGAGGTTATTCCAGCATGATCTACACCCTGGAGTGAATTATTGCTATTATACAATGGCTCGTTATTATACAAAATAGATTTTTAGTGTGGCAACATATCTTTGTTTCTTAAGAGAAGATGCAACCAATGCAAAAACAAATCAATACAGTGAGGTTGTGCTCAAATAACCTCACTGTTGCCAAGGGCAGACAGCGAACCAGGTTCAAGAATTTTTCATTGCCATTGTATAATTATTGTTTTCTAACAAATTAGAATGCAGCATTTATTTTGAATGTTGTGGCCATGAGGATGGTGTGTACAGTGTGTGTGTGCATGTGTGTGCTGTAGCTCAATATTTTTCCCCAAAAGCATAGGAGAAAATGCCTGCTGATTGCTACATATTCATTGAATAGTAGTTCATTGAAGACCTGGCATATGTCTGAGACAGTTTTATCAGATAGTGTCTTTAGAGGTAAAAAAAAAACAGTCTAAATTATAGATGTGCTAGGGAAAGGGTGACATTTAAGAGGTATGAATCTTTCTTGAAAGGCAATACATTCCAAAGTGAAACTAGTAGCAAGAAGCTGTTTGAATGCTTAGTATTTAAATTCGCAAGTTGTTAGATTCCATAGGGGTTAAAAAAACATTCAGTTTAATAGCCAACCAATATTTAACAAGCTATTTCAGTTTCCTAATGGCATCTGATAAGCAGCTTAGAGTTATGTCTCCAACATTCTTAACAGAAAGAAAGGAGTATTTTATTTTAGTTGTATGGAAAGATACACTGAAAAGTCCAAAACATGTGTTCCACGATACTCCTTTTTCCAGCTACAGATAGAAAGGTGGC
The DNA here is from genome assembly GCA_016271365.2 of Neoceratodus forsteri. Taxonomy (NCBI): domain Eukaryota; kingdom Metazoa; phylum Chordata; order Ceratodontiformes; family Ceratodontidae; genus Neoceratodus; species Neoceratodus forsteri. The sequence goes on from CM028138.1 coordinate 85,160,003, forward strand.
TTTAGGCTCCGCCCACAGCCATAAAAAGGGATGGGATAGGCACACCTGAAAATATATCTGAGTCCATAATCTGACTGCAAAGAGCATTCTTTTTCTGTACACAATTTTGCGAAAATTGAATGCTCCCAACTGAACCTAATTTCAACTGAATGGTTATAAGAAAACACAATTATGTCAATTATAACAATAAATTCCCATGCTTTCTATAGTACAGATCAATGCTGATTTAAGGCTATAGGTACCTTTTCTTTTTTATGGTTTATTTTTATCAGCATAGCTGAACTGTGATACAGTGTTTCATTTTCAGTACAGCAATGCTTCTGCCCATTTTATAAAGGGGTAGACTGAAACCCAGGGAGCTTATGTGACTCATTAAGAGAGCTGTTGATGTCACCAGGGAAAATTTGGAACAACAAAGAGAAAGATTAACAAAAAAACTGAAGAACAAGCTGATTAACACACCAGGTAGGTACCATGACATCAGAGAACACAGGAGCAAAGCTTTAGTGTTTTACTAATGTCACAGTACCCACGAGTTGTGTGAATCATTGAGTTCCCAGAGTTTGGTGTTCATTTATTTTTTTTGATATTTTGCGTAACATGTTATGTAGCTTTCCCTATCTGAATCTGTGAAATCCATGCTTTTCCATAGATTTCAAATCAGGCTGCCCTCACTCCTTCCAGTAAATTAAGAAAAAAGACAGTATCCCCTCTTGTGATTTCTATCTCAGTAACAAGTTAGATGTTATGATTATGGCTGTATCATTGTCACAGAAGTCATGGCAGGATACCATGATTTTTGCCATTTTAATGTAAACTCCATAATCTTTGGCATTTTCTATTACAACCCCATGTTTTTTAGCAGTTTGAATGACAGCACCATTATTGGTAGCATTTTGCATGTAAACACCATAGATTTGGTGTTTGCAAATGACAGACCCATAATTTTGTGACTCTTCCCTGCAATGTACTCAATCCACAGTATTCTCTTGTGTCGGGTTCCAGCTACCCCTCCCCGACAGTGACATTTTGCCAGCGAGGTCCCCTACAGTGACTACAGTGCCTAGCCACAGTAGGAGACCAGCTGGAACCCGGCACTGTCTGTCGGTGGTCCTGCACCCCTCCTCCAATCAGCTCCTACTAGTGTTGAGAATCCTTAAGTGGGGAGGGTGTAGGGGGGCACATCCTCCAACGTGGGGGGTTTGGGGGTGAAGCCCCCCGAAGAAAACAAGACAACAAAGTGTGAACTCGGCAGCCGACTGCAGAATGCAGTCGACCTGCCGGTGTCGCTGACGGGGCGTTTGACAAAATTTTTGTCTGACTCCTGTCGTGGATCCTGTGGGATCTGGGGCTTACACACAAGCTCTAGTCTTCCAGGTGGCAGCACAGTACACTCCTTCCTGCCACTGGGCCAGCCTAAAAATGTAATTTTTAAAACATTTTAATCTTTGCTACTGTGCTTGAATAAAATAGGACAAGAGAGGACCTTGACAGGATCCATGATTTTTTGTGACTTTTACTATGATTTCAATAATTATTACCATGATAACGTCAGGATTTTCTTAATATTTCCCATGACAAAAGTACAGCACTAACCATAATAAATTCAACACCCATTCCAAGTGGGGCCTTTTATAAATCTGTAGTCACTACCACCCCAGAGCCCACTAGGGGCATAAGTATTGCCTGGGGTGAGAGAGGGTGCCCCATAAACTGTACGTGCTAGAAGACTGCATTGTAATTGCACAAGGAGGTCAAGGGATGGCAACACAGTTCAATATGTTGCACAGATGGCATTATGCCCCTGTCAAACTACCAAGCTTGGACTATTGCAAACGATAGTGTATGCACAAGGATGTGGTGCTAGGAAACTACAAGAGCCAGAAAAAAAGAAAAGTTTCCTGCACACACTAACCTGCAAACAGGGACGCCAGACAGCTTCTTTCAATACAAAAATCACATTTATTGTAGTACACACTGGCCCAGATATTCAAACTGCGCTCAAAAGTAGCGCAACAGCAGGAGCAAGCACAAACCAGTTGCGCAAGTGCGCAACAGGTGCGATATTCAAACATGGAGCAGAGCAAATTGCGCAAGCAACCAACGTCTCAATATCGCACATACTGCGCCATGGCGCAACCAGGTAGGAGAGGCTGAGCCAAAATGCTGCGCTATGGCTAAACCATGGAAGCTCAGCTGAGCAGTGCAGAGCTGCCAGCAAGCACAGCCCCCGAGCAATGGAACTGCACATCCAGGGAGGCAGGCTGGGCCCACCGCCAGCCATGCCACACATGGGCACAGGAACTCACTGCAGAACCCACACCACACTGGCACACCCCAAGCACAGCATCACTGGGGGTGGGACAGATGATCCACGTGCCCATGGGGACAAGCCAACTAAAGCATAGCAGAGCCATGACACCCCAGCACAACCACTGGCAGGCAGGGAGTGCCACGCCCCGGGGGTTGACAACCACAGTGCACATCAGTCCCCCCCGTACGCACAGCACAGCGTGCACCGTGCCCCCAAGACACCGCTCATGTGCAGTGACAGGCACTGCAGGAAACACCATGCCCCTCCCCGTGCCACACGGCAACCCCATGCTGCAGAGAAGCAGACCAGCCAGACCCACCCTGTGCACCCAGCAGTGGGTGGCAGCAGATGGCAAGAGCAACAGAAAGGCAATGCTATGCTGGTGATACCTCCCCATGGACACACACACACACACACACACATACCCAGGACCATAGTAGCCCAGATGGCATGTACACCTGCAACGGAGCACCCAGAGCCAGTTGCAAAGCAGACACCAACACAGCAGTTGTACCAAAATAGAAATGTATATTGAAATAAAACAGTGAACAATAAAGTTATAACTATGTACAAGTTGGGGGGATGGGTAAAAGGCAGGGGTGTTCAAGGGAGGAAAAAAACTTGGAGAGGGAAGGCAGGGTGAAAGGGATGGGTGAAGGTCAAATGAAAGGTGGGCTACGCCCAGCAGGCTCCTGCTCCTCCCCTTGCCGTCGTCCCCTCCTATGTCTGTGCCGCCGTTCCCCCTGGCGCTGTAGGGCTTGCAGGAGCTCCCGGCCTTCGACCACAACCTGGGTCAGGCGCCGCACATCATGCGCCATGCGCTGAAGCACACCGAGGCCTAGGAAAATGGGAACACAGTCAATGGCTGAGACTGACCACAACCCTGAACACCACCCAACCTGCAACCCATCTAACCCAATGTGCTGCACATGTGATGGCATGCACCCACCCACAGTGAATATGCACATGGCCATCACAAACAGGCGGCACCAGCCATGCGCACCACCGCCCACACACTGCCCATGTCAATCACAGTACAAACTAGGCTGTCATGTGATGTTGCAACGTGGTGCGATGCCAGTTACACAGCTATGTGCCCAGTGCATGCCTGGACCACCTGTGATGCATACACAGCGTGTCGTGATGCTGCACTGTGATGCAGGTCACCTGTGTCATGCCTACATACATGGATACATAGACAGTGTCGGCAGATAAGGCCTATGGGACACCCAGTCTGGCCATTTGGCCTTGTATGATCACTCTTGTCCTATAAGTCTGTTCCCCTCACCCTGACCTCCAGAAGTCCCTCATGGCGAACCCACACACACAGATATCCTGACCAAGTCAGCCCCCACCACATCCTCTTGCAGGGTGTTCATCAGTCCACCACCCATTATGTGAAGAAACACTTTCACATGTTCCTCTTAAACGAGCCCCTCCAACTGCATCCCATGCCCTCTAGTCCTAGAACATCCTTTACACTGACAAAATTGTTTCCTGAACTCTGTTCCCCTGTACAATACTTGTATGTCCCCATCATATCCCCACACCCTCCTCCCCTCCAGGGAGTACATGTTCAGTTCCGTCAACCGGTCTGCATAGGACTTGTGATGCAATCCATGCACCATCCATGTCGCCCTCCTGTGAACGCTCTCCACCCAGTCCCTGTCCATATGCAGGTATGTTTTCCGGAACTGTACACTGTACTCCAGTGTGGGGACTCACTAGTGTTTTGTCTAGTGGAACTACGACCTCCCATTTGGTTGTGTCCATCATGGTTGGTGGTCCTGCCCCCCCAGCATGCAATAGCATCCATGACGTAATGATACTCACACTCCTCCAGCAGCTCGGTCTGCCACTGCTGCTGCTGCTGTTGCTGCTGCTGCTGCTGCTGCTGTTGCCCAACAGCCTGTGGCACTGGGGCCCTGGCATGGCCCACATCAGCCTTGTCCGGCACCCTCACCATCCGGCCTGTGGGAGACATATGGTGAGACAAACATCAGTGTGACTCAAAAGCAGAGTGCCCCCTGCCCCAGTAAGACTGCCTGCCCACACAGCCATAACCATCCATCGCACAGCTGCACACACTGACACACCGATGCACAGCCACCCAGGCACACACACACCCCTACAGAGAATATAGGTGAATAGATGGTACACTCACATGGCCTAGGCACCAGGCCCCGCCTGGCACGGGAACGCAGCCGCGCTAACAGTTCTGGTCCTTCCGCGGAGATCACTGTACCGGTGCTGCACTGCTCGCAGACCGCCCCGCCAGTGACCCCACCAGGTCAGTGGCCACTTGCTGCCACACATGGGTCCTAGGTCGGTGAGGGGCCTCACCATATAGTCCTCATAGTGGGGCTCCACTGGGCCACCAGGTTGGCCACTTCAACTGGGCTCCAGGACACGCCTCCTCGAGCCATGGCCCCAACTTTACAGCAGGCAATATGGCGCCCTTACTTGCTGCTGTGAGACCCCACGTGGAGTTGTTGGCAATAGACCAGCACAGGCTCAATCGCGCTGTTTGCCAGCGCCGTCACTTACATGGCGCTGTAACCAGACAGCGCAATAGGACGACATACGGCATGCCCACAGCGCTAGGGGTCAAAGGGCATACATTAAGGTCACGGTAATGACGCACATGACAGCGCCAGGGATGTATAGGTATCCTGCACGATTGCTAAGCAGAGCACCAGTGCCACAGTGACTATCGCGAGAAGTGCCACAGCGCCATATAGTGCCCAGTGCTGTAGCGCCACTGGCACAATGGTGGCTATGGCCAGAATCGCCTATCGCGCTCAGCAGGTCTGCAGCGCCGCATCGACGCATGCTGTGAACCTGTCTGGCATGTGCAACAGTGTAGCACATAGCGAAACATGCGCCATCGGCTCAGCCGGACCTTTCCTATTGCACTAAGCGCGAAATACGATGATATTCAGCCGACATATGCAAATCAGTCGCATCAGCCATGCAAAGCGCAGTGGCGTGATTAGCATCGTCACAGTGCGCCACACCTCATTTGCATGTGTTGGCGCTATAAAAGTGCGACACTGGGTTGGCGGCCAGATTTGGTTGTTGCAGCTGAGAGGTGAGTTACATGCTGTGTGATGCTCAGGACAATGCTCATGGGCAGGGGTGCTGGAGGATGTCACAGGTTGAGGGGCTAAGCATGATGAGGGCACTTAGAAAGGGCAGAGGCACCCTTTCCATCAGTATCTGCCGCTGCGGCGAGAAGGGGGCTTGGCCCCCGCCCGCTAGCTATGCTCATGGGGAAATGCTGTGGACTGCACAGTGACAGGTGTCCACTTCCACCATACAGATCAGCATGTGTGGCGAGAACCAGGCCGAGGCTGTGGACGGTGGGTGTAGGAGGAGGCTGAACTTCACCACAGCAGAGACCGAGGCCCTCTTCCAGGCCTACCTGGAGGATGAGCCGCTTTTGAGTGGGCGGAGGGGCACCCCTCAGCAGCGTGCAGCTGCATGGGAGGGGGTAGCTCTGGCCGTCAACCTGCACGGAAGCCACCAGTGCTCCATGCAGGAATGCCGCAAGAAGATGGGGACTGACCGCAGGAGGCTGAAGGAGAAGGTGGCAGCCTTCAGGGGGGCACGTGCTGCCACTGGTGGGGGACCACCAGTGGTGTTGCAGCTGACCCCGACCGAGGAGACACTGGTTGCGGCCATGCAGCCGAGTGCCATTGCGGGTGTTCCTGGTGGAGGATTCCAGACAGGTGGAAGCCCATCACTGCACGGTATGTCATGGTGATGTTGTGGGGGCTGTTATTCACATGCACTCACATGTACTCTCTTTCTGTTTCAGATCCTGTTCGCCTGCAGGAGACGGTGGTGGTGGGTGCTGACAGTGAGGCAGACCTGCTGGACCAGGAGGAGGACCTTCCACCGCCAGCAGCCTGCACGCACTGCAGCAGCAGGCCTGCTGGGCCGACAACTCCGCCGCAGTGATAACGGTGCAGGGGTGCACAGCCTGTGTCACAGCAGTTTGGCATGCAGGTGTGCCAGCATGCTGTGCCTATGGCAGTGGCACGCCCGCACTATTGATGATGGCAGGCCTGCAATGGCCAGTGTGGGAGGTGTGTGTCCCACGAGGACACATGGCAGGCCAGCACGCGTGCCCCTGGGCCGTCCAGCTCCACACCTGTGTACCAGCATGCTGGCACAGTCACAGGCTGGGCCTGTCAGCACCGTGGGCAGCATCGGTGGCTGAGCAGGTGTCTGGCACTGCTGACAGCACAGGGGTGGAACAGGTGGACCTGGGGCTCAGCAGTTGGAGGCGGCAGCAGCAGTTGCACACCAGGCCTGGGGACAGCGTCAGGCAGTGGCACTTGTCCACCGCCCCTAGATCAGCCCATACCTGGTCCTGGCGAACAGCGGCCACCTCAAGGGTGCTGTGCACCAGGACCATCCACACCTGGGGTCACGATGCCATTGGGGCACAGTACCTTTTGAGGCTGCACACCCACTGCTGCAGGAGTCGCCACAGATGCAGGGGCTGCAAGGTCTGTGGAGGCACTGACTGTGTCCGTGGAGCGCATAGCAGGGAGTGTGCTTGGGACCGCCAAGATGGTCCATATGCAGACGGATGTGACCGCTGCCATCGACAGGCTGACCCAGGTAGTGGTCTCTGTGGCCACGCATTGACCACACTGTCTGGTGACCCTGTACCACACCCACACAGTGCGCACCCCACTCCCCGTTCCAGGCGTCATCGACACCAGGCCTGTCGACACGGGTTCTGCTGTGGGCATCCCGAGCACCCCTGGTGCAAGTTTCTTTCGCGGGATGCAGACCCTGTGCGGCAAGATCGCGGTCACGCACTGGGACCCCTGGTGGTGCAGTAGTGCCACCGATGTCGGCCCTGCGCAGCCTGCCAGTGCTGCTAGAGCCACGGCGGGCCGCCCACGCATCCATGGTGGCCGTGGGACAGTGCTCCCTGACTGAGCTGTCTCCCAATGCAGGCCCTGTCTGGTGCTGCCCTGTGTGCAATGTGTGTCATGGTGACAGTGCACTGCTGGGTGCTCTGCTCACCAAACTGACACACAGACCACCTGCACACTCTCCCAACTGCTGTCCACAGGTGCGTGTGGATGATGATGCCTGCATTGCACTGTACACCAAGGTGCAGGTTGCCCAGGTCCTGACACACGTGTGGACAGTCCAGGTGGTGAGGATGGTTGATGGTGCTGTGTGATAGCGTATAATTTCTGCAGTGCTGTGCTGCTGCCCCTGTATGCTGCCTGGTGTGTGTGTGTGTTCATTTGAGTGCTCACCCTCTCTGATGATGTGTTGGCATGCCTAGACCCTTCAACTCCCCTGACCTTCATGCACGGTGTTCCCCTGCGTGCCTGTGGTTTAGCGATAGACAGTGTTGCCTGCACATGTCCCCTTGACTTACCTGTGTTGGGCGAGTGCTCTTCTGCAATGGTGTCCCGTGCAGCTGGGCCTGCCGTGTCAGTCGGGGTCCCTCCGTCTAGGGGGCGGCTCATCACCCATATCACGGCGCCACTGGCGTCCCCATCGCTGTCCCTCTTGGACCTGTACGGCTATCCCATGGTCTTTGGCCATGTTGTGCAGGATGCAACAGGCCAGGAATATCCCACAGGCCTTTTGGGGCTGTACTGTCAGGCTCCACGGAGGTGTCCCGCATCGGAAGCGTGCCTTGAGTATCCCGAACACCCGCTCTATGATGTTCCGTGTTGCGGCATGTGCCTCATTGAAACCGTGCTGCGCTGGGGTCATGGGGCGCCGGTATGGTGTGAGCAGCCAGGGACGGAGTGGGTATCCACAGTCACCTGTGTGGAGATAGTGGAGATCAGTGTTAGGTCAGGTCCATATTGCCCATATCCTTGTGTGCCATTACCATGGCATCTGTGTCATTCCCACCCTTGCACAGAGTTTGCATTCCATACATGTGTACTCACCCACTAGATGACCCGTGGGGAGGTTCCCACTCTAATCGATGGCACAGTGCAGATTGGTGCCATATGAAGGCATCATGTGCTCCGCCAGGGTGTGTGTGGCTGAACGTTGATGATGCGCCCAGTGGCATCACACACCACCTGGCAGTTGACACTGAGAAGCCTTCGGTTCCGATATGCTTGCCCGTCGCGGGCCAGGTGGCATGCAAATGGCACATGGGTGCAGTCTATGGCACCCTAGCACGCCAGGCATTTGTGCTACCCTGTGGAACTCCTGCATGTTTGTTGCGGCTCTGCCGCGGTGCTGGGGAAATGGATGTACTCAGCAGCATGAGGCAGCAGTGCGCTGAGGAATTGAGTGAGGATGCGTACGTGGCCGACGCATAATGCCTGTGGTGTCCCTGTCGGCCTCTGGAAGGTGCCGTGGTGAGCAGACACATGCAGGCTGTCACCTTGGTCTCCACGGACAGAGCATGACTCGTCGTGAGGGTGCCTGCATCCATCACTGCACAGCTCACTGAGCTGTCTCAGTATTGCCCTGTTCAGGCGTACCGGCCACAATCTCGACATCGCTGTACAGCTCGTGGCTGATGCGGCCCGATACGCCTATTGGGCCATGACCGACGGGCCCCTCCACGGCCACGCCCCCTGCAGCATGCTGTCCACCCCTCATTACAGCTTCCATGTGGAAGCTGACACTGTCCATCTCCCTGGCTCCTGCCCCCGCTGCTGTTCCTGTGTTACCCCACTGCCCCACTGCTTGCTTCCACTGCACGGCACCCCCACTGGCCTCTCTGTCCTCCAGGACCCACTGTCCCTCTCTGCCTTCCTGCTCCTGTCTCTGTCTCTCTGTCTCTCTCTCTCTGTCTCTCTGCTCTCTCCCCGGTTTGCGGCCTGCTAGGAGTTCTTGCGCCCGCTCCTTGAGCCTTTTTATTTTGGCTCACATCCGTCAAGCGCATCCTCGGCTGAAACCACTCTTGCATTAGCGCAGTGTTCAACTCTCGCGTGCGCACTTTATGCATGGACCCGCCCCCTTCGGTTCGCATGCCTTCATTTCCATTCGCTGTGGCTCCAAGCTTTGGTGGGCAACTGGCCCCTTCTCAATATCGCAGAATGGTGCATTTTTGGAGTTGCGCACGCGCAACCCTGTTGCGCATGGCGCAACCCTTTTGAATATCTGGGCCACTGACTCCAACTTTAGCCTGACATGTTTCGGACAGAAACCACATCATGCTGATTCAGAAATAGCCATCTCTGGCTACACAGTAATCAGGCAAGACAGACAGGGCAAGAAGAAAGGAGGCAGCAACGCCATGTACATATCCACCAGGATCCAGTTCACCCCTGTCCATATCCCTGGACCCACACCACAAATAGAATCCTTGTTGATTAAGCTTGCTCTACCACATTCCTCCCCGGTGTATGTGGCAGGGATTTACTGCGCCCCTGCTACCCCTGCACCCAGTGTCCTAGACCACCTAGCCACTTTAAAGTCTGTTGCCATAGCTGGCGAGCTCTACATCCTCAGGGATTTCAACTACAATTGGCTAGCAAAAGACTGCTCTAAACTACGGAGCAAAGTTCACTCCCTAAACCTCTCCCAACAAATCGATCAACCCACCCGACTAAACTCAAAAACGCAAAACCACTCCCTCCTGAACTGGTCCCTCACAACTTACCCTCACAGGATAATTAAAGCTGGTCTCCTCCCTGAGTGATCACCATATGGTTTATATGGTCAGGAAAGTGCACAGACCTGCTAACCCCAACCCCCGGACACTCCCCACAAGAGCCTATAAATCCCTATGTCTACCTTCCCTTCTAAATGACCTTGCCCACGTCGACTGGTCCTTCACCCATATGGAAACCCACTATCGACTACGCTTTCGACATGTTCAGAGACAATTTGTTTGCTGTATGGGACTATCATGCCCCCCTAAGATGCAACAGGGTTAAGGGCTCCCATCTCCCTTGGGTCACCGCCGACATCATCGGCAGATGTCGAGCTAGGGACCAGGCCTGGAAAAAACACAAGCAAACCTGTTCCCTAGATTCCCTGCAGCAATATCGCACCCTCCACAACTTCTGCACCAAATCTATATGGCAGGCAAAAAGAACTATTTCAAGTCAGCTCTCTCCTCCAACCTTAGCTACCCATCTAACTTCTGGAAAACCATCAAAACCCTGCTTACTCCCCCAGCCCAGCCGCCTACCCCAACTCTATCCATCCTCGGCAACACTGTCTCAGACCCTAGCGAAGTTGTCACCGCTTTCAACACCTTCTTTACTAACTACACTTTGTCTCTCCTCACAAACCACCCGATCATCCCACCCACACCCAGTTCCTCTTTTCAACCCCAGCACCCCCCCCGTCACCACTTTCTAATTCCGCCCAGTCTCCACAGCAGAAGTACTCCATACCCTATGTTCTCTAGACCCCAACAAAGGCAAATGCCCATTAGGCCCGGATGCCAAACTTTTCCACCTATCAGCCCCTGCCATTGCTGCCCCACTAGCTGACCTCCTAAACCTCTCATTTTCCCTGGCTCAAATTCCAGCCGCTTGGAAGCAGGCGGTTGTTATCCCTCTACCGAAGGGAGGTGATCCATCTGCACCTGGAAATTATTGCCCCATCTCCCTTCTCCCAATACTGGCCAAACTTCAGGAACACCTAGCCCTTACCCAACTCACTCAATTTCTCGACTCTACCTCCTTCTTCACCCCTTATCAGTCAGGGTTTAGTAAATCACACTCCACCATCACCGCACTCTTAAGACTCTCAAATGACATCTCTTCAGGGATGGACAAGGGGCATATCACCTTCACCATTTTCATAGATCTGGCCAAGGCCTTCGACACCATCTCCCACCCAAAGCTACTTGCAAAACTAAATGACGCAGGCCTCTCCAGCCTTGCCACTAGTTGGTTCCAGGCCTACCTGACTGGCAGACAACAATCAGTAAAAATTGGCACACAAGTATCCCCCCACTCCCAGTCACCATGGGGGTCCCCCAAGGCTCTGTCCTGGGCCCCTTACTATTTTCCATATTTTTAAATGACCTCCCACTGACCTAATCAAACTCAGCCATACAAATGTATGCAGATGACACCATATTGTATGCCTCCGGCTCCTCCACTGGGGATGTGTCTGCTGCCCTCCAACAGGACTTTGATGCCATTCAAAAATGGATCAGGTCCAATCAACTAGTACTAAATTCTAAGAAAACCGTCTCTCTAACCTTTGGCATGCAACCTTGACTCTCCTGCCTAGCTGCTCTCCCTGCCTTCCATACCCTGGACGGGTCCCCATTGGAGTCTTGCACCTCCTTTAGATACCTGGGTGTATGGCTTGATCAAAACCTTGATTTCTCCACTCACATTGACTCGCTACACAAAAAACTGCACTCCAAACTGGGTGCACTTTACCGTAATAAAGGGTGCTTGCCCACCATGGCCTGGAGGGAAATAGTGCATAAACTGATTCTCCCTATCTTTGACTATGGCGACGTGGTTTATGGCTCAGCACCCTCATCCACCTTGGCCAGCCTGGACGCCTTCTTTCACTCCTTCTGTCGCTTCATCCTGGAATGCCCCCCCACGACCCATCACTGTGACCTATACAGCTCCCTAGCACTACACTCGCTCGAGTCTTAATGACAAATACACTGCGCAAATGTCATAGCTAAATTCTGGACAAATTCTCTCTCCCCCCACCTCAGCTCTGCCTTATCGGCACAACCCTCCCCGGCCTACTCTCTCAGATGCGCTGACTCCAGGCTCTCAAGTCCCATTCATGCACACATCAAAGGGCCAATCCGCCTTTAAATATCATTTGCCCAAACTCTGGAATGATCTTCCTGCTGGTATCAGGCTCACATCTGCCCCAAGACTCCTTAAACCGCTCCTCCATGACCACTTCTCTGACATATGCAACTGCTACCAGCAACCCAGATCTTCAACCAAGGTGCATCTAAAAGTACCATGCCAGTATAAACTCTCAGCAAAATGACTGTGTACCTGTATGTTCTCTGCCTGTCTATACTCTGCGGTTAGGACTAAACCTTGTAATAGCCAATGAATCAAATACAAGTCCAGCTTTGTAACTACTTGGACTTTGTTTTTATCCCTGTAAGTACTTGTACTTGTCCTGCTGTATTCCTCTGTAACTCCCCAGGTCACATCTGGAAATGAGCAGTCCCTGCTTAGCATGCCTGCCTGGTAAATCTCTTAAATAAATAAATAGAAATGTCCTTTCTCAAAAGGTTATTGTATGCAGGAAACTTTTCTTTTTTTCAAGCTTGGACTATTCCCACAGACCAATGTTGGAGGTGCCATAGCATTCCTTGGTCTATTTTGCATATTATATAATTCTGTTTAATCCTGTCCTCATTCTGGGCTCTGTCACGAAAGTCTGCCAAACAATACTGCAGACCAATATTCCCAGAGACCCCAAACTCATTCTTCTTGGTCTAGCCCTAGTAGAACTCAATCTCTCCAAACTGTAGCTCTTACAGCTGAGTGTAGCAGCACTCGTAGAAAGGATTTTTATTCAGAGCACAGATATGTTGCTTCAGTCCAGATTTGAGAAAACAGCTCATTCAGCCCAAAAGATAAACTACCAGAGCATTATGATATATTGTCTCCCTACATGCACTCCCCTGGTGCAGACTTTCTCTGGGCCAGCAGTGGAGGCATTCCAGAACCGACACTGAAAAAATTGCTCTCTAAAGCCACCCTTAGTGATTTGCCCTCCCACTTGATATAATCCTGGGTGATGTTCTATGAACTTCATTGTACTTTAAGTGATGTGTTAGTTTTTAGAGTGTTGATAGCACTCTTACAACCAATTTACTATATAAATGATGGGACATTTTGTTCAGAGTGCAACAGTTATGATAGCTTATAAAATGAGCCAATGGGCATATCTTAGGTAAACATAATTCCTAGTCTTGTTCTGTATCCCAGATTGTGATCTCATACACTATACAATAATGTACTTGATTTTTACTGCTTAGCCCTCAGTCATAGTGAATCAAATGCATTTGTAACTATGTTTGCTGCTTTTTGTTTGCTGATTAATTGTAGATGTTGCTGATTTTTTATCTTTCAACAAAAAGTAAATTATAAAAGCAAAGGTATAGACAGTGTTGGCCTTCAATATGCATACAGTGCCACCCACCAAGATGGAGCACTATGTAGCTAGATGTCACAGTTTCCTGCATGGTAAACTGAAGTAATTATCATTGGATTGCTTTGCTTCTTGCAATACCCTGCAAGATACCACTGGCTGAAACTGAAAAACTGCACTATAGCTTGGGGGGAGGCATCACTGTATCTATTATTTGGTTTATTGTTTAAAGAGTAAGGAAATTCATTGCAAAGAAATACATTAACGTATGTTAGAATTGCCCCTAAATGTCACAAAAGTAGGGGAATTCAACAGTAGGGTAAAAAGATTTCACTGAGCCTTGGTGAATCTGTGGTGTGGTGTTTCTCTGGATTTGAGCAATCTTGCAGTACAGAGTAGGTGTTGCCCTAAATACAGTATTGTCTTCCCAGGCACATAAAAATACTTCCACCCCATTGATTGGACAGAGGGTGTTGAAGTTAAGGCCATGACAATGCTGTGTTGCATGATCATTTAAATCCTGAAGAACACTACAACATACATTCATCAAGGTTCAGGGAAAGTTTTACCCTAATGAAGCATTTACTGTACTTAATTTTGTGGCATTAAGTGGCAACTATAACAGCATGCATACGTGCATATGCACTGAGCCTTTAGAGTTTCTGGGCTGGGCATCTAATCATGTACACTAAATGCTTTGTCCCTTTACACCCTCAGAGATCTAGTTCTAGTGGAGGTGGGTGCCATGATTGGCAGTAGGGAGCCTGCAGAGCAGAGAAGGGTGCAGGCCTTCATCCTGTGCTGGTAGGGCATTTTCTGCTATGTTACCTATCTCATCCATGGGCAGCATGGACAAGGTATAGGGAAGGTGCATCATTAATGCAGGCAGCATGCTCCTGCTAAGACAGCACCCACCTGCAGGAGCTGCTGTGATGCCAGAATGTGCAACCTCTCTTCCCCGAGTTGGGACATGCTGCCACCATCAGCATGCTTCCCTCAGCCTGACTTCCTGAGCACTGGCTCCATTCTCTCCCAAACCTCGATCATCAGCATGGGAGCACAGAGCACTTCTCTTGGCCCACTGACTGTCTTGATTGGCAGTTCTGAGGGGGACTTTTAAATTGCAGGAAAACAGATGAGCACTGGAGTTTACAAATTTAAATGCACTGGACTCAGTGTTAGTGATGTGCAAAATTTGATTTAAAACAGCAGAAATTCAGTTGGATGTCCAATTCTTCTTTCACAATATTTTGCAGCATTTAAGCAAAAATCCACAAGATAATAAAACCTGTGGGATTTTTAAAATAAAAGTATATTACAAATGTTAAAAACTATAGTGGACCAAAAAGGACCAAATTAAGTCCTCTGAGTCAGGAGTTCATAGAAACATACAGCATGCTTCATTACAATCACAGGTATGTAGTACATACATCTAAAGATGTACAGTGCCATAGAGTTGTCGTGTTTTGCTTGGAGTAGATTCCAGTTTTCACAATTTTTATCTAGTCATCCAGTCTTGCTCAGATTTGATCTGATTTTTGAGCCATTTTTAAGGGAACTACATACTCTGAAAATAAATTCTGTCAACTAATTCATTAACTTGGCTGCATGTCCAGGTTACAGATGAGTTCCAATGTCATTCAGACCGTTGTTTATAAAACCAGTCACTCTAGAAGGGTATAAAGTATGGCGGTAAAGACTCTTCGCAGTAAAATGGATCTGTCTTTTTCCATCTGTAGTTTATGATTTGTCTTCCCTGGCATACACACAACTTCGACAGAATAAAGATTTACCCATCAGTTTTAAAGAGGTGTGGGTTTGGGGGGAGTTTGAGGGTGTGGTTTATAATCCGCATTTCACATTATCCAAAGATGGAAACCATAATGTATTGCCAGTGTCTGTCATAATGACACACTAACAACTCTTTACTTATTAACTGACTATACACAGTTTTTAGGGCTCTGCCTCCCCTCTCTTCACACACTCTGTAGTACCATAACGCCAAGGATTCTGTCCCATTTTATATTGTTTCCCTTTCTTGGCATCAGTGGTGTTGAGCTGTCCTTTCTCTGTAATAGAAGAGCCTTTTGACACCCTTTGTGTGGTTCTTTTGAGGAGATGCACAAAATGACCTTCCAAATTACATTGCCACCTTTCCTTCTGTGGCAGATAACAACCCTGAGGATTCCTCATGACTTCAGTAAAGACAGCTTCCTGAAAATGAAAGGTTTCACTTTGGAATGGGTAAACCTGGTTCTTCACAAAAAAGTATCTTTGAACCTGGACTATTCTAAAATGTGGAACCAAAGAGACCTTTACCTTAGTAAAAGAGCTCTAGTAAATGATCTCTAATAGTTTGAAATGAAAACTGGTCACTAACATAGAGGATAATGTATGGTCCTCTATCCATAACAAGTTTTTAAACTCTTCAAGAGGTTATCATGGTGATGTTTGGAACTTCGAGAGTGAAACTCGAGAGGTTCAGTCGCCATGACGACCTCGAGAAGAGTTTTCAACCTTGTTACGGATAGAGGACCATACATTTTCTTTTATAGTGTATGGTCACCTATCTATTGCATTTCAAGTTTGAAATCACATTCCATGTGCAGTTGCCATCATGCTTTTCAAAGAAATGATCAGTCAGTACAGTTGTTTACAGAAATATTTACTCACGTTTGATGTGTACATCGGAAATCACCATTGATAGTGGCACATTGCAAAAAAAAGGCAGACATGCAGTATTTTAACTCTCTTTTTTAACTTAGCCATTTAAGCTATCTGTCTATGAGTCTATTGTGGTACGGATGATCCACGCCGATGTGCTGCCATGACCTCCAGAGCCAAAGACGTGAACTGCGAGGAGACAAATAAGAGGGGAAGTCAGAGTCAAAGTTCAAAGGAAGTAATTTTGTTAGGGCAGGGGTCACGGGAGTTTTCTACTTACTGTACAATTTGTTGGGGTCCACATTGCAGTTTTGCTGATGGCCGCCTGTGAGGTAATTTATGATTTTTACATTTACAGCCCCTTCTTGAAAAATGCAGTTATCACTGAACAGCTTGAAGTTGGACTGGTCGGACAGTGGGTTGGCGGTGCTGATTTTCACTCTCTTCTGGGACTGTGCTTCATTGCAGCTGGGGGATGCAGATGTACAGTAGATTGCTGTGGTAATTGTTGATTTCTGCATACAAATATTTTGCTGTTATATTTCTGCTTCTCTGATGATAGGACACTGTAGTTGTTTATTGACTGCAGTGATTTATGCCCAGAGACCTGCTGTATCTCATTAGGTGGGATGTTACTGTCTACCAGCATCTGAATTACCGTTTTCAAGTGGAGTGGTTCGTTATGCACTTGGTTGATGGTAGTCCTGCCTGAAGTTTCATTTGCCACATCATTGCTCTTATTTTATTCTCCCCCACTGCCATAGCACGATACCACTTCGATACTCCTGGCTTGGAATTTAGATTTGAGGCTAGATAGAAAGGTGCATCATCCTGTGACATTTGTGGTGGCCTTTGACTTTTGTAATTGATGTAGGTAGCAACAGGGCATTGCTGTGGTTCGTCCTTGCTCCCATACATTCTGGGCCTGATCGCATGGATAGTCCCTGGGGTTCTTGCCACTCCTAGTCCTGATTTGCCTCTGAAAATACCCTAAATACTGATGCCCATCTGAGTCTGCCAGTAACTGCAAATTGCCCCAATGCAGTGTATTGTGCTCTGTGGTACAAAGGGCGAAATATAGCCCACTATTGAAAATACTGTGTTCAGGAGAGCTGTTCCATTTTGTCACCCCAGGGCACCACTCTGATATAACTTGTCAATGCCTGAAGGGGTCAGTGCTTCAGCCCTGTTTGGCTTGTTACCCTTCCTAAGTTTCTTAAGATATTTTTGTTTAGCAGATAAGGTTGCTAGGGTTTCTTTGAAATTGGTGGTGTTGCTGTGAAAAATAGAGTGCCTGTAATTTTCTTTTATTAGGTGCCTGTCTATGCTTCTGATTATGCCATGGATGGTACTTGGCTCATACTGGCTGCTGTCACTTCTTTCTACCCTGAAGATAAAATCCACTGTGTGATTATTGAGCTCCAATGCAGGTCTTTCACTTATTCTACTTATCTCACCAGCATCAGCCAGGAAGCTTTTAAATAACCTTAAAGAACTGGTGACACGTTCAGGAGAACTTTAACAAAACCTAA
The DNA here is from genome assembly GCA_016271365.2 of Neoceratodus forsteri. Classification (NCBI taxonomy): domain Eukaryota; kingdom Metazoa; phylum Chordata; order Ceratodontiformes; family Ceratodontidae; genus Neoceratodus; species Neoceratodus forsteri. The sequence continues at coordinate 85,177,577 of CM028138.1, forward strand.
TATTTAGATACAGTCCAGCTTATATTTCTCATTAGTGCTGTAATCCTCCTCTCCGTTATTTATTACTGAGGTCATCAGTATGAAAACAGGATCTTTGCTCCTGAAGAGTTTATCTATTCCTTCTGCTTTCTCCCTACCTGAAGTCATAGATCACTGCTTGTGATATCACAGTTACTCCCATGGCAACAGATTGTGATGTCACAACAGAGGACTATGAACTGTAGTAGGGAGTAAGCTATAGAAGCAGATGGATTTTAAAGGAACTCTAAGTGCTAAATACCACATATCTATGCAAATATCTTTATATAGTATTCCTCCCCATTATTTAATACTAAAGTATAAATGGAATGCAGGCAGAATTGTTCCTAATTTTTATGTTTTTTTAAGTTTTCTTTGAGGTGTCAGTAGCTCTTTAAGTCACTTTGTGTTTTTCTAATGGTTCGCTGGTTAGCTTGCTCTTCAACGAATTTTTCGCAATCGCTTAGCTCACGGGAGAAAATAGCGACTGACATTGTGTGGATGCTTGCACTGTTTTAAACACCACTCACTTAACTGTTCAGTGTTTAAAGAGTGAGCAGCTCACACTGCCAGCGTTTCTTTAAAGATACTAATCTGTTATGCTGCAGTAGCTATGTACGTGGTGCAGCATAACAGCAAGCTACTGCAGCATAACATTTTTGCTGGTATGGATGTCCAGACATAACGTTCCACCATACATTATATACAGTTATCATATACTTTATATGTAAATATAAGTAGATTGCTAGGTTTGAAAAGTGGTTCGAAAACAGTAACATGACTTCTTATTAGAACCAGTTTTAAAGAGGACTGGAAGGAGAACACCCACCCCTACACTAGTTCTTCTTGAGAAACTTTTGTCCACCCTATAACACAGGAAACATAGATATCCTGTCATACTGGCAATTCAGTGTGACTACCTCAATTCTCTGAATGAAGGAATTATGCCGCTTGCTGATAAGAATTCATGTATTTGGTGGGATAAATAGCAAATAATGGAAAAAACATTTTTGAAATGATTGTGGCAGTGCAGAAAGGGAACTTACTGAGGTACTGTTACCAAATGCACAGCATCCGTGTCACAAATATGAAAGAACCCATGCACTGTACCACACTAAACTGCTGCCTTTTTAACGAAATGTTAAACATGGATGAACATTTACAATAAGGATTGTTTACTTCCTGGTAGTGTGTACTGGCAATAGAAACTGGGTTTAAAGGGGAACAATCAGCACTAAGAGTCCCACATCCAATTCTGGGTCTGATCCTAATGTGCAGCTTACATGCAAAAACAAGTTTTATTTATTTTTTACTGCAATACAGAAGATTGTACCTGGCTGATTCTGCTAACTTCCAAGCTGAAATTGTTTGTAACTTCAACTCTCAGAATCCCCTGCAGCTTGCATAATAGCAGGGGTGCAGTAGTGGGAGATGTGATAGCTTTCATGGCATGTTAGAGTTTTTAAGCAATTACATTTTCTTTGGTAGTCCCACTGTCTTTCCTTGGCTAAGTACTGTCACTGAGAAGTGAAATGGTGGTGTAATTCTTGGGTGCAACATCTGCTCCAATGATCTAGCACCATAAAATTGGACATACAGTACAAAAGAGATAGTCTTAGTTACCATGATGAGGATTCTCCCCTTTAATTCATTTGCAATGCAATTAAAGGCTGCTAGAATTTCTTGGTTGGAAATGGGGTTTCCAACCATTAACAATTTAAATGAGACTGTAACAGAGGTTTGTGCATGGCACAGTATCAGGTAATTTGGTGCCATGCCATGCACATGCCACTGTCTAACTGGCAATACCACACATGTTTTACCTCACCGCCACCCACCCAACCTTTGCCTTTTCACCCGCTTCATGGCCAAAGTGCTCCAGATTTCTCCCTGTGTGTTCATGTCTATTTTTTTTTACTTCTTATTTTTCTTTTGTTCCAGTGGCCACCTTCCCTGCCCTCAGACTAGCTGGTGTTCCTGGAAGACAGTAGATCTCATCTCCCTAGACCTGTTCTGCACCAGCTGATCATTGTTGCGGTCTCTTGTCAATCTCCATCATCTGTGTAGTGTTGCATGTCTCTACTCCCCACTTAGAGCTGCTTCATACAGTTTCATGTAGTTTTAGGTGCTGTGGGAGTGTGACTTTGCGTGTGGAGACCAGCACGCACCTATGCATTCCACAGGACCTGATTTACATACCGGTCACTGCTTCTTTCACTTTGTGGATATAAAACCCTATATGACTATCCAGGGAAAGGTGTGTGACTTCAATTTGCATAACAAAACCAGGTGCAATGTAGAACCTGGCCACAAACTGGTCAGGGCAGACACTGCATGTCTACTAAATTGAGGTCTGATGTATTCTTTTTAACTCACTCCCTCTGCTAGATCCCTCCCTGGTCTCTGCTTTGATTGTTTGTTTGTTTTTCAGAATGTGACATGGATGTGGAGTTTCATGTTATGTCCAGGATGCATCATTTTGACATGTGGTGGTGATGCCTAATTCAAAATGTGGTTGTGACACACAATTTCAGATTGCGGTGACAACGTGCAGCTTCATAATGTGGCATGAACATGGAATTTCACAATGTGACAAGGATGTATGTTTCTGAATTTGGTGATGACATGCAGTTTCAGAATATACCACAGTTGCACATTTTCAAAAAGTGGTGGGATGAGTAATTTTGGGGCATAGCGAGGAAATGCATTTTCAGAAATGGGAAGGGATGTGCAATTTTGGAATTTGGCAGGGTCACTCATTTTCCAAATGTGGTAGAGATGTGTAATTTTGGAACATGGCAGGAATATGCATTTTTGGAAAGTGATTAAAAGAGGCAATTTTAGAATGTGGAGGTGACACAATATTGGAATGTGATAGGGTGGCACAATCTTTTAATGTGGTTGGGACACAGAATTATGGGAAGTGGAGCTTCCCAACTGTTAAATTCAGTGGGGATGAGCATTTTCATAATGTGACAGAAATGTGCAATTTCGTAATGTGTCAGGGACATGCAATTCCAGAATGGAGCAGAGGTGCAAAGGTTTGGTATGAGGTGGTAATACACACTTTTTGAAATGTAGTGGTTGCGTACAGTTTTGGGATGTCACAGGAACCACCTAAATTATGAAAACATTTGCCTGTCTAGCCACATTCTGACAGTATGCATCCCTACTATATTGCAAGTTTTTCCATCCTGCCAAATTCCTAGTTGCATGTCCAAGCTACATTCTGAGACTGCATATCCTTGCCACATTCTGAGATTGCATATCTGTACCACATTATGCATTCCAGTTATATTTTGAGATTGTACGTCCTCACAACATTTTGAGACTTCATATCCCTGATTCCAAAATTATGTGTACTGGTCACACTCTTTAGTTGTGAATCCTTGTCCCATTCTGAGATTACCTGTTTCACATTCTGAAATGATATGTTTCCTAATTCTGAGACTACATGTCACCACCATTTTTTTGAAATTGCATTCCCCCAAGACTGTATGTCCCCTTCACATTCTGTCAGGCTCGCCATTGCACTATCACCATAAAATCTGACATACAGAAAAGAAAATCACAGTTGCCAGGGGGAGGAGTCTCCTCTTTAACTAGTTCTGAATGTAAATTAAAGCTACCACAAGTTATGTATCGCAGATGGGGGTTCCAACCATTATCATTTGAGATGTGACTGCCACAGAGGTTTCTGCATGGACTAGCACCAGGTATCTGGTGCTATGCAATGCACATACAGTACCACTGTCACACTAGCACTACCACATACCTTTTACCCCTCTCCCACCTGCCCTCCTGTAGCTTTGGGCCTGCTTCTTGGTCAAAGTGCTTCAGCTTCTCTTTACATGCTCATGTCTCTTCTTTTATTTTATTCCTACATCTTTTTTGGTCCATTGGCCACCCTCCCTCCAGGCCTTAGGCTATTTGGTGTCCCTGAAATCCATTAGATCTCATCTCCCTAGACCAGTTCTCCTGCATCAGCTGAGCATTGTTAATTTTATATAACTTCCTCCCTCACTCTCCTTCTGCTGGTTCCCACCTCCAATACATTCCGTGAGTATTATTTTTAATGTAATCTCCTCTTCCTTATGCTGTTAGTTCCCTACATCTTGTGTTTCCCTCTCCCATCCCAATCCCAATCCTGAAGTATGTGTTATTTTTTTAAGTATCCCTCTCTCCCATTTTCTTCCCTACTGGGTTCCTCCCCAAAAGCTAGTGCATATCTCCATTTAACAAGCATCAAGCAGGGTCTATTCAGAAGAAACCCAAAGTGAAACACTGCACTGTGAATAGCGTGGGTGCGGCTAGAATAATAAAGTACCAGAAGATTCTCCTGTCAGGAACCACCATGCCCTGTTTTACCCTGAGGTTTCATTGTCAGGAAATGATCCTGTCAGGGTCAGAAAATTGTCCTGTCAGGAACTGCCACACAGTGTTTGTCCCCTTTCAGCAGGGCTTTCACCTCTACAGCTGAAAAGCTGAGCTTCATTGCTGTGCCTGCTTTGTGGTGGAAGGGTCTACAGCCTCATAAACAAGAGAGTGTGGGTTTGAATCCAGATGTGGTCCACTCAGGTTTCTTTTCTCAGAATTTTGCAGGAGTAGTGACCCATGGTGGCATAGTGTTACAATAGTTAATATACAAGAAATAGGTCCTATATGTAAGAAACACTAAGTTCAATGAGTGGTGAAGCACAGATTTCCAGAAAGGACAATTTCCTGACAGGAACATTTTGTGGTACCTTTACCGTCCTTGCTTAGGTGTGCTACTGAAAGGAGCCAGCCAACCTCCAATTCACAATCACCACTCCAGAAAGTCAAAGCAGTTGTCACTGTCTACTTCCTTAGGGAGGCAGTATTGCCAGTGGTTTAAGACTCTGAGCTGCAAACCTGGAGATCTGGTTTAAAATCTCACAGCCCCTACTTGCATACTGTGTGACTCTGAACAAGTCACTTAACTTCCCTGTGCTCCCAGGTTGCACCTGTAAACAAGCTTTCAGCTTTGTGTGTCTCTCCTGGTTAAACAATTAGAAAAAAAAATACTTCCGGAGGTCGGAAGTAGACAGTGAAGTAATTTATCTGACTTTGAAACTAATTCACCATTTAACTGACTTTGAAGCATAAAATTGCTTCACTGACTACTTCCAGATGTAGCTCTCTGAGTTTCTGGAGTGGTGCCTTATTCAGAAGAGATTGATACATGAGCAAGACTGCAATGTACTGTTAATTTCAGCACAGAATATACTGTACATTGCAACTATATTTTATCATCAAAACAAAATTAAAAGGGAATAAAAGGAACTTGTGGCATGCAGCCACACAATATCATTGCTAGCTTTAAGAAAGTAAAAAGGTATTATTTTCTAATTCAAGGGAAACCAGCAAGCTACATGACACAAACTCACCACCTAACGTCAGAGTGCCTATGACAGTACTCAAGAGTTGTGAGATAAGTTCAGTAACTAATTAGTTCTGAGGTATACCTAAGAAGAGACAGAGAATGAATTCAATTAATACAGGAAACAGATCTGGCAGAGAGCTAAGTGAAACTGTACAGCAGTTTACAGAGACAGCAGTAAGAGTGCTGTGGTGTGTATATATATATATATATATATATATATATATATATATATATAGGTATCTCCTATAGTAGCCAGAAAGAATATAGGATGACAAGGATTTATTAGTACATTGACCTCTGCTAATTTTAACCTTCATGTCTTTTCTTTATTTTTGACTTTCTCAAGTGTTGCAAATAACTTTCAGTCAGTTGGGCATCTCCAGGCTGCCCACTGGGAGACCAAAACATGTTAAAGGCCTCCACTCTCCTCAGAGCTTTTATCCTCCATATTTCTCATAACTTTGGTGGCCATGTGTTGTACCATTACATGGTCACGTTCTATAGGAGATGGAAAGTAGAACTAATGAATACTGTATCATTTGAGATGCTGTACCCATTCCAGTAAAGAGTATCAGTAAAAAAAAAAAAACTGCCACAGAACTTTATCATCCCTATAGACTACCTCCACAAATAAATGGATTTGGAATAAAGTGTATGGCAGAACGCTGTACTGCATGGAAATCCATGCCTGGAACAGTGTTGTTGTGCTGCATTCGGTGCATCACAATCTTGTTGTGCTGCACCGAGTATGTCACCAGTGCAGCACAAGATCGAGCAACTTTCGCATGCTCAATTAATGACCCTTAGTGGCGAGAAGTCAGTCATGCTACAGATCCCGAAGTAAGCTTATTTGCTTTTGTAGACTTGATTGGGGGATCACAGAGTGCTCATTATGGTTGCCCTTACACTATAAAAGATTGTGTATGTGCAATCATACGCAAACAAGGCAGTTGTAAGATCTCGAGGCTTCCGTGGTAATGGACGTCTCTGGTTACCACGGAAACCTCTCAATCACAACTGCCTTGTTGTGTATGATTGCTCATATACAGTCCTCTATGTTGTACTGACATCTCATCAATGGCAACAGCAGCACAACCATACCCCTCCCATACTGCAGTAAAGTGACAGTACTAAGCAAGAACCAAATGGCTGGATTTTAAAAGAGCATGCAAAATGCCTGTTTTGTGCTATCTGGTTGTGCATCTTGGGGAGCGAGTCTGCTGTGCTTTTGTCAGTGTGAGTACAGAATATGTACATTTCTGCAGCTTGGAATCTGATAGTGCTTTGTTTTTGCCATCTTTAATGTGACCCTCTTCCCTGGAGTAGAGCTGGGTAGCTGCAGTGTGCGTTTTCCTATGTTGTAATAGTTGGTGTTACCATGCAAAGCCCAATTAGATCCATAAAACCATGGACAATTTTTGGACACTGCTACAAGTGGCAGCTGCACTGTTGAAGGGTGGGGTTGGGGACTTCAAGACTACATACCTCTTTTAAACCGTGGCTCCAACTCACCATTCTGGGCCTTGAACCCATGACAGTCTGGCCCAATCAGCAGACCCCTATCCCCTGGCAACTCCATCCTCTAGAAACAAATACCACAACTGCTTCCATCTTATACATTGTACTCCCTCCTACATACACCTGGTATAATTGCTTCTGCAGTTTTATCTATTCGTGTGTTGTTTTGTTACAGTCTGCCTCCAACAAAATCTTTGATCCACCAACTAAAGGACCAAAATTAAATACTCATGGATGGGCAGAAATGGTCATAGAAAAAGAACCACACCTCCCTCAGACTCTGACTGGTTCTAAAATATTGAACTGAAAAAATTCCCTTTATAGATCAAATGCAAATATGTTTTAAAAATGAACTTTTTTCCTAAAATGAGGATAACCAGGCCTCATATATTACAAATAAACTGCAGAAATTGCAATTTCTTATTTATAAATGCTATTTTGTTGCTTCTTTAATTTGATATCACCACAGAAAGGCCCTCCAACTTTTTCAGACCAGCTGGAGGAATCTTGGGTGGGTGGTGATATTCATTTAAAAAAGAATGACATCATTTTCTTCAAGGTCCTGGTAGCTTAGAATACACACACAGTACATCATATTATGAAATGGCAAAAATCATAACTAATCTAGTTGCAGTTCTGTTTTGAGTCACCCCATTTGCTGAGGTTCTACTACTATATGCATTTTCTGTTAGGTGTTTTCTTCTCCCAGACTTTGTACCACCGACCTTGTAACCCTTCCAACATATTTGCTTATGTCCTGCACCTCTTCCTAATTTGTAATTCTGCCCTGTCCCCTACTAATGTTAGACCATTATTCATCTTTCCCAAAATGTGCACCTTTTACTGTACCCTCACAATGGCCCCTATGTGCTAATGGCAGAAGTGGCTACAGGCCACGTATCTTTATGCATCTCCACCCTGCACCCATTGTGCACCCCTTGTGGGATGCACCAAGGGGGGGGAGGTGCACTGCACCTATGTGCCTGATCCTCTGGCCATGTGAAGGGCAATGCACTGGGGATGGGCCAGAACTAAGCGCTATGCTCTATGGCTCATAGTACCAGCTGCAGGGGTGTTTAGGAGGGTGCAGGGTGTGACGGGGGAACCCTGCCATAAGCCCCCTACATGCCCCGTGCACACTAATTTTCACTGCCCAGATGGGGTGGTTAGCCCAAACTGCCAATGGGATCACTGCTGCCGGACCACCCCATGGCCACCCAGCATACATTGGTGCATGGCATCTACCTGGTGCCCCCCACCACACTCACATGGGCAGCAACCATGGATGCTGCTCACCTGAATGGCACCACTGGTCAACCCCCACCCTGGGAGACCCAGGTACGTTGTAGGGTACAGTGCCCCCACGCACCACCAACAGACCCCCCATCCAGTGACAGCAACCCACTCTGGGGCCAGGTTTTCTGCAGGGTGTGCTGCCAACGTGCACCCCACCATGTAGGGGATCCACTCTGTGTCCCGGTCTGGGCATCTGATTGCATGCCCAGCTGAGTCCATGTCCCCACTCTCAGCTGCCTTGAAAAGTCCTGCACACTGGGGGGGAGGGGCCATGGACAGGTGGCTGGCAGTCATAAATGCTGCCGGTGCACACCTGTCCATGGGTGTGAAACTACATAGGTGGGCTACGCACTGATTCCACATACCTCTGCCCCAATGGTGCATAGGGGACAGTATTTTTTTAGTTTAACCCCCTCAGAATTTGCACTTTTACTCCAGCACCCATCCAAATATGAACCCCATCTTCTGTACCCCCTCTCTCAAATTGAGTAGTTTTGCCTGTACTGCCATATACTGTATGTGTGCATTTACACCTGCACTTCTCCCAAATGAGAACCACTTGTACCCCTCTCCAAATCTGTATTTACACTCCACCCAAAATCCACCCTTGAACCCCTGTAACTCTTCTGAAATTTGAACTTGCAACCCCAAAATTTGCACTTGTACCCCTGCACCTGTCTTGAAATTTGTACTTATACCACTGCATTCCTCCTCAAAATTGTATTTGCCTCAGCATCCCTCTCAGAATTAACTTGTCTTCCTAACCTCCCTGATCCATCATCCTTCCTACTGTATCTTTCTCACAAATTAAACCCAGTCCTCCACTGGCCTCTTTGCACTTGTGTTTTCACACTCCTCCAGCAAGGCTCTGTTAATAACTGAGTTATGATGTATTTTTTATGTAACTACTGTTTTACTCTGTATAATCCTTGATGATTTTGTAACTGCTTGCACTTATCCTTGCCTTGGTGTAACATATATTTCTGTTATGCTTTTGTACCATCTGTGTCCCTCCCCGTGTGTGTTTTTTTTTTGTCCGGTTCACACTTGGAAACGATTCTCAGCTTAGTGTGCCTTTCCCAGTTGTCAACTTTTAATTAATTAATTAATTTAATTAAATTAAATAAAAGTTGCACTTGTACTCCAATATTGCCCCCAAACTTTTTACTTGCACCCATGCACAGCTCCAAAATTTGTACTTGTACCCTTACATCCCCACCCAAAATGTGTGCTCGTAGCCCTATAGACCTTCCAAAATTTGCACTTGTACCCCTTCATTCCTCCCAAAATTTGAACTTGTACCTCTGCACCCCCTCCCAAAATGTATTCTTATACACCTGCACCTTTCTCAAAATTTAAACTTGTACCTGTGCAGTCCTTCCAAATTTATACTTGCACCCCTCCCAGAATTTGTGCTTGTACGTTCACGTCTCCCACAAATTATACTTATACCCCTACACTGTACCTATCCAAAATTTGTACTTGTACCCCAACACTCTTTCAACATTTTTACTTGTATTGCCCACACCCTTCCCAAAATTTGTAGCAGTACCCCTCCCAACATTTGACTTTTACCACTGCATTTCTCCCACAATTTGTACTTGCATGGCTGCACCAATCCCAAAGTTGGTACTTTTACCCCTGCACCCCTCCCAAAATTTTTACTTGTACCCTACATCCTCCTAAAATTTGTACTTTTACACCTCTCAACATTTGTAATTGTACCCCTACACCCCTTCCAAAATTTAAAATTGTACCTCTGCACCCTCTCCAACTTGTACTTGAAACCCTGCACATCCAAGACTTCAATAAATAAATAAAAATAAAATATGTACTTGTACCCCTGCACACTTCCCAAAATGTGTACTTGTACTCTTATACTCCTCCAATATTTGTACCACTACAGCCCCCTCAAAATGTGTATATATGTACCCTTGCTCCTTCCCATAATTTATACTTGTATCCCTGCACACCTTCCCGAATTTGTACAGTACTTGCACCATTGCAACCCTCCCAAAATTTGTACTTGTTTCCATGCAAACCCTCAAAATTGTACTTATACCCCTCCCAAAAGTTGTGGCACACCTTACAAAATCTGAACTTTCACCCATGTATCATTCAAAGAAATGTGTACTTGCACCATCGCAACCCCTCAAAAATATGTACTTTAACCCCTGTACACATCCCAGAATTTGTACTTGTACCCCTACACAACTCCCAAAACTTGTACATGTACCCCTGCACCCCTCCCAAATTTGTCTTTCTACCCCTACACTTCTACACAAATTGGTACATGTACCCCTGTACACCTCCCAAAAGTTGTTCTTGTACCACTGCAACCCCCCAAAATTTGTACTTGCACCCCACCTAAAACATGTTCTTGCATCTCTGCTGAAATTGACATCCCTCCCAAATTTTATTTCCCTACTATTTAGAACAGTAGTGTGTGAAAGGTGCAGACTAGTACACATGTTTGCAGTATTGTGGGGGAAAAGGTATTAATTTGTGGAAGAGTGCAGTGGTTCATGTGCAAATTATATGAGGATCACAAAAGAAGGGTTGCAGATTTTCTGGCAGGGATGTAGATTTGTGGCAAGCTTGTACATTTGCTATGTAAGCAGGGAATTGGGTAAAATGTCTGGAAAAGTGTTTGAATTCTGAAAATAATTTTGGGAAGAGTACAGGAGAAGGAGTATAGATCATGGGGAGAGTGGATGGAGGGGTAAATAGTTTTCAGAGTGTGGCATGGGGTAAAACTTTAGAAGGTTTCAAGGACAGGGGTACAAGTTTTGGGAAGGGAGTGGGTAGGAGGTACAGATTTTCTGTTGCGTGAAGGGGTGAGACAAACTTGTGGAAGGTTGCAAGTTTGAAGGAACTCTGCAGGGCAGGTACAAATCTCAAAAGTCATGTCGTGGGGGTACAGATTTTTGGAGAAATATATATGGTATCAGTTTGGGATATGTAGTAATGGGCACATATCTGGGGTGAGTGGGGATTGGGCACACATGTTAGAGCATGGTGGGAGTACAAATTGGTGCAGGGTTAAAGTACAAATATAAAGGGTGAGGGGTAAATTGTGGGAATAATGCTAATTTTTTCAAGAGGTGTAGATGTACATATTTTATAGGAGAGGTGTGTGGTAAGTATACATTTCAGGAGGTGTGTGGGAAAAGGGCTATAGGATGGTGCAAGGTAATGTTAGAAACATGAGAGAAGTGTGTGGTCATGTTTTGGAAAACTTCCAAGGGGGCAGAATAGGGATGTACATTTTTGTGGGATTATTTATTTGGGGACAGGTACTGGGTAGTAGTACACTTTTTGTGAGTGTTGTGGAACCTCAGCACAGGAAGTAAATCTGAAAAGAATAATTAAAGAGGAAGTTGTGATGCATTCAAGGCTGGAAGGGAAAAACAAATTTACAGTTTAAGAGTAAGGGTTTTTTGGGGGGTGGCTTGATACGGTGCTGAAAAGATTGGTGATCAATCCAGGGAACTTGCCAGATGTTTACCATTTTGTTCTACTGGTATAAGTCCATTAATAAAAGCTTCCATCAGAAACTTGGTTGCAAACAATGATTTTTGCCATTTGACAAGGTGGTGCACTAAGTTGACAGGATGTGGAGAAAAAGTATGCCATTGTTGCTTAAACAACATCCGCACTCACCCAAGATTCTGTTGGCTGGTTTGAAAAAGTCTGAGTAATTTTTTGTAAAACCATCAAACAAGACTGGCAAACAAAAATATCATTTATACACGTGTAATTGCAACTTTTGAACTTTATTTGTAACAAATGAGACCTAGTCCTCCTCATGATGGGCAAAAAAGTACATTTTTAAAGCATTTGCATTCAACTTTTTAAAAAAGTCACAGATTTTTAACATGCAAATTAGCAATTAGTATGGGATTAGTTTTATCTAACATGCAAATACAGACAAATTACCAGATTTTGAAAGAAGTCAGAAACCAAACATTTTTCAGAACCTTTTTGAGTTTGGCATAAGAACAAAGGAATCATAGTGGAAAGGTGGTTGTAGGGAAGGGGGAGAAGAGCTGTAGATAGGCATGGTCTGTGGTCAGTGTAGGCAGGGAGAGATGAGCAGACTAGATGGGCCAAGCAGTCCTTATCTGCCATCAAATTCTATGTTTCTATGAGTTTTGTGTGAGAACCCGTTTTAATTAGAACTAGAAAATTTAGGGGAGCAGTGTAGTGTAGTAGTTAGAGTGCAGGTTTGGAAACTAGGAGATTACATGTTTAAACCCTACCAGAGCTGCTTACTTACTGTGTAATCATGAGTAACATTGCTATTTTATCAGTATTGAATCATTTATAGACTCTGCAAAATATTCTGTTCTCATAGCATTACAGTGGTGTGTCCTACACATTTAAATAGTTTTCCAGTTCAGTGAATGTTGGAATGGCATTAGCATATTGTCACAACCTGTTGAAAACCAGAGTACTGATTATTCATAATGAACCAGTTATACAAGGCCTATGGGTCTCATGACTGTACAAATTAATGACCCTTACACTACATACCATGTATGGTTCTCTTATGTGCTATGGTCCCTTTTTATCAGGTTGCAATAGAATTATTTACAGCACAGTATCAGGAGTTTTCACTGTTGTCCGCCTTGATTTCTTACAGAAAGAATAAATCCCACATACCAAGACCTGGGTGGATATGGTACAGAATGGTGAGTACTGCATGGTGCTGGAAAGGGACATGTTGATTGTCACCGCTGTGTGCAAAATAGAGCCTGCAGATCTGTGAAGCAATATTTCAAAATGTGGTGCCCTCTGCTCTCTGGTACAATCAGTCTGAATTAGGAAGAGGGGGAGCAAATGAGACACAAGACAGAACTGGTCAGAGGGGCCCCAAGGACTGTGTCCTAGGCTATCATTGGGGATAACAGGACAAAAGAGGCAGCAGTTTAGAAGTTCAGGGTATCAAATAAAATAATCATGCATTTGCTATGTGTTGTGCCTTTAAGAGATTTTGGAGATTATACAGCGGTGACTTAAAAAGCTAGTAGCATGAAAAATGTAAGAAACAAAATATATATTTTTTTTAAATATCCAGTTACTTAGCCAGCCTGGTGGCGCTGAAGGCTGAGGTGCTGGCTACCACACCTCGCTCCACGCCAGCTGACGGTGTTTGGGAATGAGCACAGGTCACCGGGGGTCAGCTGGGGAGGAGAAGGAGCGAGCATCTGAAGGACTGCTCTCCTTCTCCGGGGAGGGGGGTCCATGGCAGTTGGTGAGTGGTTGCCTCCTGGTGAAAGCTGGGAGACTGCATGCTCGTTGCACTCAGGGGTGGAGCTGAGGGCAGATGTCTGGAAGGGAGCGCATGCGGACGTGTGCTCGCCCCCCTCCAATGACATCATTGCATGTTCTCAGTTTTGAGGGGGCAAAAATGGGTGCCCAGTTGAGTGGCTTGATGGCTGTCTTCTAGCTTCGCCCAGTGGTAGGGCACCCAGGCTGGATTCGTGTTCCTTGAGGAGTCTGGGGGGCTCCCTGCAGCCCTGCTGCGGTGGGTACAACTGCTGGGGCATATGGGTGCCTGGGACCAACCAGGTAGAGGTGGACGGTGGCCAGAATCCCTAATCAGATGCAGGGACAAGGGGAGCAGATGGAAGGTGGCCAGGAAAAAGGAGAAAAAAAAGTAGTAGCCAAAAAAAAAAAAAAGATATCCAGTTACTTTTTATTTTTAAAGTATTATATGGGTAACTTTTCCTTTCCGATGGGAAAAAATGAATCCATATACTTCCATATTAGGGTTGAATTAATCAATTGTGACATCACTTTAAAGAATCAATCAAAAGACATCAATAAAAACACCATCCTTTTAATTCAACTAAAATAATTTTGATATGATCAACATGAAATACTTGAACTAATGAATGAATGAATTGTACCAGTATCATATAATACAGTTTTATAAATGTTCTACCTCAACTCTGGAATAGTATTTTTTTTATAGGTAGTGAAGTCTAGTGGTCAGATCACCAGCTTGGGAACCAGAAGATCACAAGTTTGAACTCTGCTAGTGCCCAGATGGTAACTGCGTGACCTTGGGGGAAGTCGTTTAAGGCTTCAGTGCTCCAGTCCACCAAGTTGTGGAAACGGATAGATAGGTAGAAACAGGACCCCACTGAATATGAGATGCTGACTCTCAGCAGGGCTGCTCCAGGCAAATAAATTGTAAAATGTACAAAAATGAATTATTGATTAAAAAACTCAGAAAGCTTGTTTCACACCCTAGCAAGGCTACTGAAACACACCGGCTGGCATTTTCAAAGAATAGCACATGCATTTCAGATGCGACTGCTGAAATCCATGCCAGGAGTTAGACTACAAAAATATGATCTGTGTTCTAGGATGGCACTCTGCAGTTGCATCCAAAAAATGGATCTGATTCCTGTAGTTGACACAGAAATTATCATAAGCTACAGGAATTGTCAGAAATGGATCCTGATGTCTGTGAATAAGGTGCAGACATTTGGACACATGTATGTGGATGCAGCATGTGTCTGAAATATGACTGCAAGGACTGCATCCACTCTTATAACAAGTTCTAGTTGGAGCCAATACAGTTGTGGTGAGCTTGCAGAAGCTCTGTCATGCTGAATGCCACCCTAAGATGGTGACAATGATGGCACTGTGCATGCATTGAACTCGTGCATGCTCAGTTGTGTGGAATGCAACATGCATAAGTTGCAGACGAAATAGTGCCGCTATAGCTCTGAAAGTGAGTGACCGTGGTGGACTACTTTTAGCTTTGTTGGAGTTTCGGAAGGATACTTCAGAAACTCCAACAGGAAGTATTCTACATTCACACATTTTCAGAGTGAGAGCTCTCAAAACAACTGCAGGCTTCACCCACAGCCATAAAAATCACACCCACTATTTCAAATAAATCTTAGAGCAAAGTGCTCATCTCATGACCTTCTGCAGTTCACTTAACTTTCTAGTACTGCAGTCCACATAGAGTAACTGACAAAATGGGTAACAGCCAGCACCATGAAAGAAACAATTATGCCTCAGCTGAGCTGTCCCAGGTTGAAAAAACAGCTTTTTAGAAAGAAAAAAAAATCACATTTTAGACTTTTGAAAAACACCCCCAGCTCAAAGAAAAGACAAGACCAAAAAAGCAAGCAGAAAAATAGAAACATAGAAACATAGAAGTTGACGGCAGATAAGGACCTCAAGGCCCATCCAGTCTGCCCATTTCTTTTTCTACCTTATAAATGTGCCATCGGCCTTTGCTCTGTCAGTGACCTATCTATTCATAGTCATTTGTATTGCTCACTTATGCCTATCCCATGCCTGTTTGAAGCCCTGCACTGTATTCATAGCCACCACTTCTTGTGGTAAGCCATTCCATGCATCTACCACCCTTTCTGTGAAAAAGAATTTCCTCACATTCCCCCCTTAATCGGCCTCCCTCTAATCTCATGCTGTGTCCTCTTGTCCTGCTATTTTTCTTATATTTAAACATGTTAGACTCTTTCACCTTGTTTATGCCCTTAAGGTGTTTAAATGTCTCGATCATATCACCTCTCTCCCTCCTTTGCTCAAGGGTATACATATTGAGCTCCGTTAATCTGTCCTCTTATGTCTTCTGATGCAGTCCCTGCACCATTTTGTTGCCCTTCTCTGGACTGCCTCAATTTGAGTTAATGTCCTTGTGAAGGTGTGGCCTCCAATACTGCAGTACTCCAGATGGGGCTCAACCAATGTCTTGTACAGAGGGATTATTACCCTCTTACGACTTGTAGATACCCTACTAATACACCCTAACACCCCCTAGCCTTACCTACTGCTTTAGAGGTCTGCTTGGATGATTTTAGGTCATCAGTGATGATGATGCCCAAGTCTCTTTCTTCCTTTGTGACTGCTAGCAACTCCCTCCCAGCCTATAAGTGGCTTGGGGTTTCTCTTCCCTATGTGCATGATTTTGCACTTCTTGCATTAAATCCAGTTGCCACTCTTCTGACCATTCTGCTAGTTTATCCAGATCTCTTCATTCTGCCCACCCATCTGGATCATCTACTCTGTTGCAGATCTTGGTGTCATCTGCAAACAGACAAGCCTTACCCTCTGGTCCATCTCGAGGTCACTAATGAAGATGTTGAATAGGACTGGCCCCAGGACTGATCCCTGAGGTACCCACTTGTGACTTGCATCTCTTCTGACTGTATACCATTTACCACCACTCTCTGTTTTCTGCCAGTCAACCAGTTTGCCACCAGTTGACCAACTTCTGACCCACCCTGAGCCTACCTAGCTTATTTATCAATCTTCTATGTGGAACAGTGTCAAAAGCTTTGCTGAAGTCAAGGTAGTGACATCAACTGCTCCCCTTGGTCCACCACTCTGGTTACCCAGTCAAAGAAATCTATGAGATTAGTTTGACAGGACCTTCCTTTTGTAAACCCATGCTGTCTTGGATCCTGTGCCCCTATGGATTCCAGGTGTTGCACTATCCTTTCCTTAAGGAGTGCCTCCATAATCTTGCCCACTACTGAGGTAAGACTGACTGGTCTGTAGTTGCCCGCCTCCTCCCTGCTACCACTCTTGTGGAGTGGGACCACATGAGCCCTTCTCCAGTCTTCTGGGACCTCTCCTGTGCTCAGAGACTCACTAAACAATTCTGCTAATGGTTCTGCTAGTTCCTCCTTTGGCTCCTTAAGTGACCCTGGGATGTATTCCATCGGGTCCCATTGCCTTATCCACCCTGAGCTAGCAAGCTCTTGTAGGACCCTTTCTTTTGTGAAGGAGTAGTGCTCACCTCCCTCCCCTGTGTCCATGATGCTGAGCTGTGGGCCCTGCCTACCTTCTCTTCAGTAAATACTGAGCAAAAGTATCTATTTAGGATAGATGCCTTTACAGGGTCCTCCTCCTCACATGCTCCCTTTTTCTCCATTAAACAGCAATCCCCCTCTGGACTTTCTCCTTTCACTAATGTATCTATAGAAAGTCTTGTCACCTTCTTTTACTGTTAGTGCTAGTGTTTCCTCAGTTTGGGACTTTGCCTGCCTTACTGCCTTACCTGCTTCCCTTAGGGCAGTTTGGTATGCCTCCTATCTTCATCCGCTGTGTTCCCTTATATTTTCTGAAGGCCAGCCTTTTGGCTCTGACCTTTTCTGCTACTGTATTTGAGAACCAAAGTGGTTTCCTTCTTCTTTTGCACTTCCTTTTCTGTCTAACACAATGGGATGTTGCTTCAAGTATTGTATCCTTAATGCTTGCCCACTTTGCCTGTACCTCCTCACCTGTGTTTCTTTTGCCAGGGCTAGCTTAACTCTGTTGGCCATCTTATCAAAGTCAGCTCCTCTGAAGTCCCATATTTTTGCTTTGGAATGGGATGATTTAGATGTAGTAGCCAATTTGAACCATACCATGTGATGGTCACTGGCCCCAGGTGACCTTCTACCTGGAGATCTGTGATCCCTTCTTTGTTAGTCAGTACTAGATCTAGGATAGCCCTGTCTCTTGTGGGTTGCTGTACCAGTTGTTTGAGGCCCTCCCCTGCAGGAATCCACTATGAGTCTAGTTCTGGCAGATGTTCCTGCTGGTATTGACCAATCTGTATCTGGCATGTTGAAGTCTCCCATTATCAGAACCTCCCCTTTAGCTGTCATGTTTTGTATATTTTCTAACAGTAATGTGTCTATGTCCTCCCTCTGGTCTGGGGGCCTGTAGACAACCCCAGTTCTTATGGCTGTCCCATTTCCTGTTTCCAGGGTGACCCACAGTTCTTCTGGCTCCTTATGTGTATTCTGAATTTCTGTAGCTTTGATATTTTCATTATGCAGAATTAAGCCAAAATAGAACCCTTTTCTACACACATTTTGTGTTCTTTATCCAACAACATTGTACCAAATATAGGAAACTGCTGAAAATGCATTCTGAAATACAGATAAAGGATCAATTTAAATCTTGTTTGCAGTCACTATGTGTGAAAAACAAAGCATAATGAAAAGCTACTGTTACATTCCTCCTCACTCCAAAGTCTTTTGCACTCAATGCCTATGCTGCCACCATCACGGGACAAATACAAGGTCCAATTTACCAGATTTTCTTCCCTGGCCTGTTGACAGTATGCCTCCCTACATGCACACCCTTAGGGGGATGGCTCAATTCTGTTAAGTTTGCCTAACACTTTCCCAGAACTTCTCTTTTCTAAGTGCAACAGCCTGTCTTTGGCAGTCATGTCTTCAGTCGTAGGAATTACTACCTGCAGTATGGACTTCTTCGCACACAGGTACATGATATTGTAGGAAAATAATATCTTGTTATTAATTATTTGCAGAGGTTGGTTACAACAAGAAGGATGCAAAATAAATGCTCTGTACTGAAAATAAGGGTACTACCATTATAAATCACCAATGTAATTTTGATCAGACAGCATACAGAGCCCCTGTGCCACTTATTCTGTGTATAGAGTGCTTTTGCGCAGGAGTGTCAGGAAGGCAAGCTCCACTTAGGAGTCAGGGAAGGATGGTACAATGAAATAATAAGAAAAAGACTTTCGTCTTATTACAAATCACTCAGTCTGAACTTGAATGATTCATAATAAGCTAATGAGACCTCCAAGGGGTTTCTCTTATGGTATAAGAGACTCCTCCTGTGAGGTTTGGGTAGCCAGGATCACTCAGCTTCACTTTGCAGTTCTCTCACCCAAACCTCATTCTCAGAGTCCCTTATACTATAACAGATACCCCTCAGAGGCCCTATTAACTTATAGTACAGGGTCCTGTGTCTTAACTGACCATTTCATTCAGTGGCTGAGTGTATTTGAGTGTCTGTGTGTCCCTGAGTGTCTGACTCCCTGCCTTTGTATGCCTCTTTTTTGCCAACAGAGGTTAAAGCAAAAGCTTAGATACCTGTTTATATAAATGTCTTCCCTCTAGCCTATCATGTTCTATGTCTTCTTGCTAATCTTCGCTCTTCCCTTGGCTGTCTATAATGCACAAATGCCTCCTCATCCCTGCAGCCACATCTGTTAAGTATCTTAAAAAGGACAAAAATAAACATCACTATGTTTTTAAACTACTACATGGGCAGAAAGCATGTGCGTCTACCTTCAATGATCTCATGGCAGTTTATCACAGGTACTCACACACAGGTCCACAACTGCTTATCGACAAAAACATTTTGTAGAATGACGACAGTGAAACCATCAGGTTGACCGCTTTTTGTGGTTGGCAGCCGGTTCCAAAGAACACACACCCTGCACCCCCCCCCACTAAGGATTATGAACTCCAAGTCAGAGCTGATTTGGGAAGGGGGGTCCATGACCCCTGACGGACAGTGCCGGGTTCTAACGTGGACACTACAATGACGTGGCACTGTAGTGTCATTCGCTGCAGCCAGTGTCACTGTCAGAGGGATATACCCTCACACACATTGAATGACACTCCATCCAGACAGTAAAATTGCAGAACAGCCATTCGCTGCTGCCAGTGTCACTGTTGGGGGGATATACCCTCACACACATTGAATGAAACTCCATCAAAACAGTAAAATTGCAGAACAGTCATTTGCTGCTGCCAGTGTCACTGTCAGGGGATATACCCTCACACACATTGAATGAAACTCCATCAAAACAGTAAAATTGCAGAACAGCCATTCGCTGCTGCCAGTGTCAGTGTCGGGGGGATATACCCTCACACACATTGAATGAAACTCCATCAAAACAGTAAAATTGCAGAATAGCCATTCACTGCTGCCAGTGTCACTGTTGGGGGGATATACCCTCACACACATTGACTGGAACTCCATCAAAACAGTAAAATTGCAGAACAGCCATTCACTGCTGCCAGTGTCACTGTTGGGGGATATACCCTCACACACATTGAATGAAACTCCATCAAAACAGTAACATTGCAAACAGTGATGCATCTTTTGAAGTCAAACACACAGTTCAGGTTCTTAGTTGTCTTGAACTTTATCTCTCTAAGATGATCACAGTTTAAGATTCTCTTGTTCTTGGCAGCCTTCTTAATGCTTTTTGTGTAGCATTCAGGGTTTCAGAACTGAGACATTGCAATAAAGGGGCCAACAACTCAGCGGAGTTCCAGGACAAAGACATTGCAATAAACCCATTAGGGCACTAGTGAAATGGAGTAAGATAGACTGCTTGCCATGTGGGTATTGATGTGCTATACAGCCCCCAGGTGGTCTGGGACCTACTCGTCATTAGTTGGCAGTATGTGGCATTCAGGACAGGGTCAGACTTGTTCTGTCACAAGGACAAATCCCCAGTCACAGCTTACCAGTTCTGACATGTGCTGCTGGAAATAGCTGTCAAAAGGGCTGGGTTGGATTGGAAGGAGTTCAACCCAACCCTGTTCCAGTATGGACAGCTACCAATGCCAGGGCCAGGGGTTTGATGGACAGTCAGATACAGACCTATGGCTGCTTGAAATTCCAGGCATTGTATATATACCGGTGACCACAACTGTTAAAACATGTTCCTTTTATCTCATGCATGTATATGACAAAGGCTACTTGGAGGGCATGGAGTTTCATGGAAATACATGGAGAATGCGTTGAAAATTATGAAAGCTTGCCTTCTGCTGAGATGTTCCTCCATGAAAATGCATGGAGAGATCTATAAATGAATCCCCACAGACACAGCAATTAAATTGATTATACATTGGTAAATACTCCATGGAGGTCCATGATTCCATGAATATTTCTCCACCGAACTTCCATGGATTTCCATGGAATAAGTGGAAATCTAAAGTACAATAGAGAAATGTGAAAATAAATATGTAGGCATTCCTTTGTATTCTGGGTGGCAGAATGAGCCCAACCTCAACCCTGGAGGGGAACCTCTCTTTCAGCCTGGTGGAAGTGCAGGTACAGTAGCTGGAACAGCATGGGATGCAGTGGAGGGACCAGCTTAACAGAGCTGAGGCTGAGGTATGTCAGCACAGTTCTCCCGACATCATGGTGGTTCATCTCAGGCAGCAACAGTGGGCTCCTTCCAAGGGTGAAAACACACTCCAGATGGGGGCTACACACATACCATCCACTTGGAGGACACTTCAAGAATGTACATGTGACTCCTGGGTCTGCCTGGGGTCTCCCTTTGTGGAGGAATGGACAGGTGGAGGCCAAAGGTGAGCCTAGCAAAATTCCTGAGCTGTATGTGTCATTTAGTGCTATAAATTGTACAGAATACTTTGATAAATACATAGCTATGTACATTTCCTTCAAGATGGTGAGTTTGTGTGCCTGTCAAGGAAAAACAGGAGGTGATAGGCATTATAGGACAATGGCCAGGCTGCAAAGGAATTGCAGCAGACAAGGTTTTATCATTGCACCCCTCCACTTACCTGACTTAGGTAGGGCCATGTCTTCTGGATGGCAGAGCAAGGGCTCTGCTTTCTGGAAGAAGGATCCAGTTAGGGCTGCTCAATGGGTGAAGAATTGTCAGACAATGTGGGAGGACAAAGAGGGTTTAAGAGAGCATACACAGCTGTGCTCTCCCCCCTTTCACCTTCTC
This sequence comes from Neoceratodus forsteri, assembly GCA_016271365.2. Classification (NCBI taxonomy): domain Eukaryota; kingdom Metazoa; phylum Chordata; order Ceratodontiformes; family Ceratodontidae; genus Neoceratodus; species Neoceratodus forsteri. The sequence continues at coordinate 85,199,332 of CM028138.1, forward strand.
CAACGTCCAGGTTACCAAGCCCATCCACTCTCATAAAAGCAGGGTCCTGGACCAGGCCAGCACAGTATAGGGATTCCTGTCACCCCATTATGGGGATCACTTTAGGGGTCGTTGAATTTTCCTCCCCCTCCCCCCAAAAAATGTTTTTCCTGGGTTTTTGGCTTATTCCTAAGGGTCACAAGTGGTTATTACTGTCACAGTCATTGTAATGGGTGCAGTACTGGAGGCTTACAAGAAGCAATCATACTACAGGTAAGGGGTATCTGCTTCTATCTGGACAGGTCCTCCCCAGTCATCATGAGGTGAGGCTGAATGACCCAGAGCCCAGTTTTGGCAGGTCTGAGGTTAACCTCATTGGGATAATTCATTGGGTGAAACATCCACTAGATAGGGGCAGGGCACCTACCCCTCAGCCAGAGGGCCCCTCTTTCATAGAGGTGAGTGTCCCTCCAAGAATAAACATGTGACCTCTTGGTCTGGCTGGATGGTCCCTTTGTGGACAATGGACTGACGGAGACTTAAGGTTGCCTGAATGTGTTTATACACATGGCTTGAGCCATTTCCTCTAGGACTGTATGTTTGTGTGTCTGTCCAAAAAAAGGAAGAGTTAATGGGACATCTTTAAGAAAATGGCTTATCTACAAAAAATAGCAGCAGATGACATCTGTCATTGGCCCCTCTTCCACTTACCTGAGCTTATGTAGGGCCACATATTTTGGTAGGTGGAGCCAGAGTTCCACCCTTAGAGAGGGAGAGACAGTTAGGGTCACCCACTACGTGAAGAATCACCGATCAGCAGGGGAGAAGCACAAGGAACTTAAGAGATCATGTACAGTTACATGCTTCCTCTTTCTGTTTCCTCAGCAAACTGGATTTTCACCCATTTTTGTCAAAGCTGGATTCAAAGCCAGATCAGGTCAGCCTTATGTAAGGAGGCCATTATGGGGACCACATTTGGGGTCAGGGAGGAATTTTCTATTTTGTTTTTCCAAAGTATTTTTTCCAGGTAATTCACCTCCTCTGAAGGGCCATGCATGGTTATTACTGTCACAGTCATTGTAAATTGCCTCAGTATGGGAATCTAACAGGAAGGAATCATACAAGGGCTAAAGACATATCCTCCCTGGTTGGCATTATGCAAGGGGCAGATGACTGTGTGTCTAGTTTAGACTGGTTGTGGGCTAACCTCGCTAACCTCATTGGGCTTGTTTCATGAGGGAAGTGCTTACCAGATCAGGGTTGGGTGCATGCCACCCAGTCAGAGGCCCTCTTTTCTCAGAGTCCAGTGTCCATTTGAGAACATACATGTGACTCTTGGGTCAACCTAGAGGGTCCTTTTGTGGGCAAACAGACCAGCAGAGGCTTTAGGTGAGCTTGGGGAGACTCCCAAGCTGTGTTCATAACCTATATGCTATAAATTTTACAGAATGTTTTAATAAACACACAGCTGTACTCACGCCCTTCAACATGATGTGTTTTTGTGTTGATCCAGGAAAAAAGAGGAGGTGATGGGGCATAGTAAGACAGTGGGCATGTTTATATATGAATGATTGTCCATGGGAGTGGCAACACTGAATAAGTGATTTGTGGCTAAAGGTTGTGAGGTATGAAAGGGGAATGTAGGCATTCGGGGTTACTTATATTCCAAACTCCCATGAAATGTTCCTTTAAATAAGGTTTTGGGCACACCTGTAGGTGTCAGCAGTCCAGCGATATTGCTGTCTAAATATGTCCTAGCTTAAATCAAGGAGCAGCCATTTCATGGAATTTGAGACAGAAGGTTAAGATAATATTTTGCAAGCTTTTGTTTTTCAAGAGGGTCCCAGGAAATGTGGCACCAGAAGAGGGGACTGAATTTAAAGATAGTGATTACTATCTTAATTTTTACATACAAGTTCCAATGTTTGCAAATCCATAATGAAATGAAAAACAATGTGTACAGATCAATTAAAACTGAACACAGGGCTAGATAAGCAGAAAGTTGTCTGCTTTAAGGGGACGGTGAATAACACAACACATACTGTAGATGTTAAAGAGCTACTGACACTTCAAAGAAAACTTTAAAAAACATAATAGATACAATTCTGCTTACATTCCATTTATGTCTTCTATATTCCTCCTCCCCATAATTTATTACTAAAGAAACATGCATGAATATATGATTGCTGTCTACTAGATTTCACGTTGAGTTTATTTGCCTCTGTAGCTTACTTTCTACTTCAAGTCACAATTTGTTGCCATGGGAGTAACTGTGAGGTCACAAGCAGTGCTCTATGACTTCAGGTAAGGAGAAAACAGCAGGAATAGATTAACTCTTAAAGAGCAAAGCTCCTGTTTTCATGCAATGACCTCAGTACTAAATAATGGGGAGGAGGAATACAGAACTAATGGGAAATACATGTTGGACAGTACCTAAATATTATGTTCTGTTAAAGTTCTCCTGAACATGTCACCAGCTCTTAACATTATAGTATGGTATCTCTGGGGCACTATTAAAAGTTATGGGCAAAATATATAATGTGTACGAAATGTAAAAACAAAAATGAGGTACTGCATCAGCATGTGGTCTGAAAGCAAAACAAAATGATTATACTAAATGCACACTGAAAATAGAAAATAGAGTTACAAATCTATGTTTCAACCTTAGATCTTCTTCAGGAAATACCAAAAAGAGAAAAAAACAAAATTAGCGTAATGGGGAGGTAAAATAAGGGATATATATGTGGAGAAAGAAAAATGGGGTGGCTCAGTGAGAAGAAGTGATAAATGGAAAGATTAAGAGAAAATATGAGAAATAAAAAAAATGGTGATTGGAAAGACAAATCAGAATAGGAGTGAAAGAGCTAGAGAAGTCCCCAGGTGGGAACTAATTAACAAGATCTAGTAAGAAGGATGAAAGGTGACAAATGTTGGGGAAGGAGACAGAGATGGAGACTTATGGTGAAAATGAAAAAGAAATTAAATGTGTACAGATACAAACAGACTTCAGGGAAAACGGGGTGGCTGAAAGATGTTAGTAGAAAATAAGTCTATCATTTAAAATGGAGGGCTGCTGGGAGCCAAGGATATAATATATACTGTACAGTAGGTACCATTCAGCATAGTTAGTTGATGTATACAGTTCTTTCTGTGAACTAAAAACAAAAACAGTGGTGTAAAGATGTCATCCAATCTTTAATTCAGGCCTTCAACTGAAATGTGTTTATTATACAGTAAGTAAGAACAGATAGTTCATCACCCAAGTATTATTCATTTGATACCTGAATTTGCTCTTGGTCCACAAAGATACCCTGATGTTCAGCATGGTGCTGAATGAAAGCTGTGCAAAACATCAGAAAAGTTTCTTCCATCAAAGTTCATGAAATGTGGAAGCATTTTGCAGAATTCAATATTTTACAAAAGAAGCAATTTGAGTTTTTTTCCCCACAACTTAAGTTTTTTTCCTCGTCTCGAGTAGTTATACCACAGCTTGAGGACAGTACTTCAAAGCAAATATTTGCTACTTTTCCCATGAGGAAAGAAAACAATATTTATGATTTTTTTCCTACACTCTTTTACTTTATGATTTGAGGAATTTGTGCATGGAGAAATTCTGCAAACTGTTTCAAATATTCCCTGTAATTCTACCAACATGAAATATGCAGATTTCAAGTAAATTTCACTTACAGAAAAAAAAAACTTTAACAGAGCTCTAACACTAGAGATAGTTCTTCTTAAAAATATTTTAAGTGTAATTTTACTTCATATATGTACAGTCCTTAATACGAAACATATTTTTGTGAAGATTGGTGACTGGAAAATGTACACTCAGTCATACTGGTATAACTAAAACTTTTCTACTGGGACTAAGAACTAGAAATCTTGTACTGGGACCTTCAATTTAGGGTAAAAAAGGAGTTAGTGTGTTTGTCAGAGGCAGTTGAAGTAAATTGTTATCTGTCATCTGTGTACTTATCTAGGTGCTTGTCATAGGTGTCAGAAGGGAATTGTTATCTGTGAAATTAACTAAATGTAGAACGATTTGTAAAGTAGGGGACGTGGTTTAGCTAGAAGGAGCCAGGTTAAAACCAGATTTAAGCACTGCCCTAGATAACTTCTGCCAGAGAACAGACAGAACACCAGGAGGAGGGAGCTACTGGTATAAATAAAACTTCTCTATTGGGACTATATTGCCCTCCTTCCCTCCCCTCCACCCTAAACCAGTTCTACGTTTATAGGCACAGGATTTAACTGACAACAGGAACTTCCTGTTTGGGAGCAGGAAGTGAGTGATCACACAGCCACCAAAGACTCACCATCCTAGAAGGGCAAGAGTAGCTCTCCACCCTCCCCCAGCTGCTGGAGGTCTGACTCTAGGCAAGTAAGTAAGGAGACTACTGAGAAATATCAGAACTTCTTGTCTTAGAACAGGAAGATCAGGAGCTAAAAGGGCACAGAGGCAGTAAGTAAGTAGGAGAAGAAAAAAATAAAAAAAAATAAACAGAGGAAAGAGTAAGTATTCCAAACAACAATTAGGGGGCCAGAAAAATGACATGATGGGAGTGGTGCAGTGCAGTGGCTGTGAAGCAGTAGTCTTCCGGGAGACATTCTGGAGGATGCAGTGTTGTCCCACCTGCAGGCACCTCTCTGGGATGAGGGAGGAGGTTGCTCATCTCCAGGCTGAGTTGGCCAGGATTTGTGGGACCTCCTCTACTACCCAGGGACCACGAGGGTCACTGCCATTGCCTCAGAGGTTGCCAAGAAAGAGGAGCGGTTGGACCAAAGTGGGCTCAGGGAGGGTGAGGGTGGTGGAACAGAGGTGCATCCCTCCAGTTGTACCTCTCCACAATTTCTATCCCATTCTGCAAAAGTGTGGTTCCTCTATGGAGGCACCCACAGTGGAGACCAAGGAGGATGCTGGGCACTTCCACAAAGGAGACCCACAGGAGGATGGCATGGGACCCCACAGGGGAAGGAAACAACTCCTGGTGGGGGACTCCATTGTTAGGAAGGTAGAACTGGGGGAAGAAGGGGAGAGGGAGGTAAGGGCCTGCCTGGAGCAATGGCTTGGAGGACAGGGAGCCAATCCTCAGGATCACAGAGCAGCTGGATGTCATTGTCCACCTAGGGACAAATGACCTGGCTAAGAAAGGGATCAGAGCAGTGCAAGAAGCATTTGTGGAGATGGGGAGGGGCCTTAGACAAATAGCACACACGGTATCCTTCTCAGAGGAGCTGCCTGTCTATGGCACGGATGAGGCTAGGGTGCTCCACACCATGGGATTCAATCAGTGGTTGAAAAACTGGTGCAGAGCTCAGGGATTTGGCTTCATTGGGAACTGGGGGTCCACCTGGATGGATGCAGGCCTATGCTGGCATGATGGTCTGCATCTGTCCAGGAGGAGAACCAGGATCCTAAGTGATTGGTTTAAATACTTTATTGGCAAGCATTTAAACTAGCCAAGGGGAGAGGCACTGGAAAGGAGCAGGGAAATCCTAGCCCACACAAAATATCAGGGTACTAAGAGAGGTAGACACCAACCTAGAGATGTCAATAGGGAGAAGCACAGGGGTAAATGGAGAAAGTGACAGACACAGTAAGGACAGGGATGGGGAAAAAAGGGGTAACACCATCAAGAAATGGAGGGTAATGAGTACCAACGCTTGTAGTCTGGGCAACAAGCTCCCTGAACTGGTGGCTTTGATGGTAGAGGGATGCCTGGATATCGTAGCAGTCACAGAAACAAGGTACACAGAGAACCATGACTGGGATGTTAACATACCAGGGTACACAACCTACAGGAGAGACAGGGAGGGCAGAAGGGGAGGGGAGAACTCTCTATGTAAGGGAAAGAATAAAAGCAACTGAACAAAAGAGTAAATAGGGAGGAGAGGAGGCAATGTGGGTCACCTTACAGACTGGAAATGGCACCACAATCTGCACAGGGGTTGTATACAGACCCCCATGTCAGGGGAAGGGAATGGACAAGGATATGATAGAAGGCATACTTAGGATGGCAGAGAAAGGGGAGATATTGCTGATGGGGAACCTTAATATGCCAGATGCTAAATGGAGCACCTTTGCTGCAGTCACATCCAAAAGCAGGGCCATTCTAGATGCCCTTCAGGTGTAATGCCTCTGACAGCTAGTTTTGGAACCTACTCGTGAGGGAGCAATCTTAGACCTTGTACTCTCAAATGGGAACAGTGAGAGGATCTCAGATCTAGAAGTGGGTAGCCATTTGGGAACAAGTGACCACCAAACAGTGTGGTTCATGATAAACTCAGCTACAGAGTCAAGCCATACAAAAGTGAGGGTTCTGGACTTCAGGAGGGCTGACTTTGGCAAGATGGGAGAGTGCCTTAGAAAAGCACTCGCAAATAGGCTAGAAGGAGGGGTGGAGCTACAATGGCCAAATATCAAAACTGCCATCACAGAGGCAACAAGCCTTTGTGTGCAGCAAATAAGCAAATCAAAATGAAAGAAAAAGCCACTATAGTTCTCAAAAAAAGTGGCGGTGAAGGTTAGGGAGAAAAAGATAGCATTTAGGAAGTATAAGGAAACACAGAAGGAGCAGAACTCAGAACTGTACCAGTTAAGGCAGAAGGAAGCAGGGAGGGCAGTCAGAATAGCAAAGGCACAAACTGAGGAAAAATAGCCAACTTGGTTAAGAAGGGGGATAAAACCTTTTATAGGTATATCAGGGAGCGTAGAAAGACAAAGGGAGGGATAGTGAGGCTGAATAGACTGGATGGTGGGTGGGCAGAAAGTGACAGTGAAAAATCAGGAATACTGAATGAATACTTCTGTTCAGTATTCATAAAAGAGGAAGTGGTGGAGGTGCCTAATCCAATTAATAGAAACACTCTGGGGGGGGGGGGTCGATCCTAGTCCTTTCACAGAAGAAAGGGTTCTGAAAGAACTCCTAAAACTGAAGGTGGACAAAGCAATGGGGCTAGATGGAATTCACCCCAGAATTCTAAAAGAATTAAGCAGAGAACTAGTGACACCACTGACTACCCTTTTTAACAAATCATAGGAGGATGGTGTGGTACCTGAGGACTGGAGAAAGGCAGATGTGATTCCCCTTCACAAAAGTGGGAGCAAGACAGAGACAGGAAACTACAGACCTGTCAGTTTGACCTCTGTAGTAGGGAAAGTGATGGAATCACTTCTGAAGGAAAGAATTGTTGAGTACCTAGAGGCCAGTGGGACACAGAACCCAAGGTAGCATGGGTTCACAGTGGGAAGGTCATGTCAGATGAATCTAACTGATTTCTTTGACTGGGTGACCAAAGTAGTAGACCAGGGGGAGGGGCTGTGGATATGGCCTACCTAGACTTTAGCAAGGCATTTGACACAATCCCACACAAAAGATTAGTAGTCAAATTAACCAGCCTTGAGTGGACCCAGGGTGGTAGCCTGGGTAAACATTGGCTGAACAACAGGACACAGAAGGTAATTGTAAATGGAGCCCACTCTGAAGAAAGAGGGGTTACTAGTGGGCACCTCTCAGGGTTCAGTACTGGGTCCAGTCCTTTTTAATGTCTTTATAAGTGACGTTGGAGAGGGACTGGAAGGAAAAGTATGTCTCTTTGCAGATGACACAAAGATCTGCAACAGGGTTGATACACAAGGAGGCATGGAAAGGATGAGAAGGGACTTGACAAGGCTGGAGGAATAGTCAGAAGTATGGCAGCTTGGATTCAATGCAAAGAACTGCAAAGTAATGCACCTAGGAAACAAAAACCCAGGGGAAGATTACACAATGGGGGGAGGTAGTAACAACAACAAAAATGGAAAGGTACCTGGGGGTAATCATATCAGATGACCTTAAGGTTGGCAAGCAATGTGAGAAGGCAGTAGGGAGGGCTGTGGGGATACTGGGATGTATAAGGAGAGGCATCACCAGCAGAAAACAGGAAGTTGTTATCCCCCTGTACAGACAGTTGGTGAGACCCCATCTGGAGTACTGCGTCCAGTTCTGGAGACCCCATCTCCACAAGGACATAGACAGGATGGAGGCAGTTCAGAGGAGGGCAACTAAAATGGTGCAGGGTCTGCAACAGAAGCCATACGAGGAGATGCTAAAGGAGCTTAATATGTATACCCTCAAGGAAAGGAGGAAGAGGGGCGACATGATAGAATCATTTAAGTACCTCAGTGGAATCAACAAAGTCCAAGAGAGTAGCATCTTTCAGAGAAAGAGATGTGCAAGAACAAAGGGACACAATTTGAAGATAGAGGGGGGATGGCTCAGGGGCAATGTGAGGAAGTATTTTTTCACAGAGAGGGTGGTGGACACATGGAACAGCCTTCCTGAGGAGGTTCTGGGTTCTAAAACTGTGGGAGAATTCAAGAATGCATGGGAAAGACATAAGGCAATTTTTGTGAGGGTAGGAAGCAATAGGCTGTACAGCTTATCCTCTAGGTAGGGAAATGAGCAGACTAGGTGGTCCAAGCAGTCCTTATCTGCCATCAAAGTCTATGTTTCTGTAAGGGGAAAACAATTGCACATCAGCAGAAACATAATGTAGCTAGAAGGTGCATAATAACAAGTGATAATAATACACCGAACACTGAAGTTGGTGTCCACTATTTTAAATCATATTTATTCTTTAAATTAAGAAAAGTGCTACCCATTCTGGTCATTTGGTCCTCATTTTAGACTGTAGGCTAGTTTTAATTATTTTTGTGCTAAGAGGTATAAGTCTATTACTTTAAATCTTTGATCTCTCTCCCTCTCTCTCTCTCTCTCTCTCTCTCTCTCTGTTTTGTTTGCATGGGGCTGCAATGACTCACCAGTAACACAGAAAGGGTGGAAAGGTGAGACGGACTAGCGGTACATTTTCAGTCAGACCTGTAGTGTGTTCTGAGAAGGTGTCTCTCTTGCTCTCTTTTTTCTGCTCTCAAATTTATAGGGCTTCATTCTTCATTATTTAGCAATCGATTTCAAGGGGAAACTAGACTTTCTGCTGCTGCTCTTCCCGCAATTCCTTTTAACAGTTCTGGACCAGTAAGGGCTTCTTGCCAAGAATGTGAATCGAGAATAGAAAAAGCTTTATGTTTTTTTTCTTTTTCTTTCCTGTGGATTATCCTAACGTTTACCTGGAAACCTGCAACAAAGCACACTGAAGAGAGGGTGAGGACAACCTGCTTTTGTTCTGTGTTTCAAAGGAATCTTTTCTTGCTGTAGCAAACTGGGGAGGTGGGAGTGGGACTGCTAAATTCCCAGCAAGTTAAGCCTACTTACTGAATCTGAAAACATTTTGAGAAGTTTGAACTTTAGGAACAAAAGTGGCTACTGAAAGTAACATTTTATTCTGATGGATACAATGCTGTGTTTTTGCTCTTTTTCCTTTTGCTCAATGATTCATTTGTGTGTTTTTAAGTAAATATAATCTTTTTTAAAGGTTTCTTGGGGAACACAAAGTCATCCAGGCCATACTTCCAGGGTTATTTTTGTGGGATTCTAGCTTCAAACCTGGTGGATTATTAACTGAACAGAAATGCCAGAAAAAGACGGTGAGTAGAATAAACAAGTACCTGTTTTTTGCATTTTTTTTTTTTTTGCTTTTTTTTCTTTCCACATCCCCTGATTAGCTTAAAGTTGGGACCCTAGCAAAAAAATTAAAAATTAACAGGAGGCAAAATCCAGCTGGAACTGGATGGGAGAGCTAAGAGGTCAATTTTCATCTGCAGTTTTAGAAAGGGACACTGCTGACAAGAGTAAAGGAGATTTGCAGTTTCACCAATCCCAGATGCAGTGATCCATTGACAGAGTTAATTTATTTTATATAGTGTGTGTAAATATGTTTGTTGGTTATCTAATCCTTTATGTGTCCCAGGTTTTGGAAAAAAAAAACTGTAAAGCCTGAGAGCAACTTGAATAGTGTAATAAGTAATTAAAGTTATCATTTTGAATTTCCTGCCAAGGCCAGTTTCAGTATTACATTTTATGAGCTTTTTGTGTTGTGTGGGCCCAATTATTAAATAAAGCTCACTTCTCATTATAAGTTAATGGTAGTATTGCATTCCTTACTGGGGGTCACCATAGGTAGGGGCCCTGGGCCCCTGTTCACTGATAATTCCAACACTTTTTATCCCCACCCCAGCCCCCATGAAGCACATGTGGTTCTGTGAATAGAGCACAAAATGATTGTGAATAAAAAGTTAGCAGGATAAGATCCCGCTACTGTTAATGATTCCCTAGGTCATATTGTATGCCATTGCAAGCCCCTCTAAGCACCAGGAAAGGCAATAAGCTGGCAGTGAGTGGAGTGGAGAACTGCTTGGGGGCAGTGAATGATGGTATGGAGGACGTCCTCTGTTTCAGGGTGATCAAGGGATATTTATTGTTTATGAACTGGGAAGTATACTGGACTGAGGGAGAGGGTGTCTGGGTTTGGAAAGGCATGCTGTACTGAGTTTCCTTATGTGGAGTTGGGTGGGTCTGTTCTAGATGGAGTGAGAGATCATTGTGGAATAGGAGTATGTGTAATGGACCAAGGGAAGGGAGCATTGTTTGTGGAACAGGGGTATGCGTGCTGGACTGAGGGGAAGAGGCATTGTTTGTGGGACAATGGTATGTGTGCTGGACTGAGGGGAAGAGGCATTGTTTGTGGGACAGTGGTATGCATGCTGGACTGAGGGGAAGGGACTTTGTTTGTGGGACAGTGGTATGCGTGCTGGACTGAGGGGAAGGGACTTTGTTTGTGGGACAGTGGTATGTGTGCTGGACTGAGGGGAAGGGGCATTGTTTGTAGGACAGTGGTATGTGTGCTGGACTGAGGGGAAGGGTCACTGTTTGTGGGACAGTGGTATGCGTGCTGGACTGAGGAAAAGGGGCATTGTTTATGGGACAGTGGTATGTGTGCTGGACTGAGGGGAAGGGGCATTGTTAATGGGACAGTGATATGTGTGCTGGACTGAGGGGAAGAGTCACTGTTTGTGGGACAGTGGTATGCGTGCTGGACTGAGGGAAAGAGGCATTGTTTATGGGACAGTGGTATGTGTGTTGGACTGAGGGGAAGGGTCACTGTTTGTGGGACAGTGGTATGCGTGCTGGACTGAGGGGAAGGGGCAATGTTTGTGGGACAGTGGTATGTGTGCTGGACTGAGTGGAAGGGGCATTGTTTGTGGGACAGTGGTATGCAAGCTGAACTGAGGGCAAGGGGCATTGTTTGTGGGACAGTGGTATGTGTGCCAGATCAGGATGTATTTGTGGATATCCTGGAGGGTGCTGCACTTGGGATTGGGAAGTTGTTTGCAATACTGATGGAGTGGATCTCCTTGTACCCACAGAGAGACCATCACCTGATTACCCCATGCCCACTGGTCAGCCAGGAGTAAGATTCATAAGCATTGTATTATCCAGTCCATCAAGATATACAGTATGATGCCTCAGACAGTGTACTACTGAAGTGATATTTGATCCATTTAGCCAAAATAATGGGTACGGGTAGCACATTATCTGCTCTTACTCTGCAGGTAGCTGACAGTTTCTGAAGTATCAGATACTGAATGGACAGGATCTGTTTAACCCAAATCAGTACGTGTAGATCCAAAACTATATGAGACACACATGCACCAAGGACATGAAGGTGCTTTCAACTTACTTGAACCATGCAAGTGAACTACCAAGAAAAGGACAAATAATGTGGTGCCACTGAGGAGAATATTGCAAGAGTGATTTTTTTCCGAACATTTAAACACTTACTGGCTGAAGATGGTGCTCAGCAGTGGAGGGTGAGTGTGGAGGGCAGCAGAGACATATGTGCAGGCCAGAGGGAGTGGGGTGCCGAGGGGCATAAGGAAGGAGCATTGAAAATTTTGACTGAAAATGCTTTGCAAAAAACAAATCTTGGGCAAATTCCCCTACTGAACTATCCAATACTGAATAGATGGCATCTGTCCAACCTGATCCAATAGTTGCATTATGCAGCCTCCAAGATGTTTCATGATGTGGGTGCTAACTCCTCATATTACTGCTTGCACAACTGGATTTGATGAGTTGCATAGGGCATTGTAATAACTCTGTTGCAATGGTGGGGGAATCTCCAGACTGTCACTTTGTGCTTCCAATATGTTCCTCTTTGGCCCTGGTGTAAGCTTGCAGGACTTGGATGTTAAAGATCTACCCTGTCCATGTACAGTACTCCTTGCTGTCCTCCCTACTCCCCCAGGGAGAATCTGCTGGAGATTCTGCAATTCCCTGCTTAAATGTTCAGGTCATAGGGCCTTTGTTGTGGTGGCACCTGTGACTTTGGAGTGCATTATCACCTTATACCATATACATAGTAGCTTCTCAGCAGAAACTCTCAAGAGAGTCCTGAAATATTATCGATCTACCCTGGCTTTTAATGATTTATAATACTTTAAAGAGGCTGTTTTGTTGATGATTAATATGTAATGTATGTCTGTAACTTATATTCTTTCTTGGATGTTACTGTGCTTTTATTTAAAGCACCCTTAGCCTCTGTGATAGGGTGCTGTATAAAATAAAAAAAATACATTACATTACAATACATTACTCTACAAACTGACTCACTTTGCACAACTATTGCCCGAGTGAATGCATATTGGATATTTTAAATCCCACACGTATTTCAAGGAGAAATGGGTGACCAAGTTGATTTCAAATCCAAAAGCAGGACCCGTCCAATGCATCTCAAGTTGTTTTAATTTCTAATTATTATTATGATTATTATTAATATTTATAAGGACTTTGTAAAAACTGATATAGATCCAGGAAAGAAATGTGCTGGACTGGATTGATTCTTGTTTTAATTTTGACAGCAGTAGTTTGAGTTATAAACGTCCATTCAAGGTCCATTCCAGTTCCAAAACTGGGTCTGTTGCTGACAAAGAAAAAATCACTCTGTTCTGGTTCCAGGCAAATTCCAATTACAGATAGAAACATAGAAGTTGATGACAGATAAGGACTGCAAGGCCCATCCAGTCCCATTTATTTTTCTACCTAATAAATGTGCCATCGACCTTTGCTCTGTCAATGGCCTATCTATTCGTACTCATCTGTATTACTCCCTTATGCCTATCCCATGCCCGTTTGAAGCCCTGCACTGTATTCATATCCACCACTTCCTGCGGTAGGCCGTTCCATGCATCCACCACCCTTTCTGTGAAAAAGAACTTCCTCACAGTACCCCTTAATCAGCCTCCCTCTACTCCCTCTAGATCTATTCTATTTTTCATCTATACCCACATTTATACAGAATATAACTGAAACAGATTCCCATTTACTGATAGTGTAAGGAATATTGTTACAAATAGTAACCATATTTAGAACCATAGCTCCTTTACTTGGACTTGCTACTACATTACTATAAAGAGCAGGCCTCTACTGAAATATAATGTTTAAAAGAATAAGGTGTATAGCAATTGCTTTCAGCAGGTATGAGGGAGCACAGGGGGAGGAGGACAGGGAAGTGTACCAGAGGAAGCTTCACCCACGAAGTGTGTGGGCAGTGTGGGCAAAGTTGTTTAGGGCACTGGAATTATGTTGCCCGTAATTATTGTGTTCAGCATTCCGGCACCCTAAACTGACAGTGCCACAGGACCGTTCAGACAAAAACATAATTTTTCTAGGGGGCTTAGCCCCCCACGCCCCACTAAAATAATTATAACAACCTCCAGGGGGCATGCCGTGAAAGGGACACAAAGTTGTTGGGCACCCAACAGGCAGTGATTGTGGGACAATGTAAAATCCAGATCACCCCCCTATCACTTACACCCTTGTTGCGGCACCCACATGACAGCACCCAAATCACGGCACCCTAATAATGGGATACCTCAGATGAAATGGAAGGAAGCTGGGAAAGCAGTAAGAAGCACAAAGGTACAAACTGAAGAGAACACACCAGGAGGTAACAAAGGGGACAAGAAGTTTTTAGGTATGTAAGTGAAAACAGGAAGACAAGGGGTGGGATTATAAGGTTAAAAAGGGAAGGGGCACTATGTAGAGGGGGACCAGGAAAAGGCAGATATCCTGAACAAATATTTTCATTCAGTGTTCATAGATGAAGGAGAAGGGAAGGGGAGAGGCCACAAAAAAGTAACAGAAACTTTGGAGGGAGGGAGGGAGGTAGATACTAGTCCTTTCTTAGAAAGAGTCCTGAAGGGACTGACTAATCTGAAGGTGAACAAAGCAACGAGGCCAGACTGGGTACATCCAAGGGCACTGAAGGAGATGTAGTCTCACTACACAAAAGTGGTAGCAGGAAGGGGGTTGGCAATTATAGGCCAGTCAGCCTGACATTGGTGGTAGGAAAGTTAATGGAATCACTGCCGAAGGAGATGATTGTGAAATATCTTGAATCCAATTGGTTACAAGACCTGAGGATGCATGGATTCACCAATGTCAGGTTGACTGACCTATAACTGCCAGACTCCTCCCTGCTACCGCTTTTGTGTAGTGAGACTACATCTGCCATCCTCCAGTCCTCTGGGATCACTCTTGTTTGCAATGAGCTGTTAAACATCCACGACACGGATTCACAGGGAGAGGGTATGTCAAACAAATCTGACAGATGTCTTTGACTGGGTGGCAAAGGAATGAGAGCAAGGTGGAGTAGTGAACATGGCCTACCTAGATTTCAATAAGACTTTCAACACTGTTACACATAGGAGACTAGTAAGCAAGCTGGGTAGCTTAGAAGTGGGTCCAAAGGTGGCAAATTGGATAAAAAATTGGTTAGAGGAAAGGCAACAGAGATTGGTAGCAAACAGAGTTCACTCCAAGGAAGGGGGGGTGACCAGCAGGGGTGTCTTAGGAGTCAGTGCTGGGACTGGTCCTCTTTAATGTCTTTATAAGTGACATTGCAGAGGAGCTGGAAGTGAAGGTATGACTTTATGTGGATGATACCAAAATCTGCAATATGGTGAACACTCTTGGGGGGGGTGTGGAAAGGATGAGCAGAGACCTGAGAAAACAAGAGGAGTGAACAAGGGTATGGCAGCTGGGTTTGAATGCAAAAAAGTGCAAAATAATGCACATAGGACACAGAAACCCTAGGACAGAGTACAAAATGGGCAAAATGGTACTGATGACTACTAAGCAGGAAAGAGACCTGGGTAATCATATTGGATGACCTAAAGGTGGACAGGCAGTGCAACAAGGCATTCAGGAGGGCTATTGAGATGCTGGGGTGCATAGGGAGAGTTGCCCTGGATTCCCCCCTTTTCCCTCACAAAAAGACAGAAACCATTGTTTGTTGTTGTGCTCAGATCGGCAATTTATATCTATATAATTCCATGTTCCATTTTATCATCTTTTATTCTTATATCTCTCACAATTTCATTTATTTTCATCCATGTATCAATCTCTGATTATCCCTTTTTCTTCCTCTTTTTGCTCCCCCAGGTGAAAACCTGGGTGCCTTCTTCTTCTCCTTTCTGTTAGGTAATGGTGAAAACCAAGACCGCTTTCTCCTTCAGCTTCTTCCTCTTTTTCATCTTATTCCTTTTTCTTCCCCCCTCCTCCCCCTTTCCCTTTCTCTGCCATCTACCTTTGGCAGTCCAATAACTGTATTGTTTTTCTGCCATCCACCTTTGGCAGTCCAATAAATGTCCTACCGGACACATCTGTCATCCACCTTTGACAGACCTACCATACAGTCCCTTATTGACTGTCCTCCCTTCTTGCTCTGTATTGTAGGATGGGTGGGTGGAGGGATCAAAACTCCAGAAAAAGTGGCTGAACCACCTATGTGCTGTTCCTTATGTACCTCCACTTGCCCCTCCCCTTCCTGCTGCTTGGTCATTGTTCTATCCCCCTGGCCCTCCCATTCCTTCCCCCCTCCACTTCTGAGCACACCATCTTAATGGAAAGGGAAGGGGTGCACCAGGACATTCTGGTCTGCCCCTTAAAGGGCAAACTCCATTGTCCCAGATTCCCCCCTTTTCCCTCACAAAAAGACAGAGACTATTGTTTGTTGTTGTCTTCAGATCGGCAATTAATTTATTTATATATAATTCTGTGTTCCATTTATCATCTTTTATTCTTATATCTCTCACAATTTTATTTATTTGCATCTGTATATCAATCTCTGATCATCCCTCTTTCTTCCTCTTTTTGCTCCCCCAGGTGAAAACCTGGGTGCCTTCTTCTTCTCCTTTCTTTTAGGTAACGGTGAAAACCGAGACCACTTTCTCCTTCAGCTTCTTCCTCTTTTTCATCTTATTCCTTTTTCTTCCCCCACTTCTTCCCCCACTAGCCAGTCTCCAGCTTCCGTTGGATGACCGGCTTTCCCCTCACTTAGGGTATAGTTCCCCCATACCTCAAGAAAACCACTTTGCAATCCTTCTCTTCTCCCCCTTTCTTCTACTTTTTTTAATCCATTTTTTGCATGACTCCTCTATGCTTCTATAAAACCCATCATTTCT
Source organism: Neoceratodus forsteri (assembly GCA_016271365.2). Classification (NCBI taxonomy): domain Eukaryota; kingdom Metazoa; phylum Chordata; order Ceratodontiformes; family Ceratodontidae; genus Neoceratodus; species Neoceratodus forsteri. Next base: position 85,215,716 of record CM028138.1, read on the forward strand.
GTATTAAACATATTTATGGCTAGATCTGACAGGTGCTTGCCATCTGACCTGTAGAAATCTTCTACCCACTCTTCCACACCATGCAATAGTACTTGTCCTCCCATTTTTCTTACAAGTGTCCCTACCCTTCTGTTCATCTTTCTCCTGGCCCTATCCACAGCTCTATGGCTGTGCTCATGCCTCCAAACCCTCCTTGGTACCATATCCGACCAGGCAAGGTATACCTTAGGCCACCACTGCTGTATTGTCCCTAAGTCCCTTTTTATCTGCATATATGTGTCAACCCATGGCTTGCCCCCAAGGTCATTACCCCTAAATGTATAATAATTAAGCCTGGAATGGGTCACCACTCCTTCAATGCTTTCAAGGTGGGAAGCAGTTGTGCCCATCTCATTCCTCGAATGCCACACCATACCAATTTGCATTGTTTCACCTCCTGGTTAGGTTGCTTTCCCCCAGCCTTTTTCTTGGCTCTCCTTTCTGCCCAATAAATATAAGAGTGGCCACAGATCCAGACTTCCATGCTCTTCCCTTTTCCTATAGGGTTTAAACAGAATAAATATCTTACATATGGTCTTAATTTCTCACTACAATGTCACCTCTCCCCTGCCCCCTGTGGCTCCATATTATCTGTAACCAAAAAACATAAGCAATACATTAGTCTCCACACTGCAGTGTTCAAATGTATCTTTTATAACTGGCCAACCGCCAGTGCCCCTTTTCCAAAATATTATTCACTGTCTCACCTGCTGCTGCCCACTGTGAGGCAGCCCCTATCCGTAAGGAGTGGCAAGAATAATTAATTGGATCCTCCCCCAGGAATTGCATGCCTTTCTTGAGCAATGCTGTGACTTGATAACTTGTGACTCTACTTCCATCACCATGCAGAAATAATCTCCCTGTCCTATTCTGACACTCTGTGGTGAAAGCCCACAAAGCCTACACTGGGAACACTGCACCCTCAACATGTTTCTTTAGTGTTACCATGCAACCCTGTCCCCTTTGATCTGTCTTTGACCTCTTAATCATGAGCTGTATCTCCTTCATCCCCCAACATATATCTTCTCATTCTGGTCCCCCTTCCCTGTCTTGCCCGCCATGGCTGACCACCTCACTCACTCTCACGGCCCCAGCAAATATTACCACATAAATCTTGTGAAATAATTGGGCCTTGGCCTTTGATCTGCATATTGCCGGCAACACACCATTCAGTTTCACCAGCCACTGTTCCCCTATTGGTCTTCTATTATCCACCATCCCTTGTTTTAACCTACCTCATCCCTGCATCATTCGTCTATGAACACTGATTTTGTTGGGTCCTTCCATTCTTTTAGACTGCAGATCACACTAATCCCTGCTAAGTAGACCCCCATTGTGGCATGGGCTGTTCCTTTTTGCCATTGTTCTACAGTGAACTTCCCCAATTGTCCTTCTGTGAGTGGCCTACTTGCCTCCATGTGGTGTGTTGCTCTGAATGTTTGAAACACTTGCCAGGCCCCATAGACCCTCAGAGTCCATGCTGCCCATGAACTGTGGAACAACATTTCTGCTCCTTCCTGCCAACGTCCCATATGTTCATTGGTATGGGCATTCTTTGCTCCTCTGCTGTTGGTGCCAGCCTCCAGAAATGATCCAGCTGCAGACAGGAAAGGCTGTCAGCCAGGGTATTATGTACCCCCTCTATGTGTTTCGCTTTGAATGACATGTTCAACTGCCATGCCCTTAGCACCAGAGGTCACAAAACTTGCATGACCATTTCTGACCTGGCTGCCCTGTTGTTCAGGACCTCTATCACTGCTTTATTGTCACACCAAAATGTCACTTTTTGATCCAGTAATTCTTCCCCCCAAACCAGGGTGCATGGCCAGATGGCCATGATCTTTAACAATGTTATGTCTTTTACCTTACCGTCCTTTACCCAGTCTGATGGCCATGGTTCAGCAAACCATCTGCCCCTCAGATAGCCCCCCATGCCAAGGCCCTCGGCTCCATCTGTATAAAGATCGAGGTCTGTGTTATACACCCATTCCTCTTGCCAGAAAGAGCAGCCATTATATTCCCTAAGGAATTCCTCCCATACTTTAAAATCCTCCTTGACTCCTTTAGTCATGTCTACCCAATGGTGTGGGCTGGCCACTCTGGCTGTAACCCTTGCTAACCTTTTGGTGAAAGGCCTCCCTGGCCCAATAGCCCTGCATGTGAAGTTCAGATGCCCCAATACTTGTTGTACCTGTTTTAGTTGTACTCTTCTTCTACTGGTATGTATCTGTATCAATTCCTTCAATTTTTTCACTTTTTTGTCTGGCAGCCAACATATTTCCCCCAGAGCATCTATCTCAGTCTCCAGAAACTCCAACACCTTCTGTCTTTTCAGGTGCCAATGGGACCCCTAGTTCCTTGCACAGCTCTTGGAAGCTGGCTAACATTTTTTTCCATTTCTCTTCTCCCACTGCCTATAAAAAGAAAATCATCCAAATAGTGAATCACTGTTTTATACCCAGTTCTTTCTTGAAATATCCACTGAAACATGTGCTGAATGCTTCAAATGCCGCACATGCTATAGAGTAACCCATGGGCATGGCTTTTTCAAAACAGTACTGTCCCCCAATTTTAAACCCCAACAGGTCCCAATCCTCTTTTCTAACTGGAAGTAATCTGAAAGCTGACTCTATATCTGTCTTAGCCATCCATGCATCTGCAGTTGCCCAGATAATCCAGACTGTGTCTTCCAGGGTGGAATATGTCACTTTACTATATTCCTTGCTGACAAAATCATTCACTGAATCACCTTCTGGAAAGGATAGGTCATGAATCACCCTGTATTCCCCCTCTTGTTTTTTGGGGACCAAACCCAATGGAGAAACCCTCATATTCTGCAATGGGGGGATTTGTTTCATATGGCCCTCTATTCTCCCTGCTGCCTTTTACTTCTCTATTTTTTTGTCTTAACATTTCTTCCCTTCCTCTCACTGAAACCAGATTGTTCGCCTCTCTGGCTTGCCTTGGGCCCTCACACTGCAACAAAAAACCTGTGTAAAAACCTTTTTTAATAATTTCTGCTGTTTTCCTATTTGGTATCTGTCTAACCGTTCTCCCCATGCCTCTATCCTGATGGGGTTCTGGCTTCTTTAAATTGCTCCCTTGTCCTCTGTTCTTTTCCCCTGCCAAGGTCTCCCCCTCTGGTTGATGCCTAGCCTTGCTGGTCAATGATTCTGACTCCCTCTGTTTGCATGTCCCCTGCCCCTCCCCCCTCTATTCCATGTCTGCCCTTTATATCCCTGCCCTTCCTGAAAAAACTGCTGACCTGACTCTTGCCCCCCAGATCCTTGGATTCCTTGGACCCATGTTGTCCTGCATCTGCTCGCTGGATGTGATCCCCCACATTTCGAACAGGCGTGAGGGAAAAGGCATTGTGGCCATGAGCAAGAGGCCCTATTGTAGGCCCAGCAACATCTTTGTGGCATGGTACCTTTTTTCCCAAACTCTCCCTCAGGTGTGGACTGATCAGTTACGTAGTCTGTCCACAAATCAAGTTGCTTCATGACCCATCTTACATCCCCATATGTCGCCATTCTCTGCCAAAAAAATTAATCATAGTATATCCACCCCATATCCCCTTTTGCTTTTGCTCTCTTTATCATCAAGGAGTATGTGATGAGCGGGGTACCCAACTCAGGCCTCTTCTCCAATACTATGGCTGAGAATGTGGTGAAACCTACAAACCACCCTTCCCAAGTCTTCCCTTTAGTGAATTTGTTTTCCTCTTTCTTGCCTAACAAAACTACCACTGCTGCCATTTCACTCTTTCTGCTATTCTCTGTTTCCTCATATTTAGCAGCTGCTTCCTGGCTTACTAAAGTGAAAATATCCGCATACTCACCCTTCCATATTTTTTCTTTTGTGGCCAATGGAACATGTTCTCCTACTCTCATCCCAGGAGTTCCTATCTCCCTTGTTCCTTTTCCCTCTTTTTCTACTCCTCCTTCCTTCTCTTTCGGTGCCTCTTTTTCTACCCTAATCTCGGCCAGTGCTGACTCCATCTTTCCCAAACCCCCAGAGCCAAGTGCCGAAACGATTTGGCCTATGTACTCTTTGATACTGTCACCAACAGAGCAAGGTGCATTACCTGTGGCCTTGTCCACTCCTTGCTGCCTGCTGTCCTCCTGGTGCCCCAGTATGTTTCCCTCTGGTTGAAGGGTTGGTTGTCCTACTAGTGGCTGTGGAGGAACCACTGTATGCTAGGGATCCAGCCTGGTCTCCACTGGGGGAACCACAACCTGGTCCTGGGGAGGTACTGATGGGACCAGGTCTACTGGTTGCAGAGGTACTGGACTAGCCGCCTTGGTAGGTCCCACTATCAGTGGTTTTACCTTGGTTGGGCTGTGTGGCTTCTCAGCCGGCCGCCTCCCTCTGCCCTCTTTTCCCTTCACTGCTTTCATTTTCTCCCCAGACCTCCCTGGTTCCTCCCCTTCCACCAACTCCCACATTCTATTAGCTTTCTTGGCCAACTTCATTATAGCCCTGTAGGCGCCTTCCTTCGAAGGCCTGCTCTTCTTGGGTGCCGTGTTCCTTGCTTCTTGCCAGCTGTGAAGATGCTGAAGAAGAGAAAAGAAAATTCCATTATTAAAACTCTGCCTGGGACAGTAACCCCATGAGGTGCGAGGAGGTAGCGAGGAGGCGGGGGTGGGGTTTGTTTGAAAGCCACGCGGTCAATCCAGCCTGCGGTAACAAATTCCGAGCAGAATGATCAGCGCTGCACACTGGGTCCCTATAGGGAAAAAATGAGCACAAAAGGATTTTGTGTAGTGGGTGAGTGATCCTTCGTTGTCACCACAGCTCCATTGCAAACATCCCCTGGTGCCCAAACCACTGCAGATCTCTGAAACATTCCAGTTGAGCCTAACTCACCCTGTAAGGCCTCAGAAACCTGTTTCCCCTCAAGTTGTGTGACTCGCTTCAATCAGCAATGCAAAGTTCTACCGTGAGCTTTTAATTTTTTTTTTAAAATGATCGACAACCCTGTATATCAGCGTCAGACTCTCAACTCTGTAAGCTACAAGCTCTACTTGTTACTTGCCAGTGGAAGCCCCAGTCAGTCCAGCTTCTGCATTCACAGGCCTTCTCTCTACAGCCAACCTCATCTTTCTGACTGAAAGACCCTTCTCTGGGCCAACACGCTTTTTCAGCTAAACTCGTTTCTCTGTGTCTATTCGCCTCACGATTTAAAAAACCTAGGCATACAAAACTCAGCACAGCTGTGAAATTTATTCCAACCACCAAAACCCAATACACTTGAACCAGCAATACTAGACTTGCCTCAAACAAAACCTACTAAGCCGGTCACATACAAAAACGAGGCATACAACCTCAGTACAACTGCAAAATCTTTCTCTAACCACTCAAAGTGCATTCACTCGAACCAGAAATGCTAAAAACTTCCTTCCAAGAAGTCCAATGAACTAACCACATAATATGTACCTTAAAAGATGATTTCTTTATTATATTATTTTTTTGCTCTGAGTAAAGGAATATAACTACCCTTATATATTATTATTCCTTATCTGTTTATTTTATTATTTTTTTAACAAAAAAAAACTTATTCCTGGAAGCTCTCTTACCTGTTGTATCCTAGTGCACAAACCTCTCTAGTTGTTCAACCAATCTGATGTGCTGCAGTTTCATATAGATCAAAAACTCCAGCAAAAGTGGCTGAACCACCTCTGTGCTGTCCCTTATGTACCTCCACTTGCCCCTTCCCTTCCTGCTGCTTGGTCATTGTTCTATCCCTCTGGCCATCCCCTTCCTTCCCCCCCTCCCCTTCTGAGCACACCTTCTTAATTTAAAGGGAAGGGGTGTACCAGGACACCCTGGTCTGCCCCTTAAAGGGCAAACTCCATTATCACCAGCACAAAGAAGGAAGTGGTATTATCTCTGTATAGTTCACTTATAAGATCACAACTAGAGTACTGTGTCCAGTTCTGGAAACCACATCTCCAGGACATAAACAGAGTAAAGGCAGTCCAGAGGAGGGCAACTAAAATAGTACAGGGTCTACATCAAAAGCCCTATGAGGAGAGACTGAAGGACCTCAATATGTACACCCTGGAAGAGAGGAGGGAGAGTATGGATCTTACAGAGACATTTAAATACCTCACATGGGTAAATAAGGTACATAAGGGAAGTGTTTTTCAGATAAAAAGGTGCTCAAGAATAAGGGGACATGTCATGAAGCTGGAGTGAGGTAGGTTCCGGAGGGAGGTCTTCACAGAAAGAGTGATGGATTCCTGGAATAGCCTTATAGCAGAGATGGTGGGGGTAAACAGTGGTGGGGTTCAAGTACACAAGGGATAGGCACAAGGGAATTATAGTGGAAACAAAGGGGGGGAGAGAGAAAGAGCTAGAGATCAGGTAGGTCTGCAAGAGATAATGTAGGTAGAGAAAAATTGGCAGACTGGGTGGGCCAATTTGTTCTTATCTTCTACAATGTCACTTATGAATAAATTGAAGAAGACTGGTCCCAGTACAAAGTTCTGTGGCAGCCTGCTGGTCACTTTTCCATCATTAGAGTGACTGCCATTTATCACCTCCCTCTGTCTCCTACCCATTACCCAGTTTCTACCTCAATTCACCACATTAGATCCCACCACTAGTCTGCTCATTTTCTTAATCAGTCAGAAATAAAATAGGACAGTGGACAATTAACCCTGCCCACTGGTGCCCTTTAACCTGGAGATATCTATGTCCTCTCATGTTTGTTTCCATGGCATTAAATGAGAGTGGGTATGAGGGTAGTGTGGCATGGGGGCAAATAAACATTACAGGTTTTAATGATAGTGGGATCAGGGAATTTGTCCCATGCCCACTGTTTGATGCAAAAAATGTAAAAAAGCTTATTTTTTAAATTATGACCACACTCATAAAGTTGTGGGGAGAGAGACAATCACATCAGAAAGAGCTATTAGCCAGTTGTCTGATTAGCATTCAGGGAAAGAAATTAAAAGACACTGTAGTTCTATGAACTTGCAGCTGGCTAAATAATAACTTCATTTTTTTTCTGTCTCTCCCTACAGTAAATGTAATGGGGGGGGGGGTACGATAGCTGATTTCAGACTCCCATGTATTTTTGTTATCTAAAAGAAGATTGCTATACAGTACATTAGCTGATATCAGATCTGAAGGTGTCTTCAATGTCTCTCATCAGGAGTTTTCGCATTCAGGCACTCCTAAAACAATGCACGCAAGATTTTTTTAAGGATCTGCCTGAACCACTTTGCCACTATGTTCCACACAGAAATGCATCCAGACTGTTACACCAGCTATTAGCTGGCCTAGCAGTGTCCAAATGTCATGCTCAACAAAGAATGCAAGTGCATTCACACTGGATACAACTCACTGCTGCATTTTGGAGCTGAACATCTTCTTTCTATCTGGGGGGCGGTGATCTTCCACATCTATGGCTTTTCTTTCCAGAAAGGTGCCGTACTATAGGTTTACATATAAACTCCCCACTCAGAAACAAATATATGGCTGGTTTGTGTCTTCCTTGCCAGTTGTTAAAATGTGATGCAGAGTTTTAACATGAATTCAGGATAGTAATGCAAGTTAACTGTAAGTACATTTCTGCTGCTAATCTTGTAGAAGAGTATTAACTTTTTTAAGATTATTTTCACCATTAAACATATTTTATTTTGAAACTTAAGTATTTTAATTCCATGTCTCAATGATTTATGAAACCATTGTAAACAGGCTTTGCTCAATTGGTCAATCATCATAAAATTAAATGAAAATGGGCTAGCAGTTGTAACTAGAGAAGCTGGGAAGTTTTGATTTGACTGTGAAGTTGGTAACATCATACTTCACAAAGTTCCCAACAGCTGCACCAATGTCCCCAAACTTTTTCTTCTTATTAAAAAAAAATCACTTTTTTTTACAATACTTATAATCCCCCCAGCCACTGTGCCATCATCCCTCTTATATTTTCCTGCATGGTAACCCACCCTGCCATCCTTAGAATAGGAAAAAACATCCCTCCCTCCTCCTTCTGGCAAGTTTCACCGTTGACTGTAATTTTGCATTAATGTTATTTAGCCCTTCCCCCACCCACATGCCAAAAATCACCCCCTTACCTGAACAGACCCTGATAATAAATAAAAACCCTAACCACACAGTGCTATCTGGCCCTCAACTCCCTATTCACCCAAGCCCCCAAAAATAATTTTCAAAGATCAGTAAAAGAAAAAAACATCCCCAGGGTAGAGCATCCACTCTGTTAAGTATAAGTGCAATGAAGGCACGGTGGATGATCAGATTGCTGAAATAAATTGTCACATCACCAGCCACTTTGCTGGCATAGTGTCACTATGTGTAGTTTTCGCTGAGCAAAGTAGGAACTTTGCTCTATTCGAAGTATCACGTCATGCTTCACGAAATCAGGAAACTTTGTGAATTTGTTTCAAAGAGAAGTTTCTTAACTTCACACATCTCTATTTCAGTATCCCTTGATGCTGTCAAAATGCTAACAGGGTTGTTAATTTCAAAGCCTTTTTTTACCCTCTGTTTGGGTCTCTTCCATCATACTGTAGTAAGGCAAACTTCTGTGGAACCCTGGTCAGCCCAGTAGTGCAGCATCTGGAGAGTTGGATGCCCTGCTGCCATTGCTGGTTTGTTACCCACGAGCTTAGGGCAGTAATTGATGCTCTCCTATTCTGGGGCAGTAGGACATGACTCCTGCTGCTTTACTCCCATCTGTTTGACCATAGCTGGTGGTTCATTTGGGTGTGCTTGTGCTGGATGGGCAGCAGGAACACTATCATTTACCCATAAGGCACCTCACTCATGTAAGTGCAGTATCCCCTAGCATTAGACAAGCACAACCAGTCTGTACATAGCTATAATGGAATAGTGCACAAAATAACAGTCCCTCCTCCATGGGTAGCTACTACCCTAATTAACATATTTATCACATGAAATTGCTGTTTCAAATACATTACAATATGACTTTATAGCTTTGTAAAAATCATTTGTAACTTTCACTTAAAAAAAAGTCTGCCCACCATTCCCATTTTCAGATTTAGGATTTTAGAAACTTCTGAATCCTAATCTGATTCCATTTCAAATCCTAAAAAGGGCCTAAAAGTTGGATTTAGGGTTTGAATTTGAAATCATAAATTCTAAATGCCTGTCTAAAAATAGGTTTTAGGATTCAGTTTAGGATTTAAGATTTTTCATACTGTAAATCTAAACTCCTAAATCCTAAAATCAGATTTGATTGCAACAAATACAATTCCATTCAATGGATTCCCAGCCACCCTACTGCCTACTGCCATCTTGTGGCAACCATATACTCTACTCAGTTTATACTAATGTGCCTTTCTGAACAACCGAGTTGAAAACAAGCAAGGGGAGTGTGTGGTGGTGGCAGGCAACCTTTTCAGTAGATGTTGTGGATGTTAATTACAAAGCTACCGTATCAAGCCATATCAAAAGGTATTCTAAAAAAATGTTCATGTGCTGAAAACAATAATCGGAGGATTACATTTTGGTAGGGAAGGATCATATTTCTGCAAAGTTTTCCTTTAAAAGGTACAGTAATTCAAAATACAGTATATAAATGTGTTAGATTTGTGTAACTGTTTTTTAACTGCCTCATTTTATTATTGAATATACATTTTATTACATAATTATATGTGTGACTGATGTAACTAAATGTTTTACTGCCACCATGAGACCCCTTGTCAACAAGATACTTTATCTCAGTGGGGCCTTTCCCTGGGAGTTACATTTTTATAATGAAGTATGTAACATAGATGGTTCCATGTCAGAATGGTGACTAAAAGATGGCGGCCATTAAAAGAGCCAATGGATGATGCCAAATGACAAATTCGGTGATGTCTTTTTGGGGGGGGCTATACCCCCCACACACACCCTTGCTAAAAATACTATCACCGGAGGAGGGTGGACCTCTGGGAGAGGGTACAGAGACTTCACAGAATTTTCAGTTTGGCATTGTTCATTAGCCCTTTTAACATTCACCATCTTTTAGTCGCCATCTTCAAGTGCTACAAACCTAGCCTATGATGCTATTTGAGACGTCGACTATGACGCTATTTCATGGTATCCCATAAAATTTGAGTGAGACACAAAGTGAGACTTAAAAGTGTACTCTGTCTGGAAGTATGATTTCCTGCCCAATCCCATATCCTCTAGGGTTCCTACATTTATCTCCACCACTTGGGCATCTCCTTATGCCTGTGACAGGACATACAGTGGAGAAGGCCTGTGGAACAGCTGTCAGATATAGACTTACCCCTGTGGCATTGTGTGGTGATCCTGGCAGCAAGGAAAGAATGGTTCTGGAAAGTTCTATGGATGGAAACCGGCACTAGATGGCTGTGTGACTCTGAGCCATGAGGGGTCGTTCTGTGATAGCGCTATATGGACTAGCGCTCTCTTGACTGGTGCTATAAATGTAATGCTAATCTAACCAGCTACTGCTCTGGCATGCTGATGGCTTGGGTTCATTCCCCAAACCTAGGACATAGGGCACAGAGGCCAGCAGGGAGACCTTAGAACATCCACGAACATGCTCTCCTCATGGGGGTGGGTGGGAAGCAAGTGCCAGTCATGTTATTGGCACATACAGATAGCCTGTGTAGGTTCTGCTGACAGTGTGGGGGATCATGCATTGCCTGGTATGCACCCCAGGGCAGTCATAGGCATACCTGCTTATTTTATCATTGCGGTGAGAGGGCCTAATTGGGCAAAAAGTCCTCTGATTGATAGCATAATGGATCAGGCCAGTCACAACCCACACTCATCTGGCGCTAGAAAAGACTGACTCCTCCCCTGAATCCTGATACATATGAACATACAAACATATGAATCTGCAAAGCATGATGACATTCCAGAATGTTCTGATGTTCCAGAAGGCATTACCCCTACCATGGGGTAATTAGCTGGGTTGTCTGGGGATGACAAACCTTTCAGAGCAGAGAATAAGGGAGTGACAAAGAGGAAACTAGGTGTGGTATGCAGGAAGGAGGTAGAAGATACTGGAGTATGAGAGAGGAGGGGGGCACAGTAAAAAAATTTAAGGGAAGTGGCACTGGCAGCAGGATGAAGGAGTTCCTGAGCAGTAGGTAATGCCAGTATGTTGGAATATAAAGTTATATATGTATATGTGTGTGTGTGTATATATATATATAAATATGTATATGTATTTGTGTGTGTGTGTGTGTATATATATATATATATATATATATATATATATATATATATATATATGTGTGTGTGTGTGTGTGTGTATATATATATATATATATATATATATATATATATATATATATCTATATGTATATATATGTGTGTGTGTGTGTGTGTGTATATATATATGTATATATAGGGATATGACATGGCCGACTGAAGATATCATATTTATCTTCATGAGAGGCCAGTGATATCATGATATCTCACGAGTGGCGAAGCCAAGAGTGAGATATCTTGATGTCACTGGCCTCAAGTGAAGATAAATATGATATCTTCAGTTGGGCCATGTCATATTCGGTTTATACAACGTATGCTTTGCCCCTGCCCCAACACAACTCACTACGTGCCCCTCTCAATGCAATGGGTGACATAAAGGTGATGGCCTTAGCAATACAACCCCCTTTACAGAAACTCTGCCAAAACAGCAGATGTCATTTATTGCTTAAGAAATATTTAGTGGATTATGCTATTTATGGTTAGTTTTAAGAAGCATTATCTGGTTTATCATGCCATGCCCCCCCACACACACACACACAGGGCTCCACATGCTTCCCCAACATAATAGATTATATAGGGTTTTTAAATATCTGGTTGATCCTGTCAGTTTAAAGTTAGTAAAATATCTGGTTGATCCTGCTTTTATTTGGGGAAAAAGTGACGTTATGGTTATCTGTTGATTCTGCCACTCAGAGCACTTTCACTTCACTACAGTGTAAGTGATCAGCTGCTATGACTGGACGATTAGTTTAGTAAATATTTTTAGAATGTGCCCAGACGTCAGCAATTAGAATTTGTTCTAGGTTTAGCAAGCTAACTGCACAGAGTGCAAGAGAACAGGGCGTGGTTGCAGCAATGAACCGCGAGCGCCTGCTGCCCGGCAACAGATGCTCGCGCTCATTTTACTTTGAAAAGTCAGCTGCTCAGTCAATGCTGCACTCTGTGTGCAGTTTGAAGCTTTTAACAAGGAACTACAAGAAATACAGAGCAAATTCTAATTTACTGAAGTCTGGGCACATTCTAAAAAATATTTACTAAACTACAAATCGCCAGTCTTCATAGCGCTCGGTCACACTACACTTCTAGTGAAACTGAAAGTGCTCTGAGTGGCAGGATCAACCAGATAAGTTTCGATATGACGTATAGGAACGTGGAGATAACATGTGACGTATAGGAACATGAAGAAAACAATGTTATCTTCACGGCCCATGTCAGATATGATGATTTATACTCTCATTTATCTGACAACATACATTGTATAAATGTATATATATATATGTGTGTGTGTGTGTATATATATATATATATATATGCGTGGTAGCGCACCGATAGTTAGGGTTGAGTAGGCACCTCACATTTTGCACCTTAATAACTTTGCAACTGTTCAATGGATTTGCATGAAATTTGGTATGCACTGTCCAGTGGGGTAGATCTCTTGACATGCCAGGCTTGTTTCGATCAGATGTGCAGATATTGCACAGCACATAGTGAAAAAAGTGTTTATCGCTTTTTTTGCACACTTTTACTGATTTTTCTTTATCTCACTGCACACACCATTTGGAATGTTTTCCTGAAATTTTCAGGGTAGAAAGAGCTTGCCCCAAAAGAACAAGCCAGCTTTAGTTTGGTGAAAAATTATAAATCAATTCCAAAGTTATTCAGTTTTGAAAGTTCAGGTTCTGAGCATGGTCTGTTCAGTATTTTGGATAGCTGCACAGTTGTAAACAAAGATTTGGCCTCACGAATGGGGATTTTGATAGCTCACAAATGAGAGTCCCTGTACCTATGAAAAATCCCTGTTTGAGAGCCACCATCTTGTTTTCAATTTTCTTCAAAAACAAAACATTGTAACTTGCCACAGGGATGTCTTATTTAGAGATTGAAGTATGGGTCTTGTTCAGGGTGACGCTCTCTATAAATCCATGGCTTTGCTTCTGTTTAGTTTAGTCAAAAAATGGCAATTTTTAAGTTTGAAAATCCCTGTTTGTGACTTGCTTCCAACCCCCATTTGTGAGGTGTCAAAATCCTTATCTGTGAGATGATGACCAGATGGCCCTATCTCATGAACAGAGATTGGTTCACAAACAGGGATTCTGCCACCTCAAGAATGGGATTTGGCTCACAAACGAGAATTTTGACATTTCACAAACAAGGATTAGAAAAAAAAAAATCCTTGTTCGTGAGCTGTCAAAATCCCCATTTGTGAGGTGTCAAAATCTCCATTCATGAGAAATCCTTGTTTGTTAAATGACAACCAAATGGCCAAATTTCATGAACAAGGATTTCTCACAAATGGGGATTTTGACACCTCATGAATGGGGATTCAGCTTGCAAACAGGGATTTTGACAGCTCATGAACAAGGATTATAAAGAAAATCCTTGTTCGTTAGCTGTCAAAATCCCTGTTCATGAGCCAGTCCCATTCATGAGCTGTCAAAATCCCCATTCGTGAGATGATGACCAGACAGCCCTCTCTCACAAACAGGGATTGGCTCACAAATGGGGATTTTGATAGCACACAAACAATGATTTTAAAACTTTTCCAGTTCACTGCTAAGAAACAGTTAGGATGTTTGGCTTGAAATTTGCCGGGTAGAAAGAGGGTGTTCCACAGATGTGACTTATGTTGGTTTGGTGCTAAAATATACATTGGTTCCAGAGTTATGCCATTTTGAAGTTGAGACATTTCCCATAGGATAACATTGTGGTGAATAAGGTGCCTTTCGGTGCCTCTGTCTCGAAAATGCTTTGAGATATGGATTTTTTTACTAAAGGCAGCTTAGTACACTTAGTACACCTTTAGGTATACTAAGCTTGCATGCAGGCTACCAGTCCATGATTACAATGGCAGCGGAATTTGTTTCCAAGGTTGCTACAGTTACTGAGATATTGTACCATTTGCAGCTCATGGGTTACTTGGAATGTGTCTAGGACTGTGCTGCGTCTCTATAATTATAGGTAGGTGGGAGTACTGGGCCCTGCTCACATACGGATAACATTATGCAGTAATGGGACTACTGGGCCATCCCTTATGCAATAATGGGAACGCAGGACCCTCCCAAAACTGTATAAGGGGAAGATTACACTTTCTCAAAAAGTAAGGCAATTCATTGCAAAAAACTTTGTTGATGCATCAGTTAGGGTTGAAGTGACAAAAGTTGGGAAATGAGGCATTACAGTTGAGACCCTAACCCCCACCCTACCACCCCACCCAACCCTCACCCTCCACAGACCAACAGGGCATGATGTGTGCCTTGGGGTCGTGGGACCTTTCACCCCATTCTTCTATATGCTACCATGTCAGCTTTCTTGTACATGGAATGGGGTGAGAGTTAGGCCCGATGACCCCAAGGCACACCCATGCTCTTTTGGTCTATGAAGGGTTGGGGTGGGTTACAGTCTCAACCCTAACACCTCATTTCCCTACTTTTGTTGCTTGAACCCTATCTGATGCAATGACAAAGTTTTCTGCAATGAATACATAAAATAACATAGTAGCATAATTAAAAGGTCTAGGTTCATTAAAGTTACCCTGCCCCTCTTAATAAGCAGGGATGAACAAGTTTGCTGCAAAAATCTATATTAATGGATAGAGATTGTTTTAATAATTTACATAGATAGGTGTAATTTGTATATTTTACAGAACTGGATAACACAGCAGGTAGATTTTAAATAAACTGCAGGCTGAGGAAATATGGGAATGTGCTCCATTAGTAAATAATGATACTTGCCCAACAAACTACAGTATGGCATTGAGTTTAGCACAGTAGCTGAAAGAACAGCTGTTTGTTTTTCTTAAAGGGTGAGTGGTCAAAAATTTATGTTATACAGGACATTAAACTTTCTATAATTCCATGCCGAATGAAATTTCTATTTGTGCAACCATCAGAACTTTCAAATCTAGATTGAAACAGTGGTTAGTCTCAATGGGTATCCTGTGATATGGGTGAGTCAAATTAAGTGACTCAATTTGACCACTTGTCACAAGAGAGAGTGTGAAAGGTTAACGAGTAGTGGTGAAAACGACTGTGATGGTACAAGAACTGCAATAGGAAAAGTACAGCGAATGTGTCATGGAGATATTGTGAATAGAGATATGGTGGGTTGTTTGACCAGACAGTTTCCAGCTGGCCATTTGGTCTTGCAGTAGGAGTGATTGCTGTTGGTGCAGGAGAACCCAGAATCAGAGCTAGGTGGGTGAGAATACTATTTTGTTGTATTGTTTAGGTACTTGTGTTTTTTTTTGTTGTTGTTTTTGCATTCCCAACCTCCAGAATGTGTGCTCTGTACTCCTCCAGCCTCCTGAATGTGATCCCTCCCAAATAGCCCCCTCCTGAATTTTCTCCTCTACCCCAGTGTCAAGCCCCTCTCTGGAGCTGATTATAAAATAATGCGGGGGGGGGGCATATCCCCCCACATAAAAATCTTAATGCATATCACCCTCATAGAGACTGTTTTGGACCATCACTGCTAATGGATTTGGTATAGTGCACGTCGCCATTATTGAATTCAGCGATGTGCACATGCTCATTTGTAGATTGCTATTTTTCATTCGCTCATATCACATGAAACTGTCTCAATGAACGAATATTTGTATTTAATGTATAATTGTGTGTGCTATTAAGTGTAGGTAGGTAAACTGGATATTTTTCTATATTGTATCTTATTAAGTTTGTATTGTATTGTATTTATGGTGCACTGTTTTAAAAACTTGTCACTTGTGAAAAGGGTCAGTTTTGCTCATTAGCTAAAAAGTACAAAGAATAAAAATGAAAAATGAAATGAAATTAAATGAATTTTCTTCAGAGTTCAGGTCAAATTATTTTTTGGCTTGCAGACTGGGCCTGATAAGTGACACCAATTAATGTCTCATATGCTGATGGTATCCCATTTAATATACCTCCAGGAGTGAGGAATACAGCCATGGTCCTGAGACACTGTTCATGAAGTTCTAAATGTACAATAGCACATGGAAGAATGTGAGTGCCAAGTAAGCTCATGGAGGAGACAAGCTTGCTGTTATGGGGTTCCCCTGAAACAGAAAACAGCATATGTTACTAATAAGGAACACCCATTGTTCTGATAACTTGGCATTTAAAGCCACGAAATGTCAACCACTTTTTGGGTGAAAATTAAAACATTATTGAAGCAGACACCATAGGAGTGAATCCTTTGTATAGTTTTCCGGTGAAGAATCCCCCGACCTACATTCCACATAGTGAGGCAACCTGAGCATCTCTCTATGCAATCACATCTAATATGCCTCATTATACGATTAATCTTTGTCTCATTATGCCAAAGTTGTCTACTGTCCTCCTGCAAAACTCTCATGACTGTTTCTCAGAAACTTAATGGAAGTAACTGTTGCTTCCATGGGAAAGATATAGAGTATGGCCTTGGCGCCCATGATAAAAAAAGTCTGTTCTTTCAAAAACAACTTGATCTATTCTTGTTTCAGTAACAGCTGATCTGGGTGCACATATTTTTATTTTATTTATTTATTCATTTATTGTTGTCTCTGATTATAACACCTTTGAGCCAGAAGCTCATTTACAGAGGTTCCACGTCATTTGGGAAACAATCATTACAGCAACAATTCAGACAACAGAACAATTAATTACACTGCTCAGCAATTACAGTTACAATTCCTTGCATGGTATGATATACATGACACTGACAGTGGGAGTACACAATAGTGAACGAGAAGGGGAGAAGTAGATTTGAAAAGATTTGGGACTTAGCAGCATCAGGGGACGAGGCAACAAAAATGCTGCCAGTGGGAAGGGGGACATGGGGGATATAGGGGAAATATCGGGAGCAGCCGCAGGGCTTTGTCAAAGGTGAGTGAGAAGGAGGTGGATCTGTGGCTCAGTTCTTCCTTTTTAAAACACTGGTAACATTTTCCACAGGTTAGGATCAGTACTTTGAGCATTCTTAACTTCTGATTAGTTGAGCTGAGGTAATGAAATCAGGTCCAGGTGAACTGTGTATTGCCATCAGGGGTAGCATCTGGTGGACACAGGGGGGCATTTTGCTAATGTTGACAGAACTGCTAAACTGAAGCCACACAGTTTTTAAAGACACAGCAGTAATGCGCACTCATGCAGAGAACTTATGCCCAGAAGCAAAAAAAAAAAAGGCATTCGGTATAACAACTTACATTTTATTGGCATCAAATTCATTTGAGGGCCTGGAGGTAGAGGGACCCCAAACACCCTAGTCTTTTTAAAGCTCACTTCCATTTCAACAGAAGGTGACTCAATGGGTTCTGGCCAAACTAACAGGATTCTTCAACCCTGGTAGTAGACTTCTGTCACCCACCAATGATGTGGCTATCCTGGCTGTACCCGGTCAAGTGAGTGCTACCAGAATACCACCGCACTATATGGCACTAGTCTGGTAAGTGCTCACATGGACAGTGAGTGAGTTTTTACAGAGCTTGCTGTAAGTGCTCCCCTGGTCACTGTCTGTGATCCTGTAAAAGGACATGGGCTACAAGAACAGGAGGCCAGCTGAGCTGCTCCTGTGGTGTGGAGGGCTGGGGCATGGAGCAGCTCAGCTAGTGGCAATGGAGACCAGGGTTCTAATCCTGGTCTCCCAACTTTTGCTGGCATGAGGACTTTTTTTTTTTTTACATGGGGCCATGGAAAAACTATTCCACAGCCCCACAAATTTTTAACTTTCCCATGGTCCACTCCCCCTGGAGTGTTTGCCCCCCACAAAAATAAAATTGGTGCTTTTATTACCATGCATACCATGCTGATGCTATTCTTGTTGGTGCTTAGTAGACCCAATGCCATGATGGCTAGGTCAGATCATTGGCAGTCGGATGCAGAGACCCAAAAGTGTAGGAAGTATTTTCTCCTTCCCTCTCTCCCGCCTTCCCAGTAATAGCTGGCAGGGTCTTTCTCCAGAGCCCCAACTGGGTTCTCCTAGTCCCTGCCATTTAGGCAGGCTTTGAACATACTCTCCACCTTTCTCCTGTCCCTCAGCCTGTAGTGTGCCTGCAGGCTCTGTCCTTGGAGAGCTGAATAAGAGTTCTTCTCTCCTGAAATGACTCACAGCACTTCTGCCCTGCAATGACTTGCAAGCTCTGTTCTCTGGCACCCAGACTTGGAACTGCTCTCTTGAGGCTCCAAGAAATCTGTCTTTCCCAGTCATCCCCTGCAGTTCATATCCCCCCTCAATATGTAGTACTACACTACCACCTGGAGAGGACATCATAAAATATACCATAGTCCCTGAGCCAAGGGAGTGGAGTTAAACCTATATTTCAGAAGCTGAGCTGGTCGTTAATGAGAGATATTTTGCAAATGTATTTAGGATGGTTGTACATTTTTTTGAGTCTTACATCTGAGACTTTCCACCATCAAAGAGAGATACCAGAGGGACTAAACCCACATGGAAATATGGAGGAGTGAAACAACAGTCACTCCCTAATGGAGAAACAACAGCTGGAGGTAGCGAGGAGGCAGGAGGCGTACAAAAAATCTGTGCTCATTCTGGTCATCACTTTATGATGCCCTGAAGGATGGAGCAAGACAGATCCTTCACTTCCTCTCCAAACAGCAGTCATAGCCTGTTAGTAAAAGCATTATAACATAAGGAATTAAAGTGCCAGTAGCACTGAGAGGTTTCAAGCCATCCCAAGCAGAAGTATGACCCCTATGGAAATAAGATGTTACAGCTCAGCTAAGCTATACTGTAGGACAGTAGTGAGTGTCAACTTGTTTGTTCAGCAGCATCCCAATAGAGAATTGTAGTGAGAAATTAGGTTGTGTAACCACTGCCAGACCCACCGAAAGCCAAAGCAACACATCATAGAAACATAGAAACATAGACTTTGATGGCAGATAAGGACCACTTGGCCCACCTAATCTGCCCATTTCCCTACCTACAGGATAGGCCGCAGATCCTAGTTTACCAACAGCCAATTTCTTCCTACCCCCCCCACAAGAACTGCCTTATGTCGGTCCCATGCATTCTTGAATTGTCCCACAGTTTTGGACCCCACAACCTCCTAATGAAGGCTGTTCCATGCATCCACTACCCTCTCTGTGAAAAAATACTTCCTCACATTGCCCTGGAAATGTCCCCCCATCTTTAAATTGTGTTCCCTTGTTCTTGTACATCTCTTTTTCTGAAAGATACTACCCTCTTGGACTTTGTTGATTCCACTGAGGTACTTAAAAGTGTCTATCATGTCCCCCCTCTCCCTTCTTTCCTTAAGGGTATACATATTACACTCCTTTAGTCTCTCCTTGTACAACTTCTCTTGCAGACCATGCACCATTTTAGTTGCCCTCCTCTGGACTGCCTCTATCCTGTCTATGTCCTTGCAGAGATAGGGTCTCCAGAACTGGATGCAGTACTCCAGATGGGGTCTCACCAACTGTCTGTACAGAGGGATAATAACTTCCTGTTTTCTGCTGGTGATGCCTCTCCCTATGCATCCCAGTAGCACCCAGCCCTCCCTATTGCCTTCTCACATTGCTTGCTCATCAACATCAACATTGCTTCATCACAATGCAGCCCTCTTTTACTACAGCAGCTAGTGCACCATAGACCAATGTACTGTATTTGTTACCCATTAAATTTTAATGTAGCATATCAAACTGCCAATATAAGAGTGTGACAGGTCTGCCTGATTGTGCAATCACATCTTTGTCCTGGGCACTGAAGGAACTGGCCACTTCAACAGACCCACAACCCCCCCCCAACTATCTCCCTGTCTTCACTTGCTGTTTCTGTCTTTTCTTTCCCCCTTGCTTCTCTGTGGTTACAGAAATATAGGTGGATCCTTATGTGAAACTGGAATCCTCTGATTTACGAATGTATATAGTTACGCTGTTTGAAAATTAGAAAATGCTGAAGCCTGTAACACAGAGATTTGACATGGAGAAACCTTTTGACCTATAATCTCATTAACATAACTGTCTACAGGATGCACTTCAAGACATTCAGTTCTATTTTGTTACACCTGTGGAGCCTAGATGTACTTGCTCAGGAAAGAAAGAAACTGACATGTCTTACATTTTGTGATAAACAGGATGCAATTAGAAACTGCCAGATCTTAAATAAAGATAGCAATGTTTTTGTTTTATGTTTGGAGATGGAATTTTATGTTTGGAATTTTATTATATATTTTATATATTATATATTTTATGGAATTTTATGTTTGGAGATTTTGCTTGGACTGTCTGTGTTAAAAGCCATCCTGTACAAATGTTGCGGTTTTTACTTTATTGTTTTTATAATAATAAAGTTTGACTTGTGAATTTGTATTACTGCTCCTGGTTTGCCTATGCTTCCTGACCTTTGCCTCTACAACAAAGACAGAGTGTCAGACTGGATGAAAAGCAGTATGTAGGATGCATAAACATTACAGGAAAATAAACAGTTATCCAAACACATAACTTAAATGAAAAAAATATGATTTTAAATTAGGTTTTAAGCTTTTAAGCTAATGAGGGAAGCTGCAAAGGAAACATCTCAACTGCTACTACATTTTGCTGACCATGTCACTACTTCACCACCGCTGACTCACACATATTAAACATAGCAATCTTATTTATTTAATTGAAAATTGGTAACCAGGAAATGCATACTGAACCAAAGCTCATTCCCAGACAAGACCTGGTGGAGAGGGAACAAGAGGGTGCCAAGTTAATAATTAACAAGTAAAACGTACAATGAGCCGAGAATAAATAAGACAATCATATGACTGCTGGTACAAAAACTGAGTGCAATATATAAGATACTAAACAGCAGCACAACCCTAGAGCATAATTATTCTATACAGAGATTGGTTAAGACCAGAAACTGTGATCTGTATTTAAGGCAGAGGGCAGATTATGAGTTTGGTAGAATATCCAATGAAGGGGGCCCAGAGCCACACAGGAGAGTCACCAGGTCACGAAGAGGAGGGTAGGGGCAGGAGGAAAAAACACATTTTAGAAGCGAGTATTTTATTCAATAATCTAGAAAATCTGTACAAAATAGCATGCGTGACAGCAAATGCCATTGAAGCTCTTGTTTACTGCCTAAAAACACCAATATCTGTTTATAAAATTAAAGATCATTGGAAATGTAATGTACTTTTTGTTCTTTTCACTTTTGTGGTGTATTTACAATGAAATACTCTTAATTTCAAAATAACACTATTGAAGGGTTCCACTGTGCTGATGTTGTTGCTGCTGCATCTTTCCCGAGCCCCTACAGTCAACAACATTTCAAGGGCAATAGCAAAAAACAATTTTGGACACAGCATCGCTTTTCCCACCTACAAAACACAAGTAAATATAAGTCATTGCTACAATACATTAATTCTATCACTACTACTTTTACTACATTCCTATTTCTAAACAAAAAGTATCCTTTAAAATGTATACATTTGTTTAAACTGGCATAAATCGCTAGAACCTGATGATTAAAATCACATCATAAGAACATTGTGTGACTTCATACCAGAAAAGGGGCAGCACTGAAATAAAGATGGTGACCCAGCCCTGTAAGTCTGGTCAATTTTGTTTCTGTGAAACACAATCTTGATTTCTAATACAGATTACCAGCATAAATTAAATAGCATATATTTTTAAGTTTTATGTTTTAAGTGTCACTGGCTGTGCATGTTGCAAGCCCACCAGATGATCTGATGGTTTGGGGCTCTAATCCCACACCAGAAATGAGTGCTAGCACTCAGTACTGAAATTGTAGTGCAGCACTAGGGGCATGCTGCATTATTAAGGTATAGTTAAGGGTCTGTCCTTTAACCAATATGTTGAACTGAGGTCTAGTCTGACCATCTCTGGTGGCTGTTCAAGTGACAGCTAAAGATCACATGGCACCTCTCATAAGAGAAAGGCACTTTTCCCAGTGCCCTGGCCATTGTTTCCCCTGTCAGGAAAACAGGTCCTTGTAACTCCTTCCCCAGGATTCACAAAGATATGTGCTGTCACAGCTCAGTACATCTTTCCTATTCAGAAATGATAACTAAATATCTAAATGAATAAATAAGTGCAGTAAAACTGGTCTGTTAAGCACACTTCACATTACACATGTCATAATATTAAGGACATGTCATGCAGTCTAAACTGTGATTTCTTAAGTTATGTACAACTTGTATATTATGAGCAAATTAATATTAAGGATAGATTCTTGGGTTCTGAAGTCCCACTTTAAATTCATAAGTGATAAGATGTGACAATGTGTGTGGTGCTTGGAGATACCCACATGTCCAGGAGCATGGTAAGGCTTGATACTGCGAGCAGAAGCCCTTACAGCACATAGGAGTGCAAGCGCCCCCAAGCACTATATACCATGGAGTGTTTTATTGCACACAGAAAATGAAAATGAGAAAAGAATGGCAGATGTTTCAAACATTTTAAAATACCTTTAACAATTTATTTTATAAAATAGTTCTCCAAATTAGGTCAAATTGTGGCAGAAAGAGTAGGGCGGTACCAGGGCCTCGATTTTCAAAGTTCAGAGAATGATGCAAGGAGCAAGCTGCATCAACACTTGCATCAGTTCTGATTTTTTAAAACTGCTTGCATCAAAAGTGGTACTATCTATGCCAAAGTGGCTTACATCAGGCTTGCGTCAAAAAATGGGCGTGCCATGCCGCAACAGGACTTGCATCAAAAAAGTGACTCGCCATCCCCCCCTTTTTTTTTTCAAAGATAGAACCTGTTGACACCGTGCCAAGAAATCACGCCACTATTAGACCAGCCAGAGCTGGTCTAACTGACACTGGAGCATATAAAGGGAAGGGTAGCTTATGTAGCAGGTTGGTTAGAGAGCCAATATTCCCATGTGGGACTAGTTTAGAGCATTTTCAGGGCTTACCATGCCCTTGTCTTGCCATTTCATCTGCCATATTGAGTCATTCTTGCCCCATGTATCATCTTGTTGATGCTGCTTGAGTCAAAATCGCACCTCATGTATCATTTTTTTGGCACCGCTTGTGTCATCCTCACTCTACGCCTCACTCACCTTTTTGACTCAGTTTGAGTCATTCTCACCCCTGCATCATCTGTTTGACTTAGCATGAGTCATTCTCGCTCCATGCATTTTTGACTTGGCCTGCATCATTCTCTCCACACGTGACTAATTTTTGATGCAGTGGACTTCTTGTATCATTTTAGGGAACTTTGTCAGAGAGAATGCTTTTCTTGCAAAATACAGCACACAGTATTTGGTGTACCTGGACTAAACACATGATGGTTGGTTGTCACACTTTGTCTCAGTCTAAGGGGCCTTTGAAAATCTGGCCCCAGGTCTTTTGTTTTTGGAGGATAATGTAGAGACATAAACATATTCCATTAGAATGCCAGCAGACAGTCAGGCTCAAGTATCTTGCTGACCCTGACCTCATAAAACATTGTCTATGCCTTTTCTTGCTGGAGGATCCTACAACACAGATGTCAATGATGTACAGTAGGAGCCACAGACATTGCCAGCTATTTCCAGATATTTCACAAAATTTCTGAAGAGTTTCTCTCTGCTGCCCTTACTGTGGAAATGCAGAAAGCAGGAGATATTTCTGGAAATATCACAGAAATTTCAGGAAACAGCCGACAGTGTCTGTGGCTGCTATTGTAATATGAATTATAAGTAAAAGTGGCTGGAGTTTCAAAGGGGAAGATATAGGTGCAGTACCCAAAAATGGACTGCATCATCTATGTTGTACCTAAATGTAGAAATGCTGTTTTCAACTATTTTGCCACATTTTCAACACTTGTACCTGCTTTATGGTATTAACATGATGTATGCATTTTATAATTATGCATATTGCAGTTGGGACCTGAAATACTGCAACTTATGGCAATTGCTCATGAAAGTTACCCCCCGGGGTTCTAATGTTCATTTGCATTTTGTGGGAATGATACAAAATCGTGGCTCAAGTCCTGGAGATAGTGTTAATAATTCTGCTCAATTTAGTTTCATCTAAGAAATTAGACATTTAAAGGTGCTGATGTACAGTAACTGACCCATTACCATGGCACTGTGGCTACCCCTCATAGTACTGGTGACCTGGGTTCAGGAACTAGCCAGGGTCAACAGGAGCCAACCTGAGAAGGGGTACATATCGCAGGGGATGCTGTTCATCTTCTATGGATGGGAATAAGTGTGACCTGCTGTAGCCCTGCCGCCAGGGTGC
The DNA here is from genome assembly GCA_016271365.2 of Neoceratodus forsteri. Classification (NCBI taxonomy): domain Eukaryota; kingdom Metazoa; phylum Chordata; order Ceratodontiformes; family Ceratodontidae; genus Neoceratodus; species Neoceratodus forsteri. The sequence continues at coordinate 85,240,140 of CM028138.1, forward strand.
CCATGGTAGAACTGCAGGTCAACTCACCTTGGGGAAGAGAGACACATGATGATGCCATTTGGCAAAACACTCTACGTGCATGCTTATATGTGGCACTGTCACTGCTGGTGTCTTGAGGAAGAGACATGGAAACAGCTAAACTGACCCCAGTACCCGCGATGATGGACCCAACAGCTACACTGCAGCACCTCCTGGTGTAAAAAAACATTTGGGGGGGTTGAGGTCCCCCTACTCTTGACACCTCCTGGGGCTAAACCAGGTTTTCATGGAGGATGGAGTTTGTAAGTGAGAGAGTTTCTGGAGTGTCAGGTGTCAAGGGAGCTCCTGAGGAAGGCAAGTGCCAGACACAAGTAGGGAGCAAGAAGTGCAGACAAAAAAAGTTAAGATGCTTATATTTGTCTCCTGATAGAGTTCGGTTTAACAATCTAATGATTATACTTCATTAGTGAAGAAGCATCTGAGCTGGCTTTCTACAAGTCAACACCTGTTGTTGCAAGAAAGGGAAACCAGAATGCAAATAGTACTCCCATGGATGAGGGTAATAAGACATAGTAGGAGTAAATAAGGTCCTTGTTTCTAAAATGCATCCATCAACAGCATGGTTTCTTGTTACTGGCCTTTAGCATCTTAATATAAACAGAATAACAGAAGGACTTCTATCTATTACAGAGTTGTAACTCCATTGAGGGATAGTGATGACATCATATACCTCAACAGCAAAGCTCAAGAGGTTTATGATGTCATCACTGCCCCAAGATGGAGTTGTGACTACAAAACAGACAGAAATCCATCTCTAGTTTTTTGTAATACATGGTAGATTCTACACTTGTACCTGCTCTCAGCAACTGCTTCTCAGTCTGTTAGTGTCTGTCTTGCCAGCTCACACACTCACACAGCAGTATGTCTTGCAAGCTTGCACACTTACAGAACACACTGTCTTGCTAGCTTGCACACTTGCACAGAAGTCTGTCTTGCTACAGTAGCTCACACACTCACACACCAATTTCTGTTACCAGCTCCAGCCCAGTTCTTACCTTCACACAACACTCTATCTTGCCAGCTCACACACATGAAGAGCACTCTGTCTTGCCATCTCCATGGCTTCTGTCACCATTTCAAATGCCAGTTTTAAACAGTTGCAGGAGTGCATGGTAACAGTCTTTACAGAACCCTCTCTCAACTGCCTGTGTTGGATTGATGAATAGGGCTGCCCATGAACGAAATTAAAATTCTAATCTATAATACCAACATTTTGATGTCAGATTGACAGTATGGATTCTTGATGTTAGAAGAACGGTATTATGACTTTCAGAACCTGCTGTCTATTGAAAAAACACCTAATCATGTATTATAAGCTACAATCAAACAAACTATTCTGTATCTTTAAAAAGATGAGTTGTAGCCACCTCAAAAATCTGGGGTCACCATATTTTCAAGTTTTAGTGTTTCTTGAACTTGATGGTATCATATATTGTTCAAGCTGAAGTGAGCAGCAGTTGCAGGGTGTGTGTTGATTTGTCAGTATTCATGTACCTGAAGTATGTTGTTAGGCTTGAGACACTTGTGCTAAAGTGGCTTTAATTTTCTTAATACAGCTGTAAAAACGCCACTCAACGGCACTCCCCACCCCATTACCAAACTTGTTACAAGCATGCAGATTATCACTTACCCAGGGGCTTGTATAGCTGGGTGGCCAGCCATGTTGGTCATTCAAGAATCTATTGGGGTGGGGCCGCATACAGTGGACTGGGATTTTCCTCCCATTTCCATATTTCTCCCTGGGGGATCATCATGCGGTGATGCATACATGCATGCATGTGCACTTTGGCATGCAAACATGCTGGTCATCTGATGGTTACCCCTCTCCTTTCTGGAGCTCCCTGCTGCACTACCACTCTGGTCATTACCAGATTGCAGTCACACAGTGGGAGCAGCATCCCCTCTCTTTAAGGAAGGAGAATAATCCTTGTGGTGCTCAAGCCTTACTCTTCTGGCTGGCCTTTGATGACGTGTGCCCATTCTCAAAGGTGAGTCACTGCCATTGCGAGCAATAGTGCTGCTGCTGGGTCATGAAGCCAGTTCCACTAAGTGCCTGTAAATATAAGAGGAAAGTGCAATTATCAGATATAATAACATGTCCCCAAAGTGTCTAATTACACTTGTAACATGGCACAAAAGCAGACACCAAAATAACTCATTTGGATTGGAAGAACAATAACAGACGACCATGGAGCAACCATGCATTAATTCTCAAGTAATCCATGGTTGTTCCTGTAGTACCCTTGTCAGTCACAAGTAAACTGTCAAACAAGCATTGAAATAGCAATTCCCATTTGTTCCCACCCACCTGCCACATGGACCTCCGTATATACAGTGTAAATGTAATTCACAAGTGAAAGTACAAGCAAAGCATCATGTACTATAAATAAGGAAAACTTCAAAGTCATCTTTTCAATTTGCAGTGTCAAGTATCAGCAAATGGGTCAACACTCAATATGGAAGTAAAGTGACTGGTCCCACTGCTAGGAAAGCAAGTGAAAGAGAGACAGCAGGGATAAAGACAGAGACATAGACACAGACACAGTCTGTGTGTGTTGCGCTCTCTCTCTCTCTCTCTCTCTCTCTATCCTTGTCACAAAAAGTCCACAGAATTAGTCTTTAGACTACAGCACCCATTAGAGTCCATCACACAGTGCAGGGAGAGCAAGAAAGAGGGGAGAGAAAGAGAAAGAGATAGACACACAAGACAGCATTGATCGGTATCTCTGTCCCTGTCACACAAAGTTGGCACAATTGCTCTGTACAGTACAATAAAACTATTGTAATCCTGCAGAAGTAACAGTAAGCTCCATAGACAATGTTTCTTCTGTTTGGCATATAGTCACTAGCTCAGTCCACACTATATGCAAATTGTACTGATGTTCCCCTTCTCAGCAACAGTCTTTGAGCAATGCAGAAAAGTTCATTTGAGTCAGGTAAAACTTTTAAAAACATGTTTAAAAATGATAAACTACTAGTATGAAAAGGGAATGCGATCAAGTAATACAAGATCACACTCACGATATATTTTGCAATATTTGTACCTTTGCAATGAGATGTGAAAATGAAAATTTAAAACCGTTTTAAATGCAATCACTGTCTGTGTTTTATTTCTACATATGTCATTACTAAGTAATATTCATATGACAGCACTTTTCATCTTACAAGCACATTAAGCACTCCAAAGAATGGTGCTACTGTGGAATTAATGCATGGTTGGGTGGTTGGAGGCACAAAACCAACCCCCCCCAACCATGCTTTAATTCCACAGTAGAACCATTCTTTGTCATGGCTTAATGCTTACGTATAACAGTGGTTGCACTCACTTAAAAATGTTATTTTAATATAGCTTTTTAATAATTTTTAAAAAGAAAATATTGCTTTCTGTACGAAATGTGAGCAGGTGAAGAAACATTCTTCCAGCTGAAAGCAGCATATTGATATTGTAGTTAAGCCTGGTGCACAGGCGCAACAAGTAACAGAGTATAATTATAGCTAGATAATTACATAGTTACATTTTTGTACTTATTTTTCAGCCAGTGAGGTAGCTAGAACATTTTAATTTCTTACCCATGTTATAACTTGATTCAATTTTTTTCCAATCTGTTTGAACAGGGCTATGCATGATATTAAATATAGAAACATAGACAATGTCAGCAAGAAAGAACCATTGGTCCATCCAGTCTGCCCTGTTTTTATTTATTTTTATTTAAACTTTTGTTTTCCAGGTAAGTATATGAGTCGAGGCCCTTTTTCATATACAACCCAGGGCATAGCCAAAGATGTTTACAATAAATTACAAACGTACAAAATTACAAATATTAAATACAAAGACATTTTACACACTTTAACAGAAAACAATCAATCATAACAAGTACAATGCATGTCTTCATGGTAAAATTGTTTTAAACCTGCTTTAAAGGAGACATGACTTGATAATTCACGTACGGCTTTTGGGAGATTATTCCAACTCCTAGCTGCATGGACACTAATGGCCCAACTCCCCATAACAAACCTACAGCTAGTAATTGCCAAAAAAATATTGTCTGAGGATCTTAAAGGTCTAACCTCTGTTTTATACTCAAATAATGACATCAGTGGAGACAACTCTCCTAACCTTAATGTTTTGTCAACCAATGACAATAGACTAAATTCACAACTAAATTTGGGTGAAAGCTAGTCCAATGTATTGTAAAGGATGCAGTGATGAGTCCTAAAGGGTAGTTGTAGAATAAATCTACATATGGCATTAAATGTGGTGGTTATTAAAGTTAGATCAGATTTTGAAATTTGAGTAAATAAAAAGGAATTATAAAATAAGCTGGTAAAAGAACATTCCTACCAACAGCGGTTTTAGAAGACAAAATAAGATTGTTTTTTAACATAAATAAGACCCCAATTTTGCAATTTACCTGATGACAAATTAGTTTTAAGTGCTGAGAAAAAGTCAGCTGGGGATCCAATAGAATTCCCAAATATCTAAAGGAAGTTGCCTACTCAATCATGTCACCACTACTGTTAATAATTTGTAGTAAAGAATAATGTACTAATTTTGGGCGTGACCCAAAAATAGTTGATTTGGTCTTTTTACTGTTTAATAATAATCTATGCTCACAAAACCAGTGTTCCAATAATATAAAGTCAGATCCCAATGAATTATTTAATATAGTAACTGAATCAGAGCTTTGATACATAATCACATCATCTGCATACATCAGTACATGAGTGTTCTGAAGAACAGCTGGCAGGGGATCTACAAATAGAGAAAACTGAAGTGGCCCCAGGATAGATCCTTGTGGTCTTTCCTGTTTCATTAAAGCAACACCTGACATCTGGTCCCCATTTCTTACCTGCAGAGGGCATTGGCTGAGATAACTAGAAAACCAGCTAAGAGGGGAATCTTCAAATCCAGTGTCCTCTAGTCTCCCGAGCAGCAATGAGTGATCTACCAGGTCAAAGGCCTTGGACAGGTTCATGAACACAGTTCCAGAGAGCCTTCTATCATCAAATGCTCTACTGGTGTGATTCATGAACACTTCCAAGGCCGTGCTTGTACCAAAACTATTTTTAAACCCATGGTGCACCGGAGACTGGAGGCCATAGGAGGAGAGATACCCAAAAGCTGTGAATTAACAATCCTTTCCAGCATTTTCCCCAGAGTAGGCAAAAGAGACATAGGGCGATAATTGTCCACCCCATCTCTTCCCCTTAAAGATGGGAATGTTCACTGTGTATTTCCACTGAGAGGGAAACACACCAGTGATCAATGACAAATTAAACATTTTTGTTAAAGCGATAGATATATATATACATATATATAGAGAGAGAGATATAGAGAGAGATATATAGAGAGATATATAGAGAGGTATCTATTTGTTTATATTACCTACCAATTTCAGAAACCTTGCTTCCAGAACATCTTCAGCAGAACTCGTATGTACAACCATTGTGTTCAATAATTTCAAAACCTGATTATATCTAACAGAACGAAAGTAAAAGGGGGAGAGTCAGAAGCCATAGTAGGTAGTTTCACAGGTGAGTTCAAACCATATTGTTTGAAGTTATCTGTGTAACTACTTAAGTCAATAAATTTATGAAGAAACAATTCACTGATCATAAGAGGATCAGTAACAAACTGACTCATGGGCTTCCCTAAGATCTGTTGTTATCTCATTCGTGAATCTCCTAAAGGTTATGGGCTGGATTCACAAAGCTTTCTGAAGGTACAAAACCTTCCCTAAGTCCCCAAAACTGCCGTAGCTATGGAAACAAAGGAGAATTTGCACTGGGTGCTATTCACAAAACCCTCTGAGGCTGTGGAAAAAAACACTAAGGACTGTGGAAAAAAGTGCAGCTGCAGAATTCCCTGAGGAAAAAAAGGTGTGAGATAAGTAAGGCACACCCCCTGAAAGGCTATTCACAACCAGTTTTTTTCTGCAGCTGTGGAAAGAATGTTACACACAGTGGAATGAGGTGCAACTCTCCCTCAGCAAACTGCAGTAGTGCCCCCAACAATTGGAATCAATTAAAGTGGAGGTGAGGCACAGGTAATAGCATCCCAGATAGTATAACAGTGGCTGATGTAGCAGCAACAAAAATACACATTGCCACGATATGGCAACAGCCAATAACCACCAGACAAAGTGCAGCCCATGACGGAGCCCCTCAGGCAGTAGAGCCTGGCCTGCCTGCAGTGAGTGCTACCCCTGCAGGCAACAGGGACACCCAAGGGAGGGAGAACCAGCAGTGACAGTTGGCCACTGAGGTGTTGCTGGTACCTGTGGTGCTGTAGTGGTCCCTGTTGAGGGACTGGTTGCTTGTCTTTTTGTGGGTGCTTTCAGTTTCATTCAATGGCAGCCCTGTTAAAGCCTGCTGTTCCAGTTAATTAAGTTCACTGTTGTTGTGCCTTCTAAGCTATTTCTGCAGCTGCAGATAGGCAGTTGCAGATATTCAGCACATGTGCAATTTCCGCAGTTGCGGGAATTTTACAAAATTCCACACCTGCTCAAAATGTATTTTTGAATATCACGCAACTGCGTTTCCACAGTGCTCCAGGCCTTTTTCCCACAGCTGCGGAGTTTTGGCTTTCTTTGTGAATCCTGCTCTATGTATCTTGGAGGCAATCTAACCTTCTTAAATTTCCAAATAAATAAATAGCTATGTGATCACTAATTATGTCTGAAAAAAACTCCCCAACTTCTTACCCTATTCGATCGACTTGTAAGTATCCAATCCAATGTTGTATGATGCCCAGTTACCAGATTTAGATGCATTGGGGTGTTTACGAATTGAGTAAACCTAGCACTTAAAATAAGTGATTCCAATTCAGGCTCTGCTGCAGAAGTCCAATTTACATTTAGGTCTCCCATTATTATCAAATCACCCCCAGATTGTAAAGCTTCAGCTAGGATCAGAGCGTCCCTCAAACCTGTACTAGAAGTTTTTTTTTGGGGTTATAAAGTGTTTTACTCCATCCTTCCCTGGGACCTACTATCTAATTGAGCCTATTGCCCTTTCCTCCTCCTTTGCCATACATTTTCTTCTTGTGTAACTATTAAGCCTTTTACTCGGTTCCAGCTGTGTTTGAACCCATAAATGGTTCTTGCACCCACTGCCTCTTCTGGTAAGCTGTTTCACAGCTCAACAACTCTCTCTCTCTGTAAAATAATACTTTCTCAAGTCCCTCTTGAATCTCCAGCTCCCTCTGCCAGCTTCCACTCATGTTCCCGTGTTCTTGATTCACCATTCCAGCTGAATATGTCCTCATCATCTTCCTTGTTTATTCCTTTCAGGAACTTGAAGGTCTGTATCCTATCACTCCTCTCCCTTCTGGTTTCTAGTGAATACATGCTCAGAGCTTTCAACCAGTCCTCATAGGATCTGCGCTGCTGTCCCTGAATCAAATTAGTTACCTTATGCTGCACCATCTCTAGCTTGTCTTTCACTTTTCTTAGGTGGGAACAACAGAACTGGGCACAATATTCCAAATGTGACCTCACCAGTGATCTGCAGAGAGGTACAGTAGTATCACCTCTTCCCTCCTGCTGTTGGCACCCCCTCTCCAATACACCATAACATGTTGGTACCCCACTGCAGGCCTTGATACACTGGCTAGATTGTTTAGGGAGTCTCTTAAGATGACTCCCAGGTCCCTTTTCTCAAACATAATGTCCAGCTTAATCCCACCCATCCAATATTCCATCCTGGGGTTCTTGTTCCCTATGTGCATCACTTTGCACTTCTTGGCATTGAATTTCAACTGCTAATCTTTTGACCACCTCTCCAACCTTTGCAGGTCCCTCTGCAGACTCCTTAACTCCTTCCTTACTGTCTGCCATGACACAGAGCTTAGTGTCTATGAAGAGACACATCTTGCTCTTTACTCCTTCTTTTATGTCACTGATGAATATACTGGAAAGGACCAGGACCGAACCCTGTGGTACCCCACCCATGACCTCCATTTACCCCGACTTAACCCCAATTAACATCACCCTTTGATTTTTCCCCTGAGTCAGCATCCCATCCATCTAACTAGATCCTTTGCTGCACCCAGATCCTCTAACTTCTTCAGCATTCTCCTGTGTGGCACAGAATTGATTGACACTGAAGCCGAAGTAGACTAAATCCACTGTTTGCTCATTATTGACTGCCCTAGTTATCCAGTCAATGAACACTATCAGGTTGGTCTGACAAGACCTCCTTGCCACGAACCCATGCTGCCTACTATCCTAGAGCCCATTTCTCTCCAAGTAGTCCATTAGGTCCTCTTTGACTAGTGCCTCCATTAGTTAACCTGCAAAGGAGGCGAGAGTAATGGGTGTGTAGTTTTATGGTTGCTCCTTCTCTCCTCTCTTGTGAAGTGGAACTACACCCACTACCTTCCAGTCTTTCTGAACCAACCCTGACTATGGTGAGCTATTTAATAGCCCTGCCAGGGGTCCAGCTAGCTCTGATGCCAGTTCCCTGATCAACCTCAGGTGCATCCTACCTAGACCTGGAACCTTATCTATTTTCATGGTTGCATACCCTTTTCTGACCATTTTTCCCATACTTACCACCTCCCTCATTTCTGGGACCCTTTTTGCAGCAGTCTTTATGTCACTTTCAGACAAGGGACCACTATCTTCCACTGTGAACATTGAGCAAAAGTAGTCATGAAGAACGGCTGCCTTCTGCTCATTCTCCTCTATCCCCTTCCCATTTTCATCCTAAGAATTCCCCTTCTTGTCTTCCTTTTTTCCTCTAATATATTTAAAGAACTGTTCCCCCCTTGACCCCTCAGTAATATGCAGTTCCATCTCTGCTTTTGTATCCCTGACCACCTTTTTGGCCTCTCTCATCTTAAAGTTGGTATTCATTAGATTCCTCTATTACTTGAATCTCCTTGTAGCTAATGTGGGCCCTTTTTTTAGCCCTTACTGCCTCTATGACCCTCTTTGAGAACCAGATTTGTATTTTGTACATATTATTTTTGGTAACAGTTCTAAGGAATGCCTTAGTTGCCACAAGAGTGGCTTCTTTAATTACTCACCACTTCTCCTCCACCTCCTCCCAACTTTTTCCACTCCCCACAGCTTATCCTTAACTAGTTCCCTTATCTGGTCAAGGTTTACTCTTCTAAAATCCAGAATCACTGTTTTGGAAAGGATGTATTAGGACCTAGGGCCAATTCAAATCATGTGGTGTTATGGTCACTGGACTGATTGGTTCCTCAGTTCTCACTCCACCTGCCATTTCTGAGTTGGTAAGCACCACATCAAGAATGGCAGTTTGCTTGTGTTCCTGACCAGCTGCACCAACAAGCAGTCCTGCAACATATTAAGCAGGCCCTGAGTCCAGGTGCTCAGCTGCTGGAAAGTTCCAATGTATCTAATAATTTCTATCTAGTCAGTTATCTGCTCCACATTGGCTCTATTTTAAGCATTTTCCAGTATCCAGGAAACATTTTAAAAATATTCAAGCAAAATTCAGATTAGATTTCATTAATTGTCTATATTTGTGTCCTCTCATTCTTGTTTATGGGGCACATTTTCATGAAAACAGGATCACTGTGTCTCAGACATCATCTCATATTCCAAATTCATCCCTCCTCTGCCACTGAAGTCTCAATCCTCAGTTTATGAGATCACATAACTTTTCTCATCAAAAGATGATAATGTCATAAGCAGAAAATTATGACCTCAGCAGGAAGAGAAGCAACAGGATAAAATGAAGTGTGGCAGATCAGTGCAAAGTTTTCATAGAAATGACATCAGCAGTATTGAATTGGGGAGATGAATACATATATGTAGTGAAATAGAAGTTGAATTATGTCTGTGTGTTGCATTTTAAAAAGTGTTCCTAGATACTGGAAAATTGCTTTAGGTTGAATAGTTTCTATCCTGGCCAAAAAAGAAATCAGTAAAATGATTCACTGCACTGTACTTAGAGTTGAGTAATGTGGGCAAAACTGACTTTGTGAATTTGTCAAAATTTGCAAAGTGCTGACTTTGAGAAGTTTTCTCCAAGTGAAGAGGCCGTTTTTATGTGAATTGACCTCCATTCAACAATGAATTTGCCACTTCATCTTAACCTTGCCTGAAAAAGAGGCAGTTTGACAGGAAAACGTATTGTGAAACAGTGGAGTGGCGAAGTGGGGACTTTGCAAATTTATTCATGAAGGCGGATTTCATAACTTTGCCAGGACTTCTCTAGCTAAGCAACACCTGCAAACATCTCTAACTGTACATAGGAACATAGGCTTCACAATCAAGAAAAATGTTGTTTGCTCATCTAGTCCACACCCTAGTATGTAGTATTTACACTAGACAAACTGATACTCATGACTGACAAAGTCAGAATAAGGAAGAGGCCAAAACAAGTTCTACCCCTCAAGACCTTTGTAAGACAAACAAACTCAGGAAGTCAATTTAGTTTTATGGTCAAGTAAGAGAAGCAGTTAGGGAAAAAGACAGGGATTTTAGGAATATGAAAGGTTTACAATCAAAGACCAGCAGGGAGCACTAAAAGGAAAATTAGAGAAAAGAAAAATAATATTTTGGAGGGCAGAAGCAAACTCTGAATTAAAGATAGCACAGAGTGTTAAGGAAAATGATGAGCATCTTCTTATATATTGTATTAGAAAAAGGAGAATGGTAAAAGATACTATTTAAAAATAATGAAAAATGGCAAAAGAGTGGAGAATAATGTGAGAAAAGCAAATGTGAAAGAGTGCATTAGTTTTGTTTTTGCAGTGGAGGCTTTAGGTCCAATACCCAATACAAAGATACAATTTGAGGAAACTGAGGAGCAAAGACTGGAGAAAGGTGCTGCAGAATACCAATACAAAGATACAATTTGAGGAAACTATGGGGCAAAGACTGGAGAAAGGTACTGTAGAATACCAATACAAAGATACAATTTGAGGGAACTGAAGAGCAAAGACTGGAGAACGGTACTGTAGAATACCAATTCAAAGATACAATTTGAGGAAACTGAGGATCAAACACTAGAGAAAGGTACTGTAGAAAACCAATACAAAGATACAATTTGAGGAAACTGAGGAGCAAAGACTGGAGAAAGGTACTGTAGAATACCAATACAAAGGGTACACTACTCAGAGGATTACATATTCTAAACGGTAACAAATCATCAGTGTCAGATTTCCCTCAGGGTGCCTAGGGAAACAAGGCATGCATTAGCAGCACACCCGACTATCCTCTTCAGTGAGCACCTGGCAACAGGTGAGGTGCTCATGGACTACAGGATGGCAACAACAGTCCCCCTAACACAAAAGTGAGGACAAGGAGGATCCTGGGTATTACAGACAGGTTGAGTCTGACTTGCACTGTGAGAATGTTATTGGAGACAGTAATCAAGTAGGACAGTTCTGAATTCACAGATGAAAAGGGGAAGATGGATACAGACTATTGTAAGTCTATTTATTTATTCATGAGCTTAGTGAGGCTCTTGATTGGCTACTGGATCAGTCATTAGCATCTTAGAAATGACCAATCCAGCTGCTGACTGATGCTATGTGACACACACCGCTCGTACCACACAGCTATAACTTATTTGAAACTAAAAGAAAACAGCAAAAATTGAAGTTGTTAATGTGATTAGACTTATAATCACAATAACAACATTAAAGTCAGACATTTTCTTGGATTAACAACCAGTTTGAGGCCCTCAGTGCATCCCCCCAACTGGTTGTTAATCCCTCAAAAATTGTCAGCTTCTCTATCACTATTACGTATGAGTTCACAAGAGGTACTGTAGAGCATGGCAGACTAACTCAGTGACACAATCAGTTGATAAGGGTCAGGCAGTTAACATCCTATATCTGTATTTTAAGCCTTTGACACACTGACACATGGGAGACTGGTAAAGAAGGGTGATCTGGGGTTAAGGAAGGGTTGCATTACATGGTTTGAGAACTGGTCATTAGAAATAATACAATGCATTTTCATCAATGACAAGTTCTTTGAGGTCAAAGATATGACCAGTGGGGTACTCCAGGGATGTGTCTTGGGGCCAGTTCCTTTTAACATATACATTACTGGCATTAGAGTCACAACCCAGGGGAAAGTTACTTTATTTACAGATCATACCAAACCCTTTGGTCTAGTGGACAGTTAATGAAGGAATTAACACCATGAATAAAGATATGGCAATGCTGGAAAAGTGGCCAGGCATTTGACAACTGAAAATCAGTGCCAAAATTTCAAAGTGATACGTATTGCATGCATAAATGGGAGGAAATAACCAAAAGAAGGCAGGAGGTGACCATACCATTGTCCAGGTAACTGGTGTGGCTGCACCTGGAGTACTGTGCAAGGTACTGAAGCCTACACCTGAGAAAGAACTGCAGCAAGGTGGAGGCAGTACAGAGCAGGGCAACTAATGTGGTCTATGGCCTTGTGGGTAAGACGTAAGAGGAGAGGCTGAAAGAGTTAAACATGTACTTCCTTGAGAAAATAAAAGAAAAGAAAGAGGTAAGATGATTGAGACATATGAGTACCTGCATGGCATAAATAGAGAAAACACCAAGGAAATATACTTCTTGAATTCAAACACAGGGATGAGAAGGAATTCACTGAAGCTGGTAGGAAAAACTTCAAAAAGGATGTCTGTAAGCCCTTCTTCATTGAAATGGTAGTGGATAAGAGGAATATGCTACCTGACGGGCACTACAGGCCAAATCAATCAGCAGTCTCAAGCAGGGATGGGACAGGCTGGTGCGTTTGGTTAGAAAAAGAATGGGCAGTAAGAAAGAGGTAGATTGCCACAAGGCAAGCAATATAGTTAGGTAGCGGCTGGACTCGATGGGCCAAGAGCATTTTCTGCCATCAATGTCTGTGTATCTATGTATCTAAAATCCACAGACAGAATACAAGGTCCTCACCAAAGCTGTGATTCTTCATTTTAGAAGAGTACAAGATAAACTATGGGGTAAATGAAATACATTCAAGAGAAGTAAGAGAACCGAGGATAATGGTTACTGTACTAACAGTCTAACATCATCCCCTTAATGCAGGAAATGATGGAAGGGCTGATACCTTTTATTGGACCAACAAGTGTCTTTACAAAGATGGAAAAATACACAAGCTTTCAGGGCCACACAGATCCCTTCTTCAAGTGAATAGCAAAACTGAGCAACATAAGCATATGTTGCACATACACACTCACACACACAAATGCGTAGCACATTAAAAACTTCAGTAATACAGTGCAGCCCGCCTAAGAGCACACCCTCAGGATACTGGAAAAGAGTGTGCACTGAAGCCGGGCTGTCACATTATCAAAGATAGCTTTTCCAAGCATTGGATAAATTTAAAAATGCTTTATTTATTAAGCCGCAAGTATGGAACATACATAGCGTATATACTGTGGGAACACATATGTCTTCACATACCAGTAGTGTGCTGTGTACTATAATCAATCTACAATCACTGTAATCAATGATTACATACTGCCTTACTTTCTCCATACTCAGTAACGCTTCAGCAAACGTTGGTCGGCAGTCTCCATGGATGTCTCCACGGATCTCACCATGTCACCATGTATCTCTTCCTCTGTGACCGGACCTATGGTAGCCACAGCAGCATCTATGTTAGGGTACACTATAAAAAAAGGTTGCTGTCATTCCTGCCGGTATGACTGGAATCAGCAGTGATGTATGTGCGATGTCCTCTTCCGGGTTCATTGTTCTCTGTGACGGATTGGTTGATGTCAGTCCTGCTTTGACTTTTTTCCATTGCTCCATCCTGATAAGTGAGTGAGGCACTGAGGAACAGTTGCAATACACTAGGGGAAAGACGGGTAGGAGGAAACCATACATTGTGGTACATGTGGGGACAAATGACCTAGTGGGGAAATGGTAGAGGTAACAAAGGAGAGGATTGAGGAAGAGGAATGGTTATGCAAAGAGTCTGGGGATTCTGTGGCATTCTCTGAAGTGCTCCTACTACCCTGTGCAAGCACAGTGAGAAAGGAGAGGATTAGGGAGTTGAACACATGGTTGGTAGAATAGTGTCAAACTAAGGGATATGGGGTTGTGGGTGGCTTGTGCAGTACCTGGGATAATAACAATCTGTTTGCAAGGGATAGGCTGCACCTGAGTGGGGAGGGGAAGGAGGTATTAAAGCAAAGACTGGGGAGGTATATTGTGACAAAGGTGGATTTAAACTAGATGGGGGTGGCACTAGCCGACAGCGATCATCAAACGGTTTGGTTTAATATCAAGATGTGTGGGGAGCCAGAGAAATCAGTTACTCAGATAGCAAACTTCAGGGGGGCAGACTTTGGGAGAATGCAGGAAGTACTGAAAGGGAAACTAGAGGGCATAAGGCAGGAGACGGATGCAGAGCAGAAATGGGATATTATTAAACGGGGGATTACAGAGGCAACAGAAACCTGCACCAAGACACAGAGTAAGAGGAGCAGAGCAAGAAAACCATGCTGGTTGAACAGCGAGGTAGTGGAGGTGGTGAGAGCAAAACAAGAGGTGCAGCAGAGGTAAAGAAAGATGGGGAAGGACGTGGACAGGGAGGAGTATGTAAGATGGGCCACGGAGGTGACCAGAAAAGTGAGAGAAGCCAAGGCTCAGAGGGAGCTGAGATTAGTGCAGGGAATTAACGGGGGGAGAAAGACTTTTTTAGATACATCAGGGAGAAAAGAAAGAGCAAGGAGACAATAGTGAGGATAAAAAGGGGCGGAGAAAGGACAGAAAATGGCGAGGAGCAGGCAGAAGGATTGAATGAATACTTTTGCTCAGTGTTCATGGAAGAAAAGGGGGGGACTGCTACCACCATGGACTGGGAGGGTGGGGACAGGGGGAAAGGAGGCAACAGATGGAAAAATTGAGGCAAGTAGAGTCCTAGAGGGACTGAGAGAACTGAAGGTAGACAAGGCACCAGGGCTGGATGGTATCCACCCCAGGGCACTGAGGGAGATTGTGGAGGTGCTGGCAGAGCCACTGGTGGATCTGTACAGCACCTCACTGGAGCTGGGATGTGTGCCACTGGACTGGAGGATGGCACATGTAGTACCATTACACAAGAGCGGACCAAGGGATGAACTGGATAATTATCGACTGGTAAGTCTCACCTCCATAGTGTGCAAACTCATGGAGACAATACTAAAGGAAAGACTGGTGTCATACCTGGAGGACAAATTCCTCCAGGATGTGAGGCACCATGGGTTTGTTTCAGGGAAGTCTTTCCAAAACAGTCAGTGTAGCTGCCCGACTCCAGGAGGATTTTAACACCATCCAGAACTGGTTCAGGTCTAACCAGCTATTTCTTAACTCAAAAAAACTATATCCTTAACTTTGGTACTCCACAAAGACTGTCCGATCAAGCCCCCAGCACCCCTTTCAAAATCCTGAATGGAACTCCCTTGGAAAACTGTATGAGCTTCATATACCTGGGTGTCTGGCTAGATCAACATCTAGATTTCTCAGCCCACATCACCTCTCTACACAAGCGGCTACTCCCTAAACTTGGCGCATTACATCGTAACAAAAGCTGCCTCCCCATACAGACAAGACATGCCCTTGTGCAAAAAATTATCCTTCCTGTAATTGACTACGATGATATAGTTTACTCCATTGCCCCCGGGTCTGCCCTGGCCAGCCTAGATGCCCTATTCCACTTCTTCTGCCATTTCATCCTCGGCTGCCCCCAATCAACACACCACTGCAACCTCCACAGTTCATTAACCCTACTGTCCCTTCATGACCGCAGACAATCCAACTGTGCTAGATTCTCTGTCAAATATTGGTCCCACTCCCTTCCGCCCTACCTGACCTCTGTCCTCTCCCAACAACCTTCACCTACGTACTCCCTGAGAAGGTCAGACCCTAAACTGTTCCATGTCCCATTTATGCGCACATCCAAATGCCAGGCCACTTTTAACTACTGCATACCTCAGTCCTAGAATGCCCTACCTGCCCCCATCAGGCATGCACCAAACACCTACCTATGTAACCAATTACTCAGGGTGCACTTCACCTCCAGCTGCTCCTGTTTCAACTAGGAATGTTACCCAAATGTCACTCTGCTATAAACTAATACGTATTGTACAGTACTCTACCCCCTGTGTCATTATACTGTTTATACTGATTGTATGTATCCTACCCTTGTCTGCCTTTTTCTCCTAAAATGTTATGTACTAGCATTTGCTCATTTGTTTACTGTCTACGCAATTTCAATTTATGTATGTGGATCTTGGCCCCCAGGTCGCATCTGGAATCGAGCATGTTGCTCAGTATGCTTTCCTGGTAAAACTCGTAAATAAATAAATACAATATTATGACTGGGTGACAGGTGAGCTGGATAAGGATCATGCAGTGAATGTTCTTTTTTTGGACTTCAGCAAGGGCTTCAATTCTGTGCCTCATGGGTAACTTGAGGGGGAGCTAACTTGTGTAGGGTGGGGCAAAAAATGATGAACTGGTTTACAAGCTGACTCCAGTGGGAGGCTGCAACAGGTGGTGTTGAGAGGGAGCTCTCAACTCTGAGGCCGGTGATGAGTGTTAGGCTCAGTTGGGGGCTGCATTTTCTGGGCCTCATATCAGACATTGTACATGAGGTGGTGAGCAAGATAAGTCTGTTCACTGATGACACCAAAATCAGAGCAGTGGTGAATGGAGTGGAGGGATGGAAGCAGCTGCAGGGGGATCTAAGCAAGCTAGAGGAGTGGTCAGAGAGGTGGCAGCTGGGGTTCAATGCAAAGAAGTGTAAGGTTATGCACTCTGGGATGAAGAGCCCAAGGAGAGAATACTGGCTGGGAGGGGTTAAGCTGGGGATCACTAAGAAGGAGGAGAAGAACCTAGGGGTAATGATAACAGGGACCATGGACAACACTGCCCAGTGCAGGAGAGTGGCTGCAAAAACTAACAAAATGCTGGGGTGCATAGCGAGGGAGTTTTCATCCAGGCAAAGAGAGGTGATCTTGCCCCTCTACCGGTCACTGGTAAGGCCACACTTAGAGTACTGTGTGCAGTTTTGGAGGCCATACCTAAAGCGTGATATCAGGCTGCTTGAGGGGGTACAGAGGAGGGCAACAAAGATGATATGTGGAATGGAAGAGACAGACTATGACAGCAGACTGAGAGACCTGAATATGTACACCATGGAGGATAGAATGGACAGGGGTGACATGATAGAGGGGAATCAATAACGATGGGGCAGATAGGGTCTTTAAGTTAAGGAGGGGGAGCATCATAAGGGGGCATGGTCTAAGAATAGAGGGGGAAGATTTAGGAAGGAAATGAGGAGATACTATTTCACAGAGAGGGTGGTGGCAAAATGGAATGCCCTACCAGAATGGGTGGTATCATGTAAATCTGTGAACCACTTCAAAAGGGCATGGGACAGGGAACAGAGGAGTGTGAAGGTGGAGGAGGTGGGGGTGGCAGTGGGATGACAAATGGGAGGGGGGTTGGGGAAGCTGCAAACTAGGGGTGCTAGCTGTACATTCGAACAGACTTAGATTGACCGGGTGGTCTGTTTCTGCTGGCACATTCATATATTCGTATGTAGTAGGAAACATTGGATGTTTGCTCAAGCCAATTAGAGTTTAAGGTAGACTTATAAAGGTGGATTTAATATAATGTCCAGTATCAGTCTTCAGTTAGAGGGGAAGGGGGAAGAAGCTTCTAGCTGGATGCTAGGAGAGTAAGGAGACTTAAAATATTTTCTTAGCTGGTTTTCTGTGTGTTTCCAGCAGACAAGCTGGTGTTTATGTGTGTTTAAAAGCTGGAGGCTGGGAGAGTAAGCAGACTTGAAAGATTTTCTTAGCTGGTTTTCTGTGTGTTTCTAGCAGTCTATTTGGTGTTTGTGTGTGTTTAAAAGTTGTTATCTGGCCTGTAAGCGCAGACAGCATATTATAGGGGATTAGTGCTGTTTGAAAGTAGGGTGGGACTCCCAACTCAGTCAGTCTTCAGTTACAGGAGAAGGGGGAAGAAGATTCTAGCTGGATGCTGGGAGAGTAAGGAGACTTGAAAGATTTTCTTAGCTGGTATTGCTTGATACACTCTCATTAGAGTTGGCCAAGGCCCTGATCCCACCTCCCACCCCTCCCACCCTCCTCCCCAGAACTTGGCCCTTTATAGGAAACACCTGCCCTGCAAATTGGAGGAAAAGGCTTCAGGTGCAGTTCATGTAGTTCTAGCCACTGGGGTTGGGTTTAAGAGCTGGGAGAGAGGAACTTAGGGAGTTGTACACTTCCCTATATGTTTACTGTGTAGTACTGCACCTTGTAACAGGGGTACCTGTTTACTGTGGAACTGTAGCTAGGATTAGTGGGTAGTAGTGTATTTTGAACTAGTGGGGAATCTGGTGGTTCACCCAAGGAATCCTACTTGAAGGGGGATGGGACCATACGTCATTAGGGCCGGCATCTTTGGGAGGGTGGTGGGGTGCACAGGGTGTGGGGTGGCCATGATACTGGACTGGGCTTGGAAGTTTGGTGGTTACCCAGTGTGCTACCAGCTAGCACAGCTTAGGGAGGAGGTTGAGGGGATTAGGAGACAGCTGGAGGGAGGGGGAGAGGTATGGTTGGGGAATAGGGCAGGGGATCTCCCGCAGGGTTGCACCAAGCACTAGGGGCAGGGGCATAGGGAAAGGAGTGTAGGAGAGTACTCTGGGGTCACATAGGGACCCTGACAGAGAGGGCCCAAAAGGAGGACACTACCAAAGAAGCAGGCAGGTATATGGGGACCCACACAGAGGGGGGCCAAAGGGAGGACATTCTCACGGAAGTAGGCCGATGGCTGGGGCTGGACAGAAGGAAGCAAGTGGGAGAGGTGGATCGGACCTTAAGCTCAGTAACTGCTTCAATTCTCTTCTTCTTCTGCTTGAGGATAAGGGGGTGATGTAGCCATGATGGGGCATTTAGAGATGGAAAGGGAGTGGGGGCAGAAGGCAGGGGCCAGATAGCAGGAAGAACGGGGGGAACTTGGAATGCGGGAAAATGGGCGGAGCTGTGGATCAGAGCAGGAGGAGGAGGAGAGAGTAGAGGGAGGAAAGTGCAAGGAGAAGGACCAGTTGGAAGGAAAGGGCAAGGAGAGGGACCAGAAGTACAAGGAGGATACAGTAAAGGCAGCTTAAGATTTATGCCTGGGGAGCACAACAAGCAAGGAGGGGCTGAACGGAGATGGGAAGGAAGGGGACGAGCCAGGTAAGTTTAGCAGATGGGGGGAAGGACCAGTTACGAGCAGTGATGGGGAATAGCGGGTACAAAGGACACTCAAGAGGAGGAGGAGAGGCATAAGATTGGAGGGGAGGGGGTGGCCAGGGTAAATAAGGAGGGGGTGGCAGGGGCCACCCAGATAGGGGGAGGAGCAAGGAGCTGGCTGGGGGAGGGGCCAGTAGATAGGATGAGGGACATGGAAGGGGGGAAATGGAGGAAAAGGGGTGGTCAGAGTGCACCTGTTGGGTGATTCCATGATCAAGGGTATCAAATGGAATAGGGAGGGGGAAGCCTGCCCAGTTAGAACAAAATGCTTTCCTGGACTAACGGTGCACAGGGCCAAGCATGAGGTATATCAGCTGGTAAAGGATTGTGGAGGTTCCCCGGACATACTGGTCCACCTGGGAACCAATAACATTGAGGGAAATAGTGAGTTAGAGATACAGACAAGGTTCAGGGATCTTGCCAAGGTCTGTCATGACATAGGATGCACAATTTCCTTCTCGGAAATCCTGCCGGTGTCAAGGGCTAGTGGAGAACACAAGAGGAAGATTAGGGAGATAAACCAGTGGCTCAGGGAGTGGTGTGGGGCCAGAGGGTATGGTTTGATGGGGGATTGGGGGGGAGACCTGGGAGAATATGGGGCTATATGCTAGAGATAGGCTCCATCTCAATTTGGAGGGAAGGGAAATCCTTAAGTTGAAAATAGAGGGGTTCATTGGTGAAAGGTGGGGTTTAAACTTGTGAAGGGGGGAGGGATGGGAGAAAAGGCTGTTGAGAGGGTCCGATAAAGGAGGGACTCTGTCTCCACCCCCCTGGGGAGCTGGAGGAATTCGCAAAAAGGCCAACTGTTAAGGTGCTGACCGGGGGAAGATGGAATCCGCATGGGAACGCGAGCAGGGGAAATGGAAGTATATGGAAAGGGTGGAAGGTAGTCCTGATAAATGCCAGGAGCTTGGACAATAAAATGCCTGTGCTCCAGGCAATGCTAACTGAGGGACAGGTGGATGTGGCAGCGGTCACTGAGACCTGGGCCACCACAGGACACGACTGTGACCTGAACCTGGAGGGTTACACCATGTTCAGGAAGGATGGGGGGATGGGGAGGAGTGGTAGCAATAATAGTCAAAAACTGCATTGGCATAGGGGAAGTGGAGGAGGCGAAGGGAGCTGTGGAGGCGATTTGAGTCACCTTGATAACAAGGGGGGGCAAGAGAGTAAAAATAGGAGTGGTGTATAGACCCCCTGCACTGGCGGAGGAGCTGGAGGACAGTCTGGTGGCAGATGTTGGGAGACACTGCAGATTGGGCAGGGGAAGGGTGGTGGTGTTGGGGGACTTAAGCATGCCAGGAATGGACTGGGTGACTATAACATCCTTAGTGGCCAGGAAATAGAGGTTGTTGAATGTCTTTCAGGAAGCATTCCTAACTCAGCAGGTGGGGACCCGACCAGGGAGGCACGGATACTGGATGTGGTCCTGGCAGACAGTGACCAAATTGGGGGCCTGGAGGTAAGGGACCCATTGGCATGGAGTGACCATGCCACGGCCTGGTTCTGCGGACCTAGGAGGGGTAGAAGGCTGCACAAAGATGGAGGTAACTGACTTCAGGGGGGTGGATTTCAAGGAAATGGGAAGGATCCTTAGGAAGCATTTGGATGGGATTGGGCCAGACATGGACGCTGACAGCAGGTGGGAAATCAACAGGAGGGGGGGTGCAGAATGCTACCAGCACCTGTGATAGAGTAAGACAAAAATGCAGTAGGGCCCATAAACCCTGCTGATGGACCAGAGAGGATCAGGAGGTGGTGAGGAGAAAGAAGGCAGCTTATAGGCATTTCAAGTGCTCAAGGAGTGAAAGGGATCGAGGGGAGTACGAGATGATGGCCAGAAGGGCCACTAGGGTGGTGAGGGTGGCTAAGGCAAGGAAGGAGCAGAACCTGGCCAGGGAAGTTAGGAGAGGGAACAAGGGGTTCTTTAGATACATTGGGGAAAAACAAAGGTGAAGGGCAGATTAGCAGGATAAAACAGGGAGGTGGGCACAAGACCCAGGAGCAGGCTGAAGTACTAAATGAGTACTTCACCTCAGTTTTCACCAAGGAAAATGGGGCTGCATCATACATGGGAGGAGATGATGAAACTGAGAGGGGGACCTTGCTGATCGGCGGGTCTGGGAGAGGGGTCCATCACTGGCAGGAGGGGGGAAGGCAAAGCAGGGGGACAAGGTAGTGGAGGTGGAAATCACAGCAGAGAGAGTGAGGGAAGCCCTCAGGTCCCTTAAGATGGAAGAAGCACCGGGGCCAGATAAATTACATCCCAGAGTGCTGAAGGAACTGGCGGATGTCCTGGACAAACCCCTGGCAGAGCTTTTCAGCATCTCTCTGAGGACAGGGTGGGTGCCCCAGGACTGGAAGGTGGAGCATATCCACAAGGGGGGATCAAGGGAGGTAGCAGAAAACTACAGGCACGTCAGCCTGACATCGGTGGTGGGCAAGGTGATGACGGGCATTGTCAAGGGCAGGCTGGGGGGGACCTTAAAAAGTCGGGGTGCCTAGATGATAGACAGCATGGATTTGTCCTGGGGAAATTGTGTCAGACAAACCTCGGAGAGTTCTATGACTGGGTGACTAGTGCCTTGGACCTGGGTAGACCAGTGGACGTCCCCTATCTTGACTTCAGCAAGGCATTTGACTTGTTCCTCACGGGGCCTGTTGAATAAGCTGGGAGAAATGGGGTGGGGAACCAGATGATCAGATGGATAGACAATTGACTCCAGGACTGGACCCAGAGGGTCATGATTGGAGGAATAGTCTCATCCCCAAGGAGGGTCATTAGTGGGGTCCCACAGGGATCAGTCCTTGGGCCCCTCCTGTTTGATGCCTACATCTCTGACATAAGGAAGGGTATCAGGAGTGAGATGATTCTCTTTGCGGATGACTCAAAACTGGGGGCAGTGGTAGATGGGGAGGAGGTGAGAGTGGCCCTACAGGGGGACCTGGAGGCTCTGGAAAGGTGGTCCAGAAAGTGGAAGCTGAGGCTCAATGCAGAGAAATGCAAGGTACTGCATCTCAGAGCCAGAAACCCGGGCCAAGTGTAGACCCTTGGGGGGGTGTTACAAGTCTCAATGGCTGAGAGGGACCTGGGTTGGTGGTGGATGTCAAGATAAACAACTCTGAGACTTGTGGGAGGGCAGCAGCCAAGGCCAACAGGATGCTGGGATGTATCGCTAGAGGGATCACCTCCAGAAGGAGGGAAGTGATACTCGCTCTGTATAACTGCTTGGTGAGGCCGCACCTCGAGTACTGTGTGCAGTTTTGGAGGCCACACTTAAAGAGGGAAATTGAATTCCTGGAGAGGGTCCAGAGGAGGGCAACCAAAATGATCTGGGGCCTGGTGGACAGGACCTATGGGGAGAGGCTTGAAAAACTAAATATGTACATATTGGAAGAGAGAAGGGACTGGGGGAACATGATAGAGGTCTTCAGGTACATGAAGGGGTTAAATAGGGGAGGAGCAGTCAGGGTGCTCTGAAGGGGGCAACTAGAGGCATGGTGGAAGCTGGAGAGGGGATTCAGGGAGAAGGAGGAGGTGCTACTTCACTGAGAGGGTGGGAACCATGGAATGCTCTGCCCAGGGGGCTGGTGGAGGCAGAGATGGTGGAGGGGTTCAAGAGGGGGTGGGACAGGTACGGGGAAGAGTTCGGGAAGCAAAGTCCTGTGCAGAAGGAATATCTGGGACTGGGAAGGGAGAAGCCAGAGAGGGCGAGAGGGGCAGTAAGGTCAGGTCCCAGGGTGGGAGTTGACCAAACAAGCAGACACGAAAGACCATTAGGCCTATTCTGCTGGCATTTTAGTATGTTAGTATTGTACCGAATTGTGCATTTAGGGGGGTGCAGGACATAAAAATGAACAGGCCTTCCTCCAAAAAAATTGTGCACTTAACCAAAATGTGCACTTATACAGTGTGTGCTTAAGCAGTTAAATGCAAACATAGGAAAAAAAAGAGATATTGAAAAAGTGTGCACTTAAGCGGGATGTGCACTTATCTGATGTGTACATAGGTGGGCTGCACTGTAACCAAATCTTTTAAAAAACTGAAATTATGCATTGCCACACCACAACAATCAGCAAAAAAATTTCAAGAACTACTGAAAATATTATTGTGTGTACCTTAACACAGTTAAACAAGAAAATTATAACCAAAACAGAAAGACTGCCTTTTTCTTCCAGTTAATCTACCTCCACCACAGATACACCCCTACCCCCCCAAAGCCCACTTCAAGTGTCTGTCAGTACACAGACTGAATATTCTAAATTAACATTCAAAATCCACACACAAACGATAAACCCTTGATGATATGAGCACAAGAGGTTTTCCTACAATCGATGTACTAAATTTTGAATATAACGAAAGGCTCAAAAAGGCTCTTTTAACAGCTTTTAGAGGGTTTGAATTGCAGAGCTCTGAGAACAAACTATCTCCAGCTACCACTACACACACACAGAACTGAGGCTGTGCAGAATAATCTAGAGCCCATGTGACCTGCAATCCTATAAATCACTGCAAAATTCACCTTGGAGCTCCATAAAAAGACAAAGTTTAGCGAAGTACATTGATTTCTATGTACTTCACATTAAAATTGGTGCAGATGTGGTTGGGGGAAGGCGAAGTAACACAAAGTCATTGTTATCAATGGACTTCACGTTCCTCATTATGATGCAAAGTACTCCACTTCACATTGTGGATTTCTTCATGGATTCCGCATTATTTCACAGAACGAATTTTGCCACTTTGCCCACCTCTGTTTTCGACCCACGCATCATCTTGTTGATGCAGCTTGAGTCATTTCTCACCTCATGCATTGTCTTTCTGACACAGCTGCATCTCTTTCTCCATGCATCAATTGGCTTTTTGACTCACCTTAACTCAATCCTGCCCCATGCATCCAACTTTTGACTCAGTGTGAGCCATTCTCACCTCCTTCATCTTCTTTGTGACTCACCTTGCATTATTCTCTCCTCAAGTGTCATATTTTTGATGCAGCAGACCTCTTGCATTATTTTGGGGGCCTTTGTCACAGAGAATGCTTTTCTTGCAGAATCCAGTACACAGTATTTGGCATAACTGGATTTGATGCAAGTTGGTTGTTTGACACACCTTGCATCAGTCTAAGGACCCTATGAAAATCCATCCCGAAGTCTATTTCTATCCTTACTCTCAATGTTTCTGTATAGTGTAATCTGCCCGAGGCTAAAATGCACGCTAGAAAAGAGACTTTGCAAAAAAAAACAGTTTGAAAGGTTTGAAATATAACTTTAAATTAGTGTGCAATTAACATATAATTAAAATAGGCATGGTTTCAAATTGTTATAGCTAGCACAAGAATCAACAGGCTTTTAGAGCTCCCCGTGGTTTGAATTAAAGCCAGTCTGCATAAGAATAGGAGCAGGATCCCCCATCCTTAGCCTGGATAGACAGTATCCATATTAGCTTGGTTGAGTTGACAAGGCAAGGCATTATTCAAACTGGAATCCAGGGAACCAGAAATATTGTCCATCCATGCCTCCTCCCTGACAGGTTAAGATGTGGAAAAATGCAGTTGCATGTAGCTAGGGGCAGATCACAAGATTTGTGGTGGTAGTGGGAAACAGTTATTTGACTTACCTGTTAATAATTAAACTGCTGACTTGCTAGCCAATTCTTGTGTAAAATCTTTTCCAGTAATCTAGAATGGCTAATACACTCCATTGGATGGATTTTCTACAAGCTTTCTTTCTGTCCCAAGTCTAGTGCAGAGTGTATGAATTCTGCCACAAACTATGATTCTATCAGAGATGCAGGCTCTGAAGAAATCTAAGCAGTTTCCATTTATTTGCTAATCCAGATCAGTATTTCTGCTTTTTGCCCACAAGTAGCCATCCTAGAAAGATGCATTCCAGACCCATGGGATGATGCCACTGTCAAGCAACTGCTGCAAACATTTTGATGAGAGCTAGAAAGGAGATGCAAGAGCATATGTGCAATAAATGTAAAATGTAAAGTGCTTCCAACTCAATTTTAGATAACAAAAAGGTCATCACTAGCCTGTGGGGGGTGGGAAGGGAGGGTTAACAGTGCCCCTTTGATGTGCTGTATCATAATCTAAAAGGCATCAATCCCCAATGTGACCCGGGATGGAATACATCAATTAAGTGCCTAGAGTACTAAGAATCCTTATTGTAGGGATGACTCATTTACCCAGCTAGATATAAGTATTCAAAATTGTGTTAACATCATCAAAAGGAATGCACATGTGGCTAATGCGCAGGGAGTTTGAAAGCCCACTGATAAAGAGCATTCTTGATGGGTTATCAAAACATTTTAACCTGAGATAGCTATATGTTTTCCATTTAAAGTGTTTAGAGCCAGACAATTAACAAAAGAAAACCGAAAAAATGTAAATGGGAATTGCATTCAACGAGACAGTGTCAACCCTGTTTGCATCATATTATTTGTAGTTGAAAAACACAATTTTAAGATTGCTTACCTTCACTAAGACTCATGGAAGTTGTTGGTTGTTTTACTTACTTCCTTTCTAAGTAGAGCTAAAATGCATGGGAATGGTGCACTTATACCCAACAGTGTCTTCAAATTCTTGATCTGCTCTTATTGCACACATCCTGAACATAGAAACACCCCCAAAAGTGCAGCCACTCATGGTACAATAGTCTCATCTCCTCTGACAACATAATGAGTGGCCAGACTGTTTTAGGGGCATTTCCAAGTCCAAGAACAATGCTGTAGAAGTTGATTAAAGAATGTAAACAAACACAAATATTTTGTGACATCAGTATGGTGGACAGTCTTTTCTTTTTAATTTTTAGAATGAAAAATTGAATCAGAATTGCACTACCAGCTAAATCAGCAATCTCTACAGAATGTGAGCAATCATAATATGTGATTTGTAAACCAGAGACACTTTGAGGCCTAAGGAGGTCAACAGCGTCCCTTTAACTGTAAACCTGTAATTTCTGCTGAAGTTGGTCTTGAAATATTGGCTCACATTCTATTACTGTTCCATCTTTAAAGAGCTGGTGACATGATTTGGGCAGGTAATTCATTCAGACGTTGCCTGTCCGATTAACAACATAAACTAATGCTACAATTTTTCTGGCCACCACAGTTCCATGTCTAACATCATCAAAAAGCTGATCTTTGGGGCAAGGCTACAGCACTGAGACGGACGCTCATAAACTGCATAAATTTTAACTGATGTTTCTGACTTGCAGTCTCGTATAAAGATAATTTTATAACTGCATCATGAAGTTCATATCTTTACTTAACTCCTCAATTGTTGGCATAATGCATCTGTGTTTTACTGTAGAACTCTGTTTGAAAAGTATATAACTTACATAATCAAGTTCTAAAACAGTATTTACTTTCAGTGTACATGTCAGTAGCACCCACTGAATTTACCAAAAGATCAGTAAAACTTAAACTATAAATAATTAGACCAGCAAAGATTAAACAATAAAACAATAGAACAAATATATAAGAAAAACAGTTTCTGCAAGAAGCAACTGCTTATGTAATCAGTACAGTTCCTTTAAGCTGATCATGAGAAAAGTTGTAACAGAGAAATGAAGTCCAGTCACTTGCGAGTCTAGCTATATAGTGAAGTAGATTCCGTTACCCCCTTGGGCCTGAAAACATTTGTTTGTTTAGCCTAATCTGATCTTTAAAAAGGGAACATTTTACATTTTTCAGGGAAAGTGCTACCTATTGACAAAATGATAACCGTCATGAAAGAATTCTAGACTCTCCCCTGAGTCCACCCCTGCACCCTGAGCGTAGAATATTACTGCAACCACCAAACATTGGTGGTATACTTGGATTATGACGTACACTCTTTTTGACAATATTAATAAAGTTTGGATAATTATACCTAGCTGGGTTAGTGAGTCATCTCTACAATCAGAACTCCCTGTATCATAATCTTAAATGTTTTAGCCAATAAATCCCCTTTCTACATATTTATCTCTAGCCTCGTCTACATAATTTCCCTTTAAATTATATGGACAGGAAACTGAAAGGGCCTCCAGATGAGTGTGATGACATGCAGCATGATTTTAGTGTAAGTGTATTAATTTTATCAAAAAGTTAGACTACATTAAAATCTTATAGAGTATGTTGGAACATTGTTATGGATGGAAACCCATCCCTGATAAAATGCTGTTGTGCTATTCTAGCTATGTCATCTAGTTTGTTAGGCTGTATTAGCTACATAGCTAGTGCAGCATAATAACTCAGAATGTGATCACACATGCGTGGTGCAAGATCTTCCCCCTACTCGGCAGCAGCAAGATCAAGCCCATCATAGAGAAACAAAGCTAAAACAAGTGACAATCATCTTATGATTGACTCTTTTCTTTTTTTTTTGCAACATACACTATAAAAGCAATGGATGACTAACGATCGGTAAGAAGCTACGTTAGTACATCTCAAGGTTCCCATGGTGACCAAACATGTCGAGCTGCACTCTCCAGGTTCAAACTGTCACCATGGGAACTTCTCGATGAACTAACTGGCTTGTTATTGCTAGTTAGTCATCCATTATTCTCTACGTCAAAAGTGCCACAAGTAGTGCCCAGAAAAAGGTGCATGTATTAAAATAATGATCTTTTCCACCTGTGTGTCTCCACAAAAATAAATACAGAGCACTGGCTTGAATTGCAAATAATTTACACCTCATATGCACACTAGATACTTGGTTACAGTTTCATAATCATTGATTTATCCACATCCATGGAAGTAAAGCAGAATATGTGCAAAATATGTCAAGCTAAAATAACATATAATATGGCTATGCCACTACAGTCAAGTACTCTGCCGTTCATAAATCAAAGCATGGAAAATTATAACGAGCTAGGTAAATGTTAGATAAATGCAATGCATCTATCAAAAGATCCCAAGTGCATACAGATTAAAGTGCTGAAAAATACCATTAGAAGCAGCTCAGCCAGACTCAAAGGCCACCTCTTCTAGGCCACTTGGGGCTTGTCACATGCACCACTTTGATTAATGTATGTCAGAGTGCAATTGAAGGTAGTGGCACAGCCATATTATATACTGTTTTATTTTGCATATATTCTGCTTTTGCTTCCACTGAGGAAAGTAGTTTTAAAATTCAATGGAAATAACTTGAATTTTAATTATGGCAAGATTTTACAAAATTGACACAGAAATGTGAACATTTATAGATGCAGTACAGTAATGTTATTTCCCTGATTTTCACTGGTGGAAGTTAAATTACCCACAACCTAGTTAGGATGTACAATACATCCTTTTCAAAGACACATCTCAGGAAAAGAAAAGAATAGCGGCATTAATAAAAAGCACAAATATAAAAATATTACATAGAAACATAGAAGTTGATGGCAGATAAGGACCACAAGGCCCATCCAGTCTGCCCATTTCTTTTTCTACCTTATAAATGTGCCATAGGCCTTCGTCCTGTCAATGGCCTATCTATTCACACTCATCTGTATTGCTTTCTTATGCCTATCCCATGCCTGTTTGAAGCCCTGCACTGTATTCATATCCACCACTTCCTCAGGTAGGCTGTTCCATGCATCTACCACCCTTTCTGTGAAAAAGAACATCCTCACATTGCCCCTTAATTGGCCTCCCTCTAATGTCATGCTCTGTCCTCTTGTCCTGCTATTTTTTCTTATACTGAAACATGTTAGACTCTTTCACCTTGTTAATGCCCTTAAGGTGTTTGAATGTTTCGATCATATCACCTCTCTCTCTCTTTTGCTCTAGGGTATACATATTGAGCTCCGTTAATCTGTCCTCATATGTTTTCTGATGCAGTCCCTGTACCATTTTCATTGCCCTTCTCTGGACTGCCTCAATTTGGTTAATGTCCTTGTGAAGGTGTGGCCTCCAGTACTGCATGCAGTACTCAGGTAGGAGCCTAACCAGTGTCTTGTAAAGAGGATTATTACCTCCCTCTTCTGACATGATACCCTACTAATACACCCCAACATCCCCCTAGCCTTACTACTGCTTTAGTGGTCTGCTTGGATGATTTCAGGTCATCGGTAGTGATGATGCCCAAGTCTCTTTCTTCCCTTGTGACTGCCAGCAACTCCCATCCCAGCCTATAGGTGGCTTCAGGGTTTCTCTTCCCTATGTGTATGATCTTGCACTTCTTTGCTTTAAACCCCACTTGCTACTCTCCTAAACATTTTGCCTGTTTATCCAGATTCTCTTATTCTGCCCACCCCATCTGGATCATCTTCTCTGTTGCAGATCTTGGTGTCATCTGCAAACAGACAAACCTTACCTTCCAATCCATCTGCAATGTCACTGATGAAGATATTGAAGAGGACTGGCCCCAGGACTGATCCTTGAGGTACCCCACTTGTGATCTGCATCTCTTCTGACTGTATACTATTTACCACCACTCTCTGTTTTCTGCCCGTCAACCAGTTTGCCACCCAGTTGACTAACTTCTGACCCACCCCGAGCCTCCCCACTTTATTAATCAATCTTTTATGTGGAACAGTAATGAAAGCTTTGCTGAAGTCAAGGTAGGTGACATCAGCTGCTATCCCTTGGTCCACCACTCTGGTTACCCAGTCAAAGAAATCTATGAGATTAGTTTGACAGGACCTTCCTTTTGTAAACCCATGCTGTCTTGGATCCTGTGCTCATATGGATTCCAGGTGTTGCACTAGCCTTTCCTTTAGGAGTGCCTCCATAATCTTGCCCACTACTGAGGTAAGACTGACTGGTCTGTAGTTCCTGCCTCCTCTCTGCTACCACTCTTGTGGAGTGGGATCACGTGAGCCCTTCTCCAATCTTCTGGGACCTCTCCTTTGCTCAGAGACTCACTAAACGGTTCTGATAATGGCTCTGCTAGTTCCAGCCTTAGCTCCTTTAGTACCCTAGGATGTATGCCATCAGGTCCCTTTGCCTTGTCCACCCTGAGCTTATCAAGCTCTTGTAGGACACTTTCTTATGAGAAGGGACTAGTGCTCACCTCCCTTCCCCCTGTGTCCATGGTGTTGAGCTGTGGGCCCTGCCCTACCTTCTCTTCAGTAAATACTGAGCAGAAATATCTATTTAGGATAGATGCTAATCCATGGTCCTCCTCCTCACACACGCCCTTATTTCCTTTGATCTTAGCAATCCCCCCACTGGACTTTCTCCTTTCACTACTGTATCTATAGAAAGTCTTGTCACCTTCTTTTACTGTTTGTGCTAGTGTTTCCTCAGTTTGGGCCTTTGTCTGCCTTACTGTCATCCCTGCTTCCCTTAGGGAAGTTTGTATGCCTCCCTATCTTCATCCCGCTGCATTCCCTTATATTCCCTGAAGGCCGGCCTTTTGGCTCTGACTTTTTCTGCTACTGTTTTTGAGAACCAAAGTGGTTTCCTTCTTCTTTTGCACTTCCTTTTCTCTATAACACAATGGGATTTTGCTTCAGGTATTGCATCCTTAATGCTTGGACACTTTGCCTGTACCCCTTCACCTGTATTTCTTTTTGCCAGGGCTAGCTTAACTCTGTTGGCCATGCCATCTTATCAAAGTCAGCTCCTCTGAAGTCCCATATTTGTGCCTTGGAATGGGATGATTTAGTTGTAGTAGCCAAATTGAACCATACCATGTGATAGTCACTGGTCCCCAGGTGATCTTCTACCTGGAGATCTGTGATCCTTTCCCTGTTAGTCAGTACTAGATCTAGGAGAGCCCTGTCTCTTGTGGGTTATTGTACCAGTTGTTTGAGACCTTCCCCTGTAAGGAATCTACCATGTGTCGAGTTCTGGCAGATGTTCCTGCTGGTATTGACCAATCTGTATCCAGCATGTTGAAGTCTCCCATTATCAGAACCTCCCCTTTAGCTGTCATGTTTTATATATCTTCTAACAGTAATGTGCTATGTCCTCCCCCTGGTCTGGGGGCCTGTAGACAACCCAAGTTCTTACGGCTGTCCTATTTCCTGTTTCCAGGGTAACCCACAGTTCTTCTGGCTCCTTATGTGTATTCTGAATTTCTGTAGCTTTGATATTTTCATTGACATACAGAGCCACTCCTTCTCCACTTTTCACACCTTGGTCTGTTCTGAAAAGTACATAGCCAGGTACTGAAGTCTCCCAAGTGTGGTTACTGGTAAACCACATCTCGCTAATTGCTACTACAGTATGTCCAGTTTAGCCTCTGTCATTATTGCCTCCAGGTCTGGGATCTTGTTTCCCAGACTGCGAGCACTTGTGTATATGATTTTCCATTGGCCAGATTTCGGTATGTTAGTTGTTGGGTGAGGTCTGGTGTGTCTCCTGTGCTATTTAACAATGCATGCAGTAATTAGCAAAATATTCCAAAAAATACAAACCAATGTACTAATTAATAGGGATTCTCACGCCTTCTACTATTTGGGATATTCTGTAATTCCCTTGGTAACATTGTCCAGACTTACCTTGAACACTTGTATTGTCTTCTTATCTAATACAACTCCAAGCTCGGGCAATAAGACTTTATTGTCATATAAATAAATAAAAAGCAACATACACTTAAGGACAGGCTCCACAACAATGCAGGATGCAGTAAGGAGCCCTGCTGGTTTTGCAACTAGTGCATCATCAGGGGGAAGGTACCTTACTGCAGACATTATCCATTAAATAGTAGTCCCTTAAAGGGAAAATGAAACACCTAATATAGGTGTTTAAAACAATATTTAAAGTGCATAACTTAAAGTGCTTATTTAATCATCCAATGTTTGGGTTCTCAATGATCTTCTAATAGCAAGAGACTGGAGGAGCCATTCCACCTTGGTTCTTCTCGATCTCTGACTTTTACTTTGTGGACCATGGGATGTTTGCCGAGCACCTGCTGTTAATTTGTGGACTGTCTGGTACAGTCCTCAGGTGGTTCCATTGCTTCCTCACTGGCAGGTTTCAGAGAGTTGTCTCTAGAGTTTACTCCTCTGACTAGGACTCCCTGCCATGTGGGGTTCCGCAGGGCTCTGTACTGTCCCCCATGTTGTTTGCAGTGTATATGCTGCAATTGGGAGACATTGTAAGGCAGTATGGGCTGAGTTTTCACTGTTATGCAGATGATACTCAGCTCTACCTGTCCTTTGTGCCCGATCGGGGGGAGCTGTCTCGAGTTTTAATGATTGCCTTTCAGAGATTGAGGATTGGATGAGTGCCAGCTGGCTAAGGTTGAATCCAGATAAAACTGAGGTTTTGGTAGTGGACCCAGTCCGCCGTGTAGAGGGGCCATCAGAGGGGCGAACCTTGGGTCTTTGGCTCTGTGGTTGCCAGCTGATGACTTCTGAATGGTTGTGGGATCTGGGTGTGATTCTTGATGGCAGATTGATGCTTAAACATCAGGTGACATCCATTGTCAAGACTGCCTTTTTCCATCTAAAGAATGTAGCCTGGATCAAGCATCTAGTTCTGCATAATGACCTACCAGTTTTAGTTCATGCCTTTGTAACCTCTCACCTTGATTAATGTAACACCCTATTCCTAGGGCTACCAGGGGTTGATATCCACTGCTTGCAGCTGGTGCAGGATGCTGCAGATAGGCTGTTGACTGGGCTACCACATAACTGTCATGTCTGTGCTGCATGGTTTGCACTGGCTGCCTGTTCAGTGGCGGATCACCTTTAAGGTTGCTTTACTGACCTATACGGCCCTAACATGGACAGAGACCAAGTTATCTGCAAGATCTTCTTTATCCCTACTGCCCCTCCTCCCTGTTGCTTCGCTCCACCAATGAGGGATTGCTAGAGATTCCCAGAGTTCATTTAAAGTCATCTGGGGCCCGTGTGCTTGAATTCGTGGCCCTGTCCCTGTGGAATTCTGTACCTCATCGGATTTGGCAATGCCTGACAGTGGAGAGCTTTAAGTCTGCATTAAAAATGTATTTATTCACTTTGGCGTTTCCTGGTGTTATCTGATCTACTGAAGATGTGTTTATATGTATTGATAGGTGTAGTTGTTTTTAAGTATTTTATAGTTATGTACTAGCACTATGGTTTCAGAATAGTGCGATTTATGAATAAAAACGATTGATTGATTGATTGAAAAAACTACCATTAAAAACAGAAGGAATTTAATTCCATAATTGCTGTGACATTGATTTGCTTTCTGTCACAATATCCTTTCAGAAATATCATTATAGGGACTAATAGATCATGTCCTGTCCCCCTCCCTGCTTATTTTATAGAATTATGGAAAGAAATTGCTTTTTACTTATTTATATTACAATAAAGCCTTATTGTCTGAACTTGGAGTTGTACTGGCTTGCTTTTCAATGTTTGGACCACTGTGGTGCCATGCACACTCCAGACAGAAGCTTGAGCTGTTTTGTTTTTCTTGCATCTTCTTATCTAGTGCCCCCACACTCTAGGAGAACAGACTCCTATTTTACTACCTCTGTGCTTCAGGGAGTCTTTCCACATCCTGCTGGAGCAATGGTAGCCCAAGATGAGGGTGCTGGGGAGAGGACACCGACAATAATGGTGACCCACTCCCCAATGCACTGTAGGAATGGCTCCGATGGGATACGGAGGCTAGATGGGGGGGTGGGTGACCATAGTGATATCCTGTTGCTATACATATGCATGCACGGGGGGTGGGAATGGGCACTCAAAGTGAGGGGATGTGGGGGGTGCCATGGTTGGTTGCCATGCTGACCCTGTGGAATGGTGGTTGGGCTGCTGGCATCAGTCGGCAGGGTGCTGGGTTTGGGTCTGGGAACTGGTGCATTTTTGTTGTGCCCAGCCCAAACCTTTTTTAATGTTTTCACCTCCATAACATGCCCTCTTGGTTTTGGAAAATCCTTTAGTGGGGGTGTGGGGGCAAAGCCCCCAATGGGCAGTGTGGGGGTCACAGCCCCTCAGAAAACATTAAAAATGAAGTCCCAGGCACTCTTTTGCTGTGTGCCAGGGTGTCAGAGTGCCGAATAAATTTTTGGCACTCTTGACTTCTGCATAAGTGAGATCCCCTTTAGGGTTTTACCATTATGATATAGATCAGGGGCACATCAGATCTAACGTCTCCACATGTTTGATCTTGTCCATACTGTCAATTATGCAGAACCTTAATAGAATGCATCAGATACCCCTCTCCAAAGGAGAAAGGAAAAGCTTCCAGTGGAGGGTGGAGGTACAATATAGAATGAGCATCAGCAGAGGACATAGGATGGACATAATTTCTATGCCACTCTGAAGGGTGAGCATGAGTTGCCTGCTTTCCCCCCAAACTGGATGATTACCCCTAAAACTCACTGAAACAGCAGAAAACTGTGAGTCTATTCAAATATTTGTTCAGTGTATGGTTAGGCCATTCACTCTCTTTGTCTAGAGACTAAAACTACTGTTCTTACAGAAGTTCTACCAAACACAGCAATATACAGTAACAAACGATACCTCACAACAATTTTTCCAACCTTAGAGGTGCCAGAAGGACTAATCCATAAGGCTACCAGAATCTAAAGGGAATTTGCTGGATGCCATTCCCTGAAGGATAGAGAGAGAATGGCAGTACAAATGAAATGCTGTTTGACTGTGATCCTATTCAGATTCACAGCAGAATATATAACATTTGACATAAAGAAGAGAAAAAGACCCCGTGGAAGAAACCTCTAGGATCCTTGGCCATAAGTCAGCACCCATCCAGACTTATTGTTATACAGCATTTTGTAATTTATTTTTCCATCTTTTTATTTGTGAATTTTTTAAATCAGTAACATGACAGAAAAAATATAGAACCAGTACTGTGTTTAGTTACATATATGACCATCTTTTTCTTTTTTTTTTTTTTTTTGAACGGGTAAGAGCACTAGATACATAAGTGACTATTTTCAGGCCCAACCCAGGAGGTTACATAGTACAGGCAGTTTGAAATACAAATGAACAATGATAAACAGACTGGATAAGACACAAAATATAAGGTTACAGCATTACATATTTACAGAAAATGTAGGAGCAAAAATGCAGTCAAGTTAAAACAAGGGCTAAATACATGACAATCCAGTTAAATGCCAGGGCAAATAGTGTCCAACAAGGTTTTAAGGACAGTATGTAAACAAAATGCAAAAGTAGAATCAAATCGCTAGAGTAAGATCATAGCCTAGCTTCAGGACCAGTGTGAGAAGGGCATGAAGGCCAGATTGGGTAGGGGGAGTGGACTAGAAGAGTGATAGGTGGAGGTATAGGTGACAATTGTTCCCACTGCTCCCAAGAAGGAAGACACTGGAGGGTGAGCATACAGTAAGTTGCCTGCTTTTCCCAGACATACTCTGCATGATACAATAACTATAACTATAAACAATTGAGATTTTACAACATATTAAAAATGTATTCTATGTCAAAAATGAACACTGACTCTCTTGAAAGCATACCTCCAGTGTTGTGTGTAAGGAAAGGGAAGACAATCAGCCTATCAGGTGTTATTATAGGCGAGGATCTCATCGATGATTCATACTATTGCAGGATATGGAGTGAAGGGGGCATCTCACAGATAACTGTAAGTGTAGATACCTTTTTTTTACAGGTCACAGTGGGTAGAGGGTGGCTTAAAACAGTTTAAAAATATGTTTTTATTAAAAAATAAAAAAATAAATAACTTCACCACATGAAGTTGGAGTGAATTTAGGAAATGTCACCCCACTATTCACAGTACAAAGTTCCTCACTTTGCACCATCTTTGCTAACATAGTAATAATGCATTGCTTCTCTATTGTTAGTCCATGGAGTCGTAAATCAGCTCCTATAATTAAGGTTAGTTAAAAAGATATATTGGGCCATGAAGTAAATACTTTCTGAAGCAAAGCCATAAAGCAAGTACTTACTTCCTTTTCTAACTCTCCCTGTCCCTTTTTCTAGCTGACTTTCTCTCTCTCTCTATCTCTCTCTCTCTCTCTCTCTCTCTCTGTCTGATTGCTTTATTGACTGCTACAAATATCAAATATTTTATAAACTAATACAACTTCATATTATAAAAAGTATAAAAAACTCTAATGCATACAGATGTTATAAAAATTAAAATCACCAACCAATTTAACAATAATTAACTTATTGGGTCCAGGAGGTGCCATATGGTGTCAGAACCATGCATTACAGAACCTGACCCAAAATGACCACCAGGACTCAATGAGTTAAGGCTGCATAGATGATCCACGGTTTCTTCTTGATGTTACAGATAATGGCAACTCATGTCCCAGCTGGCACTGTGCAGATTACAAATCAGGTATTCAGGTCATTACCCAGTTATATTTTGCAGACTGAATTATGAAATGATTAGTTATTCTCTTGGGTACTGACAGTGGCACTCTGTGGGCATAGTGCATTAGATAATGCACTCTGAAAGCTACTTTCCTAATGATAAAATGAGAATATATATTTTTTACATTAATATTATGTATATGATGTAGTCTGATGTTGTGCAAAATGTGAAGCCTTCTTCTCAGGACAATGCCTTGACTTGTTCTAGGGGATATTTAAGCAAGTTCGATAGTGTATTAAATACAGTGGAGCCCACTTAACAGAGAACTGCACTAAACTTGCAAGCAAAGTTTCCCTGTACTACACAGAAAAAATTACTTGCAGGTCCAGTTCAGTTCTCTGTTAAAGGCACATGGGCAATTTCTCTTTTTAAAGGCAAATGTGTAGTAATACAGATGGCCTCAGCCTACCAAATATTATGGAGCTGAAGATTGTCTCTATCTTTTGGCAAATCTGATAGTGGCCAAACATCTAATATTAAGTTACCATTTACTTCCAATTTTCCCCCAAACAGCAAATGATACGGGAATCAAAGTGACCTCCAGACACACCACACATTGATAAGCCCTACTCCCCCTTTTTCATCCAGCCTTCTCATCAAAGAACAGATTTATTCTCTCCCTACAACAGACTCCTCAGTCTTGCCAAAAATACCCAGATCTTCCCAGCTGTTGACATAATCAATTAGTTCCTCCAAGACACCTTCCAGTTGTAGACATGCTATTCCCGTCTGGGTTCCATATTCACCTTGTGTCTCCATTTGTTTGATGGGGGGGGATTTGCTACCATCAGAAGTGCCTCATCTTTTCTATTTACTACACATCCACCTAGGCTGCTGTTGGCTGACTGTCTGACTTGATTTGGAATGCTTGGCTTCTGGAGATATTTGCTGTTATCTTAAATTTGCACTAGGTAGAAGTAAGGCAAAAAGGATGCCATAGTACAGAATCAGATGGTAGATCAAAGCAGATACATTTTATTATTCAATAGGCTGTCATTAATCAATCAATCTTTATATACTGGAAAGGTATGTGAGCAGAAATTCCCATTTTCCAAAAGTCCAGTGTAAAGTACATCAATACATAGTGATAACATTACAAAAATAAGAATAAAAAGCTAAAACACCTGACACAAATACAATAGCTACAATTCTACAAATGCCACAATTTTCAGCAAACAGAAGTACCAACACCCAAAACAGTACACACAACTTCTAAGTGCACAGATTTAGTAAAAAAAAAAAAAAACTATGGAGAGGCAGTGTGGAGTGAGGAGCCATAGCTAATGCTGATGTAATGCAGAATGCAAACAGGATCATCCCCTTATCATGTGGTTCAAGCTTATTTACGTACATCCTTTTCTGAAGCTGGAATAAATGGCAAAAGGGTGGGGGTTCATAATAATTCCCATAAAAGTTTCATAACTCCCCTAGTCCCTTCCAGTACAGGGGAATTACCATATCATATTATTTGTTGATAGGAATGAGAATCCCTATAGAACAATCATTGTAATTAACTGTTCTCAGAAATTTAGCACAGCTCCACGTTAATATGGGATAATTGCTAGGAAATAACTGATCTCGTTGTTTACGTCAGGGTTCATAGATTTTGCAAAGAATGATCCTGATCATTTTTTTACATTGCTCATGAATGAGAGGGCAAAAAAAGGACTACAGTGCAGGTACTGTGTTCTTGGGAATGCCAAGAATGCCGCCAGATAATGTAGTGGTATTGTCATCCAGTGAACCAGCAAACCTGACTTTAAACAAATTAAAATTCAACATCTGAAATCTAATCAGGCAATAATGTTTGATTCAGTGTGACCTGGGCAGGATGTGGTGACTGGCGACATGCCCTGAAGCCCAAAAATGGTAAATTAAGTAATAAGATCCAGAGGCACTTCTTCTCCAAGAAGGTGGTAAACCTATGGAACCACCTATTAGCAGAGACAGTGGACATGAAATACATGCTTCCAAGGTATGTCTAGGAAAAGTATTGCTTACCAAGGGAATCCCAGGGAATCTTAGGTAGTACTTATCAGTGCCTTGAATACCACCCATCAGTGGCAGTGTAAACAAACAATAGCTAAGGAGTTAAACACCACTCATCACTGGCAATGCAAACAATAGTTTGAGACTTACACAAAAACCACCAGTGGCAATAAAAGCAATAGTCAGGACACAAACATCACCAATCCATGGCAGTGTAAGCAATAGCTGGGGAGTTAAACATCACTCATCACTGGCAATGCAAACAATAGCTAGTGGACTTGAACATCACCCACCAGTGGCAGTGAAAGCAATAGTAGGGGGATATAAAAAAACACCCATTTGTGGCACTGTATGCAACAGCTTCGGATCTTAACCACCATCCCTCGCTGTCAATGTCAACAATTTCAAGGGACCTTAAACATCGGTAACAGTGGAGCTATGAAAAGCACTTCAAAATTACCCGACTTGTTACTCACCCCCCCTTACCCCAAAATCTACCACCACCCTGGCCTTCCCTATCCTTATCCCCCTCAATACCACCTGGCTGTCTTCCCCAGTCCCATCACCCTCTCCTACCTCTCTAACTACATTTCTTCTCGCACCCCTACACCATTTTCCCTCCCTCCCTTCCCTACTCATCCACCTTACCCTTGCCTAAAGTTCAACAAAGGTAACCAGTTTCTGTCTTCTGGCACCATTCTTTTAGATGTGTTCCCTTCTCAATTAATTGAATTCATCAAATTTTGCTCATACACATCTCTGGTTTTTCAGTTTTGTGCATTATAATTGATTTTAAAATCTGCTGGTTTTATATTCCTGTATTAGTATTTCTTCCATCCTAGCTGCCTGTTGCCTGTTAAATGTGTTTACATTGACGTGCCTCTTGTTTTGCTGTGGAACCTCTGTAAATGAACTCTTAGCTCAAAGGTTGTAATCCAAGATCTCAATAAATAAATAACTAAAAATAAATAAGAATGAACAATACCAGTGGAACTTAAACACCACTAATCTGCGGAAGTGTATAGAATAAATGGGGCCTTAAACCTCCCCCATCAGAGGCAGTGTAAAGAATAGCTAGGGGACTTAATCACAACTCCTCAGTAGCAGTGTGAGTAATACCTTGGGGTCTTAAACATCCTCTATCAGGTAGCACTTTCATCATTTTAGGGCAACTAGAGATTATGGGTACTGGTAATTATGGACTATTTCCATTCGATAGTAGGACTTTGCTAAGGTCTCTCCCTTTAACTTTTGTTTTATTACCAAGGAAAATTATATAATTAATAAATGGATTATGAGACTTTATCTACCCAGCTGTTTGTATGAAATGTTATTGCAAAATTTATAACATATGCACTACTGATCCTATTTTATTTTTGTATTGTAACTTCATGTTGAACAAATAAAAATCAACTACTACTACATCTATCAGTGACAATGTAAACAATGACTGGAGGGTGTAATCAGTGCTCATTAGTGACAGTGTGAAAATAGTTTGGGGACTTGAACACTACCCATCAGTGACAGTGTAAACAATAGCTGGGGGACTTAAGCACCATACATCATTGACAGTGTGAAAACTAGCTTGAGTTTTAAACACCTCTTCAAGATGGCTTTTCCTGAGGCTTAATGAATTTATTTAAGAGTATGTAATTATAGGACTTATATATGTAAATATTATTTATGTTTTGTTTTATTATGTATGTTGAATATTATGTTTTATTGTAAAGGCGCCTTGGTTTTGGAAAGGCACATTATATAAATAAAGTGTTACCTTATTTTAAACAATAACTGGTGTACTTAATTACCATCCATCAGTAGCTGAGTTAACAATAGCTGGGGGACTTGAATACCACCCATCAGTGGCAGCATAAACAATAGCTGGGGGACTTAAACACTACCCATCAGCAGACGTGTAAATAATGGCTGGGGATTTAAACATTACCAGTGAGTGAAAGCGTTGCACCTTAAACACTACCCATCAGCAAAAGTGTAAACAATAGCTGGGGGATTTAAACATTACCAGTGAGTGAAAGTGTGAAGAACTTCTGAGGGACATACATATCACCTATCAGCAGCAGTATGAACAATAGCTGGGGACCTTAAACACCACCAGTCAGTACCAGTGTAGACAATATCCAGGGGCCATAAACACCATCCAGCTGTGGCTCTGTAAGCAGTACAGTAGCTGGGAGAATTAAACAACACCCACCAGTGACAATATGAACAATATCTGGAAACTTACATGCCACCTATTAGTGGCAGAATAAACAATAGTTGGGTGCACTACACATCGCCCATCCATAGGAAGTGTAAACAGTAGCATGAGAACATACACCAAGAATCAGCAACATGGGAGGTGGTATACTGCAGTGGTTAAGCGCACTGATTTGCAAATCTGGATAACTGGCTTTGACTCCCACAGCCACCACTTCAGTACTGTGTAACCATAAACAAGTTACTTAATTTCCCTCTGCTTCCAGGATGCGCCTGGAAACAAGCCTTGGCTTAGTGGGTCTTTATG
Source organism: Neoceratodus forsteri (assembly GCA_016271365.2). Classification (NCBI taxonomy): domain Eukaryota; kingdom Metazoa; phylum Chordata; order Ceratodontiformes; family Ceratodontidae; genus Neoceratodus; species Neoceratodus forsteri. The sequence goes on from CM028138.1 coordinate 85,281,149, forward strand.
GCCAAAAATTGTAAAATAAAGTAGCAGTAACAAACAGTAGCTGAGGGCTTTAGATACCACCCATCCAAGGCAGTGTAAATAATGGCTGCTTATTAAACATCAGCCAGATACTGCAGTGAAAACAAAAGCTGGGTAGCCATCCGCAGCAGTGTAAACAATGGCTGAGAGTTAAACATCAGCCGTCTGCTATAGTGAAAACAAAAGCTGGGTTGCCATCCCAAGCATTGTATGCAACAGGTGGAAATTAAACATCAGCCACTAGCTGTAATGCAAACAATACCTTAAAGAGCCACTGATGCCTCAAAAGAACTTTGAAAAACATAAGATTTTGACACAAAGAAGTTTATATTTCTCATTCCCTCTGTATTTCTTATCCCTGTTATTTAATACTAAGACAATATGCATGAAAACAGGACAGTTGTTCTTTGAGGGCTCATCAGGACCTGTTGCTTCTTCCCAACCTGATGTCATAATACTATGCTTGTGACATCACAGTTATTTCCATGGCAACAGACTACGATGCCACAACACAGCATTATGATTTCAAGTAGGGAATATGCCAAAGAGGCAGATGAACTCGAAGAGATAAAGAGCTTGTTTTGGTGGAAATTTATTCAGTAATAAATAATGGAGAGGCAAAATCTACATAAGATAAATGAAATACAAGCTGAATTGTATCTAAATATTATGTGTTCCCAAGTTTACTCAAACGCATCAGCTGCTCCTTAAATATCAGTAGGCTGTCCTGTGTAAAAACAGCTTGAGGCCTCAGACATCACCCTCTTTGGCAGTGGCACCAATAGTGAGGGGCCTTACACACCACCCGTTAGTGGCAGCGTAAACGGTTGCTGGGGGACTTAAATGCCACTCATCAGTGGCAGATTAAACTATATCTAAAGGCATTAGATAGCATCTATCATTAGCCATGTAAACAGTAGCCAAAGTTAACAGTAGCTGAGGACATTAAGTAGCAGTCAGCAGCAGCAGTATAGACAATACCTTGAAGACTTAAACATCCCCCACTGTTGGCAGTATACACAATTGCTTGGGGCCTTAAATACCAGTAAGCAGTGGCAGTGTACACAGTAGCTAGCAGACTTAATCACCACCCATCAGCAGCAGCATGGACATTAGCTGAGGGCTTTAATCTCCATGAATCAGCAGTAATGCGCCCAATTGCTTAGGACAGGTTTGGCCCTTACTCATCAGTACTCAGTGGTAGTGTAATCCATAGCTTGAAGCTGTTGGCAGTAGAAGTGTAAACAACAGCTTGGGAACTTGAATGCCACCTGTCAGTAGCAGTATAAACACTAGCTTAAGACTCTAAATGCCACCCATCAGTGATAGTTAAAACAATATCTTGAGACTTTAATCTTCTACCATCAGTAGCAGCATAAAGAATAGCTTGAGGCCTTTGGCACTGACTATCAGCATAAAAGCAACAGTCTAAGGTTTTAGAATTTTAAACTATTACATGAGATAACTCCTTAAGGTGATCATAAAGTAAATCATGACATCATTCTTAGCCAATCAGGATTGTTTGTTTATAAACATTCCAGGTACCTGTATAACCATAAGAGGATATATTATGCTAATAGTTCTAAATTCTGAAGTTCTCATTTCAGCTTGCATAGTCCATTTACTACTAAAAGGGTCTCCTAATTGTCCACAAAATAAAGCATTCTGAATTAAATTCAAGTTCACTTTTTGAAAAATAAAGGTTTTCAGCATGCTTTTATATAGAGGACAAATGCTAGAAAAGTGTAATGTACAAGTGAAGATTGCCATCGGGGGAAGGGGGCTAATAATGTCATAAACCATGAGTCTGATAGGAAAATGGATTTATCAGGTCATAGAATTACCAGAGGGCAATATTTCATAAATATAAAGTAAAGTACTTTTCTAGAGTTTGCTTTATATAATTCATTTGGTTACTAAAAATAAAGACTTTATTTTAACCTTTTTTTAGAGATATTGAAAATTTCCAGCAGTGCGGGAGTTATTTCCTTAATGCATCTAGGAAGATTAGATGCCTCAGTTAAATCACAGAATCATAGAAACATGATGGCAGAAAAGGACCTCCTGGCCCATCTAGTCTGCCCCTTTCCCACCCAACTATTACTCCCTCCTTCCCCCCACAGCCTTGCAAGACCATGTGCCTGTCCCATGCTCTCTTGAACCCCGACACTGTTTTGGACCAACCACCTCCTCAGGAAGCCTTTTCCACATTCCACCACCCTCTCAGTGAAGAATTGCCCCCTCACATTGCCTCTGTAGTCCCCCCACTGCAGTCTTAATCCATGTCCCCTTGTTCTGGTGCCCTCCTTCCTGTGAAATAAAAGCCCTGAGGACACTTTGTTTATCCCTTTGATGTATTTAAAGGTCTCTATCATGTCCTTCTACTCTCCAGTGTGTAGAGCCCCAATTCCCTACATCTCTATTCATACAGTTTACCCTTCATCCTCTGTATCATCTTGGTCACTCTTCTCTGAACACTTTTGATCATGTCTATTACTTTACAAAGGTATGGCCTCCAGAACCGGACTCCATACTCAAGGTGCAGTCCTAACATGGCTTGCTATAGGAGCATCAGGACCTCCCTCTTTCTACTAGCAATTCCCCTTCCTTTACACATCAGCATCACATATGCTCTCCCCGCTGCCCTGCTACACTGATTTCCCACCATGAGGTTACTAGACACTATTGTCCACAGATTTCTCTCCTGCTCTGTAACCCTGACTTCCTCACCCCCAAGTGTGTACCCGGCCTTTACATTCCTATGCCCCAGGTGCATGACTGCACACTTTTTGATATTGAATTTTAGTTGCCCGGTCTTTGCCCACCCTTCCAGTGCCCTCAGACTCCACCTCATGTCCTCAACACCGCCTGCTGAGTCTACCCTATTGCAGATTTTTGTGTCATCTGCAAAGAGGGCCACCTGACCCTTCAGCCCATCTGCTAAATTGCTTATGTTGATACTGAAAAGGAGCGGTCCCAGCACTGCCCTTGGGGGACCCTGCTCATCACCCAACCCATCCTGGAGTACATCCCATTCACTACCATCCTCTGGCTTCTGTCCGGCAACCAGTTTTCTACACATCTAGCTATTTTGTCCCCCACACCCATACTTTCCAGCTTGTTGACTAGCCTCCTGTGGGGTACGGTGTCGAAGGCCATGCTAAAGTCCAGATAGGCCATGTCCACTGCCCCCCAGTCAATCAAATATGTCAGCCAGTCAAAGAACTCAATTAAACTGTACTGGCATAACTTCTCTTTTGTGAACCCATGCTGTCTGTCATCCATCAGCCCATTTTCCTCCAGCTAGTCCATCACCCTCTCCATAATGAGTGCCTCCATGATCTTCCCCACCACTGCAGTGAGACTGGCTGGGTGATAGTTTTCCCTCAAGTCCCTGCTTCCTCTCTTGTATATTGGTACCACAGTCACCTTCCTCCAGTCCTCTGGCACCCTTCTGGAATCCAGAGACAGGTAGAACAGAAGTGCCAGTGGGGCAGCCAACTCCTCTCTCAGTTCCTGGATCAATCTCAGATGCAGCCCATCCGGTCCCATGGCCTTGTTCACCTTCAACCTACCTAGTTCTTCCTTTATTGTCTCTGCACTGAAAGGACTCATGTCCACCCTTGTGCCCCTTCCCCTCCTCCTTAACTCAGGCCCCCTGCCCTCCCCATCTTTCATAAATACCAAACAAAACTACCTATTTGATTCTTCTGCTTTATCCCCGTTCTCTTCTAATGGCTTCCCTCCTTCATCCCACAGCCTTGTGATACCCTGTTCAGTATTCCTCCTTTCACCCACATATCTAAAGAATGTTTTGTCGCCTCTCTTGGCATGCTTTGCTATTCATTCCTCAGTGTTGGCCTTTACCCTCCTTATTACCTTCCCTGCTACCCTCCTCATGTCCCTATGAGCCTCCCTGCCCTCTTCCTTCTGTGTTCTCTTGCATAACCTGAAAGCCCTCTTCCTGCCCCCAACCACTCTCACCACTTCCCTAGTGAACCAAAGTGGTCTGTTATATCTTGTACCCTTCCTAACCCTCTTAATACATCTATGCATGACATCCCTTACCCGGTCTCTAATAGCTCCCCATAACTCTTCCACATCATTTATCTTTTCTGTGCTCTCCATCTCCTCCCTAATTATCTTTCTCATCATGTTAAAGTCTGTGCACCTGAAGTCCAGCACCATTGTGCTAGTTTGGCGCACCTCCTTCCCTGCTTTCACCTTAAATCTGATGGTACTGTGATCACTGTTACCTAACATCTCCCTCACCACCACCTCCTCAACATTCTCCCCATTAGTTAAGACCTCATCCTGCAGGTTGTTTCACCTAATTGGTTATTTGACCAACTGCTGGAGGAACACCCTCTGCAGTGTCTCCAGAATCCCCCTGCTTCTGTCCGAAGCCACATCTGGGATGGTCCAGTCAATGTTGGGCAGGTTTAGATCCCCCACCAGGTGTTTTTTCCCCCTTGTGAGTCATCTTCATGATCGCCTGCATCATAAACCTGTCCTGTTCTTCCCTTTGTGTGGGTGGTCTGTAAACTGCCCCTAGTCTCAAGGGTTCCCCTGTCCTTCTGCTTAGTGTTACCCAAAGGAGTTCTGTTTCCCCATCCCACTCCTTCCCCTCTGTAACCTTTATGTCCTCCCTGAAGTATAGGGCCACTCCCCCCTTCTTGTCTCGTCTGTCCTTCCTGAAAAATCTGTAGCCAGAGCTAGCCATCTCCCATGTGTGATATTCGGTCCACCATGTTTCTGTGATCGCAATTATGTCCAGTCCTTCATGCACAATAATGGCTACCAGTTCCTCCATCTTCTTTGCTAAGCTCCTAGCATTAGCCACTAAACCTCTCCACCATATTCCTTCTCCCTTCCCTCTCCCCAAGGGCATCCCAGAACCTATTACTTCATCCCTTCCCTGGGTGGGGGGGGCCTAGGGCACCCCATCTCAGCCGCAGTTAGGTATGGTTTTATTCTCAGACCCCCCCGTTTAGTTTAAATTATATGCTATTCCAAAGAACTCTCCCACTCTACATTTTAGTACATCTGCACCTTCTCTGTTAAGGTGCAGCCTGTCAGGGGAAAAGAGACTTTCATCATCCCATGTTGTCCCCCAGTCCCCTACCAGCCCATACCCCATCTGCTTACACCATCTCACCAGTCAACTGTTGCTCTCCTTTATCCATTGTTTTCTCTCTGTACTAGCTCAGGGCACTGGCAAAACCTCTGAAAAGGCTAGAGATTTGAAATCACTGCAGCTGACTGTAATTCTGGGTGAAGGAGGATGCATCATTGAGATAGTCATACAGAATGACTTTTAGGTCATGTGGTAGTGATTAAGTGGATCATTAGCTTCTGTGCACTGCGAGTAGATTAATGTCTGCTTGAAAATACTGTGTTTTAGTTTGCAGCTATTTAATGAACATACATTAGTTTTACTGAGTCCAAAGTGTGTGTTGCTAGTTTAAAAGGATTTTGAGAAGGTTCGTGTGGTAGACAATTTTCCTGTCTCAGTACAGGTTATGGCTGATGTTTGCTTGGGCAGGCTTTACATTGCCTCTGGTACTACATTTCTGTAAGTATAGCAAGTGGCTTGCTTCTTTCAGATAGTGTTTTGTGGTTATTGAAAGATGAGTGCATTATTTTTACTGTCTGAAAGTATGTGTTGCTGGTTTTAAGTATTTAGCCAATTACTGCTGACAACATGGATGGAAGTTTGAAAACACCAGTCATTTTAAGTTTATGCTGCTTGTTGTTTTCCATTATTGAATTCATAATTTAAATATTTCAATTTATAATACGTGTGGCTGTGGGTGTGGTGTGTGAGGGAGGGATTCTGATTCTGAAATGTTTCTTTAAATGTGATCGGTTGCTTTTCAGCTCTGCTTGGGGTGGGTCAAAATGTTAAGGAAGCATTTGTTATGAAAGACTGGTTTTGAGGTTGAGGGAAGGGAATTTTACAAAGTTGTTATTTAATTATGTCATACTTAATTTGTGTATTGATGATGTCATAACTGAATAATTATTCTGTATTATTGTTGACTTGCTATTTTTGTATTATGGGGTCTGTCAAACTTGAATTTAAAAGGTCTAACCATGTATTATATACAGGCCCATACACTGGTCAGAAAAGAGGAGGTCTTTTTTGGCCAAGGTGGAACTACGGGCAGCACCAGTCGTGCTGACATGCGAGGGTATCACTATGAATGAGAGCAAGACTCATGGTTTTGAGGCATGCTTGATTTTATTTTAAGTTTTTTAAATGACATACAGACACTGGGAATGTGCTGCATTGCAAATACATTAAATGCAAACCCCTTCAAAATCTAGATATCTAAACCTAGACAGCAAAAAAATGCATACTAGCCAGACATCCCAATGAAACATCAAATCCTTAGATTCTGCTTGTAAGTCAGACAGCACTGGGCACAAAAAACTGAATCATGAAGCACCAGTCCAACAATTTTTTTTGTGATTCAAGTTCAAGTTTATTGTGAAGGGATAAAACCCATTGAGCAAGCTCGTTTGCAAGGAGGTTCCTTGTACAGAATGACAACGAGACAATACACATCACAAAATACAGAACTAGAAGTAACAAGGATACACACTGCAATATGATATTAAGAATAGCAATTCCTAAATATAAGGTATTTACAATATATACAATAATAACGTCAATATCAATGCCTTCAATAGAGATTAAAATTATACAACATAAAATATTTACAATACACACGTGCATATAACCAGTTTATGCAATTGTATAGGGTGAACACTCCAACCTTGTAATCCATTACATTCAATTAGGCATAATAATATGGTGGCCACTGTTGATTTTTAAGTGGCTATTGTCCAGCTGGCCTCCAGAGTTTTTTTACAGCCTGCCACAGAGTGATCTCTATCATTCAGCAGGTATTTTAAAATCCAGGTCTGATTGGCACCAACTTTCTGCTTTCCTAGATAATGAGGGTTTCCCCCACTAAAGGCAACACAGGCCAAGATTTGGGATGACTCACCTGTTTCACAGAGGGTAAAGATCAGTAAAGACCCCCCTCAAAAAAAGCATCAGTGGAGTAGAGAGAGGCAGAGTAGCAACCAAGAGTACAAGAGGTCAACCACCCCAAACAAAGTAATATATGTATTTTTCTTTTTTGTTAAATGTAGTATAAAAAATATTGAATTAATAGAAAGTTTGCTGAAGTTCAATAGGGGTAGTGGGCAATACTTGCCATGCTTTGGTGGTTCTAAAACAGATAGCATCCTTTGGATGTTGTCATTTTTTTCCTTCTTGCTGCAGCCTGCCATGTTTAGAACCTGTACCACTGAAAAGAAGGTGACTTAACACTGTGGCACAGTGATATTAAGTGCGTCACTGATGGTCAGTAGGTCAGACTGAAAAAGAGCATTGTAACCACCCTAGTGGCTTTTTTTTACCTACCTCCTCAAGTCCCATCACAAAAATTAGTTGGCACTGCAGGTAGGTGTCTCAGATTGCATCCGAAATAAATAACTTATACCTCATTGATGACCGATCAGCGAGCACAGCGCGATGACAGACAAGCTGACTTTACTTTGATTCTCCAGTGTGCGATTAGAGTGGTGGCAACTCAGTAATCATGAAGCTCTAGTGAGTCTCGACACCACCGTACAGCTGATGCTCCCACCAGTCTGTCCCTGTAACTGACCCAGAGTGCCCCGGCAACTTCCAGTTTTCATTGACTTAAGAAAAAAAACTCTGGCCAAGTGGAACTAGATCTATCTTGCAGGTGGGTGGAGTTCATCTGAACCCCCAACCCCACCTCAACATATGGGCTTGATATATAGAATAATGGCTGGGTAGGTGGTTATAATGACAATTTTATACACACCCGAGGTGGGGGATGCCACCAAAAGGATGTGTGTAAAATTTGAGTTTTACACACCTACCCAGCCTTTATTTTATTATAATTGCTGAGGAGCATTTTTTCACCACAGCAATTATATAAAATATAAATACATTGCTTTTCAGCCACAGCCATGTTGGGATAAAGCACAGTCCATGGCCAAGTGACTGTTGAAAACTTTCGTTTTTTGTTTTAAATGGTTTCATCAAGGATTAAAGGTTTCATCAAGTATTCAAAAACTCCAAAGATGAGAAACGACTTTTTGTTTTTTCAAATGTGCTTACCGCCAATTGTGAGTGGCGGTGAAGTGTCTGAGTATGGTGTTGAGGAAGGGTGCATGCATGGACAAACCCAATGTGTGTTTGCTATTATAACAGCAAATTATAACTGGGTTTCCCTACGGGAAAAACACTAGCCAGTAATTATAATACTGTATGTTTATACTGAATGTACAGTTCCGGTGTATCTTACTGTTATAAAAATATATATTTTTTTTCAAATTTAATAAACTTTATTAAGACAAAAAAAATAGCAATGCATACAGGAATCATCAAATCCTGGTGATACATATACAGAAAAAAAAAGACACAATCAGATGCAGGAACATATCATGAATAGGATGAATACCCCACACACCCTAACACCCTCCACCTTTCCCACCCCCACCCACAAAACCCACCCAACCTACCACCAGAGATGCAAGATAAATATATCAAGGGAAATGCAGATCAGAGTCATCCGACCCTATATAAGCCAGTCTACAGGGAACTACTAATAAGCAATATAAAGTAGCCCTTATACTGTTAACAAAACATTAAGTGGTTCCCAGATGTTTTTATACTTACCTGTCAAACTAGCTATAAGGCATTCAGCCTGCAAAGTAAACAAAATCTCCCTGTACCATGCGAGAAACTGGGGTGGTTATAAAAATATCTTCTCAAGTCCTTTGTGTATCAGAATTGTTCAGCTTGATGTCACAGTCCACTAATGCAAAGAACTCAAGAATGGACTTTTATAACCGTATGAGACAGTAGCTATACCTTCACTATTAAAACATGAACATTCCTGACTGGCTAAGAAGATTACTATGATTTATATGTCCACGAGATTTTCAATGCTGTGTTCCTCTGGTTGCCACTGCCTGCACTTAGCTTTGGCTGGCAACTCATGAATCAGAATTTTAAAACCTCATGGAGATAATAAAATGAACTGAATCTCTTCATGTTGTAGCCAATAGCTGATAACAGCTAGGATACACCAGAGCAGCATGCTGTACAAAATGTCAGGGTGGTGGAACAGTGGGGTCAACCGGATCTATTAACAATTTTAAGCATACTCAGAAGGTACTAAACATTTGTTTTAGTTAACTCTTCTAAATAGGGGCAGCCCTACACTTGGGTTTGGGATTTACTCATGTGTACTTCCTTTTAAGGAGATGAAGTTTATGGTTATCCCTTTTAGATCAGACTGAGAAAGAGATATTTGGCTGAATATATACAAGAGCATAATATAGTTATTTTGCCAGATGTTGATAGGAGAAACATAATTAGCCTTTTCTGTTTCTTTATGGCAAAAACCCTATTCCTTTCAGATCAGCGAGCTGCAAGGTAACCCACAACATGCTTTCTATGTAACTACTTGTTACCAATGGCCACAATTCACTATAGTGTGGATTGTCTACATGCCATGTATCAGTGGTGCATAGACAACCATAAGTGTGACTGCCATACAGTGGACCTCTGGTGGCATTCATGAACAGAGTGCATGCCAGTTGCACACTGGATCCCCAGTCCAACCGAGCAGCTATGCACTGGGGTGGGCCAGGGACTTGCCAGGGGGTGCACCTCATGCACAGCCCATGCACAATGGCACTGCACACCACTGTGGAGCTGCAACATGTCTGTGGGGGGGGCCTGGTGTACCAGAATATGCACCACCCCCACATGTCAACAGCAGGGTGCTGCAGCCATGGGAACCCTCTGCACAGTGCTGCCACATCTGGCTGAGCCACCCAGGAAGGCTGGGGTGACCATTTGGGTAATCAGTTGCTGGTTTCTCACTAGACAGTGTGTGCTATCCTAGGACACCCTGCCCTCGTGCAGATGGGGATCCACTATGGGACCTGGGCTGGCATCCTATTGGATGTCCACCAGCCTTGTGCACACCACACCCACATTGCCATGATCCTCCTCTGTGCAGCTGTGCACTGAGGGGGTGGAGGTGCAGAGAGGCAGGTGGCTGTTGTGTATGCCAGCTGGCACATGCCGGTGTAGGGATGCTGAGCAGCACAGGTGGGTAGCACATGTCTCATGCGTGATGCCCACTCGTTTGTGAATTGCAGCCAATCCTATTGAAAATGCTTAAGGATTTTTTTTACATATAAACCCCCTCATCTTTCTCTTCTAATTTGTTTTCTACAAATGTAATGCATGCAGATACTAATATTACTTTGTCTTGAAAGTCTAGTTTGGTATACATTATTTGTTTTCCTGTTAAGTTATACTTTGGGAAATAGTAAGGATAGATGAAATTTATCTTCAACCAGTGGAATTCTGGCAAAATGCTGATTTTGCTTCTGTGAAATTTGGTGAAATTTCCATGAAAATGTCATGAAAATTTGCCAAAATTGTGGTTTCGGTTATTTTCATCTAATTTAAACAGTATTTGTCCAAGCTGCACCATATTTGGTTTGATAACACATACAGAAATTTACTAAGCTTCAGATCTCTATCTTTAAAGATGCCTGACTTATAAGCCTCTGAACTTTCAGAAATTTTTAAATTACAGTTAACTACGTCAGCTAAAAGTTTTAGTCCAGATTGCACCAAATTTAGTATGATGACTTTACCATCGCTCATACATATGTGTGCCAAGTTTCAGATCTCTAGCTTTAAGGGTGACTAAGTTATAAGCCTCCAAACATTTGGAAATTTTAAAATTACATTTTGCAATTACATGAGCTGCTGAATTTTAAGCCCCTATATGTTTAAAGCTGGAGAACGGAATATCACCATTGTTGTTAGGTTCATTGACCCTAAATATTAGGTTTTAAGGCAACCTTCATGGCCCAGCATCAGAGTGTCATGCTGCCATGCTGTCGACCTGGGTTTGGAAGCGAGCCAGGGAACTAGTGTTGGGAGGCAGGTCATGGCTAAAACTTACAATTTATATAGCCAGTACTTGGAGGTCGCGCGCTAGCCATAGATGGTAATGGCTGCTTAATCTATGTGAGGAGCGAGTCGCGGTATCAAACCCATAATTACCCTATCTAACCTGGCTGACAGTTGTCGGAAACTAACTAACGGATCGTCGGAAGGTCTGCTGAGCACAGTGGGGAAGTTTCGTGTAGATCGCTAGGTAAAACTTAAAAAAACATTAATTTTACACCGTGAGTCATTTCTTCTACTCGGGCAATAGAATGACATCGCAATTTGGTAAGGCCGTCCGATTCTAACGGCATTGGTATAGAAAGCATTAAGGAAATGTTGAATCGTATTGCTCTTAATCAGACAGAAATTAAGAGGGACATCGCCGGCCTTAAAGTAGTTGTGGACATCATAAGGTCTAATTCTGACAAATTTAATGAGAGGCTGTCAGAAGCTGAGGAGAGGGTGGCTACAGTGGAGGATACTGTCTCTAAGTTGGACGGCGATTGTGTCTTTTTTCATCAACAATTTAAACTTCTGTGGCAAAAGGTGGATGACCTCGAGAATAGAGGTCGAGAAATAATATTAATTATTGTGGGGTGCCAGAGGGCATTGAGGTCCAAGTATGGCGAGGTTCTTAGAGATTTTATTCCTGAAGTTCTGCAATATAAGTGGAGCTGCCCTCTAGAAATTGAGAAGCGCACAGATCCCTTTCCCTAAACCAAAAGTAGGTGCCCTCCCGACCTATTGTGGCATATTTTTACGATTCACTGTAAAGGAGGAGATTTTAAACCTTGCAAGGGAAATGAGATCCATAACTTGGAATGGGAATCAATTTCTTTTATCAGGATTACTCGGCAGAAGTGGTCTCACAGAGAAAGCGTTTACAGAAATCAGACAGTCTCTACAAAAACTTGGTCTGGCTTATAGGATTAAATATCCTGCCACTTTAATCATTTCTGCCAACAGGGTTTCTCACAGTTTTAAATCACCAGAGGATGCAGCTGTTTTATTAACAAATGGAAAAAACTCATGGCAGTTCCTTGCAGAAAGGCAAGAAATTTGAACTTTCTCAACATTCTGAAGTGCAGCAGGCTCGAGATTCCAGTTCTACACACACTCCACTGGAACCTATCCACTCTCAAGATTCTAAAAAACTTTAGCCCTAAGATCCCATCAGTCCTTCCTGAATCCTCCCAAGTCAGCTGGCAGACTGTTAGTAGGAAATGCAAGGGTCTTACCAGAGATAATCGTGCTTCCAACTCGTTTTGTGTCCAGAAGCAGCCCTGGCAAGCCAAGTTTTCATAGCGTGGCTTCCAGTACGAATCGATTGCCCGCTATTCACGAGAAGATATGCAAGAGGAAGTAGAAGTTTCTCCACAGGGGAAAGTGTAAATATCAGCCAATCAGGAGGCTTTAACCTGGTTATAGATTCGGAGGTCCCAGGATGCCCCACTGTTCCAGATTTCCCAGAAGCTCCTTGATTTATATGTTATGGTTGGCATTAAGCTGCTTGATCACCAACATTTGTGGTAGGAATTCTACTGAATCCACAGGTGGCTGCAGTTCTATTGATTTACGTTATTCCGGAGTATGCAGGATTGGAAAATGGTACAATTTCTACAAGGATTTTTTTTTTTTTTTTATGCTTATCAGCTGTAGGGAAAAAAGGAAAAATGCTAGATTTGTTATCTTTTAATTTTATTCCTTATGTGTTCTATTATCTCTACTTAGACAGGATCCTCAGATGAGGTAGGTCTTAGATCAGTTAAACAGACAGCCTGTTTTTAGAAAAAGGAAGGAGGAAGATAATAAAAGAAGGAAAAAGGAAGGAAAAAAAAAAAAAAAAAATTTGAATTATTACATGCTATTATTAGCAACCAGCATATCCATGATGTATAGAACATGGCTCCTATTCCTTGTTGGTTTTACATGGTGTTTTTTTTTTTTTTTTTTTTTTTACATGACTATGAAATTTGTTTCGCTGTCATGCTGTCATGCTTTTATCTTTTAAAAAAAGGGCAGGTGATTGGCAATTTCATTATAGTAAGGGGCCTGTTTGTTGCAGTATGAGTGTCTTTGTTTCTTTTTATTCTTCACTCTATTCTGTTCTCTGTTGGGTTCTTCTTGGTTTTATTATGTTTTTACTATACCCTGTTGCTGTCCTAAGCTCTTAGCTCTATAGTTTTCCTTTTCATACCTTTCTTTCTCTTAAAGGTGTCCGGATGTATACAGACCAGTTAAATAATAGCAGCACTTGGCTTGAGTCAAATGGGGAGAACAGCTGACCGATGGATTAATATGCTTAGCCTTGAATAGCTATGTATTTGGCTTGCACTCAATACTATGGCCTCGCACATTTCTGAATGGCTCAAGCTAACGGGGCCATTGTGATGTGTGGTCAAGTTTGAGAAAAGGAAGAAAGAAGGGAGAAAAAAAAAAAAAAAGAAAAAATGCTGTGACTAAGCAGTCCTGTGGTCTTTACATAATATTGCTGTTTTCTTGGACCAGGCATTTACGAATAAATGTGAAGTCTTGTAGTGTGGTGGAATACCATCTCTTTACTTCTTTCCTGCTTTTCCTATATACTATATGTATTACTCATTGTCATGCATTCCTATCCTAACTTTCGTGACTACTCTCATCTATGGCAATCATTATTATTTGTCATGTGTATTGTTGTTATTATATTTGTTCCTGGTTAGATGGTGGCTGCCTACTACTACTTGAAACTGCCAGGGGTGTTTTTCTTTATTATTACCGCTTATGCCTCGCTTGGAGTCAAGGTTTTACTAAAGCTCCAAGTTTACTGCTTTTGTTGTTGTGCGACACGAACCTACAACCAGGGTCCTTGGGAACCCCTGACTTTTGGATTGAGGTCTCCTGTTGACTATAGGTTATAGGAACTGTTTTTTTTTTATCTGTCATGTTTAAGAGCCACAACATATTTAAGTCAAATGAATTTGTTTGGATATATCTATATTTGACTAATGGAGAAGAATTAATTGTTGGGGCTCAACTTAATTTATTCCAAATATAATGCTCTTGTTTCATGGACACTAACAATGAATGTTAGAGTTTTAATGGCCAAATGCCATTTCCCAATTAGGTTACATTGTTTCTTATTGGGGTAATGTTAGTTGTCTTTCAGTTATTCAGGCCTATTAAATGTTCTTACTCTGTTCTCGATGGGGTTTGTGATTTTACTGAATCATTTTTGGCAAGGCAGTTACTCAGTTTCTCCTTTACCTTAGCATTTATAGCTTGTCATTGTATATTAGCTGGTCTTATAATAAAAATGGGGATAGTAGTGTAAGTACTAAATGTGTTTCTTGGAATGTAAAGGGGTTAGGATCGCCTATAAAAGGAAAAAAAGTGATTTCTTATTTTAGTAAGCTAAAAACAGATATAGCTTTATTGCAAGAAACTCATTTATTGCCAGATGAGGCTGAGAAGCTTAAAAGATCGTGGGTAGGGGAAGTATTTCATAATTCCGTTAGTAGAAAACGGAAGGGGTTGGCCATACTTATCAAGAAAACAATTAATTTTGTTGTTTTTTCCCATCAGTGGATCCTAATGGAAGATGGCAGATATTGGAGGCTCTATTGATGGGATAGACATTGCTATATGCAATGTCTATGCACCTAACGGAGAGTCAGTCGGTTTTGGGGACTTTTTGCAGAGGTTAGTAAAGTTTCTGGTAAAATATTATGGTAGGGGATTTTAATATAGTCATGGGTTACAGGCTAGATAGAAGTGGTTCATTCAGTAATGAAACTAATTCAAGGGCCAGAAGGATCATAACAGACAGGATGAAAGACTTTGGTCTTTCTGATGCCTGGAGGCTGATGTATCCGATAGAAGAGATTATTCCTTCTATTCAAATCGCCATAGGACTTATAGTAGGATTGATATGTTTTTGTTATCCAGTACTCTGATAAATAGTATGCTAAAACTGATATAGACTCAATTTTAGTTTCAGATCACGCTCCAGTTTCAGTCATTTTAAATTTAGACTCTGATTCTAAGAAACCTTTTCACTGGAGATTTAATTGCTCTTTGTTAAAAGACACTAATTTTCGGTCATGGGTTTTAAATGAAACAAAACAGTTTTTGACACCAATGATAACAGGAAACTTCTTATGCTATGGTTTGGGAGGCTTATAAGGCCTTTATTAGGGCAGAATTTTGAGCTACACTTCCTTAAAGAAAGAAAGAGAGAAATTCCTGTTGCATAAGGAGAAGGAACTGGTGGAATTGGAAAAGCTACACAAATCTCATAAGGGGAATAGCTGGAGTATCCTTAGGAGAATTATACTGCTTAGATATGAGATTAATAAAATACATACAAGTAAAGCTGAATTTGCTCTGTTTAGGACGCAACAAACTTACTGGGAGTCTGGGGAAAAAGCTGGTAGACTTTTGGCCTATAGGCTTAAACAGGTCCAAAATAGAAATAATATACAGAGCATAAGAGATGGAGCAAAGAACACATATACTAAAACTAAAGACATTAATTATGTATTTTTACAATTCTATAGAAACCTTTACAAATCTCAGTATGGCAAGGACTTGGGTCCAATCGATGAATTTCTATCCAGGGCTAAATTACCTGTGATCGCTGAGTCAGAGCAGCAGGTCCTGGACAAGACTATCTCAATTGCTGAGATTAATGAGGTGATATTAGATATGCCAAACAATAAAGCCCTGGGTCAGATGGTTTGCCAGCTGAATTCTACGCCTCTTGAAAGATACTGTTAGTCCGATGCTTTACAAAGTATTTACAGAGGTTGAGGTTAATAAGGCACTACCACCTACAATGTCAGAAGCAGTGATTACAGTCTTACTGAAAAAGACAAGGACCCCCTAGACCGGCTAGTTATGCCCAATTTCCCTACTGAATATTGATTATAAAGTTTGGGCTAAGATTCTAGCGAATAGATTACAGAGCATTCTTAGTACACTCATACATGGTGGATCAAGTGGGTTTTATTAAAGGAGAGCAGGTTTCGAAAATGTCAGAAGAGTCCTTTCCTCCATGTGGATGGCCTCTCAGGCTCAAGACAATTCTATTTTTGTTGTCATTGGATGCTCATAAAGCGTTTGACTCTGTGGAATGGGGTTATCTTTATGGGGTTTTAAAGGCTTTTGGGTTGGGGACACTTTTATATCTAGGGTGACTGCGATGTACTGTTCCCCACAAGCAAGGATATGCACAATAAGATGTTATCTGAGAAATTTGCTCTGGAAAGAGGGACAAGGCAAGGTTGCCCCTCTCCCCTTACTTTTATCCTGGCCATAGAACCTCTTCTCTGCCTGGTTAGACAGAATAATATTATTTCAGGGATTAAAATTGGTAAGATGGAGCATAAAGTTGTAGCTTACTGGATGATATACTACTTTCCTATCTAATCCACATAAATCCCTTAAACCTACCATGGATCTTTTGGAAGAGTTCAGATTACTCTCTGGCCTCTCAATTAATTGGTCAAAATCAGAAATGCTCCTCTTAAAGGGTAGTAAAGAAAACTTAAAAAATTATGTACTGAGAATAACCTAAAATGGCAAGAGGACTTTATTACCTATTTAGGAGTTAAGATCCTAATAAATTGAATACCCTGGTTCTAATTAATATGAATCTCTTATTAAAGGATATAAAACTGCACATGGAGAAGTGGGCTAAATTAAATCTATCGCTATAGGGCAAAATTAATGCTCTTAAAATGATGCTGGCTCCTCGGCTCTTGTATTTTTTAATGTTACACCAGTACACATTTCTAACTGGTTTAAAAATTGATTCTTTAATTAGGTCCTTTTATGGGAGGGTAAGAAGGCAAGGATTAGTCTACCAAAGCTAAAGAAACACTGGCAACAGGGTGGCATGGGCTTACCTGATTTTAAACAGTATCGGCTAGCCTTCTTATTCAGACAGGCATGTTACTGGTTCAAACCAGTCAATGTTAACCCCAGGTGGTGCAATATGAACAGTCCTGTGTCTACCCCACTTGCTTTATCATGTTGCCATGGTATTTACCCAAAGTCCACTAATTCTCACCCTTTTCTACATTCTTCAGCCAGTCCCATACGACATTTTGCCAATTTACTTTTTAACCCCTTCGTTATGCTGAAATACACACCTTTATGGAGAAACCCAAAATCAAATTTGGTAATAAAACATTAATTAATGATACATGGGAAAAGAAAGGTATTTTACTATTAAAGGATATTATTGACCCTTACACAGGTATCCTTAGATCCTTTGCTGATTTAAAGGGAATATGGTTTATCATATACACAATTTCACTCATACCTTCAAGTCGAAATGCAATAAAGGATATTTTGGATGTCAATTTGGCCATCCCTATTTCTAATGACTTTGAGGGTCTACTTGCATTAGCCAGCAGCAAAGGAGGAGCTGGCAAGCTGTATAAACTTTCTAATAAAGGAGGGTTAGACCTCACAGAGTCCTCTAAACATAGATGGGAAAAAAGCTTAGGCCATTTAATTTCTCCCCTTTCTTGGGAATTAGTCTGGCACAATGCATACAAATCCAGCATGGACTTTCAGGGACGACTAATCCAATTTAAATTAATTCATAACTGGTATTATACGCCAGAAAATGTTTAGACTAGGTATTTCTTCAGATAGCAATTGCTGGAGGTGTAAGCGTCAAGATGCCAATTTACTACACATGATGTGGTATTGTCCAACTCTAAGACAGGCCAGCTGCTTATTTGGGATGCTTGTCAGCAGATCCTACGACAGAACTTCCCTTGATCCAGGAATATTTATACTGGGAGATTACACTTTGCCACTAACCTTGTCTCTGAGGGGAAAACAATGGATCTCTATAGCCTCTATATGCTTTAAAAGATTGATACTTAGTCACTGGAAAGATAAATGTCCCCCTACGTTAGAGGAATGGGTTAGGGCTCTAGCTAAAGTAGCTGTCAATGAATATGTTAGTCATTGTAATGCTAAAACTATTGATAAATATAATGTAATTTGGGGTCCCTTTTTTTCTTGGCTAGATTATCCTTAGAGGTATATTAACTGCTAACTGTTTTCATTAGACATTGCCTGATTAGTCCATAAGTATCTTTTATAAGCTGTGTCTGCCTGTTGGGCACTTGTGATTATCTTAGTTGTGTGTTATCTTAGTTTGCTTATAGTGGCTTATGTTGAAAACTGTTATATATTTATGCATCTATGTATTTATGTATCTATTTCCCCCTCGATCTCATTTTTGAGGGCAGATGTATTTCTGTGGATCCTTCTCTTTGTACATGATTGATTTATATAGTATTATAGGTTTGATGTACTTTATTCCCTTCGTTGAGATGTCTATGTTGTATTTTTTGTGAAAATATAATAAAGATTGTTTGAAAAAAAAAAAATATATAGCCAGTACTTCTCTGTTTAGCAGTTTCTATGACTCTTCCAAGAAAATATGCATCTAAGTTTTCAATTATCTAGCTTCAAAGGAGGCAACGTTGTAAGTATAGAAATATTTTCAGAAATGTTCACATGAATATTAAATTGCCAAACATTGAGACCTTTGTAACTTTTATACCCTTCATCCAAATGTTACAAAACTCAACATGGTTTTAGGAACTCTGACAGACAATACATATGCCAATGTACAGACCTCCAGCTTCAATACAGACTGAGTTAGCACCAATTCAAGAATTTCAGAATAAAAAAAAAAGAAATTTCATGAAATTTGATGAAAATTCCAGGAATTCAGAATTTGCTCATTTCACTCAGTTCTAGAAGAGAGTCAATGCATGCTAAATAGCATTTGAGTTTACTAGTCTGCAGAGTACCCCTATATGATATTATTTTAAATGTCAATCCATGCAGCTGTTTAAATAAACTGTTGTTTGAAATGTATCATTCATGTCAGATTGTCAAATAAATAACAACATTAAAGTTTACATTTGTAGGTGGCAGTGGGGATAAACTGAATGTGCCACATGATTTTTTATTCTGCTACTTTACACTGTCCCTGTAGGATCCTTTCTGAATGCTTATTGCCATTACTGTTACCTTCCAAACCTTTCTTAGGTGAAGCTTGCAAAAGCAAAAGAGATTAGGGGGCTGCTAATGGTGAGAGTGGAACATTTGCAATTTTGTTATAGATATAGTATAAGATTAAGTTATAAAAGATTAAAATGGCACAGTTCTTAATGGAACAGATGAGTAGAAGTAATCTGATTTTTTTTGAAGTATCTCATAAACTCAACATTATTTAAACTACCATACATTTTTATATATCAATATGAAACGTATCAATGTCATATAAACTTGTATATCAATATATGTAATAGCTGTTGTTATAAATGGTTGACAATATGTATTGATTGCTATATATTGTTAAAAAGATGTATTGGTATTATTTGGGAGGTGTAACAAATTATTAAGTCCACTGATTTTCGATGATTAAAATAATCAAATTCAGTTTTCAAGACTTGAAACTCCAGGAATTGCACAGGTGATCATTAGTCTAATTTCTATATTGTACTGGGATTCTGCTGTCATTCTTTTAGTATGTGTCTAAATAATCAGAATAAAAGAAGCCTTAATACACAGAGCATTAAATGAAGCAACCTGAAAACAGTGCCATAAGCATTTGTAAGAAATATACATGTTCTTTAGATTTACTGATCTTGTTTAAAATGTTAAATTATGTGGCATTCTTTGTTTTTGCCAGTGTGCAGGCAATCCAAATTCTACAGTTTTTCCATGTTTTCTGGTAAAAATTGCCAGTGGTGTTGCAAATAATATATATTAATATGTCAGCGATAGAGGATATATTGAAATGCAAATAAAATTATAAGATGATATATTACTATATGAACAAAGTAATAAGATTATTATATGGGATATGCAATGGCCAACCTCAGAGTATGCCACTGATCTTCAAGACAGAGGGGGTGGAACAATAACTCACGAGTGGCAGTCATGAGTGAGACATGTATGTCCTGCCCACTCACATGTGACAATAAGTCATGCATGCTGAGTGAGGACATTGTGTGTCCAATTTATGCAATCTATTTGAACATGTAAAGCTTTTAAAATAGTGTTTTTTTTAATGAACATTTAGCTGTTTCTGTTTCATTTTACTGTTCTGTTGTAAATACAACAAAGGACATTGGGTAAGCTGCTCTGCAATTGGCTAAGATAAATATTTATCTTTATTTGGAATTCATAAGTAGCTAAAATAAATCATTTATCTATAAGATTTGACTCTCATATACATTATATAAATATGGAATATGGATTATGAAATGGGGCTACCTGTGATATGCAAAACATCTTTTAAGTGTGTCAGGGTCAAGCAGCACAAGTAGCAGATGATTTTGATATAACAGGTAGTTCTATATTATATCTGATGTATCCAGCAGTTTTTTAATTTAAATTCATTATTGTTTCACTGTTGTTCTGTTGGATATGCATGTTGTACTGCTTTATATTTCTTAGTTTGTCCATTAAAAATGTTATAAAATTCAGTTTATTTTGCAAACCTTTATGCACTGAGTAGTGTTGCTTATCTAGTTTACTGAACTGTATGTCAAGCATGAAAAAAACAGGAAAACATGTCTTACCTCCCCAGCCACACATACTTTGGCTCACAACATTTACAAACAGTCCATCTCAGGCAGCAGGGGTATGAAGTTGACTGGGCCAATACCTACAAACGGTGCAACTTCTTCTGTAGTAGAGCAGTGAAACAATGGAATTTGTTACCCCAGGAATTGGTCAATTTGACCAACTTTGATAATTTAAAAGTAAATTAGATTTATGGCTAAATGCATCTCCATTATGATCCATGATCCACAAGCATGGGGGACAAATCTTGATGGGCCTTGTGCCTTCTTTTTGTCCAAAATAATCCAGTAAATCCAGTAACTGTGAAGCAATTTTTCAAACCGTTACCTTGGGCTGGTGGAAGAAACTTTCATGAAACTAGCCTCCTTGCTGGGAGCTGAGGGAGTCAAGATGGCAATCTCCCAAGCATTTTATACCTCCAGATAGTTTCAAGTCACATTCATTGGATCTGTTCCTCAAGGAAACAATGATAATTCTTGAGAGTCTGTACAGCATGGACTTCCACCTTTTAAAGCATGGTCTGGCAGAGCACTGAGTGAGACAAGTAAGGCCCTGGACATCTGCCCCTTGTGACTGAGTGAGATGAAAGAGGAGAAGCAGGCCAATGAGATACCCTGGCAGAGCTCTGGGTGTTAGAGGTGAAACATGGCAGGAATGGCCAAGGGCACATATTCCCACTCCTCTCCCTGTGTTGCACCTCCCAGCCCTCCATTATGGTGTGTTTAACTTTGCCTGTCCAATTTCCCCATAGAGCTTTGTCTCACAGTCCACATCACAGGGTTTGAGATCATCCAGGGTGGGTGGGGTGCTGCTCAGATCAGCCCCCCACCCCAAAGTTGTACTCCAGAACAGTACCAGTCGCTACCCTTTGTGAACCCCTCCTGCTCCCCTAAAGTGAGGCTGTGTGTGTGACATAAGCATTAGGCTGGCCAAGAACTGGACATTCCTCATCCATAGACAAGTATCTCAGGGTCCAGGCTGGAGAAAACCTGCCTTCCCCACTTTGGCCCACCAAATCAGTTACAGTACCCTCTAAAGAGGAATAAACCCCTTCCCCCATGCTAGCCATGCTTCTCAGTATATCCCTCAGTAAAACATTTACAACCCTTTAAATCCAAACTTGAAACCATAGCATGAAGGATATGACAAAGTCCAAATGCCAATCAGGTAAAACAGTAACATCCAAATGTAAGTCCTGTTTGTGGAGCCCTAAGTTGTGCAGTCCTCCTCTTATACCTTGCAGGTTGCTGAAATAAATTATGGTGCTCTCAACATACCACACTTTACATCACAGATTTTTGGTTTTTGTTTTCCATACTTTGTTTATTCTCTGGGGCCACAATAAGGGACGGCTCTCTTCTGCCAGCTTCCACTCATCCCCACTGTCCACTGTCTTCCCAGGACCTTCCAGCAGTGAGGGTACATCTACAGATTACCTCCATGGCAGGATCAGAAGAGGGAGGTCCATCCTCTCCAACCCTGAAGCATATAATCCTGTGCTTCACTGTGGGCTGGCCTGGTGACATGATGGGTGAAGATGTAGCAAGTGGGCATCATGCATTCTCATTCTGTCCTTGCTTTTTCCTCTAGCTTTTCTCCCCAACTACTCCATGGGGCATCAGCAAACTCGGTCATGCATGGACGTGGTGGCACATGTGCACACCAGAACTGGCAGCCACCGCACCACTCTCCTGGCCTAATGCCAGTCCCCCATTTGCCTGGCACTACCACTGAGCCTCCATTCAGTGGAAGCCAAACACTGGGAAGACCAACCTCCCCAGTCTTGGAGAAGAGAGCTGCCTGATGGCTGCTCAATTCTGCTCCTGACCCAGAGCTGCCTGATGGCTGTTCAATTCTGCTCCCGACCCACCCCAGCTGACCCACCACACCCCAAGCTCATTCCTGAACTCGGGTTGCTGGTGTGGGAGAGGTAAGGCACATTAAGTGCCTCAGCTATCTGTGCCACTGGGCTGGCAAAATTTATGGATGTTGAGGGAGATCACTGCTTAGAGCTGCTGGGTGATCAGTCTTCTTGTGGAGTATGGGGGTCTGCAGCTGCAGCACCTTTCTGGTTGTGGTTTCTTTCCCAGGGCTCCTGACCATTGACCACTGGTCAGCATCTAGGCATGCCTCCAAAACTGGATCTGGATCAAAAACATTTTTTTGATGAACCCCTTATTTTTTAAGGAAGGGCTTAGCTTCCGTCAGAGTCCTGAAGAATAATGGGGCCTCTGCTGTAAAGATTTTAAACTGGGCTGGGACAATAATCTGTATCTTTATCTATTTGGCCATCTGTTCCTTGCAGATGACTAGGAGTGTCTTTCTTTTGAGTAAAATCATAGGGGACAAATCATGATTAAAAACAGTCTGCAGTCCCCAAACACAATTTCTTTTTTATTCCATGCCTGCATCAGCACTTTGGTCTTGGTGCAGTAGTCCAGAAACTTCACAGTCATAGATCATTGCCTGACCTTTGGATCAGAAGGCCCGGGACCAAGCATCCTGCAAGCCTGCTCTATTTCTAACAGTTCTTCCTGAGGCCAGGCCAGCAATTCTTTGAGGAGATAAGAAAGGGCTTCAATGAGGCCTTGCTCGGTCCCTTGTGGGAGGGCATGTAGGTGAACATTGTCCCACTGGAAACATAGCTTCAAATCATTCACCTTCTCTGCCATCTCATGTTCACGGTGTAGAAGGTACTGTAAAGCCACATCTCACTTTCCCCACAGTGCCTGTTACCTCCATGCCCCCCATCCAAATCAGCTGCCCTTTGCTGTACCTCAACTAGCTGCTTCTGATTCTCAGTCACCTTGCATTCCCGGTGTTCAAGTGTGTTCCCTAGCCTCTGCAACTGTAAAAACAATTTTTTTTAAGTAATAGTAAATGGTTTCACTGCCTCTTCATTGCTGATGCTGCTAACATTGTCAGATGCTACTAAACTCACAGAGGCAGTGCAGATGCGGGCCTTTACCTCAAGACGATCTGCCAGTTCTTGCAGTGCCATGCTGTCTGAGTACTGCTCTTTTTGTTTCAATTTGGCCAGCATCTCACCCATGGTCTCTGTCAATCAGTGGTTACTGATTACTTTTTCACTGTTTATCAGAGGAGAAGAATGCTTTTGTCACCAGGAGGGAGACCCAACTACAGTAATGGCCACGTGAGCTTAGGCAGAACTGGAAGTCCTCTGATTACAAATTCTATGTTTTATATGTTACACAGTGCTGTAGGAGGAGGATGGGGAATTGAGGGTCCCAGAGGTCACCCTACTCCTTCACAGAGGATGGGTCACTGCCTGTGCTGCCACGTGGGTGACCATAGGTGGCAATGAAAGGGAGGTACAAATGGGTGGGAGGACTCCAGCCAGGTCTGTGTCAACCCACTCCATGCACATGCTTGGAGACTCAAGCATGCTGATATCCTGGGGATGGGAATAACTGCTATGAAAAGTCCCAGTTCAAGTAAGTTGAGGAATGGCATTTCCAGGCTCTGCCAAAATAAATAACTATCTCCCCACTGAGGAGTCTTGAATTGAGATGCAACAGGCTGAAGTGTGGCTCAGTATAACAAGCACTGCCTCATGAAGAACTAAGGTAACCTGTATCATTAATGTCTGGCACTTTTTCTGTTTCAAGTTCCTACTTCTCAGTGGCGGAAGTGCCAAATCTTAGAATGTCCCTGGAAACAACTGAGGCAAAATCAGGAATGCCCCTAATATTAGTTACTGTTGAGAAGTATTTGTCTCCCAGTAACTCATGCAGGACTTGGACAAGATGTGTGTGGCAGTATTTTTTATTTTTATTTTTCGATTTTTTATTTTGTGCATATTGAAAACATCTTTTTGAATATTTATCTCTTGTGTAGTGCTAGGTGAAATTTAAATTTCCTGGTGAAATTTCACAATGCTGTTGGCTTTGCATTTACACAATTGTCATGAGATTACACAACAATTATGTGACACCTGTATTAGCAGTATTTTTATTTCAAATAGTTTGTGCTGCTCCCTGTCTGGAGGTGTAAAGATTTTCTTTAAGAATACTGGTTGCAAAATGTGTTATCTAGAAATATATTATAATTGTGGGTGGCATGCACACTGTGTGAAAAACCTGAAAGCCTAATGCTGATGCTGCTCCTGTACATATAAAATAAATAAGGCTGTTGCTGCTGCTACTGCTGTGCAGCTTATATTGCTGAACTGATTAAATCTCATGTATAAGGTGACACATTCAAAGTGACAGCCTTATAGTCTAACACTGATGCTGCCACTTGAGACAATAATCACAGTTCACACCATTACTGCTGCTGCTGCTACTGAGGTGCTATTTTTCCTTATACATGTAACCACTAAGTCCCCTGGGGTTACTAGAATCCCATCAGTGTGAGCGCTAGGTAGGGAAGGCAGCTGGTAAATAACTAGTTAAATGGGTTTTCACCTGCTCCCTCTCTGTTCACTTGGTCTCAGCTGAGAGGAGAGAGGTGATGTCATTTAGAACTCTTGCAGCAGCATAAGCCTTGTCAGCTGACTGTGAATGGGGAGTTTTAGAATCTTGGGTCAGTCTGAGAATGGTCAGTGAGAGGAGGCTGCAGTGAGCAGCTGGAGGAGTAAGAGCTTCTGTGGGCTCTGAGAGGAGAGCCTATTTTCTCACCCTAGTGCTGAGAAACATCTGCCTGCCAAGAGAAGTGGTGGAAACCACTGTCTAGAGCAGGAGTTCCTGATTTTTCATCCCTGGAGAGATGGAAAAGGACTGCTAGAATAGATCCGAGGGGCAATCCCCTAATTTGATGCAGGACTTTGAAGCTGCCTGTTTTGTTTACCAACTGTGTGTAATCTGACTTTGTACTTCCCAGAGGAAGGTACCTGCTGTGTGGGGTGTACTCTGATAAAGGGAAGCATATGCCAGTTCTATTCCAAGTTGAGACTGTTCTCATGTTTTTAAAGTTCGCTAACAATTGTGCAGTCCCCAGAGAGACTTGGCACATTGTTCAGGACTTTATTTCCACACACAGTAGTTTTTTCTTATATAGAATGTGAACATTATTCGAAGGTGCATATTGCTAACTGTTTTTACAGAAGTTTTGAGGTGTAAATCTGAAAGAATGGCTGGGTATGGATGTGGAAACAAAAGGTAGGCAGCCCCCCATCTAGAGTGACCAGTTCAGCACTACAGGTTCTGTAAGGGCACCTGCTTATTCAGGACATTGTGGCAAATGCCTGGAGAAAAAGTTTACCTCCTGGTGTGGGTTGTGCTTGTTTTGAGCACCAGTGTGCTCTGTCATGGCCAGTTGCCACATTGCCAAAATGTTAAGTCCTATGCTATATGGGAAAATGCACTAAGCTGTGGCCATTGCCAATAGAAGAAAATGTGTGTTCAGCTGAGGCCATTGCTGCTGCAGAGAATTCAAGGTCCTATGATATATGTGACATGTAGAGTTTCTGTCCAATACAGATTTCTGTTGTTCTGCCATTGCCTTGTGCCACGATGTGTAAACCTTGGGGGTCCACCTTTGCTTTAGTGTGCCATCTTTGGAATAAAGTCACAATCTATGACCCCCAACCTGGTTTGGACATTCATGTTACTGATTCCATTTTGAGATTACTGGGTGCCCTTCCAGAAGTACAGACCTAGCATAGCCCTTTCAAAAAGTTCTCTCCTCAGGACCTGGGTTGATAATGGTCATTTGTAGTTTTGCTTTTGTACACCCCCACCACATTCTGACCTCTAGAAATGCTGAGCCTGGTATAAATTCCCAAAGCTAGGGATAGTACCGATTGTCCAAAGTAGTTTGGGCGCCCAGTCAAGGGTACTAAGGGATAGCTTACTGTGCAAAGCAATGGGAGGTGGTTACAAAAATATGGGGGCTCATCTGGAATGTTGTTTAATTTGGGGAGAGAAGTAAAGATTTTTGTTGAAAGTATGGCTAGTGTCTGTCTGTCTGGTAGCATGGTAGCCCAAAACAGGAAAGAAGGCTTTGCACAAAAGGATTTTGCCAAGAAAAGTGCCATCTGAATGTTCTGCTTGCGTGCCTGCTTGTACGGAAAGAACAGAATACTGCTTGTGTGTTTTGCCAACTTGAAATGGACAGTCAAGCCTCAAAGTGTATGCCCTTGTCTCTGCATCAAGAACATTTACAGAACTTTTTAACTTGCAATTTTCAAATGCCAAAAGTAGTGTGGACTTTAAGAAACAGACTGAGGAATATGCACAGAAAGTTTCATGTGCTTTGTGTGCAAATTGGGGGAGTCACTAAAGGAATTGTCAGAATCTGTGAAGAAAATGTTCAAACCCATGCTCCCACAGCTTAAATTGCAGCTGAGAAAAAATGGTACAGTTTGCAATTTAAATTTGTTCCCACTTGATGATCGCTGTGAAGGAAGAGTGAGCGAGAGATAGAGAGAGAGAGAGAGAGAGAGAGAGAGAGGGTCATTTGCATGGCATTGAGTGATTGGTGCAACTGCACTCAATCTCACCCCCTAGCCAGCTTCTGTGTGCAGCAAAGTGTTCAAGGAGGGTCGGAAGTGTGGCATGCAAGCTGGTCAGACCAGGTT
This sequence comes from Neoceratodus forsteri, assembly GCA_016271365.2. Classification (NCBI taxonomy): domain Eukaryota; kingdom Metazoa; phylum Chordata; order Ceratodontiformes; family Ceratodontidae; genus Neoceratodus; species Neoceratodus forsteri. Next base: position 85,308,349 of record CM028138.1, read on the forward strand.
CAACCATTGAGGGGCTTGTGAACACTCTAATCTGTAGAAAGCAAACATTTGCTGTTTAATTTTGGGCTCAACCCATTGTCCGACTGACAGGAAAGTGAGTGTGGCAGTCGTGGCTATGATCAACAGAACCGCCAGCCCGTTTCACCCCAGAGGCCTTCCAGGATCGGCACCAGGCCAAAACTCTCCATCGGAGAAAGCCAGTTACTGAATTCAGTGAGTAAAACCAGCTAACTGTGCGTCAACCAGTGTGTGATTTTTCAAGCCAGCTGAATCTGTGTGCAGGCAGTGTGATAGTTTTGCAATGGACTGTGCATTGTAACAGCAGAACAGCAAACAAAAATTCTGAGCATAGATTGTGAGCATTTATAATGGGTTCAGCAACAGTAAAATGTTTTTAAGCAAGACAGGGCCTGTGAGTTGTATATTAAGCAGCAGCGAATAGGCAGTCCTGTGCAGTGGAAATACTGTGGGCTTTTGAGTGACTTTGAGCATGTGTAAATAGTTTCTGATTGATGCTGACCACAAAGGCAAGTTTAAAATCATATGACTGTGCTGAAAGATACAAGCAGTGCAATCGATTACAGTTTTGAGCAAATTCAGGAGCCAGAAAAGTTTGGAAACACAATTTTTGACTCAGTGAACAGATCTGATGCATGAGGAGAGCTACCACCACCATTAAAGAGTGGGGCTAGCAATGTAAACACAAGCAGCAGGGAGCCATTTTGTGAGACAGCAAAGAGACTAGTAAGCAATTCAGTAACAACAAGCTTCTATGTGTTTGCTTTCAGATATGGTTTCGGGAACTCCCCACTACCCAGATCATGGCCAAGCTATGGTCACAGAAGAGGTGGCAGCACTAAGAGAAATAGAGAGAACTTCCTATGGTGAAAGGTTGCCTCCAGATGTAGTAATCCCTAGCTATCCAGTCAGACTGTGCATTATGTGTCTGAAGGCTGGAAAGGATGTGTTTCTGATACTTCACTGTTCAGATGCCTTGTGAAATATGGTATGAGCAGGGGTGCAGTACTAGAGAGGGCATCATGAATTTGATTGGCTCCCACATGGACCAGAGTAGGAAACTCTGCAAGTAGCAACATGCAGCACCAGGTTGAACCTGTTGGAGGAAGTCCCATAGAGTGTGGCACAGAGGGAGAGAGCAATGTTGATCTATTGCAAGGGCAGGTACAGAGAGAGGTTTCCACACCTGTGTCCCAGGCAGACAGTGGAATGGAATAATCCATGGACCCATGGAAAGAGGGTCCAAGTCCTAGCCTAGTAGGGGAGGATGAACTGCAAGAGAGACTGAACTGGGAGGTGTCTACCTCCATGCTGAGTGAGGACTGGACTGTCTCAGGAATGAGGACATCTGCTCACTCCTGGGCTCAGATCATGCGTGAGGAAGAGGAGGATGAAGATATGCATCTGCATGTTGATGGTCCCCGTGAGTCACCTCAAACTCTTGCCTTAGAGGAGCCAGAGAGAGAAGAAGAAGGCTTCAGTAACCTACTGACAGAGATGGTTGGGGACAAGTTCTTTTGTTCTTTAAGTATGCGGCACTGGCTCAACCAGGACTGGCCACCCCCAAGCTGGGCCATGGGCTGCAAACTTGTGAAGAGCAGCAAGGAGGAGTGACTGATACATAGGACAGCTGACGACATCTCTGTGCAGTCCTTTCCTACCTTTCCTCATGGAGTCTTGGAGGGAAATTGAACAGAACAGGAAGTCCTGGTTGTTGGAAGAGGCAAGCAAGAATTTGTACTCTGGTGAAGCAGAATATGTCAAAGACAGAGTCATAAATGATCAACTTAAATTCTGGAAATTGGGCAGAACTCTGCTTATGGACACTGTGCAAATTATGGACAAGACAGGGAATGAAACATTCTACAACATCGACTTTGAATGGCCAGATGGTGTCATAGCCCTTGCACCTCACCCTGATTGGTACTGCCCTTAATGGTGCCACTCCCTGTGAATATGCCCAGCATGTCTAGAGGGAAGCAAGCAGTGGCAGCCTTGTGTCCATTATTCAACAGCAGCAGTATCCAAAGAGGAAGATGCAGCTCTACTGATATTCCAAGATTCTTCAGGTGCATCCAGATTTGTCAACCCAGCAGTGTTTTCGCATTTCCATCGCCTGTCCTTCCAGATGACATCAGCAAAGCTGTTTTCCTTTTTCATCACCTGGATTTTCCAGATGACATCAATCCAGCTGTTTTCCTGTGCCATCATTTGGTTTCCAGATGACATGAATCCAGCTGTTTTCCTGTTTCATCACCTGGTTTTCCAGAGGACATCAATCCAGCTGTGTCTGAAGATACCACCTGGTCTGAAGGGAGAGGTTCCTCAGCCCAGAGAAGTAAGGTGATCCTTTGTTTTTGGTCTTCAAGAAACTGATAAGATCAAATTTGTATTACCTAACTGACTTTTCAAAACACACCCTACACTTGAAGACTGTCCACAGAATTGTAATGACTGTCCTCAAAGACTCTCCCAAAGGATTGCAGTGCTGCACAGGGCTAGTCCTGTTCTGGGACTGTTGTTCAGTGGGCTCTAGCACAGAAGAGACTCTTCAATGGTCCTTGCCTTCAACCAACAACATTGTTATTAGTTTGGACTTTTTAGGGCCTTCCACTACCAAATGTGTTGTATAAATGTCTGTTTTCCATTTTTTACTTTCGCACTTTTACAGAAAAATATTTTTGGGATTCTCTAGTGTTCAGGTGGAGGTTTAAGCACTGTGTGGTATCCAGAATGTGTTTTGGGGTTTTTCTTCTCTTTCCGGTGTTCCTGAGGAAGAAACAAAGAGAAAAAAGAAGAAAAGATGCTAGAACTCAGCTGAGTTCCTCCTTCTCTTAGAGTTTTAGGATTGTTTGTGGCTAACAGGATGTTAACATGCTTTTTTCTTCACAGGTGTGAGATTGTGGAGAATGTTTTGGGAAAAGTAATGCAATGCAATGTGCATTTTCCTTGTTGTTTTTTGTTTGCAGGTACCCTTGGGGGCTTGAAGGGAGGTTCCCCAGTGGGCAACCTTGTCAAATAGATTTTACCTAGATGGCTGTGGGGTAGACAGGCTGCAGTCCTGAGCTGCAGTAGGGATCTCAGTTCTGATCTATTAGGCCATGCTTCAAGCAGTAGCCTTGGAGCCACTGAATATCCATAGATAGAGCATAGGATAGGGACTAAAGTCTCATCAGCGAGCATCTGTGCCCTTAGTGTCACCTGCCTGTGCCTGGCACACGGTAGTGGAGGGCCTGATCACCTCTCCCCATAGGTAATGCACAGAATAGGATGACTTGGTGACAGGTGGAGAAATGACTGCAGACAATCATTTATCTGGCATGGGGTGAATGTAACCACTCAGTCCCCTGAGGTTACTAGAATCCCATCAGTGTCAGTGCTAGATAGGGAAGGCAGCTGGTGAAAAACTTGTTAAATGGGTTTTCACCTGGTCACTCTCTGTTTACTTGGTCTCAGCTGAGAGAAAAGGGGTGATGTCATTTAGAACTTTTGTAACAGCATAAGCCTTGGCAGCTGCCTGTGAGTGGGGAGTTTTAGAATCTTGGATCAGTCTGAGAGAGTGGCCAGTGAGAGGAGGCTGCAGTGAGCAGTTAGAGGAGTGAGAGCTTCTGTGGGCTTTGAGAGGAGAGCCTATTTTCTCACCCTAGTGCTAAGAAACATCTGCTGGCCAAGAGAAGTAGTGGAAACCATTGTCTAGAGTAGGAGTTCCTGATTTTTCATCCCTGGAGAGATGGAAAAGGACTGCCAAAATGGATCTGAGCAGCAATCCCCCATTTGATCAAGGACTTTGAAGCTGCCTGTTTTGTTTACCAACCATGAGTAATCTAACTTTGTGCTTCCCAGAGGAAAGTACCTGCTTTTGGGGGTGTCCTCTGATAAAGAGAAATGTACTCCAGTTCTGTTGTAAGTCAAAGCTGTTTTCATGTTTTTATTGTTGGCTGACAATTGTGGGGTCTCCAAAGAGACTTGGCACATTGCTCAGAACTTTATTTCTACACTAAGAAGTAGTGTTTTCTTATGCAGAATGTGAAAGTCATTCCAAGGTGCATATTACTGTTTTTACAGACGTTCTGAGGTGTAACTCTGAAAGAATGGCTGGATATGGACTTGGAAGCAAAATGTGGGCAGCCCCCCATCTGGAATGACCAGTTCAGCACTACAGGTTCCTTAAGGGTGACTACTTTTTCAAGACATGGTGGCCAATGCCTGAAGAAAAAGTTTACCCCCTGGTGTGGGTTGTGCTTTTTTTGAGCACCGTTGTGCCTAGTTCTCACACTGGCAAAATGTTAAGTCCTATGCCATATGGAATAATGTGCTAAGTTGTGGCCAGTGCCACTAGACAAAAATGTGTGTTTCAGCTGAAGCCATTGCCGCTGAAGAGAATTCGAAGTCCTGTGACATATAGGATGTATAGAGATTCTGTCCGATACAGATTTCTGTTGTTCTGTTATTGACTTGTGCTACAATGCATAAACCTTGGGGGTCAACCTTTGCTTTTGTGTACCATCTTTGGAATACAGTCACACTCTAGAACCCCAACCTGGTTTGGATATTCATGTTATTGCTTCCTGTTTGGAATTACTAGGTACCCCTCCGGGAAGTACAGACCTAGCATAGCCCTTGCAAAAAGTTCTCTCCTCAAGACCTGGGATTATAATTGTCATTTGTAGTTTTGCTTTTGTAGATCCGTACCCCTTTCTGACCTCTAGAAATAACAAGCCTGGTAAACATTCCCAAAACTAGGGATGGTGCTAATTGTCTAAAGTAGTTTGGGTGCCCAGTCAAGGGTACCAAGGGGTAGCTTACTGTGCAAAGTAGAGGGGGGGAGTGGTTACATACAGTATTATTGAGAGTTCCTTAAACTGGCATATTTTGGGTAGATTAGAACTACAGTACATGTGCAAGATTCTCCAAATGCCTATAATTACATGAGCAATTCCCAGCTCCATCCAGTTCTATTGTACTTATTACTAACTAAAATAAATTTCCTGTATAGCTCTAGATGGCACATCTCTTCTGCTCCAGCTGCTATGCTGCTTACTTACATTGCCAACTGAAATTAAGTAAGTAATAATACCCAACAGGGTAGGGGGATATTGAGCTATACCCAACTGCTCAGGGGCATAATGAGGTCAAATGCCATAGGTGGAGGCTCTTATAGCCCTCTGAGAGTACAGTACAGCCCAATACCTCCCACTCTGAAGGCATTATTGCACTTAGAAAATGGGTTATAGGTAACATTTTAGGAAGATATTGCACAATAAAAAAAACTATTAAAATAAGTAAAAGTTAATAAAAATCCCACTTTCTTGTAGAATAATCCTTCTACTGGTATACTTGCCAATACAAGGCACCACTGGGTTGAGAGACATCTATTATTTTTGCCACTTTTCTTGTGTGGCTCTTTGTTCCTTGTTGTTTTCCCCAGCATAACATTTCAGACCCCACCTCCCAAGCAGTCTATTTATTGATAGATTTAGCATGCAATGCTGCCCCATTGTTTTGGGATAGCTTTTACATGCCATCAGGAGGGATGAGCGCAGAGGATAGTAGCATGAAGGACAGCAGAGCACGATCATCAGTCAGGACTCAGGGGCCAGGGAAGAGAGCTACTGAGCAAGTCAAAGGACAGAGAGTGGAATGCCAGGAAGCTGGGGTTCTACAACCCATTCTCTAATTTCCCATATCCTACTACATGGCATGGTGACAGCCTGATAACCTAACACAATTGCTGCTACTAGAGTATAAATATCATGGTTCACATGATGCTGCCACTGCTGTGCTGCTTTCCTTATATCACTGATCTGAATACATTTTCTGTGTAACCCTAGGCAGCATGCAGCTGGGTTGCAGCCTGATAGGCTGATGCAGCTGCTGGTACCACAGAAGAGAAAATCATGGTTCATACCAGTGCTGCTACTATTGTGCTACTTTACTTACAGTATATGACTGACTGAATTAAATTTCCTCTATCAACCTAGACAGCATGCTCACTTGGTAGCAATCTGAAAGCCCAATGCTAATACTACAGAAAAAAAGTACATGCTTCAAACCACTGCTGCTGCTGCTGCTGCTGCTGCACTGCTTTACTTATGTTACTGACTGAAATTAATTTCCTGTCCGACCTTAGGAGACATGGTCACTGGGCGACAGCCTCACAGCCTAACTCTGATGCTGGTACTGGAGAAAAAATTGCAGTTCACACCACTGCTGCTGCTACTGCCATGCTGTTTTATTGATATTATTGACTGAAATAAATTTTCTCTGCAACCCTAGTCAGCACGTTCACCAGGTAACAGTCTGATTGCCTGATTCTGATACTTCTACTGGAGAAACAAATTATGGTTTGTGCTGCTTATCATGCTGACTAAAATAAATTGAATGAGAAAAAATATCATGATTTGCACTGCTGCTGCTGCTCTTGATACTTCAGCAAAGAAGATGCTAGCTTCATAGAATTCATGGCCCCAATAATATTTCTCATACTATGGGATCAGCTATTTAAAGATCACGTTCAAGCTTAGGCAAAAAAAATACAAGTTCTGCAGTTTATTTATTGAAATTGTTTCACCAGGAAAGGCACACTGAGCAACAAGCTGCTCATCTCCCAGTGTGACCTGGGGGAAGGGGGAACAGGGGATGGATAACACGCAGGTTTTCAATTGAATAACATTTAAACAGCAGAATATATATTGTTTACACTTTGTGCGAGATACAGATGAGATCAATGAACAACCAGGTTACAGATAGGCACATAATATGCTTAGTATACATATAAGAATATACTGTAGTAGAGATTACTCAGATTGAACAATTGCAGATGTACACTCACAAGAAGCAGCTAGCAAAAACATTAAGTGCATAGATACAAAGTGCATCTGTTGAGCTGAAATAGGCCAGCTTCGTAGCATTTGCTCGATGCCACTGGTCAGGCGGGGGGGGGGAGTGGGGCAGGCCTGAAAGTCAGGTGCAGGAGCAGTTTACCATGAAGTAATTTGCCAGGGCAGTGGAGAGAGAACTGGCAGAGGAGGAGTGATGAATTTGTAGAGGCAGCTCATTCCAGAGCTTAGGGAAGCAGTGAAAGAAGGCTGCCTGGCCAACAGTGGTCCTCCACCGAGGGATTACTAGTTGGCAGGAGTCAAGAGATCTGAGGGCATGAGTGGAGGTGAGGGCAGAAGAGTGCATTGTGGAAAGGTAAGATGGGAGGACACCTAACCAGTACTTAGAGACAAATTTAGAGCAGTGCATAATGCGTCGGTTTTTAAGGGATGGAAATGCCAGAGACTGGTAGAGATTGCAGTGATGGGTGAGGGAAGGGGCATCGAGAGCAAAGCAGCAGAAGGCATTGAAGAGGGTATCTAGTTTGGTTAAGGTGGACTTTGGGGTATCGCTGAAGATGATGTTGCAGTAGTCGAAGGAGGGAAGTATTTTCTGGACTAGTTTACGGCATATGGTTAGAGGGAGGCTTCTATGGTTTCTGTACAGGGCACCTAGCATGGGGTGCAGTTTTTTAATGATAACATCAATGTGGTCAGCAAAGGATAGATGCCAGTCAAGCCAGACCCCTAAGTATCGGAATGAGGTGACATCCTCAAGTATGTGCCCCTCCAGGATGTGGAAGATGGGGAGGGAGGGGAGCCTGGGCAGGCGTTATCACATGCAATGTGTGATTCTTCGAAGATTCTGGATTAAGGACTGAGCTATACTGAAATAGGTGTGGGTCTTCCAGAGGTTTTCTCTTGATTGCATAGAAAATCTGTAATGAAGCAGAATTCATGCTTAGTGAGAAACAACTAATAATCAAAGGGAAAACATTACTGGGCACAGACCACAAATACATAATGTTAAAATTGCACACTTTTTAAGAAAACAAAGTATGCACTTCAGAGAACGCAAAAGTTTTAAAAGTAGATATTAAAAAAAACATACACAATTTTGGCAATACTTGAAAAAGAAAAATGTCCTGGAAACATAATCAGAGGATCATGTGATATGATCTATCTAGAACCAATGTCACCTGTTCACGAAAAAGGTTCAAATTGCACATTTTCAGCTGATTAGTGCAATATTTCAAGCCTGCACATTATAAAGGCTTGTAAGATGGGGACGAGAAAGGGTTGAGTAGGATTGGTCAGCTTGCATCAGCTGACCATACATTAATCCTCAATTAATGTATGGTTGTGTCTGCTGACATTGTCTTCCCCCCTCACAAGAACCTCTTACAGATGCAGTAGTAGATGCCGTCAAGCAAGAACAGAGATGTTTAAGTAAAATTTCTGGTAGTTCCATCATAAGTAGCTTGAAAACATCTATATTACTATGTAATGTATGTTTTTTTTACTTGGTCTATTGGCTCAGAAACACATACCCTTTCAGTAACTACACAGTAATGTGCTTCACACATTATTTTCCAGATTGGCTGATATCCCAGATCGCCTCCATGTCTTTTTTTTAAATATGTTAAAAAATTACTTAAACAGTGGGACCTAAAAACCACAAAAACACACACCTTGGACCAATCTCAATCAAACCTGAAAGTTTCAGGTTTCAAAGTTTCTTATTTTTTTAGTTATCAGGTGATAAAAAAGGCTTAGCATTTTCAAAAACTGAGACTGTTGCATTTTTTTGCACCTCTGTAACTTCACTTCCCCTGAACCAATCTACATGGAATTTACAGCATCAAGAGTTCATGACACAGAGGATGTGCTTTCTAAATTTCATGTAAATCAGTTGAAAGGGGCACAGTTATTTACTTGTGTACTGAAGTTCTTTGTTTTTTAGTTTGTTTTTGGTTTTTTTATTGGGTTCACCACAACATAACCCAGATAGACCACCTTAGGGTAGCTGGTTCATTCCACTGGGGTGTCATACAGGCGAGGTACACTGATGAGTCCTGGTAGGATGAAACACATGTTTGTGTCTTTCTATTGGCACCCTTTGCAGACTATGTGAGAGGCCTTTAGGCACCATGCATTGCTGCTTAAAGTCAAACCAGCATACTATTCTGTGGTGATTTGCATATACAGCCCATGATGCTTTGCATTCTAGGGGTATGTGTGATTTTGTATTTTTTTTAAACTTCACTTCCCGGCTTATGCCCTTTGAGGTAACCATTGCCTCAGTGCTTGTGTACTGAGGTCCTTTGTTTTTTAGTTTTTTTTATGTTTTCATTGGGTTCACCGCAACATAACCCAGATAGACCATCTTAGGGCAGCTGGTTCATTCCACTGGGGTGTCATACAGATGAGGCACATTGATGAGTCCTGGTAGGATGAAACACATGTCTTTCTGTTGGCATTCTTTGCAGCTTGTGTAAGAAGCCTTTTGGCATCATGCATTTCAGCTTAAAGTTGAACCAGCATAATATTCTGTGGTGATTTGCATTATGGGGGTATGTATGATTTTTGTATTTTTTTGAAAGTTATTAATGTGCAATTCTGGCTATAAAATTCACAGATAAAAAAGATGTAAGTGTCAGTGTACTACCATCTGTTTGTCAGCCAAGGGAATTGCAGCAACAACTACCGGCTCTCAAAACTCCTCTGTATTAAAATATATGCATTTCCCATAATGCACAGCAGCCAAATCCCAAACATCAAACATAGCAGAAAAATGGAGATGATTCCACAGTTTACAAAACTAAATCAGTCAAAATGAGCATATATTCTGAAATTTTGATAACATCTGCATGTAATCAGTAATTGTTCACCATTGCAGTCACAGTATAAAAAGTTTTAGCATGTAGTTTCTCCAGTCAGGTGCAGCCTTCGCCTTGTGGTCCAACCCCCCCCCCCAGCCATACAGTAATCCCTGAGAGACTCACACTCTGTCGTGGGTTAATCCTTACATTATGTATGAAACTGCATATTTTCCAATATAAAATTCTGCAAATGAATTGCATTGCAATTATACATGACATTCCATGAAATTTAGTAAACAAGTGTGAGCAATTCATGGAAACTTTGCTAAATTGATTTTTTCCAGTTTGCCCACCATTAATCCTGGGATAGTCAGGTTCACAGTCCTGTGATTTAACCACTGGACAGTCCTCCCTCCCATTGATATGGTGGAGGTGGTCTAGAAGAGGGTAACTAAAATGGTGCAGGATTGGCATGGGAAGCCCTACAAGAAGAGACTGAGAGATCTCAGCTTGTACACCCTGGAAGAGAAGGGGGAGAGAGAGAGAGAGAGAAGTAACATAATAAAGACCTACATGTACCTCACAGGGGTAAGCAGAGAAAGAGCACCAGGAAAAAGGGGCATGCGATGAAGCTGGGGGAGGGAGTCAAGAGGGATGTGAGAAACTATTTCTTTACTGAATGGGTGGTGGACACCAAGACAGACTACCAGTGGAAGTGGTAGAGTCTAACACATTGGGGGATTTTAAGCATGAGTGTGATAGACATAGGTTTATATTAGAAAAATGGCAAGGAAGTGAAAGGGTCGCCGGAGACCGAATAGAGTCTGCGGAGGCAGATTAAGCAGGAACAACTTGGCAGACTGTGTGGGCCAAGCGGTCCTTTTCTGCCAACAAATTCTATGTTTCAATGATATCAAACCTTGTAAAAATGATATCCATTTTGAATACCATTAGATTCATGTACATGCAGATGGGAATTTACATGACTTTAACTTTTTATCCATTCTGCTTTTTATATATTTTATTGTTTGCTTTTACATTTGTTATATGTTCTGGTCACCTTTAAAAATGGGTCCTTGACCCATGGACTTATTTGATTTTAAATAAACAAATCAAAACAAGCATAAAGGTAAATTAGCCTAATGTTTAAAATTCAGATGGCACTACATATTATATGATGGAAGCAAATTACACTCAAAATTAATGTTACTCAAGCTGGATCCATCTGCATTAAATAATAACAGTACTGGGTGCAGAATTTAATTATTTTGGGAAGAGAGGATTCCCAGAAGTTTCCAATACTTTGCATGTTATTAAAGGCAGCAGCTACGTGATTGGCTGGAAATGAATATGAAAGGCCCTTTCATAAAAAGGTTTGGAAGTTTCCTGCTTCCTGATTAGCTAAATAAGTTGAGACACATGTGTTAAGCCCCCAGAAATGTACAGGTTAGAGCAAGTTCAGGCAGTGGGATTTGGAATTTGGGCAAATCACATACAGAGATCATAACTAACTTCATTCATCCCCGATTGTCATCACAAACATGGCTGCTACCATTACTCACTGAAGACCTTCAAGAAGGCCCTAAAAAGTAAAACTCCCTTAAATTGAAAAAAAAAAGAATAATTAAAGCATCATTCCTCTTATGATTCCTCATTATTCATGGTCCTTCTTTGGTGGCCATGTAAAAATCTCCCTTCTATCCTAACCAGCTTACAATGGCAATCTCTGCAGCTTATCCAGCACAGATGAAATGGGGACTTTTTGGCTCCATACATGGCCATCTGTTGTGTGTGCATGAGGGAGGAGATCAACATTCTGCCACAGGAATTCTGCAGAAGTCTGAATTTCTATATGTGCCTGGCACCTAGTGGCACACAAAAACCTTGGAAGAAAATTTCCTGTCAGGTGAGATGAAGGGCAGCCTCCTGCTTCAGAGCAGCAAGAGCAAAGCCCTCCAACTTTGCTGTAAGGTGTACATCATGGGGAAATCAGGATAAGTCCCACAACTGGTGAGTGACTGGGCTAGGGGGCATCCAAATAGGGGCCTGCAAGGAGCATAAACATCAAGTGAAAACAATATTCAGAATTGCATACAGTATATCAGCTCAGGAAGGAAATCAATTGAAAAATGTATATATTGATAAAATAAAAAAAATGGATATATTGATGTTATCAGTAAAAAACAATATTAACTGTTTTGCCAATCAAAAAAAATATAATTGCTTTCAGACTTCTTTACTGTTTACTATTTTAAGTAGTCTGCTTTAAAACTGGTTTTACAGCATGCAGCAGGCACATTTGTTGTTGTTTTATTTTGAGTGGTGACTTTGCTCAATAAATACAATTTGTTCCACTGCCAGCTGTCAATTGTGTGTGATCCTTCTGAGGTCTTAACTGGATTTTCAAAGCATAGTGGCATGTTTTCACACAGTTTCCTGCAATTGTGACAGGCGTACTGTCACAGCTAGATCACATAAAGGTTAGTCTAATATTTGGTGCAATTATGTGAAATTGCAGGAAAAATGTCACATGCATCACAAAAATTATTTGTGCAACATTTATTTGACGTGTGTGACTGAATAAGCAGGTAAATTATTGCAAATTAAGCAAAACATCTGAAAATATGGAAATAACATTTTGTACATTTCTGTGGAAACAGCTGCAACTGAAAATCTGGAGTTGTGGTGGTGACATCAAGTTTGAAAATCCAGTCAATAAAGATTGTGCAATTGTTCCTTGGTGGCTGTTAACTACAGTGTATGTATTTAAGGACAATGTGAATGCTGTCATGCTTGAATCAGCTGCTGGTACTGGTATTTAAATGATAACATTCAGTTAGCTGGAGTACAGTATACAAAGGAATACCCAGCTTTAACAGAGAGGGTTGTGTCAAAATGAAATGCTCTGCCATAGGGGGTGATGGCATGCAGGTCGGCGGGGAGTTTCAAAAGAGCATGGCACAAGGTATGGAAGGGGGGCTGGGTAAAGGACACTGAGCAGTTCCAGGAGGTGAGTGGGGGGGGGCAGCTGCAAAATAGGGGTGCTAGCTGCAACTACGAGCAGACTTGATAGACCAAAAGGCCTGTTTCTGCTGGCAAGTTTTCATACGGTCATATCTTCGTATGTGGGTGATTAAATGTCAAGGATGAAGGCTCAGGCTTTTAATCAACTACACAAGCCAATTATTCAGAGTATATTCTGGCTAACTAAATGTTATTATTATTATATAACTAGGAATTTTGAAACCAGGGGTTTAAAAGTTATGTGGTAGTTAAAATGGAACGTGTCATATTTTCCCCTTTTTTCTAACTACTGTAAATGGATAACTACTGTGGGCATGTCTGAAATGTAGATAACCTACTGTGGGAATGTGAAAATGTATATAACCTACTGTAGGCATGTCTAAAATGTGGCTGTCGTATTTTGTGGGGGTATTAAATGACAGTTTTCCGCTGTTTTAATTGGCTTGCAATAGATACCTATTGTATAATTATATTTATATTTGACATTTTTTATTATTGATGTATTCAACAAAATGAGATTGGTTGTTTTGTTACTCTCCATGGTGTGTAGCGGTACCCCTCACTCCCAGTTTAATTCCCATTTTCCTGTCCAAATGGCTGATAGCATAGTACTCTGCTCGCCTCCTGTGTCCGCTGCCATTTGAACACAAAGTGCAGTATAAATAAATGACACTAAACTGCACTGCTCATGAGTAATAGATCCATTATATATCATTATATAATGGCAAGGAAATTTCCTGTATTCTGATTGGTCAGTGGTGCCTGAGACAGTGATGTTATTACACAATAACATCACTGTATTGATTTATTGGACCATTTGATAGATCACTGTTGTCTCTTTAGAAACACAAAAAATCTACTAAAAACATTTACATTTTTTTTTTGTATAACATCAAGCCATTGTATAATTGCAATAAGGCACTCCAAGGTGTGTGTTATTGTGTAATAACATCACTCCTGGGGTGGTGGAAGCACTCAGCTTCTCCTCGTGCTTCAACCCACCCCAGGAGTGATGTTATTACATGATAACACACACCCTGTCATGCCTTATTGCTTAATTAAAATATGCAATTCATCTTCAAGTGGCAGGAGGCAAGGCCATAACTTAAGAGTGGCAAAGCCATGAGTGAGTTGTGTGTGTTCTACCCAGGAGCAAGTCATGATAAATTGTATTTGGAGTCAGGCCATTCCATATTTGATTTATATAACACAAATTTAAAGACAGCCAATGTATGCAGGATAACTCTGGAAAAAACTAATAACTTTTGGATACTAGCTTATATTTCCCGTTAGTTCTGTATTTATTCTCCCTTTTATTTATTATTGAAGTCATATGCCTGAAAACATCATCTTTGTTCCTTCATAATACTTTAACTCCTATTGCTTATTCCCCACCTGATGTCATAATACTCTGGTGACATCACAGCTATTCCCATGGCAACAGACTGTGTTATGGCAACAAATGAACTCTAAGGGATAAATATCCTGGGTAGGATATTCAGACTGCTCCAGGCTGTGGCGCAAGCCTGGGCACAGCGCAACTGGGATGTGCCAGGGCGCTGACAGGGTGATATTCAATGGTGCTGTGCCATGGCTTAGCACCATTGAATATCGCTCCGTGGCCATCCACATAACACATGGCGCAGTGGCACTGCACCAGCGCAAGTGGCCAGAGAGGAGCAGGGGGATGCGCCAGCACAAGTGCCATTGTGCTAGGTGCATCAACCATGATATTCACAGTGGACATGCAAATGGGGCCATAATGCTTGCAAGGTGCAAATGGGGCCATTTGTATGTCATTATGGCCCCATTTGCATGCAGGTGTGCCGATCCCCGGCGACTTGCGCCTGGCACCCTACCAGGCAGCAGCTGTCGGGAACCGACACCCCCTGTCCCCACTGGTAATGTGCTCCAATGCCTGATTGCAGGCCATAAATAGTAATTAACTCTCTGGTGGTCCAGTGGACCTATCTCCTTGCCTGATCGCAGGCTGTAATAATAAGCAACCTCCCCGGTGGTCCAGTGGACCTATCACCATGCCTGATCGCGGGCTGTAATACTAAAAACACTCCCTGGTGGTCCAGCGGTACCTGTACCCCCTCCCAACCTGCCCACTCATTCCTGCTGCCCCGCTCCCCAGTCAGCAGTGGGCGACAGCACCCCGCCCACAAGCGTCCTGGCCGCCCACTGACTGACAGCGTACAGTATGTTGTATGTCTATTGGTCCACAGTGTGGGCCAATGGGCTTGCAGACTGTACCATACTATACAGTCCCGATATGTGAATGGATCCATTCACATATCGGGACTGTGTAGTATAGCACGGTCTGCATGCCCATTGGCCCATGCTAGGGACCACTGGCATACAGTTGTACTGTACGCTGTCAGTCAGCAGGCGCCAGGTGACTTGCAGGAGGGGGGCTGCCACCCGCCGCTGACAGGGGGCAGCTGGGTGGCAGGATAGAGTGGGCGGCTTGGGAGGGGGGTACAGGTGCCACTGGACCACCAGGGAGTTAAATATTATTACAGCCCACAATTGGGCATGGGGTGTGCTACACCACCGGATGGTGCTGCCAGAGCTCAGGTGGCCACCCACAACTGGCAGCTGCCGTGTTGCACCCTGCATTACTGCCAGCTGTTGCTCCATTATTTTATGGTGTAACTGTGTGCGGCGCATGTGGGGTTGCACCTGCATATTCTCAGTACATCCCAGGCTGAATATTGGGATGTGCAGGATATGCATGGGCACGCCCCCTTACCTGCACTGCATATATTAGTGATGCGCCCAGGTGCATGGGGATTTGTGCTGTGCATATTCCCCCATTGAATATCATGCCAGGGTGCATCGGTGGGTTCCACATGACGCAACACGTTTGAATATCCCACCTCCTGTGTTCATGCAAATTTCCTCAGTAATAATTAAGGTGAAAGAGTCATCTATAAAAGATGTATGAAATACGTGCTAAATTATATCTAAATACTATTTTTACCAAAGTTTTCCTAGAGGTGTCAACAGCTCATTAGCTGTTTCTCTTTGACTGCAACTGCTGGCTTCACTGCTATACAAGGTTAAAGTGGTGTCATCAGAATTACGAATGCTGCTTGCCGATTGATTCAGTATTCCATTCTGAAGCATCTAACCTTCAATATATCAGTTGCACCCAACCTACTGAAAAGCAAAGATCTCTTGATATATTGATGTTAAATATGTCATCATGAAAAATAATAATTTTTATCTTGCCATTTCTGTCTCTATTTGTGTTGTATGATAGATAGATTGCAGACAGGGCTATCAATTAAGAAAATATTCTGGTGCGGAAGGCAGAATACCAAAACCTACAATTTGGTATTCCATCTCAGTAGCTAGTATTATGCCTATCCAAAAGAGGTGTGCTACAGATTAAACCACAGAGTGGTGGTACGGAGAAGTGGTATTTCATCAGAATACCAGCATAATGAAAATAGTATTTTGCTTTGAAAACTATTATGTAAAACAGGCTAGAATACCATTAATTTCTAGCCCTGCATGAACACAGCATTTAACCTGTTGCTTGGCCTTTGGTCATGTGGCTAAGGGCTTGGACGGGGTGAAATTGGAGCAGTGTCTTGTGAGCTGCATGAAGCAGGATGGGCAGGGCCAAAAGAGCATTGTGCAAAGTAAGAAGTAAGTCCTAAGTGTTTGATGCAGCCCTGCATGAAGTGCTTTGCTCCTAACTTCCTTTGAGTAGGGTTATGCGGGCCCTGCACAAAACAAGAGATGAGACACAGCTTTCATACTATTTGCTTATACAACGTTAACTGAAGTAGAAATTGCATGCAGTCATTTTTTTTTTCATTTGGGATCTCATCTGTTTTTCATGTTTCTCCCCTTTAAACCTTTTGTTCATGTAGTACTTAATACATCTTTCATGAATATTTTGCTACTTTGAAAAGTTTGTTCATGTTACATTTTGCATAATGATTTTCATGTTTTGTTTTTGTTTGGGTTCTTCATTTCTCAATGATTTTCAGGATTTTTTGCTTATGTTGGACTTTAAAAAAAAAATTCTACGTTTCCTATTTTGGTTGTGTGTTACCAATTGTCATAATCAGTTATGCACAGTTAATTAAAGTCTTACTTGATGCACCCTTGGTTGAACCATGAGTCTGACCAAGATGGCCACATAACTTCACAGCCCTCCACCTCGGGTAGAAAATCTTGAAAACTCAATTTTTTTCCACTCAAAAAAACTGCCAAACTAACTACAAAATGTGTTTCCTTTTGATTTAAGGAAAGAAAAAAATACCTTTTCTGAAGCAAAATTGTACTTCTTTCTTTCTAAAAAAATACCTCAGGTATTACTGATGATGGCCAATGGGAAACCTGAACCAGCGCTGGCTGCGGACCCGACTGCTATTGCACAGGTGTTTTCTTGGATCTTAAAGGAGGTGACTGGGGTGAAGAGGAAAATCAACCACTTAAATGCACAGATGTAAATACTTAAATTTGAGGGTGTTTGACATGGAAGCCGTACTGCAACAAATGGACAGACAAGGGGCACCAGGGATAGTGACTTTACTGCCTGTGAAAAGAAATAGCCCTGCAGTGGGACAAGATAGTTGATACGGAGTGCAGTGGCTACTGGAATAATCTCTGGATCATTGGTGTGCCTGGAGGATCTGAAGGCAAGAACGTTAACCATTTCATGCAATATCTGTTAATTGAGGTGCTGGAGCTAATAGGGATTTGGCTGGATCTCCAGAGAATCCCACCAAACATTAGTCCCTCGACCCAAACCTGGAGACAAGCCTTGCTCAAGCATAGCAGTGCACCTCCAATGTACAGTTGAAAAACAATTGCTAAAGCAGGCTAGATGAAAAAGACCCCTGTTATGGCAAGGCCACAAGATTTTTCTTTACCAGGAATACTCAGCCAGAGTAACCAAACAAAGAGTTAAATTTACAGGGGTCAAGCAAGTACCAGGAATATTCAGCTAGACTAACCAAACAAAGAGCCAGAATTACCAGGGTCAAGCAAGTCATGCAAAATATTTGGGTGAAGTATCATTTGGCATACTCTGGCATGTTTAAAAGTGGTAGCCCATGAGGGGGGCGTATGGGGAAGGGCACTGTCCATAACAGTGACTCCTTCTTGGCGAATCGCTTACGGCAATGGGAGGGTAGGGTGACAAGATGGGGTGGGCAAATGGGCTATAAGATGTCATTATATGTATGCACATGGGGGGGAGCGAGCATGGTGAGCATGAGCTGGGAGGGGGTGGAGGAGCTGTAGGGGGTGGCACTGCAGTGGGTTGCAGAGCTGCATTGTGGCATCGGGGGTTGGCCTGTGGTTGGGGTGGATGAGGTACCGGGTTCAGGTCTGGGCACTGGTGCGATTTTATTGCACCCGGCCTGAAACTTTATTTTTACATGCTTTCACCCCCCCCAACATGCACCCCCCGGAGTTGAGAACTTTAGTAGGGGTGGGAGTCGAAGCCCCACATGGGAGTGGGTGAGAGCACAGCCCTCCACAGAAAGCATTGAAATTTATGTCCCCAGCACCACTGTCCTGTGTGCCGGGGTGTCAGTAGTGCCGAAAATGTTTTCAGCATTCTGACTATGTGATAACGGCGATTGCCTTTAGGTTTTCGACGTTATCACTTAGAACCTTAAAATTGAATAGAATGGGGTCTTTCAAGAGTTTGGTGACATTACTGAAACAGTTATCATTGTCCACAGGTCCTTTGGTGGTCAAGCTAACCCACAAAGGCAGGCTACAAAAAATACTCCCTCAACACAGTTGTTTTCTAAAGGACAGGCAAGCCGCAGAGACTGTGACCCCAATATGATCACCTTCCCATACTCACTTTTTCTATCTACTAGCACTGCTCCCAAGAACAATGGCAGCATTTCTACAGCAGAAACAGGAAAACTAATGTGACAGAGAGACTGAAATCACCAGCCTCCAAACCTCTACATCAGAGCAGAAGCAGAGGTTCCAGGAAATCTGACAGGGACATCAGCTCAGTTGGCACATCACCATCAGAAAGATCTGGGCTACCTCTCCTGCATGGTACCACACCAGGACTCTCAACCACCTCCCAGCAGATAGCCCACTACACCACTTCCAACGTGGCTTCCTGAGCAGAGATAGTACAATCACAGCATCAGCAGCATTCCACACCCTAGGCTGACTAGGCAGACCCTAAACCTGAAAGGTATGCCTTGAAGCCAACCCTAAACAGACTGAGCAATAAATCTCTTCACTAGCATTTTGCTAAAACATGCACTGAAATGTAACTGAGTAATCTCCAAGGTATTGTGTTTCTCTGCTGGAGAACATAAGTGTATCACTTAGACATTTTAACAGTCCTTAACATATAGCTTAGCTAATCCCTCAGCTGTCTGTGATTTTCAACAGTGGGGACTGTTGCTTGGCATTCCCACCAAAACCGGTACCAGCCTCCCACTCTTCACACTGGATGCCAGCGCTCCCCCATCTGCAGCTGTGCAATACTTAACTGAATAGTGGGAAATAAGGGCAAGCACCATGATAACCAGCAGTGCTCTGGTACTCTGCTCAGTAGCACCAACCTAGCCCAAACCCAAAAATAAGTGAACAGTCTGATCTCAGAGTTATAACTACTTGCGTTTATCACAGCAGAACAAATACAGAGGCAGAGCACTTTTTTTTATTTTTTCCTTGTCCCCTACCTGCCTCAGAAACAAGGTGCCTGCCCACTGTTGACTCAGTTTAAACAGTGACTACCTTTAATTTATAACCCTCTTCTTCTTTAGATAAGTTCTGTGTCAAAATACTCCCCCCCCATCACAGACAGAACTCTAAGGTTCTATGCGATAACGGTGACCACCAAAGGGCGATTGCCATCAAGGTGAAGTCAGAGCACCAAAAATCTATTTTGTCACTCTGACTCCCAGGCACACAACAAAACAGTGCTGGGGACTTGCATTTTTATGTTAATGCGGCGGTGTGCCCCACCCACATGGGGTCTTCACCCCTACTTAAGGATTCTCAACTCCAGGGGGTGGATGTCGGGGGAATGTAAAAAATTAAATTCAGGCCAGGTGCAGCAAAATGAACCTCGCCCATACCGAACCAGCACCCTAGCCACCAAATCTGCAAGCTGAACCGCTCCACCACGGGGCCAGCTCAGCAGCCTACCACAGTGCCCACCCCTCAAATCCCTCCTGACCCCTTGCCGAGTGTGCTCGCTCCCCCCCCACGCTCATACTTGTAGCGTGCTCACTTCCACCACCCCCACACACATACCTGTAGTGATTTCCTGTCACTATGGTAGCCAACCCACCCCATCCAGTCACTGTAGCTGCCTGGTAGTTGCTGGGCCATGCGTCGTGACTGAGTTGCCCTTTTGGGGGTCGCTCAGTTGCAGTCGTGCACATCACGGTATACCAACTCCAATATAGATTAAGGGCATGAGAGTTACCAACTGTGTCAACCCTCAATTATTTATGAGTTCTAAAGTATGTCTGTAAATCGGCCAAGACCAGGATTTCAGGTTTGATAAACACTCGCCTATTTTTCATGACAATGGATCAGTAGCTGTGCCTTAACTTACCTACAGAGTAACAGAGGACATCTATATCCCTCTCATGAGAAGGTTCTAACAGACACTCATAAGAGACTGAACTGCTCATACTTCTTTTTGTCTGTTTTCGTTGTTGCTCTTGGCTAGTTATTAGCTGAACAAACTCTCTGAGGAATTTTTAAGACAAACTGCTCATTATGGAAGAAATGTGAAATTTTAACATGTGGTTACTATGTATTGATTAGTTAAGAAATCTCAACTAATCTCACATGGCATGTGTCACATAATTGTAGGTGACTCACAGATGACTTAATTTGTTGTATTATAAATAGAATCAAGCATGCTTTGTTTATGTCAGAGTGTTGTAGAGGACATGTAACATTTTACCAGTTTGAGTAACACAGTTATTCTGAAAAAAAAATTGTAATTTGCAGTTCCAACATCATAAATTAAATTACAGGGTCTCTGATGTAACTGCTGTAAATTATTACAAAATGTGTATGAAATATCTTTGAATTATAAGGGAAGACCACATACAGTAAACAGAATATTAAACAAGACATGATCAGTGGCAATGATATTAATTCCATCAAGGAATTCTGCTGACATAATACAACACAAACACAAAGCACAAGTGGTTTATGTTGTCACCAGGATTTGAAGATGAAATTTCAGACCTTGTAACTGATGGATTTTTGGGGGGGTTCTTTTGTAACCTATGGAACTCACAGAACCTTCCATCATGTAATACCATCTATCTGATGTCAGAATGATAGTATTTTAAATTTTTGATGCCACGTCAAAAGTATTAAAGAGGATCAGTCAGTACGATGAGCCCCGTTCCCAAGAGAGGATTGGTTCCAGTCTATACTTTGTGTGCAAAAAAAACATTTTTTACTCACTGTTTACTTCAGTATAATAGATCATATCTGGCTGATCCTGCTGGCTCCCAAGTTAATGTTTGCTACAAACAGAAATTTCAGAATCTGTTCTGACAGATGTCAGAACTGGGCTACAGCCACGGGATATTCAATAGCCTGAAGTGCATGTTAGAGCTTTCATGAGTTCTGATCAGTTGTTTGCTGTTCCTGCTGTTCCTATAGGGCTAAGTACAAATGTCTGTGACTGAACATAGCCCTGAGAGGACAGCATGACCAGCAAGCAAACGATCATAGCTTATAAAAACTCTGACATGAACTTCAAGCTGTTGAATCTTCCATGGCTGCAGCCCAGCTCTGATTTCAGCTGCAGAGGATTCTGGGCTTCCTAGTTATGACAAATGTCATGGAAAAAAGTGACCAATGCATATATGTTAGTTTAATATTCTGAGGTAGTGTATGCTTTGAACGTGTGCTTTATTTCAAACTGAAGGTTAAACTCTAATCCATTGAGACTGCAGTTTATACAAAACAAGAAAGTATGCCATGGGATTTGGCATTTGCAGAGCTGCAGGGAAAGCTGTATGTTAATATGTGACTGTGGGGCACTCTTCTGTTGTTACTACACAATTTCTCAGAAAAGGAATCAAGGATGGGGTGATGCAGGTAATAGATAGCAGGGTGTGACAGGTTTACCAAAGGTTGCACCGACCATGCTCAACATCAATGGACTCCCTACCCTGGACCCACTAACCATAGCAAATACCTTTAACAACTCCTTCACTGACCTGAGTAATGTCCTCCCCCAAGACTTCTTCAAATATACCACCCCAACTATTGCCCATAGTCCAGTTGATCAGTCCTCAGCTCCTCCTCCTTTTTTACTTTAGAAAGGTCTCACTGTTAGCGGCCAAGAAATACGTAAGCAAAGTGCTAGGGAAAACAAGATATAGCAGAGATACATTGGACCTTAAACTCATTGCTCTCACCTTGGACAAAGTACTGGAACCCTTTACTAAGATTCTCAAACTCTTGCTACAATTCGCACAATTTCCCCAAATAATGAAGTCAGCCTTAATAACCTCTGTACATAAAAGTGGGGATCGGGCCTTACATGCAAATTATAGACCCATATCTATCCTACCACCATTATCTAAGATGCTCGAGGGCATAGTGGCCGATTAACTGGTGGATTACCTTGAAAAATACTCAATCCAATGCCTGCAGCAACACAGGTTCTGAAAAGGATATAGCACCACTACAGCACTCTTGGAATTTACTGGTTTCTTTCATCAATCACTATACCAAGGCGATTTAGTGGGTGTGGTCTTCATAGACCTATCAAAGGCCTTTGATACCATTCACCACTCTACTTTTTTCAGCAACTGACTTTCATTGGTCTCTCCCTCAACATGTTGCATTGGTTCGAGAGTTATTTGAAAGATCATTCCCAAAAGTGAAAATAGCAAATGTCATCTTTGACCGGCAGCCCGTCCACTACGGAGTGCCACAGGGCTCTATATTAGGCTCCCCTTCTATTTAGCATCTTCCTCAACAGCCTCTCTGGACCTGCCAACAACAGATCCTCCTTTATGTGGATGAAGTAGTCATCTTTACTAGTAGCCCTGACCCAAAGCAACTGGAATGCCAGCTACAGCGTAGCTTTGAGGATGTGGAGGACTGGTTCAAAAATCACAAATTGGTGCTGAACTACAAAAAAACTAAAGTCATGATGTTCAGCAGCACCCATAGTAAGCACAAATCCCAACCCCTTACCATCAGAAACTGCCTGGGAGTCTCACTTGAACAAATCCAACATTTCAAATATCTTGGTGTTACCTTGGACAGCTCCCTATCTTATGCTCAGCACATTGATAATATTGCCAGGGCTGTCAATATCAAGATTAGATTGCTCCACAGACACAAACACTGTCTGATGCCTGAAGCCCTCAAAACTGCAATTCATAGCTCTGTCATATCTATCGTTGACTACGGCTTGGTAATCTATGATGCAGCTTATACTTCTTCACTCCATAGGATATCTGTGGCACTAAATAAGGAATGCAGACTTCTCACTGGTGCTACACACCTTACCCACACATGTGATTTGTACGCATGAACAGGATGGCTTCAACTAAGCAGAAGGATACAATATCAAACCTGCCTGCTAGCAAAAAAAGCACTTCTCGGACTCTTGCCCCCTGGAACTGAAAAGCTCCTAAGCCCACACTGCAGCTTACAGCATACTTGGAGTTCAGCCAGCCAATCTCTCCATGTTCCAAGATGATGGACAACACATGGGTAGTGCTCATTTGCTTACAGAGCACCTCTCTGGTTTAATGCACATCACAGCGAAATCTAGTCCTTACCAAAATGAGGTCCTTTCAAACATATGCTCTGGCAGCATCTCATGGCTAACAGTTCATGGGACTGCTACATCTAAGATTCCTCCTCCTATGAGTTCAGCCCACCCTTATACTCTCACTTCTTCACCTTAATAGAAGTTGCCTTTCTGATCCTTCTCACCCTCTTACCCATGCTTTTCCCCACCCCTTTCCGACCCTTCTTACCCTCTTACCCATGCTTTTCCCCACCCCTTCTACCCCCCACCTCCCCACTCCCCACTCCCCGTTCTCCCCACTGCCAGAACCCCAGACACACTATCTCTATCTAGTTCAGGTCCTGACAAGGCCATTTCACTGCCAAATCCCACTTTCTTAATTTCTTGCTTTCCTCCTCTCTCTACACTGCTTGGCTGATTGACTAATCTATTTGTCTTAATCCTTTAAACAAAGATATGTTATTATTGCTTGACTATATGTTTGAAACTTTGTTATTGCCTTCTTTGTATGTTTGTTCACCCTTCTCTACTGATGTGGAACCTTTGTAAATGAGCCACTTTGTGCTCAAAATATTGTAATCCAAGATCTAATAAATAAATAAAATAAATATATATGAAGGAGGGAAAAGAGAGTTCAGGAACAAGGAAATAAGTATATATTCCATATCATTTCTACATTATGTATTGATGTTTGCATGTACTGTATATGGAACAAGATCTTGAAATCATGCTTTTTATTTCTGTATCATAATTATTTCCACAACAGCAGATTATGTCGCAGACAGAGAATTGCTCCTTGTGGTACAGACAAGATGCAGAAGCAGGTGAAAAACAGAACTACCTTGTTTACATGTAGATGTCTGTGGTTACAAAGAACAACAGGGAGATAAAAATATTTGTTAAATAGATAATGAATTGTAGCTATATATTACAATTAATAAAGTTTTCTGTGAAGCATCTTCAGCTCTACAAGGTCCCAAATAATAATTATACAATGGCAAGAAAGACTCTGATTGGTCCCTGCCCACCTTCACCAGTGAGGTTATCTCAGCATAACCTCACTGTATGAAGGACAAGCAGAAAGATGACCGCAGCCCCCCCAAAAAATCACTGCATCCCTCATCTCAAAGTCGTCCTCGGCTTAGCCCCCCCATCCTTACTTAACAGCTGTACTTGGTTCCCACCACCACCCACTACAACATCAACCAGCTCCCCTCGCATTTCTCCTCAAAATGACAAACATATTAAAACAACAAGAAAACAGCACCTGAAATGGCATTTTGAGAACTGCATTCTGTGCAGCGCACACCATAACACAAAACACAACTCATAACGAAAACTGCCGACAGATGAACCTAATACACCACTTCCACCAGATATGTTTCTCCAACCACATCGAGTGTCTCTGATTCCATGGGAACATGCAAAAAGGATTTCTCAGGCAAAAACCTACCAGATTCTTGCCCAACACATATGGCAAACTGGAAGTCCTGCTTTTCTCCTCATCTGCTCCTGACTTGTGGGTTGAATGGTTCATCTCGTACATGGTCCACTGAATTAAACAGTGGGACAGCTAAATGTAACAACTGGATGAGTCAATTTAAATGGCTCCACTGGAGTACGGTACCACAAAGATGTACAACATAAAGGAAAACTCTGTGTGGCAGGCATCATAGCACCAAACTGAAACACACATTTACAAGCAGCACCACCTAGTGGTGAAAATGGAATGTTTTTTTCCTCTATGCACCTCCACATACAAAAATAAGCTCCAAATCAGAAAAAAAAACACTTTTTTTGATCATTTTTGTAAACGAGCCATTGTATAATATCAATAATACACTCCAGGGTGTGTGTTATGCTGGGATAACCGCACGTCTGGGGTTATTGGACGCACTTGACCTGTGGTCTTGTGTCCAACCACCCCAGGCGTGAGGTTATCCCAACACGACCCACACCCTGTCGTCCATTATTGCTTAATTTTACAACTCTGGTAATATTTTAGACTTTACTGAATTAACACAAGTAGTATTCCATTAAGGAAAACCACAATCTTTTTTATTTCTAGTTTTCGGTGTGAATTGTGAACCTTTTTTGCACCCTATGATTACTCAACACTTGCTTGTGTAGTTAGTATATATCTCTGTCTAGTATTTTGCTTGCTTGGTTTCATGCCTTGTAAAGTCTAATTAAAAAATCCCTCTTGAGAAATATCTATTCGTTATTAGAAATGTTGCAAAATTTGAATCTGCCAGTGATGTTGTTGTGAATTCATGGAAATTTGCAATTCTTGAAATCTGCGAATTCTACAGCACATGTACCAGCTTTGCTGGTGGATTTTTTTAAAGATAAAGAAACCCCCACCACACACTGTGCTGGGAAACCACTTCCTCCTACTCAATCAATCAATCAAACCTTTATTTATATAGCACCTTTCAAAATCAAGGCGTAGTACAAAAACAGTCATAACAACATAAAAACAGCATTTAAAATCGAATACATCAAATTTACAAATCCATATAAATCAAGTTCACTGTAACTGGCTGTACTGTAACTGGCAGGCCTATCAGCTAACTTCCTCAGGAAAGGCCAAGCTAAACAAATATGTCTTTAGTGCTGTCTTAAAACTTGTGACGGTCAGGCAAGAACATAAAAGTCAAGACACCCCTCCCACCCCACCTCCCACTGGCATCCTCCCTGTCTTCCCTCTTGCAACAGAGAATTACACACTGCTGCCTATGGCTGAAGCTGTGACTTCTACAAAACATAATCCTTTTTTCCTGCTCATGCAGCAAACACACTTCACCCACCTCCCCTCACCTGAGTCCCAGTGTCCTATGAAATACCCCCATCCTCCCAACCCCTCTGGTCTCCACCACCCTCCTCCCCCACCAGCATTACAAAATTCAACCTGCAAATAAAGAAAACAGTCACTCGGTGCAGAGTGTCTGCTCTGTTCAGTGTCCCATATTTTAATGGCATGACTGAATGAATGGGGAGATGATGTTGCTTCTAGTAAAATGGTTGAATTTTCAACCATTCAGGTTTTACTAGGAGCAAAGACATCACCATTCATTCATTCATTCATTCATGCCATTATGAGACAGGACACTGAGTAGAGTAGATGCCCTGCAGTGGGGGACCATTTTCTTCATTTGCAGGTTGATTTTGTGGGTGCTTGTTGGGAGAGGAAGGTAGTGGAGACCAGAAGGGGTTGGGTGGGGACTGTGCTTTATAAAGACATTGGGACTCAGGTGGGGACAGGTAGGTGTAGTGTGTTTGGCATGGGTGGGGGAAGGGATTACATTTTATAGCAGTCACAGTCCACATCCACAGGCAGCAGTGTGCCATTCGCCAGAGTGGGAGAGGGGAAGAGAGAGAGGGTGGTGCCAGCTGGGGTTGGGGGGTTGGAAGGGGTACAATCATTTTTGTTGATGTTGAATGGAAGATGGTGGGGTTCTAGCATGCAGCCCAATTTGCCTTAGGATTCACCTGTAAACTGGCCATTTGCCAAGCAAATGTGGCCAATCTGCCAGGCAAATTCCTACACAAATTACAGTCCTCAGCTCTGCAGATTTATTAAAATTCATGGATCTTCTAGTGGAGTGAATTTTAGCAACTTTGAACACCTCTGTTCATTACATGGTTTTAAACAGGTGCCCTGAAGCCTAATAATATATGTCGGTTCATTTGTTACTCATAGGTGTGATTCTGAATAGAAGTATGCATTCCTCATTGCCTCCAAAGGAGTTGACTAAATTATGATGCGAACATCAAGGAAAGAGCTACCTCTTTTTTTGTTATGTGGTCATTCTTGGAATATTATCAAGGAACAAGGACATCAGAAGTCTGTGGCTCTGTGTCTATAAAACTATAATTAACAAAAACTTAATTTAAAATAAAGTTAGGGTTCTAAACATAGGTCTTCAACCAAAGTGATACAGGTCAGGAAATTGGATGTTAGGGTTTACAACTGGTTTATACCCCTCCCCACCAAACCCTACCATTGTAACGGCACCCTCACCCTCCACCCACAAACAAGCATCAGGGTGTGCCTTAGGGTCATGGGCCCCACCCCACCCAACCCTACCATCACAACACCACCCTCACCCTCCACACACCAACAAGCATTGGGGTGTGCCTTAGGGTCATGGACCCTAATGCTCACCTCATTCTCCTATGCTGTACCATGTCAGGTTCCTTACAGATGGAATGGGGTGAGCATTAGGGTTGATGCTTGAAGCGTTAGAGCTCTGCCCCAAAGCACAGAACTGAAGTACCTCAGAGAACTGAGGGCCTGATTGTTAAGCAGTAGTGCTGCAACTGGCTGTGAGTTGTGATGTGTGTGCAATGGATTATGAGTTGCATTGGGGTGATGCCATAATGGATCATGGCTTGTGTTGTCAAGGCTAAGCAAAGGATTTTAGCTTGCTTTGGGGTGGCGATGCTTTGGATTATGAGCTGCATTGGGGTGGTGCCGGTAAGGCAGAAATTAATTATGGGTTGCATTAGTATAATGCACCAATGGACTGTGAGTTGTGCTTTGGTGGTGAGGCAATGAAGTTGACTTGAGATGGTACTACAATACTATGTTGAATTTTAAGTTGCGTTTACATAAATGCATAGAGAAATATTTAGACAATGATGACAGAAAGAGGCCCTTCGGTCATCCAGTCTACCCACCTTATCTAACAACTCTGCTGTTTCTAACTCCCTTTTCTAACCTAATCACATATGTCTGTTTCATCCCTGCTTCAAGCTGCTCACTGAGTTGGGGGATGCCACAATGACTTCTGAGCTGCACTGGCATGGTGCTGCACTGGATTGTGAGTTGTGTTGGGGCTGTGCTGCAATGCCTTCTAAGCTGCATTGGAGGGGCACTGCACTGAATTGTGAGGTGCATTGGCACTATGCAGCAATGGATTCTTATCTGCATTGATATGATGCTGAATTGGTTTTTGAGTTGTGTGGGTGTAGTGTAGCAAGTTATTGTAAGTTGAGCTGGGGATGTGGTGCAGTAAACTGTGAGTTGTGCTTCAGTGGTGCTGCAGTTGATTGTAAGCTACACCGAAATGGTGCTACAATGGGTTGTGAGTTGTGTTGATGTGTGCAGCAATGTATTGTGAGATGTGTTGCAGTGGTGTAGTAATGGATTGTGAGTTGTGCTGGGGTGGTGATGGGACTGGATTATGGGTTGTGTTGATGTGGTACCTCAGTGGACTGTGAGGTGGTAAAACAATGATTGTGAGCTGCATTGGGGTGGTATAGCAATGGTATATGCTCTGCATTTGAATGGCACTGTAATGGATTGTAAGTTGTGGCAACACTGCAATGAATTGTGAGCAGTGTTTGAGTGACTCTGCAATGGATTGTGAACCGTGCTAGGGGTTGCGGCACTAAATTTTAATCTGTGTTTGGCTGGTACAACAATGCAACGTGAGCTGCATTGGGTTGGTGCTGGATTAGATTGTGAGTTGTGCTGGCATTGTGCAGAAATGCATTAAAAACTGCAATGGGTGGTACTGTATTAGACTGTGAGTTGCATTGGTAGGTGCAACAATGACGTGAGTTGCATACATGTGGTGATGCAATGGATTTTGAGTTGTGCTGTAACACTGAAATGGACTGCAAGACATGTTGGAGTGACACTGCAGTGGATTGTGAGTTGTATTGGGGTGGTATTGCATTACATTGTGAGTAGTGTTTGGGTGGTACAGCAATCAATTATGAGCATTATAGGGCTGATGCTGCATAGGACTGTGAGTTGTGCTAGGGTTGTGAGCTGCTCTGAGTCTGTGTTGCATCAGACTGTGAATTGCACTGTGGTGGTGCTACAGTGGATAGTGAGTAGAGTTGGAGTGACACTGCAATGGACTGTGAGCTGTGTTGGGGTGATGCTGCAATGGACTGTGAGTTGCAGTGGGGTGGTGCTGCACTGGAGTCTTGGCTACCTCATGGTACTATTAATGGAGATTCTGGATTAACTTGTGTTTCAGAATGGGTAGAGAAACTCCTAGCTTCTAACTGGCTAAGGCAGGTTGGAACCCACACATTTACTTCAGCCCAGTGACCATTAAAAAGGTACTAGTGGGATTTCAAATTTGGGCAAATCACATACAGAATTCATGACCCACTTCACTCATCCCTTGTTTCCATTATGATTTTTGTGGCAATTTTTTGTGCAGAATTAGCCACACATTTGGACAAATATAGATGGACATGTTAGACCATCTGTAACAGATATAACACCCAGTAATTATTATATATTTTTTTTGTAATTTTACTAATTTCTTTGCATGATATTTTATGTCATGTGGGAAATGAGATACCAGTTTCTTTCAAATTTGATGTCTCTTGGAAAACAAGTGGGTGCTGGAAGCAGAAGT
Organism: Neoceratodus forsteri; assembly: GCA_016271365.2. Classification (NCBI taxonomy): domain Eukaryota; kingdom Metazoa; phylum Chordata; order Ceratodontiformes; family Ceratodontidae; genus Neoceratodus; species Neoceratodus forsteri. Next base: position 85,338,182 of record CM028138.1, read on the forward strand.
CATTTGATTTAAAAGGCTTTCATTTGGGATGACAGAGTCTCTTTCATAAAAAAAAAAGTTTTGAATGTAAATAGGGCCAAGGCAGGCTAAGATTCCCAGCTGTGCAAGCGGGCAGGACAACAATGCAAGCCAAGGTGAATACACAAATCCAGTTTAGTCTGTTTTTTGTAGGAGAGGTGGTCCACAGAGATCAAAGGCAGAGATGGTGTGATGTCAGAGAGGCTGTCCAGTGATGCAGGGACAGTCAGCCGGCTAGTCAAAGGTATTTATTTTATGAACATATGAATTTGCCAGCAGATAAAGGCCTTTTGGTCTATCGAGTCTGCTTGAGTGTGCAGCTAGCAAACCTTATACTGCAGCTGCCACTCCCTTCCCTCCTCTGCCCCTCCCTCTTACCCTATCCCATCCCCTTTTGAAGCAGTCCACTGTTCTACAGGATACCACTTCTGCAGTCAACGTGTTCCATCCAGACACCACACTCTCCATAAAAAGGTGTCTTCTCTTTTCCCTCCTGAACCTTCACCCCCCAACCTGAGATCGTGACATCGAGTGTCCCTACCCTCCCTTAACTTGAATAGTCCCTCCATGCCTGTCTTGTTTATTTTCTTCATGTATTTGAAGGTTTCAATCATATCCCCCTAGTCTGTCCTCTCCTCCAGCGAGTATATGTTCAGCTCCCTCAGCCTGCTCACATAGGGTATGTCCCCTAGTCCCTGGATCATCTTTGTTGCCCTGTGCTGCACCCCCTCCAGTAACTTAATGTTCCTCTACAGGTATGTGTGCTAGTACTACTGTACATGCAGTACTCCAGGTGTGGCCTAACCAGTGACCCATACAATGGAAGGATCACCTTCCTGCTCATTCAAGATATACCCCAGGCAATACAACCCAGCATTTTGTTGGCCTTTGCAGCTGCCTTCCTGCATTGTGCCGAGTTGTCCATTAACCCATTATAATCACCCACAGATCCTTGTCCTCCTCTATCATGGCTAGCTGAAGCCATCCCCAAGCTGGTAGCTCCTTCTTGGGTTTTGCACCCTGAAATGTAGCACCTTGCTCATTTTGGCATTGAACCCCAACTGCCAAGTGTCTGACCAGGTCTTCAATTTTAACAGATCATCCTGCAGCCCATGTCCCCCTCCTAGGTCATCCACTACTGCTCCCATCTCAGTGTCATCTGCAAACAAACTGATCTTGCTCTTGATGCCATTGAGATGTCTGATATGAACAACCAAAACAATACTGGTCCCAGCACTGAGCCCTGCATTACTCTGCTTGTCACTGCCCTCAGAGATGAGAGCTCCCCTCCCACCATCACCCTTTGCTGTTTATCCTGTAACCAGTTTACTACCCATCCTACCATTTTTGCCCCTGCACCTGTACCTGCCAGCTTACTACCCAGCCTCCCATGTGGCACCGAGTTGAATGCCTTACTGAAGTTCAGAAACAGGACATCCACTGCATGGCCCTTGTCCAACTATATAGTTACCCAGTCATAATAATCCACCAAATTGGTTTGACAGGATCTGCCCATGACAAACTCATGCCGTCCAACATCACGTAGCCCACTGGTCTCCAGAAGAGATATCAGCCTCTCCTTCAGGATTGTCTCCATCAATTTTCCCATGTTGGACATGAGGCTTACCAGCCTGTAGTTTCCCAGTTCGTCTTTGTGACCGCTCTTATAGACGGGTACCATGTGAGCCATCCTCCAGTCCTGAGGTACAGTTCCTGAGACCAGGGAGACATTGAACAGGTCTGTGAAGGGCCCCACCAGGATTTCTGCAAGCTCTCTCAGTACTCTGGGGTGAATGCCATCTGGCCCTGGTGCCTTGTCCACCCACAGTGCCCTCAGGCCCTCTAGTACCCTACCCTTTGTGATTCCTTCATCTGTCACCTCCCCTCCAAGCCTGACCTCCCACCCCCCCTTGGTAGCACCCCTCCTTTCTCCTTAGTAAACACGAGCAGAAGTATACATTATGTGCTTCTGCTTGCTCTGCCTGCTTCCACCCACCCCCATCTCACTTAATCCTTACTATTTTGTCCCTACAACTCCTTTTCTTCCTGACGTACCTGAAGAATTCCTTCTCCCCTCTTGATGCCTTGTGCCAGCCTGAGCTCCTTAGACACCTTGGCAGCCCTTATTACCTTCATCACCTCCTTCAATTCCTTCGGGTAATCCTCTCTGTCCTCTCCCTCCCTGTTTTTTTGAACATCCTAAAGGCAGCTCTTTTATCTCTTACTTTCTCCATGACCCCCTTGCTCAACCAGCTGGGTTTCTTGGCCCTAGCTCTCTTACTCTGTACCCTGATGCAGGTTTTGGTTGCCTCCACAGTCCCCAGTTTTATGACCTCCCACCTCTGGTTAGTGTCCATATTAGTTTGGATTCTGGCAAGATACCCTTTAACTACCTCCCCCATCCTCCTGAAGTTGGTCCTCCTGAAGTCCAACACTCTTGTACCTGTTTCTTCTCCCTTCTTGCCCATTTTCAATGTAAACCACACTGAGTGGTGGTTGCTCTCTGCCAGCGATTCTTCCACCCCTCACTCCCTCACAAACTCCCCATTTGCCAGCATAAGATCTAGAGTGTTCCCTTACCTGGTTGTCTCACTGACCATTTGCATTAGGAAGCTATCCTGGAATGTGTCCAGAAGTGTCTGCTCCCTTTTGTTCATGGTGGCTGGGGTACTCCAATCCACTCCCCACAGGTTGAAGTCCCCTACAATCATTGTGCTACCCTTTCCATAGGCCTTTCTGATCTGTCCCACTAGTTCCCTGTCTAACTCCTCTGTCTGAGATGGTGGCCTGTACACTACTCCTCTCCTGAAAGTCCCATTCTTGGAATCCTGGATTTGCATCCATAATGACTCTCTACTACCCTCCTCTCCCCCCTTCTCACGAACACACTTCAGTCCTTCTCTCACATACAGTGCTGCCCCCTACCCTTCCCATTTATCCTATCTCTGCAGAATATCTTACACCCTAGTACCTCCAGGTCCCTGTCATGGTATTGGGTAACCCATGTTTCGGCAATGGCGACCATGTCCACCTCCCCTACTGCCATGAGAGCCTGTAGCTCTGCTGTTTTGTTCCCTAGACTCCTAAGATTCAAAGGTGACCACCCTCTACCCTTTTTCCTTCCCCCTTCCCCTTCCTGCTCTCCCTTCCTAGCATCCCCTCTAATACTCCCTTTTTTCCATTGCTTCTAGCACAGCGGGTAAGCTCATTCGGCTTCCCTTCTGTGGATTCTGCATGCCTCCTGCCCACTTGCCACCCCCGCTCCTAGTTTAAATGCCTTTCTTTTAATATGTAATACCCCATCCTCAGCTTCAATACCTTTTTGCCCTCCTCACTTAAGTGAAGTCTATCCTTACCATAGAGATCACTGTCCTCCCAGGTCCCTCCCCACTCACCCACCAGCCCATAACCTTTTGAATGTTTGCAAAGAGAATTCAGTTGTGTCTGGGATTTTGAACTTGTAAGATCACATCATCGAGTCTGACATAACTCATCAATTCCCAGTTGGGGTCAGCTGCTCTACCTAGAAATATGGTTAGCTTTGAGTTATTTTTTTCTTGTGTGATCTCTGCCTTTTCAAATGTGTTTTTTTTATCTCTGTGCAAATACTGTATTCTCCATGGTATTTATTTTGCAGTTAAACTTTTTATTGACATATTTCTTTTTCACGGATAGCAAAACTATCATTGTAGGAATACATACCATCTCATTGATGACTAACACAGATGTATGCTTCGGCACTAAACACATGAAAGCAGGTTTCTGTTACTGAGGTAGGTAGGAAGCCCATGGACAGGGTATGCATTATAATGGGGGATATGCCTTTCACCTAAAAAAGAAAAACTTAAACACACAAAAGAACATACAAGTATGAACAGACACAGAGGTTAACTGATGACAGGACAAGGGGAAATAACATAGGTCAATTATCCTAAACAAGCTACTGACACTTGGAGACAACCTTTTTTTAGTTTAGGATTTAAGTTTTATTTGTTCTGATATTTCTAAATATCATGCAAAGCTAAAGATATTTATCAAGTATATAAATAGCTATATGAATCCCGGAAGTTCTGTGCATCATACAATAGAAACATTTCACAGAGTGATAAAAGACATTTAGATTATAAAACAAGCAATCAAAAGACAAATTAAAAATGATTAAACTTTTTTTATATGATTTAAAAAAAATCAGCTGGAAAAGCTAGGCTAAAAAGGTGAATCTTCAGGCACTTCATAAATGCCTCCACTGTAGGGGCCTCCCTCAAATGTCTTGGCAGCGAGTTCCAGAGGATCAAGCAGGCCACCCTAAATGAATGCTCACCCGAGGTTTTCAGTCTGGTCCTCAGAACTGCCAGGAGGCCCTCTGTGGAGGAATGAAGGGAATGAGCTGGGATGGCAGGGGTAAGGAGGTCAGACAGGGAGCCAGGGTTTGATCCATATAGGGTCTTATAGGTGAAAGAAAACTTCATTAATGCTCCAATTAGGGTCAAAGTGACAAAAGTTGGGAAATGAGGCATTAGGGTTTCCAATCCAAACACCCCACCCTCGCAAACCAGGCAGGAGACCAGGTATGAGGTGTGCCTTGGGCTTCTCAAGCCTAACACTCACCCCATTCCATCTGTAAATAAGATCAAATGTTTAGACTTTATGAGAATGGGGTGAGTGTTAGGCTTGAGAAGTCCAAAGCACACCCCACACCTGCTCTCCTGCCTGGTTTTGGAGGGTGGAGTGTTAGGGTTGGAAATCCTAATGCCTCATTTCCCAACTTCTGTCTCTTTGACTGCAAATGGAGCATTAACAAAGTTTTTGCCAACTTATTTCCTTACTTTTTGAGATAGTATAATAGTATTCTTATTTTACTGTGGGAGCATTTGGACTCTGCAATCCCACACATTTTGAGTTGGCACTGCAAACACATTTTTTCAAACACCGTACTCCTACAACTTTTGAGGTGGTAGTGCAGGGTCCTTTAGACTCTGCACTCCCATGCTTTTTGGGGTGGGAATTATAGGCAAAGTTTGTGTTGTGAGCACAGGGTCCTTCAGACCCTGCACTCTCAAGCATTTTGAGGTGGCGATGCAGTGTCCTTTGAACCCTGCACTCCTACATCCTTCAAACACTGCACTTTCTTGAGTTTTGTATTGGAAGCGCAAAGTCATTTTACCCCTCCCAAATTTATATGTATTGTGTATACTGATCAATGTGGCACACGGTAAAGGCCTGACAAAAATCCTTTTCATGTACTGGAATTCTTTTTCATGACAAGGTAAAGGATTTGCAAACAATAAATGCTTTTTCATGAGAAGTTCCTTTTTCGTGAGAAGTTCCTTTTTTCGCCAGTTCAGGATTCCTTTTTCACTAGAAGTTCCTGTTTTGTGAGTTCACGAAAAAGGAATGGACTCATGGAGAAGGATTCCTTTTTTGTGAAATCAAGACAAAAGAATCAGCTCATGAAAAAGGTATCAGCTTGCAAAAAAGGAACTAAGCAGGTCATGAAAAGTATTAAAACTGCTAATAAAAATGACTCCCAAGGTTAGTCTTCCTCCAAATAACATCAGAATCCAACTAACAGAGTTCTGATGACCAAGATACATGAGTAGGTGTTCTCTATCACTTCACTTTTGTTGGTTTTCAAAAAAAATTTGTTTTTTGAAAAAACAGTAAACAAGATGGTGGCTCATGAAAAAGGATTTTTTCCTCACGAAAAAGGAATGGATCTCGCAAGAAAGAATCTTTTCTTGCAAGATCAAATCCTTTATTGAACTTTATCCCTGTATCCTGGAAAGTGATTTTCCCATTGAAAACACTGGGAACTTAAAAATTGAATAACTTTGCAACAGATTAATATTTTTTCACCAAATGAATGCATTGCAGTTCTGTTACCCAAGCTGTTTCTATTACAAAACAAGCATTTCTCAATGCCGAATGTTGATTACGTTGGTCTGTTGAGCTTGCTCACTGCCCCTCTGTCATTCACTCAGTCTGTTTCTCCCGATGCTGCAGGCTGCTGTTTTGTACTGGGCTCCTGCCTCTGTTGGTAGTTTTTTTCTGCCCACAAAGAAATCTGCAGCAGTCCCGACACAGGTCTGTTGAACCTGCTCACTCCCCCTGTCTCACTCACTCATTCCCTTTCTGCCGGCGCTGCAGGCTGGCCTTTTGAAGTGGTCTCCTGCCTGCATTGCAGCCTTTTTCTGCCAACAAAGAAATGCGCAGCAGTCATGATAGAGCTCTGTTGAGCTCATTCATTCCCCCCATCTCACTCGCTCATTGTGTTTCTCCCAGTGCTGCAGGCTGCCCTTTTGTACTGGGCTCCTGCCTGCATTGGTACCTTTTTCTGCCCACAAAGAAATCCATAGCTGTCCCGACAGAGCTCCGTTGAGGTCGCTCACTCCTCCTGTCTCATTCACTCATTCTGTTTCTCCTGGCAGTGCAGGCTGCCCTTTTATACTGGGCTCCTGCCTCTGTTGGCGCCTTTTTCTGCCCAGAAAGAAATCTGCAGCAGTCCTGACAAAGTTCCGTTGAGCTCGCCTACCCCTTCTCTCACTTGCTCATTCCGTTTCTGTCAGTGCTGCAGGCTGCCCTTTTCTACTTGGCTCCTGCCTGCGTTACCTCGTTCTTCTGCACACAAAGAAATTTGCAGCAGTTAGAATAGAGCTCCGTTGAGCTCGCTCACTCCCCCTCTCTCACTTACTTATTCTGGTTTTCCCGCCACTGCAGGCTGCCCTTTTGTACTGGGGCCCTGCGTGCATTGCTGCCCTTTTCTGCCCACAAACAAATTTGCAGCAGTCCCAACAGAGCTCTGTTGAGCTCACACACTCCCCCTCCCTCACTCGCTTGTTCTGTGTCTCCCACCGCTGCAGGCTGCCCTTTTGTACTGGGGTCCTGCCTGCATTAGCAGCTTTTTCTGGCCACAAAGAACTCTGAAGCAGTCCTGACACAGCTCCATTGAGCTTGCTCATTCGCCCTCTCTCACTCACTCATTCCGTTTCAGCCAGCGCTGCAAGCTGGCTTTTTGTACTGGGCTTCTGCCTGCATTGCCGCCTTTTTCTGCCCACAAAGAAATCTGCAGCAGTCACAGTAGAGCTCCATTGAGGTCGTTTATGACCGCTCTGTCACTCGCTCATTCTGTTTCTCTTGGTGCTGCAGGCTGCGCTTTTGTACAGGGCTCCTGACTGCATTGGCACCTTTGTCTGTCCACAAAGAAATCAGCAGCTGTCCTGACAGAGCTCCATTGAGGTCGCTCAGTCTCTCTCTCTCTCTCTCTCTCACACACTCATTCTGTTTGTCCTGGTGCTGCAAGCTGCCCTTTTGTAGGGGGGCTCCTGCCTGCATTGGCGCCTTTTTCTGCCCACAAAGAAATCCGCAGCAGTCCTGATAGAGCTTCGTTGAGCTCACTCGGTCCCCTGTCTCACTCGCTTGTACTGTTTCCTCCCACCGCTGCAGGCTGCCCTTTTGTACTAGGCCCCTGACTGCATTGACGCCTTTTTCTGCCCACAAAGAAATCCACAGCAGTCCTGACAGCACTCCAGTGAGTTTGCTCACTCCTACTTCCTCACTCACTCTCTTGTTCTGTTTCTCCTAGTGCTGCAGGCTGCCCTTTTGTACTGGGCTCTTGCATTGGGGCCTTTTTTTGCCCACAAACAAATCTGCAGCAGTCCCGACAGAGCTCAGTTGAGCTCGGTCACTCCCCTCTCTCACTCGCTCGATCTTAATCGTCCCAAACACTGATTTCCAACAGTGACCATGCTATTCTCTGGCAGGAGTGCAAAAACATATTTTAGCCAGGATGTGCAAAATGACAGCTGTACTGTTCATAAGGAGGTGTGAAAAAATGCCACTGTTGAAAATGTGGCATGAAAATATCACAAATTTTCAAAGTTACAAGGGTGTGTGGAAACAGTTCAATGCACGCTTGTAACACAGTCATGTTATGGAGTTAAGTCACCAAATTTTCAACATAGGTATTTTAGGACCTCTGCTCATGAACAGTGCCACTGTTATTGTCTTAATGTGTCCCGAACACTGATTTCCCACAGCGACCATGTTATTCTGTGCCAGAACTGTGAAAACACATTTTGGTCAGGATGTGACAAATGACAGCTGTACTGCTCATAAGGAGGTGTGAAAAAAAATGCCACTGTTGAAAATCAGGCGTGACAATATACAAATCTGCGAAGTTACAAGGGTGCGTGGAAAGTGCGCAATGCACACTTGTAACACAGTCATTTGATGGGCTATCATTACCAAATTTTCAGCATAGGCATTTTAGGACCTCTGCTCATGAACAGTATCACTGTAATTTTCTTAATCTGTCCCGAACAGTGATTTCCCACAGTGACCGCCGTATTCTGCGCCGGAAGTGCAAAAACAAATTTCAGCCAGGATGGGAAAAATGACAGCTGTACTGTTCATAAGTAGGTGTGGGAAAATGGCAATGTTAAAAATCTGGAGTGAAAATATTACAAATTCACGAAGTTACGAGCGTGTGTGCAAACTGCGCAACACACGCTCGTAACACAGTCATTTTACGGAGTATTGTTACCAAATTTTCAACATAGACATTTTAGGACCTCTACTCATGAACAGTGTCACTGTCATTTTCTTAATCTGTCCCGAACACTGATTTCTCACAGCGACCGTGCTATTCTGCAACGGAAGTGCGAAAACACATTTCAGCCAGGATGTGAGCAATGACAGCTGTATCGTTCACAAGGAGGTGTGAAAAAATGCTAATGTTGAAAATCTGGCGTGACAATATTGCAAATTCATGAATTTACAAGCGTGTGTAGCAACTGCGCAATGCACTCTCGTAAAACAGTCATATTTTTGATTTATCCACCAAATTTGCAACATAGGCTTTTTGAGAGCCCGCCTCATGAACACTGGCACTGTCATTTTGTTAATTGGCACTGAAAAGTGATTCTGCACAGAGACCACGGAATCACCTTTTGGGTCCGATTAACGCCATGACAGTTCGAGAATTCATGAGGAGGGGTCTCAAAAACTCCATGTTGAAAATTTGGTGCCAAAATTCCAAAAAAATGACTGAGATATGCATTAAAGTTGGAAAAAACCTAATTATTCCATTATACAGCTTACTGGCATTTCCTCAGTTTGTGGTCGGCTTTGAAGAGTGCAGATGTGTTCCCGGTCCACCGAAGATCATCGTGCCGGACTCTGGAGGTAAGTATGGGGTGAGGGGGGTTGTGGGGAGGCAGGGTGAGCAGTGGGTGGGCACGGGATGCAGGTGGGGGCAGGGAGACCGCCAAGGGACAGTTTCCTTTTTTACAGGGTAAAAAAAAAAGACATCATGGGACCATTTTTTATTTCACAGGGGCATGTGGCATGCTGGGTTATGCTCCCAGCATGCCACGACTACTTTCTGGAGGGGCAGCAGTAGCTGATGGGGATTGGGCACCCCGTTGTACACAACAAAAGGGGGTGTCATTATGCCGAGCAGGGATTGGGCACCCTGTCAGCAGAAAATGAAAGTGGGGAGGGGTTTACGTAATGCCGACGGGGAGTGGGCTCCCCCGTCGGCAACAGAAACACTGGGGCACTGAAGCTGATGGAGATTGGGGCCCCGGTCGGCAAATAAACATGGTAGTGGGGGTTAATATTGTTTGTGAACATGGCGGCAAACCACCACCATGTTCACAAACAATATCAGTGTGTGAAGATTCCATCCTGCAATGTCGGGTTGCTCCCTCATTGCAGTGGATGGCTTATGCTGCAATGACGAGGCAGCCCCTGATTGCAGTGGCTGTTTTTTTACAAGTTGGTGGCATATTGGCTGAACTAGTGTCAGCAGCAGCGTGCCACGGCATTGGGGGATGCTGGACAAGCCTTTAAAGGCTGTGGGAGCATTGGCCACAACAGTGCCGTGCCTCCACAACCTCCACAAACTTGTGGAGAAAGCTGCTGCAATATGTTTCTTGTGCATGTGTGTAATCAACATAAAAATCATACCAAAATTCTACATCATCTGGATGCATGATGAGGAAAAAATTGCAAAAAATTTTGACTTTTAAGGGTTTTGTACTATCCGGATCTCAGAATCCATACATCTGACGGGAGTGAAACTTGCCAAGTCAAGTGATCTACCCCACAGAACAGCGCATACCAAATTTTGTGCAAATCTATTAATCGGTTGCAAAGTTCTTAAAGTACAACATTTGAGGTTTTACATTAAACGTGCTACTCAATCCTATATATAGGGACATTGCCACTGCTCTGTGATACATAACTGGCATGGAAAGGAAGCTGGAAGGGCTGTTAACTATGTAAAAATCATTCTGTATTTCCTGTAAGGGAAGGACTTTGGTTTTCAACTTGTTAACCTTTAGGTCAGAATATTGCGTTAAGCAGTTGAGAAGAGATGGGGGAGTGTGATAGAAGTAGCTGTTTCTCCCAGAAGGACCAGAAGATCAGCAGCATACATGAGTGTAGTGTATTGGATAGGGTCCATCTGTATTCCTTGTATCTCTTTATGTTGCTGAATAGCAGCAGTCAGAGGTTCTGCAGCTAGCACAAAGAGAAGCAAGGAGAGGGGCACCCCTGCTTGATGCCTCTAGCTTAATGAAAGGGATCTGAAACCAGAGAGTTTGTGAATACTCTGGTGGAGGGGAGGGGTACAGGGAGTGAACCCAGGACTGGAATTGGGCCCCTGGTCTCATGTGGACAAGTACCAGATGCAAATAATCCCTTTCAATGGTATCAAAGGCATTTTGATAATGAATCATTACTGCTGCAGCAGGGGTGGAGAGGCCTTCAACAATGTGCATGAGGTTACTAAAGTGACCTTTAAGAAACCCCACCTGGGGGATGGATTGATAGATGCAGGAGAGGGTTGTGCTGGTATCCCATGAGGAGGTTGCATGGGGAAGGGTGTGGTCCATAACAATGACCCGCTCACCAGCGAATCCCTCACAGCGATGGGAGGGTAGGACAGCTGGACGGGGGGGCAGCAAAAATAGCAATAGGATGTCACTATATGTATGTACACGGGGGAAGTGAGCACGCCAAGTGTGGGCTGGGAGGAGATGGAGGAGCTGTAGGGGGTGGAGCTGCAGTGGGCTGCCAGGCTGTGTCATGGTGTCGGGGATTGGTCTGTGGCTGCGGTGGGTGTGGTACCGGGTTCAGGTCCAGGCGCTTGTGCAATTTTATTGCACCCGTCCAGAACCTTTTATTTTTTAATGTTTTCTTTACTCCCCGACATACACCCCGGAGTTGAGAATCCTTTAGTGGAGGCAAATCATTGTAGCTTTTTCAGTGAGAAACCTGCCTCTCCCTATCTATGTCTCATCCATCCTCTACTCTCAAACCACTCCTACTAGCATTTTTCTTAAAAGGATGCACCTGCAGCTAGATATTTCTCTTTCTCGCTAGCATTACGACAATCCCTACCCTTTTCACCCTCCCATTTTACCCAGTTTGCCACTTACTGTTTCGTATAGCTCAACATTCAATGTACAGTAATCTATATATTTTTTGTTATTGCTGCTATGCCCCCATGGTTTTGTTACAAGCATCTTGCCTTTCATAGGCTGCTCATTCCCCTAGCTCTCACCCTTGGTACCCATGTAACATTTGCATTTTTTGCACACTTTTTCCTTTTTGTTTGGAATGTTTTACTTATACCTTTCATTTTATTGTTCCTGTACATGCACCTATTGTTGTCACTATATTTTTTATTGCACTCCGTCTTGTAACCCCTCCAATGGATTGCACCTGGAAATGATCTCTGCCTCAGCATACCAATCCCGGTCACCAAATTTAAAATAAATAAAAACAGTAAATAATTATCCATTCATATAAACCTTTCAAAGACTAGAATATTTGAAAAGCAAAAAAATTGATATGACATGGTTATGTAAGACAACAGTCACAGAGTACTATAAAAAAGGCTCAGTGCTGGGAAAGCTACAGTATTTATGCTTCTCAAAAGAGACAAAAACGTAATGGTGTTTTGTATACAAGACTGTGCTTGGAACAAATATACACAGTCATTAAAACTGGGAAGATTTACACAATTCCCAAACAAGCACAGATACTGCCCTTCTTTCAGTGGTGAGTTTGAAAGATTGAAGCAATTACGTAATGTACTGCCCTGTTTTTGTGGAAATCCAATCTGCTTGACTTAATTTCCTTTTGTCTGGGATGTTGCTGATCCTACCTTTTTATTTGCAAAACTATTGAAAGAAGAAGATGTTGTAGTTTCAGGGCAATTAAAGTGTCTCTTTTTGCATAGAAGTCAGAATATATAAGAGCAAGAAAAAGAGCTGGACATTTTTCACATGTATGAAGCTGAATATAGGTGAATATTTGATAACTATGGACTAACAAGAGCAGGTTCAAATATTCTGAGTATCTGAATTGAAAGGTTAGAAAAGTTTTATCAGAGATTGGACAGACCCACTCACTGCACTAAAATGTGATTCTTCATTAGTTTTTTATTGAAATACTATTTTATAAATGTAATCATTCAGCCACCATATGGAATAGCCATCAACATTTAGCAGTTTAATGCCTCTTTACCAGGTTAGATGGTTGGTATATTCAGACCCCGGAATCCTGGGCTGCTTTTGGTACACTGAATTCCATATTGATCTTTCACAGCCATTCTTTTACCTTGTTATTTGTTTTTGGACTCCAATTCTGTCTCCAAAGTTTGGAGTAGAATGCCAACCTGCTTAAAGAAGTTAGTTGTTTGTCTCTACTGCCATCCACCCAGTCCTCCACACTGTTGGCTGTTTTCCCCCTTGTGGTGGCGTCGCCAGCTCCATCACTCCGTAAACCCCACTGACATTCGATGGGTTCCACAGCATGGGATCAGAGAACACTGATAGGCATCATCTTATTGGCTGTTTGGATTGTATCCCTGATTATCTCCTCATAACTTCACATATGAATACCTACCCATCGTATCCGTACCCACAATGAAAATCAAGGATGCACAACTGTAGTGATCTTCATGGTACAAGAGCAAGTTGTAGGGTTCTCTACCAGGAATTGCTGTGGCATTACACAGTTGATTTCATCCCTCCAGGCAAGGGAAAACACTTCCATTGCCAGCACTGGCCCTACTTGGTCACCTAAGTGCTAGCTCCCTAGTCCGCTGTTGAACCAGATTCACAAGCATGGCAGTACAACACTTTACCAGTGGGCCATGAGATGGCAACTGGTTATAAAATAAATAAAGATTGTCTATCCAGTGCACAGTGGTCTACTGAAATAATTTATTTTCAAAATTACTTGTGTTTATTTTTGTTGTTGTTCTGCAGTGGCAAAAACCAATAATAAACACATAAACATAGAAAAGAGCAGGACAAAAAAAAAAACAACAGCACATCTAGTCAGTCCAAAGATTCCTTACTTGGAATCTTACTAACATTATTTCCTTCACCCTCCCCTTCCTTTATGTGCTATCCCATCTGATAACTCCCATAAATGCCTACCAGTTTCTTCTGAACCCTTTTTATTGTCTTCACCTTTGCAAAATTTGTCTGGAATTTTGTTCCACACAAGGTTGTGGAGGCAGAGACAATGTTAGAGTTCAAGAGAAATTGAGATGTGCCTGTATATACTTGCCTATAAGTCAACCTCACATATAAGTCAACCCCACCGTCACCTGGTCAATTTTTAATAAAATTACAGGTATTATGTTGCTACCCAAATTGGATAGAAAAGTTTGTTTTGTGACCAACATCAAGCACATAATCCTCTTTGTGGCCAGAACTGGACACAAAGTCAGGTTACACAGTTGTAAAAATTGTTTATCATTTTAAATCCTGAAGAAAAGTCATGTCTCCCTTCTTGAAGGCCTATTTTCAACATCAGAAACTAAACTTCTACATGAGTTTATAAAGTTTTTAAGGGAGTTATCAGATAAGTTAATGTAGACAGGAACCAAAACTCGAACATACTGTAGTAGAGGCACTTAGGACATCCATTATACAGTAGTTAATTTTTTAACAGTAATCTTCCAGCCTATAAAGTTGCTATAATACACCAAGCAAGCCAGTCTCAGCTCTGCATGTATGGGGATCACAAAATGCAGGCAGTGATACTAGCTGAACCACCTTAGTTGACATAGTGGGAGGGGGAAGAGCTGAAGAGTAATCCAGGAGCCAGTATAAGTGTCTCCTTAAAATGGAGCTTCAGTTCTAACAATGTGTTTTTTTTCCTCCAGACAGGCAAATATTAGCCGCCTTCCCAATCTAAGGGATTTCTGAATGGTGATACTTGGCTCCCAAGGAAGGGAGACATGCCGCACTTATATTTTCATTTAAATGGAATGCTGAGTCTGAGGGAGTAGTATCTGGGCGAACTGTGCACCATAGTTGCAGTAACAGTTATTAACGTAAATGCCCACACCACCTACAGATTCTAGATGTTCCATTATTCCTACACAGACAGATATCGGCTGATGTACAACATAGCTGACACTTGAATCCCAGTTAGGCATTTTAGATGACTAAGTCTCAAACATTTATAATTAAGTCACCACTCAAGGAAAGTGGGGATGACTGCACAGCTGGCGGATAAGTTGCAATCCATGATGTGAAAAAGCATTTTCACAAACAGTTCAGATTTCTTTCATTACATCCGGTAGGATAACTAACTGATGATGTGGCATTCACCTTAGATCTCTGACCACCAGCCAGTTCAGGAGCAAAGTCTGACAGACACAACTAGTAACTGAGGTAATTGTGTATTATCATCATAAGTGCAAGAATTCAGATGGATGGTTTGGACTCACATGGGCACAATCACTTAACAATTAAGTCATCTATCCCTGCACATGAGGAACAGAACTTGTGGGCATTATTCCAACTGGAGAGCAATCATCAGACCCTACTGAACAGCAAAGCAACACACTGACACCATCCATGTTGGTGGCCAAGGATGTCCACAGGGTTACCTATACCCACTGCATCACCAAAACCTGTCTGAACAGCAGTTTAAGGTGGCGGTAATAATGAATAGTTCTTGGTGAGAATAATGCAATGACAGTTTCCAGTAACAGCAATGTCAACAGCAGAACTGTGTCCCCATTCTTGTAGAACCCTGTTCTAAAGCAGTAAAGTGATAGAAGTTCCTCAGGTCTTGCAGCAGAAAATAAAGAATGAACTTCCACAATATGCTAGCATCAGTAATACCATTGCCCTACATTTCTGATGCTAGATGGGGCATAAACAGCATATAAAAGTCTTATGTTAAAGGTAGTTTATGGTTGCAGAAACAATTCTGTAAGACTCTAAAAAGACAAATTCCAAGCTGGTTGCAGCTGCAGCTGTAGGTCTACCTGGCAGGGCAGACACTTGACGGCTGGACCAATAACAGCCCCTGCCATTTTAATGAAGTGCTGAGTGGATGACAGGAATGGGAAGAGGGGACCTCCCTTACAGCTTTAGTACAGACAACTCTTCTCTGAACTCCCACAAAACTGATCTAGGTAAATCTAATCTATTTTATTCTAAATTGAGCAGCAGTTATACAGCCCCAAAAAAGCAAAAAGACCAGAACTCGGTAACCAGGTACTGCTACTTTCTGAAGAAAAGAGTTATATTCACAGTTCTTTTTGAAAAATGAAGCATTTATGGTGCAAATGTGAGCAAAGAAACATCAAGTGCAAACACACAGAATCACACATGAACCCCCCTTCTGGTCACATGATACATTTTGTACCTGCTCACAAGTGCTTTCTCAAAAGTCTCAACACCCTTGGCCCTTCCCCCTGCATGTGCACCAAGGCATATGGCAGTAGGAGCTCTTAAGTTTTAAGCTCTGTGGTGCTGGAAGACATTTTTACTGAACTTAGGAATCCATGGGTTTCCAGAGGGTTACATAAAGTGCTCTGAAATAAATGTCCCTTTAGGAGAAGTTAGGCTGATAGGTATCTGTCATGTACCTATCTGCCTAAGTAAGAAGAAAACCCATATTTAAATTGAAAATGAGTATTCACATTTTTTTTGAAATATCTTGAAAAATGTACCCTCCTCCTAGCTTCTTGCCAGTGCTGCATGTTCAAAATGAAGATAGAGCCACACACTCTGCCCATTCCAGTGGTGTCTTGAGAGGGGATGGGGAAAATCTGCTTAGTTCCATGTGCAATACATAGGAGCAACCCATTAAAATAGGTCATCGAGATCTTTTAGGACAAGTAAAGGTGAGTCCATGCTACATACTGCATACTTCCCCTTCCCCCCAAAATGTCCCTGGAGAGGAAAAACTGCGAACTCCACCTCCATTGTTTGATCACATAACACAGGGGAAAGGTCTGTGGGGACAGCAAGTTGTTCAAAGATGTGTAAAAAAATCTAATGCTCATTTTGTAATCTAAATATGGTCTTTTTCTTAGTTAGGGTGATAGGCTGTCAGCCTAACATCTAATACCAGGGTACCAGTTCTATAAATGGGATGGGATGTTGATATGAAACTGCAGTCATTTGTTGTGTTTCTATTTACAGAAATGATATTCATGCCCCCTAAGTGATCCAGATTGAAGTGTACCTGAATAAATATTGAAAAGAAAAACTGTTTGCACTTTTTCTTATAGAGGACACCGTCTTGTACTGTTCTCTTCATGGAACCTGATCTTGGAGTTTTGACAATGTCACTGTTTGGATAGAGAAATGTGATAGTTCAATAGTTAACAGGCAGAGTTCTGAATCCATACAGTAATGTAGTCAAAGGCCCAGTTTACTGGCTCCATAAAAAAACACAATTTGTACAACTTTTGTTTAGGTGCAGTCAAATATGAATCATTTAGTTCTGAGAGTAAGGATACAATTCTGAAAAATAGGAACACTACAAGTAGCTGCAAATTTGCAACAAGTTCTTGACCCCTCTAAGTAAAATTCTAAAATGCTGCAAATTAGAAATGCCCAGGGTGTGTAAAGTCTGTAGGTCCATTGATGTACAATGTTAATCAGCAAAGACAGTATAACATTCTGAGATGTGGCTTTCTGTGAACTGGCAATCCAAGCTTTGCTGAATTGTCAAAAATTCTGCTACCAATGGAATCTCAGGGAATTTCAGAAATTCCACCAAATTCTGTAGAATGCTGTCAAAAGCAGAATTTAGAAATTCTGGAAGTAGTGATTATGTCCCCTCAGGGACGGATTAGGATCACATCACATCAGCCATCTTTATTGATCTAGCTAAGGCCTTTGACTTGATGTCTCACCCTCTCCTTCTGAACATGTTGGGTCTGGCTGGCCTATACCAACATACAAACATACAAACCTGCCATCAGATAAAGGCCTTATGGTCTATCGAGTCTGCTCGAATGCACAGCTAACAGTCCTCATACTGCAGCTACCCCTCACTCCCACCCCCCTCTCCACTGACCCTCCCCCTTACTCAATCCCATCCCCTTTTGAAGCTGCCCATTGTGCTCCAGGATACCACTCCCCTGATAATGCATTCCAACCAGCCGCCACCCTCTCCATAAAAAAGTGTCTCCTCAATTCCCTCCTGAAACTAACCCCCCAATTACCGATTGTGCCCTTGGATGTCCCTCCCCCTTCTTAATGGGAAAAGCCCCCTGTGCCCATCCTACTTATCCCATTCATGTATTTGAAGGTCTCAATCATGTTCCCCCATCCCTCCTTTCCTCCAAGGAGTACATGTTCAACTCCCTCATCCTGCTCTCGTAGGGCAAGTCCCCTAACTCTTGGATCATTTTTGTTGCCCTGTACTGCACCGCCTCCAGTAACCCACTGTCCTTCTTCAGGTATGGCCTCCAGAACCGCACACAGTATTCCAGGTGTGGCCTAACCAGTGACCTGTACAGCAGCAGGATCACCTCCCAAATCCTAGAGGATATGCCACTGGCAATGCAACCCAGCATCTTGTTAGCCTTGACAGCTGCATTTCTACACTGTGTGGAGTTGTTCATTGCTCCTGTTATGATCTTCCCTAGATCCTTCTCCTCCTCTGTCCTGGTCAGCTCAATACCCCCTTGCTGGTAGCTCCTCCTTGGGTTTTTAGCTCCGAATGTAGCATTTTGCATTTCTTAGCATTGAACCCCAGCTGCCAAGTGTCAGGCCAGGCCTTCAATTTTTCCACATTGTCCTGCAACCCCTGCCACCCCTCTAGGTTATCCACTACTGCACTCATCTTGGTGTCATCTGCAAACAGATTGATCTTGCTCTTGATGCCTATAGAAATGTTTGCTATGAAAATCCCAAATAACATCAGCCCCAGTACAGATCCCTGTGGCACCCCCACTTGTCACTGCCCTAGGTGATGAGAGCTCCCCCACCATCACCACCATCTGCTATCTCCCTTGCAGCCAATTCCCTACCCATCCCACCATCTTTGTCCTGGCCTCTATGCCCTCCAGCTTACTACCTAGTCTCCCATGTGGCACCGAAATCGAATGCCTTGCTGAAGTCCAGGTACAGGATATCCAGTGCATAGCCACTGTCCAACTGCCTGGTTACCCAATCATAGTACTCCACCAGGTTAGTCTGACAGGATCTGCCTGAGACAAACCCATGCTGCCTGCTATCCTGCAGTCCAATAACCTCCAGGAGGGCAACCAGCATCTCCTTCAAGATTGCCTCCATCAGTTTTCCCACGATGGATGTGAGACCTGTAGTTCCCTGGCTCATCCTTGGGGTGACTCTTGTGGAGGGGCACCACATGTGCCATCCTCCTGTCTTGTGGTACACACCCAGAGTCCAGGGAGACATTGAACAGGTCTGTCAGCTCCTACTGTCAGTTGTTTCTGTTCATATCTCATGGGCCATCTACAGTCAGTACTGGTAGATAGCACCCTTTCACCTCCTCTTCCTAGCCAGGTAGGGTGTTCCACAGGGCTCTATCCTGGGCCCATACTCTTCTCCATCTTCCTCAGTGACCTCTTCAGCCCGTACCAATTCACATATTCACATGTATGCATATGACAAAGTAATCTGCACTTCTGGTCCCTCCACCACTGACTTAGAAGGTCTGCTACAGGAAGACTTCCACAGCCTCTTACAGTCTAACCAGCTTTGGGTCAACAATGAAAAAAACACTAAAAAAAACAATATCCATGACCTTTGGTGCTGGCCAAAAACTGGTCAAATTCACTTCAGTGCCCATTTTCTCCACTTTGGATGGCTCCCCATTTGACGTAGTTTCTTCTTTCAAGTACCTTGGTGTGTTCCCTGACAGCAAGCTTGATTTCTCTGTCCAGATAGATGCCATCCCTGCCAAGCTCTGTCCTAAACTTGGTGCCCTGTACCAAAAATAAAGATTGTCTTTCTATCTAGGATCACCGAGAGCTTGTCACCAAAATGGTGCTCTCTGTCTTTGACTATGTAGAAATGGTTTATGAATCTGCCCCTCCACCCCCTGGCCAGACTGCATATCTTCTGTAACACCTTTTGTCACTTTGTAACTGACTCATCACTACTCACTTTACTCATCACTATCTATTCTTTCCCTTCCATCCTGCTGCCAGATGCACTGTTCCTCTTTTATATCTAAATACTACTTTGGGTCCCTTCCCTCCTACTTCTCATCATTCCTCTCCATTGTTCCCGCTGCCTCATGTGCCTCTCCACTCCAGGGAACATCACACCTTTGTTTTGCCATGTTCCCATACCTCAGCTGGTGAGTCAGCCTTCGCCTATCATCTCCCCTCACCTTACAACCAGCTTCACTCTTCCCTCCATCTCACTGCCTCCTTTTCTCCCTCAGACATCAACCAAGACTTCTTCTATTTCACCCTTGCTCCTGTTTCGCTTCCCCTTAGTAATCCTCTTGCACCTGGTGTAATGCTTAACTGCCAGTTTTTATTTGTTTGATCATTTTGCACTTTATTGTTTTTTGTGTGCAATTATGTTTCACTCGTCTTCTAACACTGTACTTATCTAAGCTAAATACTGTTTTTTGCCCTTCGCTCCCTCCCCAGTCCCATTTGGAAATGAGCCCATCTCAGTGTTCCTTTCTGGATCACCAGTTTTCAAATCAATCAATTAATCAATCAATCAATCAATCAATCGATAAATAGTTTGTACCTTTTTATTTAAACTGCAGCTCAGTAATTTGTGGATTACATAAACCTCAGTTAGCGACTGGTTGTTAATGCAAACCATAGATTTGGTTTCCACAAGTCACTAACCCATGAAAAACTTTGAAATCTAATAAGTAGTTTAAGGTAAAAGACTTTTAGAAATCAGCAGAATTCATCAAACAATTCAAGAAAACCTTCTGGAAGCAGAATTGTCATTCTGGGTCAGTTTCGCCAGTGAAATTCCACAGTTTGCACAGCTCTACCAGTATTGCCAGAAGCATCATACAGGTCTGGTACTGTATGGTTTGTTGCTTGAAGTGGAAGTATGGGGAGTGGGGTGGCCATAGTTCATTGCTTGAGGTGGAAGTACGGGAGTGGGATGGCCTGAATGAGTGGCTGTAAAATGTTGGCTAGGAGCATGTTGTAAGATAATTTCTGTGCACTGTCCCTCCACACTTATTTATTTTTGTTCTTTGTCTCTTTGTGGCATATATACAGTACATATATCTATATATATATATGTATATATGACAACACACTTTCGAATAAATATGTATTTAATTTCTGCAGTACCAGGTTGTGCATTTGAGAAAGAGAAATGCATTTCTGGTAGTTCCATGTTTCCAGTTGTCTTGGTGGAAGACCTAGTAACACAATAGCACAGCATTCCAAGCAACCTGGGTTCAAATCCCAGCTAAGACACTTATGTCTTTCAAACTTGTGTCTGTGTTCCACCATACATATGCACATACTGTAGCACCCTTGTGAATAAAAATATAAATGTGTTACAAAACAACACATGAACAGAAGCACACAATCTGTAAATGTAGACACATTTACATAGGCAAGGATTAATATTCTTTGTAGTAAATTCACTACCTCTTGGTGTCACAAATGTCCAGACACCTTTCAGTGGGCACCCTGAGAACTTCCACCTTCCAGGCAGCTACACAAGGTATCACTAACAACATGCAGTAAGTAGTTTCTCACTTGTCAAAGGACTTATGCTGAAGCCCTTTGAACCCGAATTCTTCTCATACATGGGAGCTCAGGCAGGGAACTCTTCTGTGATTAGACTAGGCAAGACCATGTACACCTTACTCACTAACCCTAGGCAGGTATACTGCACACGGCTAACCTAGGCAAGACCTAGTTTCAGCACAATTCTCTTAGAGCAGGCACACTCCCATCTTCATTCCGTGGCTGCCTCAGTTCATCAGCAGCCCAGGGCTACATGGCCTCTGTGATTGCCATCTTGAGGGAGGCCCTCCCTGGCCTACAACTCAAACTGAAACTAGACTAGTCCCAAAAAATCTAACTTCTCTTCCTGCGCTGCTCCTTGTAGATAAGTCTGAACCATAACTGAAGAGTGGATCAGGTCATCTACTTTTGTATAGTGTTTTCCCTGCAGACATTTGAAAGAGAAGCAGAGACATGTTAATTCAGACAACATTGAAGAGGTACTGCACATTCTTACAGATGTGGCAGTAGATTGTTAAAGTCCTTGAACTCCCACAAAGCATTTTTCTTACACAAACTATTTTATAATGTGTATTACTGAGTAATCTTAAAAGCCCAAATATGCCTAGTGGATTTTCAGCAATTTTGTGGACGTTTGTAGCAACAAAGTCATCCACATATAAATGCACATGGTAGACATGATTTACAGCGCCATCTACAGTGGTAGCCAATGTCATTCCTAGTAACAGTGTGCCATGACAGTTGCTGTCACAGTACTGACAGTGGTCACTATCACTCACAAAGCATTAAGTTACAATACAGAGATAGCATCTGTGATCGAACAAGGCACACTATCAATTAATCCTTTATTTTTATAGCGCCTTTCAAAAACTGAGGCACTGTACACTTTAAATACACGAATACATTAAAAACTAAATAAAACAATAATACAGAACACTTAAAAACAATCTGGGAAGACTTACGTAAATAAATATGTTTTTAACATACATAGATACATAGATACATAGACAGTGTCAGCAGATAAGGGCCTGTGGCCCACCCAGTCTGCCCATTTGAGCTTGTAAGTTCAGTTTGTTTTCCTAGAAGTCTGTTGCCCCTTACCCCTGACCTCCAGAATTCCTTTATGTCTATCCCATGCATTCTTAAATCCCGTGATTGTTTCAGCCCCCACCACTTCCTCTGGCAGGGTGTTCCACTTTCTTTCTCATGTTTCCTCTGAATCATCCTCCCTACTACTACTACTACTGATGGTCAGGCATTCTCTTAACCGACGAGGTAGAGAATTCCACACAGTTGGTGCTGCAAAACAGAAAGCACGAGCACCTCAAGTTTTTAAGTGAACCCTGGGAATCTCTTGCAATCCCTCATCAGTGGATCAGAGAGGATGATTGGGGGAGTAGGGAGTCCGGAGATCTTTCAGATAGTCAGGTCCCTGTTCATATAGGGCTTTGAAGGTAAGCAAGCCTACCTTATAGGTGATCCGCCACTGAACCAGCAGCCAGTGCAGTCCATGCAGCACAGGTGTAATATGGCTGGTCCTTGAAGTATCAGTCAATAATTTGGCCATAGCATTCTGCACTAGCTGCAAGTAGCATATATCAACCCCAGACAGCCCTAGGTAGAGGGCATTGCGGTAGTCAAGATGGATGGCAATGAAGGCACGGACCAGTGTTGGAAGGTCATCCGTCGGAACCAGGTGTTTCACCCGGGCAATATTCCTCAGATGGTAAAATGAGGATTTAACCATGGCCGACACCTGAGATGGCAGGGTCAGGCTATCGTCAAAAATAATGCCCAGGTTATGCACCTGATCTGAGGTAGTGAGATGAACACCATCAAGCCATAGGCTCGACACTTGCCCAGCCCCAACCCCCCCACCGGGTGACCCAGATCCACTACAGTGATTGTAATCTTTACAGATGGTGATGGATGCCACTATAGCTAACATATTCATGACTCTATACAGCATTTGCCATTGATATGTTTTACATCTTTGTTTTGTCTTTTTTACAATGAAAATGAGTATTTTATGAAAAAAAATTGCAAGCGACAAAACTGTAATGGCTGAAATGGGTTTGTAAAAACAAACATTTAGCTTTTGTATAACTTAGCACTGCAGAACCCCTGCCCCAAATAATGGTGTTGAAAACAAAAAAATTAGGAAGATGCATGATCTGTACTTTGTGTCGTCAACATAATATTATAAAAGGAATGTGCTTTTGTACTTTATAAATCTATTTTTTGTCTGCAGAAAAATAACTTTTTAAAAACTCACAGTTGAGGCAACCATAACTATTGTAATTGTTTTATTCATATGGCTTCATTGTCATGGCGATTTACCCTGTGAATGATGAGACCACACTCCATTTTGGGTGCTCAGTTGGCCAAGGTTTTTTTTACATATTCAAAACAATCTGTTTTACATCACTAAGATCCTTTTATTTACAAATAACTATTTAAATCCATTTACAGCAATAACAGATTTGAGATCTTGCCAAACACTCCATTATTACCCCTTCCATCCATATAACCTTCCTCTACCAAACTTTACCTTCAGTGGCTCGGGTCTGTTCCTGATACTCCTCTTGTGTCTGTTGTTTTTCCTTCTTCTTTTCTGAGGTTGGATGTCCCAGCTGACCCCCAGTTCCGTGCCCCTTGGGTGATAACTCTAAGAGGTGCCCAGCCTGGCTGGGCGTTAACCCAGCCAGGCCTTGCCTCCCCCTCTACCATTTGCACCTCATAATCCTTCTGTTTGCCCACACCTCCCACCTTTTCTCATCCTTCCATCCCTTCTTCCCTCCGTTGCTCTCCACTGGCAACCCAGTCATGTCATGATTCTCCTTCTCCATTGCCCTCTTTCGGCAATTCTGCCACATGGTACCCTCTTTGTCCAATCCGGCACTTGCCACCCTCTTTTGGTGGCCCAATTTGCCCCACCATCCTGTCCCTTCCTACCACCTGGACTCCCCTTTCTGTTTGTTCCAATGGAGGGTGGGTGGGAATCTTAAAAACCCAACAGAAATAAGGGCTATGTCCTCTCTTGCTGCTGCATAAATACCCCCTATGACCACTCCCCATCTTCCCTAAGGGGCCAATCCAGTGCCTCCATTCCTCCTGTCACTTATTTCCTTGGCCCCTCCCCCCACAACCCACCTGGCCCCACATCCTCCCTTTGCCTGATATACTGTATCTGTATGGGTGGTGGACAAGTGGAACACCCTGCCAGAGGAAGTGGAGGGGGCTGAAACAATCACGGGATTTAAGAATGCATGGGATAGACATAAAGGAATTCTAGAGGGCAGGGGTAAGGGGAAACAGACTTCTAGGAAAACAAACTGAACTTACAAGCTCAAATGGGCAGACTAGGTGGGCCATAGGCCCTTATCTGCCGACACTGTCTATGTATCTATGTATCTATGTATTACATATTCATATATCTCTATATCTCTGTCTATATCTATCTATATCTATATCTGTATCTGTATCTGTATCTGTATCTGTATCTGTATCTAGATCTAGATCTATGCCTATATCTATAAATAAATGTTGTAGGGGCACTACAGTTCAGGTTACAGATGCATTTCTTTGTTAAGCCCATAATCTGCACCTTAATAACACGACCATCTGAGGAATGAATAGACTGAAATTTGGGATGCAAATTCTATGGCCAAGGTTCTCGGGAGTCTGAAAATTTGGCAATGATCAGTTAAGTGGTATAAACATTCTAGAAGATTGAAAATACATAAAAATTGCCAAATTAAGAGTTTTTATTTTGCCACACTGTACTTCAAAAATGGCTGACAGCTGAAATTTGAAACTTTCGGATTTTTTTACAGTTTGACCAAAGGAAATTACTTTGCTAGGTGATTATACTGAAGAAAGTTTTATTTTTTAAATTATTAATAGTTTCTCATTGTCATGCCTGTGCAAAACTTTTTCTCAACTTTTTTTAATAAGGTTTTTTTATGACAATGGGGATTTATGAGTAACTAAAATGAAAATAAAAATCCTTTTACTGCTTCTATCTTTTGTTTTCTCAACTTTTGGCTATAACTAGGCCATTTGGGGTCTGATAGGCCCAAAATTTTCACGGTGACCATATCTCCACCCCAACTCATGGACACATGCTTCTGGAATATGGAGTTCAGGTTTGGTCACCCTTCCACAAGGGTGACATTGAAAAATTAGGAAAAGTACGAAGAAAGGTTATGCAAGAGGGTAAGGGATGGATGGAAAGAGTTATACTACTAGATTACATACATTGGAAATGTTTACGCTTAAGTACAGAAGGCTACGAGATGACATGTGCCTTCTATTTAAAGCCTTTACAGATCACGACCTTTGGAACAAACTAGGACTAAAGCTCAGAAATAAAATCTGTAACACCAAGGCTCACTCTTTTCAGCTACAAGGAGAAAACTGTAAAATTTGGTGCATAAAAATGTGGTATGCCCAGAGAATTACCCTTATCTGGAATACATTGCCAGCAGAGACTATAGAAAGCATTCTGTGGAAATGTTTAAACATCACCTTGATAGGTTGCCCATAATAGGCAAATGATTAACCTTCCAGGTGACCATTATGAACATAAGTCCCCTTGGCTCTGTGCTTACCTACGTTACATATGTATCACTTGTTAATGCATCCCAAAATGGGTTTCTGGTGTTCACCTCTTAAAAAAATGAAGTTATGAGTAAAACTTTAAAAGACATGAAAATGAAATGAAGTAAGACAAAAACATCAATATCCAATTAGTGCCAATACAGAAATACCTTCTCAGCTTTGATTTATAACTTTGTTTCTTTTTTCATGTTTTGACCCCTAATTTTCAATGTGGTTTTCTTTCATTTCACCTCACGAACATGACAGGGGTCATTATTCAAATCCTGCCCACAACGTTGTTTCATGGTCATTCTGCAAAATAATCTTTTAGGTAGGATTTGATAAACTGCCACTATCACCTACATGAGGTGGGGTGAAAAAAGGTATTGTTGAAAATGTGGGCTCAAAATCTTAAAAACATGAAGTTAGGGCATGCAATGTTAGAGCACATCTCCTTACAGAAGGGCCCTGCACAAAGCAAGTTCAAAGCCACAGCACATCCTGTTCCATGCAGGGTCAAAAGGGCCCTGCACAAAAACATGTCAAGGCTTACCTCTTGATCTGCACAGGGCCCAAATGGATCAGCATGTTCTACTTTGTGCAAGGCCCTACAACTTACTTCATGATTTGCCTGGGCCCAGGTCATGTGCAACACAAATTAAGACTTACCTCCTGATTTGGGCAGGGTCCAAAGAGCCTTGCATTCCCTGCTTCATGCTGGGCCCATAGACTTACATGCTAATTGCAACCCTACTTTTTCAAAAACTATGGGTATTAACTTGCCTCCTGCAGGATCCTTTGGGAATGGCTTCTAGATAGTGCTTGGGCATTCAGCTTGATGGAATTTGTGATGTTGGTGCCTAAGGATAAAGAGAGGTAGGGTTTAAAAATCCCTAACACTGGATTTCTCTAATTATGATATTTCAAAAAAAAACTAACTTATACACTAACATAGATTTCTGGTATGAAATATATATATGTTTTATTCTTGGTAACCAGGTAAGACCCACAAAGCACAATGCCTTTTTTCTGGGGTGACCCAAGAGCACTGGGTAGGTTAAGTGACTTTCTCAAAGTTACACAGTATGCTAGTGGAGGTTGTGGGAATCTAACCCAGATCTGCCAGTTGTACCAAGTTCATTTACAGCTCATTACTCTAACTGCTCTCTCTTAATCGAATATATACTGTATATATTTTTAAAATGAGTTGGAAAAATTGTCTGCTAATTTGTTGGAACACATCACATGACCATGCGTATATCAGAGCACGACAGCACATCTGCACTTTTATCCCCCATCAAAACAATTCTGACATTTTATAAGACCAATAAATCTCTCTGAGGGTGTGTGGTCATGCTCATGCACTTTGGGTGGTTGATGCGCAGCCTGCGGCCTACCATGCTCAAAAGCACACAAGGGCATGCATATATCAGAGTGTGACTACACACCTCAGAGTGGATTATCTATTACATATATATACAGTATATATATATATATATATATATATATATAGGAGATAGGTGGGTGGAGTACTGTAAATATGTTATACAGTTAACACATTTACCCATCAAGGGGGCTAATTGGACAACAAAGCCACAAGCTTAAGGGGTGAGTGGCTTCATTTTCTGATTGGCCCATAAGATGGATATTCATTCAAGTGCTGTGTGCCAGACTTTCCCATCATTTGTTTTATAAATTACTTAAGGATGGCCATGTTTTACCTTTAGATTGTAATCTAGATCACTTCTGGGTTTGGTTTTGGTCAGGTTTGTTTTTGAGTTTGCCTTTAGTTGCTTTTTGTCCCTCTGTGTTTCCATAGTGTAGTGCCATTTTTTTCATTTGCTGTGGCTGTTTTTTGGCTAGTGTGTTTTTTCACAGTGTAGGGTCTACCTATAAAAGAGAGTGTGTCTGTGGTGGTCTATCCTTTAGTTTGTTGGTGGTATTATGGTGTGTAGAAGTGGTTTACAAACAGCCTGGTGCAGTGTTTTAGGCTGAGATTAGTAAGCAGCTGGATTACGTATAGCTACTCCCTAACTCTCGCCCAAAACACACCACCCAGACTGCTTCACCTATGGATGGCTATCCCATCCAGAACAAATGTTCTCATGCTACTCATCATCTCTCTTCTATTAATAGGTTTCTCTCACTTAAACCAATATCCCTTTAAAGAGGATCCTAATACATTAATGATACGAGGATAAAAGAATTATATCAAAACTCTCTTAAAGTCCCTAATTCTGATGTGATCCTCATCTCAAGTAATGTTCACCCTAACCATAGCCCCCAACAGTCTAGTCCCTGTGGTGCTGACAGGTCTAGGGGCCTCCGCCTGGCTACCATCAATATCTGCAGCCTTCTTAAAAAAGCTGGATCTTCTCACTGCCTGTGTCACACTCCACAACCCAGATGTAATATCAGTAACTGAGACATGGCTAACACCTAAGACCTCTGATGCTGCAATATCAATTCCAGGGCATGCTGTTTTCAGGCAAGACAGATGCTCCAAGAAAGGTGGAGGCTGTGCCCTGTACCTAAAGAACACTCTAATTGGGCTCACCCTACCTATACCTCACCCTGCGAGTGACATCCAGGTTCTTGCCACAAAAATATGTCTGGGGACCCACCATAAAACATTGACAGTGGCATCAGTCTACATACCCCCCAAACTCACTAACCAAGGATTGAACTCCATACTGGACTCTCTAGATCAGAAATCTGAAACTATCCTTCTTGGGGACTTTAATGTAAATTGGTCTTTCCCCTTTGCATATAAGTTTAAAGATGCACTGACAGCTGCCAACTTCTCCCAAATGGTTAAAACACCCACCCAAGTAAACTACAGAACAGGTACCTCAACTCTTCTGGACTGGGTTCTTACAAACCACCTTGAAAACATTACTAATACAGTAGCTCTACCTGACTGTATAAGCGACCACTCACCAGTCCTATTCTCATGGTTCAACAGATTCATTAAGCCTCCCTCCCCAAATCATCAACAGCAGAAAACTACTGCCTGGTCACCTGTGGCATCTAAAAACATGCCTACTAGATCACAACTAGCCACCTATAGATGCAGCCCTGGACGTGGACACTGCACTGGACTACTTTATCCAAAGCTTCAACACAGTCTGTGATGCACATGCACCATTCATAAAATGCATGATTAAAGGTGTTAACAACCCATGGATCAACCTTGGTCTTCTTGAGCAAATAAAGATCCGGGATTACATCTGGCAACGTGCTAAACTGACCAGAAAAAAGACAGACACTCGAGCCTTCAAAGCTGCAAGAAATGCCTGCAACAGCGTGATTCGAAATGAAAAGGCCAACTACTACAAAAGAGCTCTCACAAACTCTTGGAAGGACGGAAATAAGTTTTGGGCCAACCTAATGGAACTAACCGGAAAAAAAAAGTCCCCACCCGCTATGGTCCACCTAAATGGCCACATCACCACAGATCAAGTCACCGTGGCAAATGCCTTTAATGCAGCATTTACCAACCTTAGCCTTGTTTTCCCACCAACTTTCTTTGATCCCCCTCAAGATACCATTAACTCAGATAAAGTCAGCGATTTGGAGTGAAATCTGCCATTCTACTTCAAAGCCGACTCCAAGGACATCACAAAAAAGTACCTCCTTCGAGTACTTGGAAAGTCTAGATCAAGCAGTGACTTCCTCGACCTTAAACTCCTTACTCTTACCCTTGATGAAGTCCTGACCCCCGTCATCAAAATTCTTAACAAATTTCTCATGCTCTCACAGTTGCCCCCAAAATGGAAGTCAGCGATGGTGACACCTATCCACAAAAGTGGCGATAAATCTTTTACAAGCAGCTATAGGCCAATCTCCATTCCCCCCCCCCCAAAAGTACTGGAAAGAATAGCTGCAGACCCACTTGTAGAATACCTTATTAAGTATAATCTGCTATGTCAAGAACAACATGGATTTTGCAAGGGACACAGCATGACCACGGCACTCCTAGAACTTACCTCCT
This sequence comes from Neoceratodus forsteri, assembly GCA_016271365.2. NCBI lineage: Eukaryota > Metazoa > Chordata > Ceratodontiformes > Ceratodontidae > Neoceratodus > Neoceratodus forsteri. The sequence goes on from CM028138.1 coordinate 85,367,791, forward strand.
ACATCCACAATGCCCTGGAAAAAGGGGATCTCATTGGCGCCACCTTCATCGACCTGACTAAGGCATTTTACACTGTCAGCCAATTCACTACTACTTCAGCAACTATCCCTCATAGGTCTATCTTTGGACACAACTCTTTGGTTTCAAAGCTACCTCAGTATCCAAACCAGCAGGTAAAAATTGACAAATCCCTCTCAAAACCCCTCTTGGTCTGATCAGGAGTCCCACAAGGATCTATCCTGGGTCCTATGTTTTTCAGCATTTTCCTAAACAGCCTCCCTTCATCTTGCTCAGAGAAAACCCTATTCTATGCCGACAATACTGTCATCTTCACCTCCCACTCTGACCCATTCATTCTTCAGTCACTACTAGATGAAAGCTTCACTGATGTAGAGACATGGTTTAAATCTCATAAACTTATTCTTAACTACAGCAAAACCAAATCAATGCTGTTCCTTGGTACCCATAGCAAACATAAAAACAGAGACCTCTCTATCTCAAACAGCAAAGGGGTCACCCTTGAACAAGTACATCTATTGAAATATCTTGGGGTGATTTTTGACCCAACACTTGGATACTCTGACCATATCAACTACATAGCAAAAACTGTGAATACCCAACATAGGTTTACTGTGTAGACATAAAAGCTGCCTCATGGATGAAGCCCTAAGCACAGTTCAGTAATCTCTATAATAGACTATGGGCTTTTGATCTATGGGTCTGCCACTAACACAGCTCTCCGATGCATCATCACAGCACTAAACAAGGCATGTTGTCTCCAAACATCTGAAAACCACCTTACACACACCTGTGAGATGTACGAACATGCAAACTGGCTCCAACTATCTGGCAGAATTAAATATCAAACCTGCATCCTAGTAAAAAAGCTAACATTGGACCTACTACCCCCTGGAGCACAGGCACCGCTGAGAGCATATAGCAGCCCATGACAAACCAGGAATTCAAACAACCTCTCCGTCACTGTTCCCCATTGCAGCACTACCCAAGGCCAATGATTCTTCTATTTCAGGGCCTCATCCTGGTTCAACACCCTGCCAACAGAAGTTACCAGCAAAGCAACCTTGGGTGCCTTTAAGCTCAGCCTGCGTCAATACCTCATCTTCTGTGCCTCCAGTGACTGCTACTCCTAGCAGGTTTATCCCCCCCACTCCCCACACCACACCCTTCCCCCCTACTCCTTTCCTCCCTCCCTCCTCCCCTACACCCTCACACACATTTCTCCCTCATCCTGCCCCAGACCCACCCTCTCCATCCCTCCTCCCCTACCTCCTCACCACACACTTCTTCCCTTACCTGCCCCAGACCCACCTCTCCCTCCCTCCTCCTCCCTACTCCCTCCACACACCTCCTCACTGACCCTGCCCCAGACCCACCCCCCACTCCCTCTCTTTTCTCCCTGTTTCCACTAACCTCTGGCCTCACCTCCCTTTGTCAGATGACTACCTATATGAATCTATATTGTTTAAATTGTTATAGAAGTGCTTTATACAATTGTGATGTTTTGCTAATTGATATTATTTCTCTTTTGCACATACCCACTGACTGTCCTAATGTTTCATGTAACCTGACGTGGAACCTTTGTAAAAGAGCCCCTGGTTCAAAGGTGTATCCGATTCCCTTAATAAATAAATAAATAAATAAATATGTAGGTGGGAGTGGCTGTGGTTGATATGGAACAACTGGCTTTGATGGACATGTTGGCAGTGTGAAGGACTTAACAGCTGAGGAGACAGCTGTAGAATCAAGGGACATGTCAGCAGGAGCATTGAGGGGCTGGCATCTGAGCAGTGATGCGGAGCATTGAGGAACATGGCCATTTGGTGCGAGAAAGTAGAGAATTGTTCTGTAAGGTTTTCCAGAAACATTTTTGAAGACAGGGATTTTGCTTGATCATAACATACTTTTCTGAGACTGTTGTAAAAGAAACTGTGTTTTTGATGGTTGATAATCTGTATTTTTTTGCAAATGAAACTTTGAAGCTGGTTGGCTGGGTTTGTTAATTTGATGTATTAATTGGTCATTAGATTTGTTAATTAGGTTTTAATTGGTTGGTAATTATTTAATTGCAGGCTTGTTAATGTATTTTCCTTTGTTTACTATTTTTGTATCTGTAGTATAGTGGTGTGGTAGTGCCATTATAGTTAGGGTTGAGTAGAGTAGTAGTAGCTTCATTCCCCATTCAACAGAATTGCACAAAATGTTACATGAGCAGTCTGGGAGGGGAGGGGCAAGGTATTTTGATTTTGCAAGTTTCATTCTGGTTGAGGTGCAGATTCTGAGATGCAGATATTGCCAAAATAGGAAAAATACATTTTTTTTGCTTTTTTTTTGTTCTCACCTACATCCCAGATGGTTTGGAATTTTGTTCTGACATTTTCAGGGTAGAATGGGCTTGCCCTAGAATGGTTCATTCCATTGTTTGGTGAAACAATATTAATTTGTTCAAAAGTTATAAGGATTTGAAATTTCAGTTCTGAGCATGTTCAGTAGGACTTTCAGATAAATGTTTTTCCATCCTTTCCTTTAAGCTCCTTTGGCAGGCTGGGCAGCCATATCAGCCTGTCCCTTTTAGCACCATGGCTGTTATGAGCCTCTGACTCCTTAGTCCTCTGAGCCCCAGATGAGCAAACAGCACTAGCTGGGGGGGACTTCATTAAGCCCCAACCCTCAGTGTTTTCCATCGAGTGTCTCCTCTTATTTCCTTGAGCCCCAGACAAGGTTGTGTGTGCACATGGTGGTGTGCACACATGTCTTGGCCTGAAATGACTCCATTCCTCCACCCCAGCCTAGTGCCTATCCCTTTTCTGACACCCACACCACCGCTAAGCCTCCACAAGGTGGTGGTCAAAGGCTGGGAGAGCCAACCTCCCCAACCTGGCAGAGGAGACCTGCCTGGTGGCTGCTCAATCCTCCCCCAGCCCTCCCCCAGCCAACCCCCAGTGACCCATGCTCATCACTGAACAAGGGTCACTGGTGTGGCATGGGTTAAGAAGCAATGTCTCAACCCTCTATGCCACCAGGCCGACTATTTTCAGACAGATGTATAACATGAAAAAGATGAATTTCTGCTCTTGGAAGAAAATTCTGCTTTTGTGAGCTGAAATTCTTCTTTTCTTTGAGAAAAAAATTTTCTTTTGCATGGCGACCATCTTGTTTCTGTTATGTTAAAAAAAAAACATTTTTTTGAAAACCCATACAAATTAAGCCCTGGACAGACAATAACACATGCATCTAGCTAAATGGGATTAGATTAGCTTGATTCTTGAGTTACTGTTTTGAAAAATGACCCCAAAATGTGTTTTTGGGATAGTCCAAAAATCTTTAGTGAGGCTTATTTCGTGAGGCAATTTTCATGTTTTGTGAAGCTCATGAAAGAGGAATAGGGCCTCACAAAACAAGAATGTCATCTCATGAAACAGGATTTTGGACTTCAGATTTTTTTACAGACTCTTGTATTGGGAGAAGAAGGCATCTTGTTTTGGGAGCTCTCGAAAATCTCATGAAACATGAAGGTGGCTCATGAAATAAGATTTTGGACTTAGTTTTTAACCGCATTCTTGCTTTGTAAGAAGGCATTCCATTTAGTGAATTCATTATAATCTCATGAAACATAGAAGTGGGCTCCCAAAACAAGATTTTGAACTTAGTTTTTCAGAATCTTGTTTTGTTAGCCAAAAATCTTCTTTCATAAGTTCTCATGAAACAAGACTGCCGGCTCACAAAACAGAAATATGGGTTTCATGAAAGAATAATTTATTTATATTTAAAGAATTTATTTTCCTCATAACTCTGCTGTTTCTGAAAATGTTAAAGTCAGTTTGTCAACATGTACTTTTTATGATGTTACCACATGAACAATTGTGGAAACATACTTGACACGATTGAAAATGTGCATATGTAGCCATATGGAACCACTGGCCCCTTCTGTACCCAGATAGACTCTTGCATGCCTCTATCTGTAGCAAAATTGAAGTGCAAGGCTTTAAAAGTCCTGTGCTTCTTCACTCACATGGACTCCTCAGTTGGTGCATGGTCCTGAGTGCCTACTGTCTCTGTATCTGTAGCTGCACAAAACTGCATGGCATAGAGGGTCCTGTGCTTCTAAGCACACAGAAGGGCAGACCCAACAGAGGTGTTCATGTGGACCCATGGGAATAAGGATGTGTTTCTACTATCTCCAAAAGAAAGGAAATTCATTGCAAAAAAACTGCATTAATTCAAGAAGAAGCAGAATTTATATAGTGATTTTACATACAAACATACTAACATACGAAGAGGCCAGCAGAAGAAAGCCATTTGGTCTATCATGTCTGCTCATATTGCAGGGTCCAGAGCTTGAGATAATGTCCCTGCACTCCCTCTTTACTCCTCCCATCCTCCCTACCCATGATCTTTACCTTCCCCTATGCCTATCCCAGCCTCTCTTAAAGCTGCCCACTGTCTTCAATGAGATGACCTCTTCTGGCAGCACATTCAAAGTGTCCACTGCCCTCTCTGTGAAGAAGTGCTTCCTGACCTCCCTCCTAAATCTCCCAGCCTCCAGCTTAAGACTGCGCCCCTTGTGTTATGAGTTGCCATTCATGCATTCATATGCTTTTAATATACAATGTATCCCAAAGCACATTACAACTAGCAATGCCAGATTGATAGTGAAGTGACTGACATTGTAGTGGCAGCCATATTGCACATCAACACCCCCACATGGCCTGGGCAATTCACCAGTTAGTGTTCAGCTTAAAGAAAGAAAAGTAGGCAGATGTGATGTTAGGGTTTCACACTCTAGCTCCCACACCCCTGCCCCCCAAGAAAGAAAAGGAGAAAACATTAGGGTTTTAGCTCTCCTGAGTCTTGAAGAATCCATGGAGGGGTCTTCCTGGGGGTTGTCAGCCCTAATGCTCACCCATCTCCACCAGCTTGTAACCTCCTGTCTGAACTACAAAGTACAGCTCCAAGCCAGCATGGCTCAGTTGGTAGCACATCCACCTCTGGACCAGAAGGTCATGGGTTCTCATCCCACACTGGGATTGAATTTGCACTTAAAAATTGCTGCCATCTGAGTGCAGTATTGGGGGGTGCTGTACTGCTGGGGTGTGCCTTCCTTTGGATGAGACATTAAACCGAGGTCCCTTCTGCCCATCCTGGTGTTGTCCTGGTGGGTGTCCAAGTGGAAGTAAAAGAACCCAGGGCACTCTTCGCAAAAGAGCAGGGAGCATTCCCAGTGTCCTGGCCAACATTCCCCTTCCCATAAACTGGTTCATGCAATTATCCAGGCTGTGTGTCGGTGATGATGTGGCTGCCGTCACACATTCAGTCACTTCACTACCAGTCTAGCATTGCTTGTAAAGCGCTTTGGGATACTGTGAATGAAAAGCGCTATATAAATGCTGATTCTTCTTCATCTTCTTCATACTTATGCACTGCCTACAATATGTGGCCCTGCCTGAAGAAAACAGATCACATCTGACCTTGTTTGCTCAAGGGAAGGGGTGAGTATGAGGGTTGCCAACCGCAAGGAAGGTCCCAACACTTATTCGGCAAGACTCAGGGGAACCAAAATTCCAATTTTTTTTTCCTTTTGCTGCTTGAGGGTGGGGCTGGGGACTTAATGTTGGAAACCCAAATGCCACATTTCCCTACTTTTGTTGTTTAAGCTGAACCCTCACTGGTACATTAACATAGTTTTTTTCGTTATGAATATATCTATGTGGGTGTATTTCATAAAAATCAAAGGTTTCATTCTCTAGAATGTGTGGGAAGTGTGGAAATAACTGTATATCAAACCCAAATGTCTTACTGTATGTTGTTTCCACTCTTCCCAAATCATGGCACTCAAAACAACTTTTAAATGAGGTGTATATTTTAATACATTATCCCTTTTGTTAGCAAGTATCTGATTTTTTTCACTTGTTTTTCAGACTGCTTTACTTGCCCATGGATATGCCACTTGTGAGTAATTCAGTATGGGGAAATGTGTGAGCAAAAAAGCATGTACATGCTGAAAATGCATGATGTATTACATATACAGTATGTATAAACAAATAAATAAAAGAAAGACAGAGAGATAGGTAGATAGATGGATAGATAGATAGATAGATAGATAGATAGATAGACAGACAGACAGACAGACAGACAGACAGATACTGTATATAGATAGATACTGTATATAGATAGGATGGAATGTATTGTATGTAAGTGTAACCCCCAGGCCACTTTTTAATTAATTAGCACACACCCTCCCCTCATTAAAATCTGGAACCCTGGTACCTACATACTGGCATATCATTTACTTTACAAAAAGGTTGGTACCACCCTTGGCATTAGGATTTACACTTGGCTCATTTCCTAGAGGAGAGGGGTGGGGTGCTAGAACAAAACAACATGAACCTTGTGTAAACATTACAAGCCATGTCCTGGGTGGAGGCTGCCAGGCATATGCTAGATCTATCCTGCTGAGAGGGGCCCAGTAAATCCACACAACCAGGAGCAATAATCAGAATGTCCAGAACAGTAACTGGGATTGTGCAGTATGGCTTTATTCAACAGATGGAAATTTAAAGCAGAATTGGACCCCCCAAGGGTCGGACTAGGCAGGACAGGTACATCTCATGAACTCTCTTTGCATGCAGTACAGTTCATGAACACACAAAAGAACATTTTCTTCCCAATTTCCCAGTGGAGCATTTAGTGGATACCTGGCCATGCTCCCAAACATTTTCCTTCCATGGGTGTCATTTAGTGAATCTAAGCCACACACTCAGAAGTCTTCTATGAACATCGCTGCAATTATGTGAAACTCAGCCACACACCTTAACCTGCAGTTTGTCCCTTGCTCAGGTATAACTGGTGCTTGTTATGAACCAGGCAGCCCTGCCTTGTAAGCATTTAGATGGCATTTCTCCTACCCTTGGCCCCAATCGACAGGCTCTTCCATTCTTCAGAGTTACACCATTGAAACCTCCATTTCCCACTGAAGTGCTAGAGGTCCCACACTTTAAATACATCACTCACTGGAGTGAACAGTTTAACAGAACATTTACTCTCTTGGGTAAACTAGGGGCACTGACAGGTGCAATCCAGCCTTATCTATGGGCACACATACACTCCAGAGTATGATTCCCCTAAAGTATGCAGAGATCTTGTCTCCTAGAACAGTACTCACAACTGGTTGTCCCATCAGCTGGGCATGGAACAACAAAAGAAAGGCATTCTCCTGGGTAGCAGCTCAAACAGTCTCTCAAAGTTCTTTCCAAGGTAGCTGAAATCCACACAGACCCTTCAGGGGATTGCCCTTGGAGTCCACTGAGAACAAGCAGTTCTTTCCACTTCACCATGAATAGAAATTAGAAAATCCTGCTGTAGCACTGGTCTCTACCACTTCACTGGAATCTGGAAATGACACTCCATTAGTGTGAGAAATGCTGGGCCCTCACCTCAGAGCCTGACTGGCAGTCCTTCTGCTACTATCGCCTCCTCCCTCAACAACTGACTACTACAAACTGTGACTCACTGAACATTCTAAGCTCCCCAGAGCAGCTGTCCACACAGTGTGGCTTATGCTGCTGTGAGAGTTCCGAATGACCTAATAATTCTTCCCTCATGCTAACTGAGTAAACAATAATGTCATTATGTAGGAAGCCCCTAATGAGCTCCGTACCAGCTGCCTGCTACTTTCCTAACAATAATACTGATAGGATTCTGGTAATTCCAGGGGATGGGGTGGTTACACTCATCCCTGCCAGGAAAATGACTGTCCGCAGTCATATCTTCACCTGGCAACAGGCCATCCTACCCTCTGTGTTACCTATGGGGAGGCTGCACAAGTTCGCCCCTACCATGTGCCAGGCAGAGGAAGGTAACACCAAAGGACAGAGACCCTCTAAAGAAACTTCAGTTCCTATCCTACTACTGTACTACCTATGGATTCTCAGTGGCTCCAAGAAACTGCCTGAAGCATATCCTGACATATAGTATTGGTGGCCCTATTGCGAATCAGAACCACCAACCTGTCTTTCCCCTAACCCTCTAGAGGAAGTCTATCTGACCTATGCAACCTACCAGGTACCCAAACCCAAAAACATTTTACACTAACATAGCTGTAAAATGAAGAGAGGATAGATATTGTACTACACAGTTACACAAGCCTAACTACTCTACACAAAAGAGGACTCCGATGAGTCCCAAAAATCCTCTTCAGGTCTTCTTGTCTTCTTCCAGGAACACCTGCAAAAGAAACACTACAAAAACACATTTCTGCACAAAACTATAACCTGTAAAAGTCAAAAACAATTACCAAAACCCTCCCACTGGATACTGCACAAGCTCCAAAAGCATTTTTTAAAGGATTTTCTACCAAAGTGCAAAATTAGAAAACATAAAAACATTTGCAAAAATATTTTGGGAGGGAGTCCCTGTAATGTCCGAATCTAAGGAAGAGTCCAGAATGCCAAGGCACTACAGAAAGAGTCTCTCATAGGCTGGAGCCTGCTGAAGCACATTTCTGGAACAGGCACAAGGCCTGCAAGCACTGCAGGGTAGATGGATAGTCTGTTGGAAATTACAGTTCCATGGAAATCTTCAATTGCAGATAAACATTCAAATTAAAAATGAAGAGTACCTTACCAGTTTCTAGGTGATAAAAGGATGTCAATGTCACCTCCCTGGACCTACGCCCTGATGATCTTTGGCTGCTGGATAGACAAAATCTTTGGATCAGATGATTCCATGACTTCCAGCTAGACCCAGACTGGAAATCTTCTCTGACAGCTGGGCTGATGAACCAAAATGGTACCACAGATGATCCTGGATGCTGTTGGAGCTGAACCTGGATGCTGCTGTAGATGAACCTGGATCACCAAAAGAAAGGCACCTCAGTCCTGGGTTGCTGACTCTTTGGTGGCAGATGGCTGAGCTGGCATGGCTGCATTCACTTTTGGTAAGCAGGCACGATTTTACAGGAATGGCACCAGTTTCAAGGGTAGTACCATTCAAGATCTGGGGCATAAACTGTCACCTCATCTAGACACACCATAGGAACATTGTAGAATGTCTCTTGGCTAGCTTTGTCCACTACTCTCACAGACTTAATTAACAAAGCGCTGTCATGCTTCCAGAATTGTAGTCTTTCATTACACACTTTAATTCAGACCCACGTGGTTTACAAGCTTCCTTCCACAAACAGTCATGCCTGTCTTTCTCAATTTCTTCCCATATTTGTCCAGGGTAGAAAGGGTATGATTGTCCATACTTGGCCACAGCTCACCTATGAACAATTCTCTTTTCCTTTCTGCATTTAACTAACTCCAGTGCAGAAGCACTGCTTGGGGGTGGCCAGTTCTGGTTGAGCCAGTTATGAACACTTAGTGCAGAGCAAAAGCAGTCCATCTCTTCACTCAGGGGCACATTTCTTGGGCCTTCCTTCACTCGGAAATTGGGAGGCTCCATGGAAGCCAAGGCCAATGGCAACTCATGGGGTCCCACTGCAGCCATTGCAGTTTCTGTCTGTTCCACACATTCTGCCCACTAGCTGGTGATTACGCCAACCCCTAAAATTGTCCACTCTCCACTGTCCTTGGAGGCACTGGCCTCCCAATGACATGCTTCCTGCACCTCAGACTCTCCCATGAGGCTTGTACTTGGGCCTTCTACCCACAGATTCACTGGACCTGCCATTGCAGCATCCAATTCCACCTTCTGTGGCATGGAACACTTAACTTCCTTTGGGTCTTGCAAAGCATCAACACAGACAATGTCCAAGAACTCCTTTACAAACTTTGTGGGGTCTCTTTCACTGCACCCAGCCTGTTGCTGTTGTTCTGATTCTACAGGGTCCCCTGTCTGTGTCCAAGTTGGTGCTAAATGGATGCATTTTGCTTTAGCTACCCTTGTGTCACCTGACATGCATATCCCAAATCGCATTTTACAGTCTGTGGAATGCGGAATTAGCAAAACATCTCTTCCTGGCTTTAGGCATACTATACATACATTAACCAGATAGCGTGGCAAAGCCACCTCGGTGGGTGCTGATGAACAGTCATACAATTTCTCAGAATTGGCTAGTTCTTGTTCCTGTTGGGCTACCGATGCCCTGGAATGGAGTGGGTAGTGAGGGGGTCGCTGGGTCATGTTCTGCAAATTAAACACACAACTCCCCAAATTACTATTTTTGTAAGCACTCTGAGATTTGGTTTTAACACACTTCACTAACAGGCTGCCTGGCTGCTGCAATTGTATCCCACAGCACTTAGCAGGAAACCATTTGAAACTTTGTTTTGGGTTTGAAAACACTGGTCTAAAATGGCGCTGCTTCATTTACATTGTGGGCTACGCCCAACATAGTGACTAACTTTGCATCACACTCCATTGAAAATAGCTAGGCTTCTGTCTGGATCATTTACATTTCAACTGATTTTCTCAAGCACAAGTTCGCTTCACTTTTCCTCAATCCATTACATTATTAGCACTTGGACCAGAGAGATTGTTTGTCTTAAAGTTCACTTTCTATGAAAATAGCACTTTCAGACAAACAGTCCAAGATTTAACTGTTCACAAAACTCTCTGTTTCAGTACTTTTTGCTGCATTTGCTCAAGTTCTTGCACAGTTTTCTGACCTTAGCACCACAGTCATTTACTTTTGCGCAGGATACTTACAGGTGGTAGCTGTTTTTTACCATCAATGTAATATGGCCTGCTGCCGACTCAAGGAAGGTCTCTGGGGTGAAATGGGCTGGCGCCCAACTGGCAGTCCTTCTGCCACTCTCACCTCCTCACTCAACAACTGACTACTACAGACTCTGACTCACTGAACATTCTAAGCTTCCCAGAGCAGCTGTCCACACAGTGAGGAGTATGCTGCTGTGAGAGTTCTGAATGACCTAATCATTCTTCTATCAGGCTAGCTGAGTAAACAATGATGTCAATATGTAGGAAACCCCTAATGAGCTCCCTACAAGCTGCCTGCTACCTTTCTACTAATAATACTGATGGGATTCTAGTAACCCCAGGGGACTGGGTGGTTACATAAGAAAATAATGCCATCAGTGTAATCTAATGCAAAAATGAACCTCAAGTCCTATGAGCAAGTGGATACTGTATGTTATCTCATTAAATCCCAGAGATGCCATTATCTGTCAGGTATACAACACTTTTTCTTATGTTTGTTTGACATAATACACTTGGGTAGTCACAAAATGCTACTAATTTACTTTTTTAAGGATGTAAAAAAGAGTTAACCCCTACTTAAACATGCTAATAGAAAAGAATGGTGTAATTGAGTGCAGGTGTCAGCATTCACTTGTTAAGTAATGCTTTTCTTCAATAAATATCTCCCAGCACACAAATACCACACTGATTTCTTAGTGACATATAAACCCTTGAAAGGGCTTGACCTCTCATACCTCAGTGATCTCCTGACTTTTCACATGCCATCCAGGGCCTTAGATCCAAGCGGCGGTGTCTGCTGAGGGTGCCGCCATTCCGTGTAATGGCTACTCATGATCAGGCTTTCTTGGTGGCTACCCTGACCCTCTGGAATGCATTACTTGAAGGGATCTTCTCTGTTAGTTCAGTACAGTCTCTGAATAACAAACCAAATGCTGCCTACTCCAGATACCCTTTGAGTAGCTAGTTGAGTGGCTCTGCATTACTACTCCTGTGAAATATGTATAATATTGAATAATAGGATAACTGCATGTATCTATGACATGGTATGTCTTGTTTTATGGATATTTGATTTATGGCTTGTGCTATTTAACATTTTAATGTAGAGGTGCTCCAAGCTTTGGTGGTGCACCTTTAATAAGTCTAACAAACAAAAACAACAGCAGCAAAAAAAGCACCACAGTCCTTCATAGAGGAGAAGTGGCTGGTTTTCATGGAAAGAAGATGTGGTCCTGCTGGTAGTCATTCATCTCCATGTAGTTTGACCATAACCCAGTGCTAGTGCCAGCTGTGGAGCCAGCTACATGATGGCCTGTCCCCTTCCCCCCACTGGAGTAAGAGTGCTGCCATGACAAGCCCAGACTTTGGCCTGCGGGACTGGAGAACTAGGAGAAACCAGAGCTGTCTAGAACTAATGGTAGCTGTTCCTGTGTTTGAGAATATGTTATTGAGAAGTGGTTATGTTATGCATGTCGTGGTATTGGACAGCAGTCTTATGGGGTGGGGGTAAGGTTGAAATAGAAATGGTCAGGGATAATCTTGCAATAACCCAGCCCCTGCTGGGCATGCTTTAATATATGATATGAATAATAATAATTATAGTGACCACAATGACTCAGCTATATCACCCAGAAACTGCACACAGACTGGCTGCAAATGAGACATGCTGCAAAGGAAAAGAGTGGGGGTTGGTTGTTTGTATTATAGTTTGCTTACTAGGATAGCTTAACTGAGATGCAACATTCCAAATACAGTGGGGATTCTGCTTCTGCCTATTTCCAAAGCTGTTTGGACTGGAGCACAGGGAGGTTAAGTGTCTTACCTAAGTAAATACTGTAAGTATTTGGCTCTAACAAAGAGGATCGGAAGCACCCTACATTACTTAATGTCAATGGCACCACCACCACGATGGATCCTTGCATAATCACAGAAACCTTCAATGCAGCATTTACAGATCTAAGTGGGGTCCTCCCGCCTGACTACCTTACCCCTGTGCCCAGCATTGTCAACCCTTAATCAGGATACTGTCACCCCCCACTTCTACTTTAGGGGTGTCTCAATCAGTGTGGTCAGAACCTATGTCAAGAAGGTACTTGGAAAATCCAGGTTGGGGAGTGATAGTGTTGACATGAAACTTGTGTCAGCTGCACTTGAAGAGCTGCTTGTTCCTATCACCAAAATATTCAACAAGTCTCTCACATTGGTTACATTTCCGACAGCATGGAAGCTAGCACTGGTGACCCCTGTGTTTAAAAGTAGAGATCGCTCTAGTACGGCCAATTATTGGCCTATCTCCATTCCCCTTATCGAAAGCCCTGGAAAGAATTGTAGTGGATCAGATCACTGATCACCCCCAGAAATACGATCTACAGTGTCAGCAGCAACAACACGGTTTTCTCAAGGGTCATAGTACAACAACGGCTCCTGTTGAATTCACAGACTATATCCATAAGGCCTTGGAGAGCAGTGAACTAGTGGGATCCACATTCATAGATCTCACTAAGGCCTGTGACACTGTTAATCATACCATACTCTTGCAACAATTACACCACTTAGGTTTCTCCTCTGAAGCTGCCACTGGGTAAAGATTACCTCTCTAACTGGTCCCAAACTGTCAGGATTGGATCAGTGATCTCCTCAGCCAGGGAAATCAATCTCAGAGTCCCTCAGGGATCTTTCCTGGGTCCCCTCCTCTTCAGTCTATTCTTGAATAGACTACCAAATGCATGTAATAGCAAGATTATTCTTTATGCCAATGATGCGGTCATTCTGGCTAGCAGTACCCAGTTTGATCAGCTGCAGTATGAACTGCAGTCCACCTTGCACTCCCTGGAAGATTGGTTCAGTATACAGAAACTGCTCCTGAATTACAAGAAAACCAAAATGATGCTGTTCTCCAGTTCTCAGCACAAGAAATCCTACCCATACCTGACATCAGTCAGTAATAAGGCCACTCCCCTTGAACAGGTACGTGCTTTTAAGTACCTGGGGGTTTTCATTGATGACACCCTTTCCAAGTCTCAACATATTGGTAATGTCATCAAAGCAGTCAATGTCAACTTGGGTGTCTTAAGCAGGCACAAACAATACCTTACACTCACTGCTCTCTGCCTGTCAGTCTGCAGCTCCATCCTGTCAATAATTGACTATGGCCTGGTAGTCTATGGGGCTCGACAGATACAACACTTTAGCGTATTACGATAGCCCTCAATAAGGCATGCAGACTAGACTTGGGAGCTGACGACAGATTTCACACATGTTCACTCTATGAACAAACCAACTGGCTGAACCTCAATAGCAGGATAAAGTACCAGACATGCCTTCTGTGCAAGAAAATCCTGCTAAAGAAAGCTTCCCCCTTCTCAAACCCATGTTGCAGACTACCCGCACCTCTTACCACACCAGGGGTGTGACCAGAAACTCTCTAGCCATCCCTTTCAGGAGAACCTTTCTGGAACAAAGGTCCTTTGCCTATAGAGCACCCCTATGGCTAAATAAAATCCCCACCCACATCACTAGCAACACCTGCATCTTAGCATTTAAACTATTGCTGAGGCAGCACCTCTCTGATGCCTCCATCTGCACCTATAGGTAATCCTGGTAGACGATGCTTAATCATCTCAGTGGTACCTCCTGGGCACTCTTGCCACTTCTCTAAATGACATTCAACTCCTACAACTTCCCCTCCATCCCCTCTCTCCCTCTGTTTTCTGTGACAATGCCTGACTTTAGCAGCCCTACCCCGTGGATTATTAACATGATTAAATGCCTCCTGGGCCCTGAGGAATTACCTGACTACCAAGTCTCTCAACTATACCTCTCCCTTCTACCTCTTCTCCAATCTCTCCCTCCTGCCAGTTGTCCAATCTCCTAACAGCATTTTCTTCCTGCGTTACACTTTATAACCACATGTATAGTATCATTATACCATCCTTACTGTTCCTTCATCCCATGTTTAACCTTAACAGGTCATATCTGTTGTGTTATGTTGTATTGAGAAAGTACCCGTCCTGACGTGGAACCTTTGAAAAAGAGCATTTTGCTCAAAGGTCTTTTCTGAAGAATTAAATAAAAAATAAAAAAAAACATGGTTTGAAGCTGCAATCTCCTGGCTGCCAAGCTGCGGCTCTAACCATTAGAGCACACTGGCTCTGAAAGTATGTATGTGTATTATATATGGGTATTGAAGGCACCACTCAGACCCCATAAACTGGGCCTCTTTAAGTCTCTAAAATATAATCATGTAACTAGACTGTCTAAAATGTAAACGTTTTGGGGGCTGTCTCACAAACAAAGAGAGAGGCAGTGGGTCTTGGGCCACTGAAGAGAGGGGATCACAAACTCACTCGCCCCCTAAAGTAACACTACCTAAAGAAACTCTGTTTAAGTTTTGTTCAAAGAGATTCCAACCTGGTGGGGAAAAGTCTGAAAAATGAAATTTCTAATTAAATTGTTTTAAATGTGTAGCCCAGGTGCCATGTGTCAGTAGGCTACTACCCCTGCCTGTTGACTTTTACACAGGTTATGGAGCCTGGGTCCTGCTACAGTGGTGTTTGGGGGCTCTGTCCCAAAGAAATGAATAAAATAGTGTGGTGCCTCCCCCCAGAGTAAGTTGTAGTGGGCCAAGTCTATGACTGGTACAAACCCTCTGGGATGCTTTACCTACCCACCTCCCCTTCCAACCACCCCACATGCTGGATGCCAATCAGTTCCCAATATCATATGCCACATAGACTTAACAGTTTGTTTCCACAAAGCCCCCTTCACAAAGCAATTGCAAAAACAGAACACAGCTTTATTTAGGGGAAGGGCTAGGGAAGGGGTACCAGAAACTGGAATGGTTGTGAAAGGAAGACTAAAAAGTTAGAGCAACTAACAGTAACAAGACCCATAGACCAGACCACCCCAGCACCCATCCCACTGGTACCAGTGGATTTCCCTCAGTCCTAGCTGGGTACCCAAGGGATTGCATTCCTGCTTGGTGCCATGGGTTGGCTGGTGTTGGGGCCCTAGAAACAATGAAGACTGAAACGTGAATGAAGTGTAGACTTGGACTTGATTGAAGGTCTGGCTGCTTGTCACCTTGATTGGAGGTCTTGCAGCTTGTCCCCTTCAGCCTATTCAGGCCCGTAGCAGAGCTCCCATGTAAGGCCCACCCAACCACAGAGGATGCAGATCTAGGAGTGGCTCCACAGCCTGGCTCCCTCACAGGTCACGGGTGTGCTAGCCCCTCAGCACCCACCAGTGGCCCCCTTTAACCAGCAGATCCTACTCTATAGGGGTTAGCAAGTTCCCCGCCTGGCTCTGAGATGTAGCTGGAAAATTCCCTGGTTTCATTTTTCTCTCAGACAGGAAACCAGCTTTGATGTGCAGCCAGACAGTTTCACAAACCTTTCCACCTTCCAGTGGCATTTGGCAACAGATTCCAAAGGTGCAGATCAACAATTCCTTTCCCCCAACTGCTTTTTTTTAGCAGCAGCAACAGGTTTCTGAAGCATAGTACACCTGCTCACCCCTTTCCATTTACTGTCTCTCTGACTCTAACAGCATCCACTTTTGCTCTGGCTCAGACACAGTTTCCAGAAAATTGCTTTTTCAGCTTAATAGTTTTTCTCAGTCTGTCTGGTGCAGGCTCTCTGTAGCAAACTAGTCTCCTCAAATCCAGAAATATTCACCAGATACCTGGTCTGTTCAGCAAAGGTTCACAGTTCCTTCCAACAGTAAAATTCTGTCACATCAATCCTCAGAAATACTCCACATAAGCCCTGTTAAAGGCCTTAGACTTTTCTCCACACAGCACTGAGCCCTGTTGACTCAATCAGATCCCAGAACAGACTGCCAAAACTGCGCCAAATCCCTGGGATTTTTCCCAAAAATCTTGCCTTCTGGTTGGTTCCAGTCATCAACCACAAATATCCATGGTTATTAGCCACCTTTGATTATTGATTGGAAAAGGTGTCTTGGTGCCTGAAATAGTTCACACCTTCTCCCATGAGTCCTCTCTAACAGTTTTGGTTGCCAAGGTAGCTGACTGACTGTCCATAGGGGGTCAAGGTATCATAACATGGCTGCTTAAAAACAGTTTTACTTGCAGTCCAACAAGGTCTTGAATTAAGCATATTGCTGCAGCCAAACCAACACTTTTGTTAAACAACTTCTCCACCCATAAGTAGCAGCATCTGTGCCATGTTAACCGAATATAGCATCTAACGTCTTATTGCCCCATTTGTCGTTAGCACCAAAATTCACTGTCCCCTGGGCACTTAATATTCATAAGCCTCATTATTATTCTTCAGGCTTCATTCATATTCATATCTCCCCCATTTCCACAGGACTCTCAGACGCTGTCTTAACTCATCTGGGATAGTTCTTATCCATCTTCCCCAGGTGTCTGACCCCCGTGTGGCTGAAATAGGAGGTCAAGAGCAACAGGGAGGCATTTAGATGGCCGCAACAATGGCCACATCCCTGAAGCACTAACGTGCATGTGCAAGCTAGTGACTGCACCCAAATGCAAGAACTGGGTCACTGGCCTTGCAATTAAACCCCAGCAGCCCCATTAGACACTACAATGCGGGGGCAAGGAGAACAGGTCATGAGCCAGAAAGGTAAGCCCCTGTATGGGGGATTAAAAATGTAGTTTTCTCTATCTATCTATCTATCTATCTATCTATCTATCTATCTGTAATAGATAAACCACTCTGAGGTGTGCGGTCGCGGCTCCAACATACACATGCTTGTGCTGTGCATTTATGCGCGCGGGGCCGCGGGCGAGTGCGTCAACCTGGGCGTGCGTATCAGGCATGAGCGCACCCTCAAAGTAAGTTTATCTATCTTATAAAATGTCAAAATTGTTTTGAGGGGGTAAAAGTGCAGGTGTGGGTCGTACTTTGATATCATCGACAGTCATGTGATGGTCTTTCACCAATTGCAGGCGATTTAGATGGTTCTTTTTCTAACCCATTTTAAATATATATATATATATATATATATATATATATATATACATACAAAATGAGGGGCATGTGTGATTTGTATATATATATATATATATATATATATATACAAAATCACATGCCCCCACAATGCAAAGCATCATGGGCTGCATATGCAAATCACCAATATACACACACACACATATATTTATATATATATATATATATATATATATATATATATATATATATAGTGTACAGTGAGTCCCACTATAGTTAGGGTTCAGTAGGCAGTTTAATGTTAAACCCTAATGTTTGTGCTTTAATAACTTTGCAACCATTCAACAGATTTGCATGAAATGTATTGTGTGCAGTCTTGTGTGCTAGATTTGTGGACTTGTGGATGTGCAATTTCCGAGTTCTGGATAGTGCAAAAAGTGGCTTTTCGTGTGTGTTTTTCCCATTTGTTTTGCTGTTTTTTTTTTTCAACTTGACTAGTGACCAGATAGTTTGGAATTTTGGTCTGAAATGTTCAGGGTAGAGAGTGGCTGGTCCAGGGATAAGCCCTTTGCTTGTTCGGTGAAAAAAAATATTAATCCATTCCAAATTTATTTAATTTTGTAAATTTTAAAAACTGATTCTGAGCATGCTCAGTAAGCACTTCAAGATACTGTAGCTATATGACATGAAAAAAGAATCCTTTTTCATTTGGGGCCAATCCCTTTTCATGAGGGGAAATACTGTTTTTTGTTTGGTTGCCATCCTGCTTTCTGGGGTTTTTTTTTGTGAAAAAAAAATCCAAAACCCACAAAAATGACATCCTGCAGAGAGAGACCAACACATGTATCTTGCTCATTGGAATTCTGTTAGGTGGATTCTGCACTTAACTGTTGGAGAAATGAGCCTGAATTTGTATTTTTTTTTAATTTTACATCCTTTTTCGTTACTTGCTTCTTCCGGCTGGCTAGCTCAGGTTCATGTCATAGCATAAATGTGTGAGAAAGCTAGCTAGCACAGACATAATGTTTGACTGTCTCAGTACATTGAAATAATACGTACTATGTAGAGGCTTGTGAACAGAGAACGGCAGATTTAGAACATCCATTGAACTTCAGCTATGCTCGCTTGTAACTGTTGTAATTTTCAATATTTTCACCTCAGATTTTCAGCATAGCTATTTTTCACACCAACCCATGAACATAAGAGCTGTCATTTTTCAAATCTTCACCAAAATGTGTTTTTGCACCTCTGGCATGGAACTACATTGCAGTGCTGCAGAATGGGATTAAAAAAGATTCAGTACGGGGTTCATGATATGGGGTAATAAGAAGGCTATGCTGACAATTTGGTTACTGTTGTACTACAAATGGAAGGGAACATTGTTGAACCAGGGAACATTGTAAGTAAGTAAGTAAGTAAGTAAAAATGTATTTCTTTCAAGCACCCTTCCCAAGCTCAGGGTGCTTTTATAATAATTCAAAACCACATTTAAAACACATTACACAAAATAAATACAGCAGTCATAAATAACACCCCCTTATTACATCCCAGCAAATGCTTGGGTAAAAAGGAAAGTCTTTAGCTGTTTTTTAAAACTTTCCACAGTCAGGCAATCTTGTATCTGACGAGGTAGAGAATTCCACAGGGTCAGTGCCATAAAGGCAAAAGATCTACCTCTACACGTCTTTAAATGCACCCTGGGTATCTCTAGCAATCCCTCCTCAGAGGAGCGAAGAGAGCGGGTAGGACAGTAAGGCACCAAGAGCTTATTCAGGTAGTGGGGTTCCAAATCATGTAGGGCCTTAAAGGTCAGCAATGTGACCTTGAAGGTGATTCGCCACTGTATTGGCAGCCAGTGCAGGTCACTCAGCACAGGTGTCATACGGCTAGATCTTGAAACTCCCATCAACAACCCAGCCATCGCATTCTGCACAAGCTGCAAGCGGCAGATATCCACCCCCAGCAGCCCTAGATAGAGGGCATTGCAGTAATCAAAATGGCTGGTGACAAAGGCGTGGACCAGGGTGGGAAGATCTTCAGGTGGGACCAAGTGTTTCACCTGAGCAATGTTCCTCAGATGGAAAAAGGCAGATCTGACTATGGCCGACACCTGCGCCTTCATAGTCAGGCCTTCGTCAAATATAACACCTAGGTTATACACTTGGCCAGAGGCCAGAAACGGGGCTCCCCAAGATGTAAACCTGAGGGTTTCCCAGTCCAAGGCCCTATTGTCCTCCCTCCAGGGTCCACAATCAATACCTCATTTTTCTCTGAGTTCAACCTAAGCCAACTCGCACTCATCCAATCCTGAGTCTCCTAGAGGCAGTTATTAAACACTGTGATGGAATCAGACTCCCATTCAGGCATATAAGTAAGGTAGAGCTGAGAATCATCAGCATAACAATGAAAACTCAGCCCATACCATCTTATAATGTCCACCAATGGAAGCATATACACCGCGAATAGCATAGGGGACAGCACCGACCCCTGCGGTACCCCACAGGGCAGCCAATGAGGGGCCGAGGTGTAAATTCTGGACACCACTCTCTGAGATCTGGCCTCCAGAAAAGATCAAAACCAGCTGTGGACTGCTCCCCTCAGACCACAGAAAAACCACAGGCATTCAAGCAGTGCCCCATGATCCACGGTGTCAAATGCTGCTGAGAGATCCAGGAGAACCAAGATGGAACGGGTCCTCCGATCTCTTGCCATCTGTAGATCATTCAATACCCGAACCAAAGCCATCTCTGTACTATGCCTTTTCCTGAAGCCAGATTGGAGAGGGTCATAGATATTGTGACTGGACAAATGATCCTCCAGTTGCAGAGTGACCACCTTCTCAATAACCTTCCCTACAAAGGGGAGGTTAGAGACCGGTCTGTAATTTGCTTGGCAGTCAGGGTCAAGAGAGGGTTTTTTTAAAAAGGGGGTGTACTATTGCCTTCTTTAAGGGATCCAGAAAGATCCCTCTCTCTAATGACACCACCACTATCCCAGCCAGGACTGGACCGATAACATCTATACACCCCACCACCAGGTGAGTAGGGCCCGGATCCAACTTACAGTAGTAGGTCGCAGATTCTGGATGATCCTCACTATATCTATTACTGCTGGTAGGCTAAAGGTGGACCAGGACAGCTGGGCATTAGTACCACCCGATTGACCAGTGCAAGGTCCAATGGAAGGGCACTGGCGGATCTCATCCCTGATGGTGGATACCTTGCCAGCAAAGAATTTTGCAAACTCCTCACACTGTACCTGTGATAACGCTCTACCAGTCTGAAGACAGACTGGATTGCACAGTCTGTCCACAGTCCCGAAGAGCTGGGATGGTCTGTTCCTTGCTGCAGCAATTTCCCTGGACAGGACTCTGCCTTCTTATGGGAAACTGCTGATTGGTAGAGCTTATAATATTCTAACAATTGAAGTCTATTCACCTCCAGTTAAGTTTTCCGCCTTTGTCTTTCCAATCTTCGTCCCTTCCTCTTCAACTCACGGACCTCCCCATCAAACCAGGGAGCCCCCAAGTGAAGAGTACGGGGACGAACATGAATTGGAGCAATGACATCCAGGGCCTCAACAACAGCCCTATTATAAGCTAGGACTAAAGGCCCTGGATCCATGCTATCCCTTGGAAAACCCGAGAAGCCTGGCTCCGTCATTAGGCCTTCTGAGGTAACCCCTCTTAAAGGACGGAACTGTACTAACTCCCTACGGGTAGGCCTATTTCAGGGGGGCCACAAATCTAAACCTTAGGGCACGATGGTCAGACCATCCAACTGGCTCCACCTCCACATTGGATATCTCCATCCCCAGATGGAACACCAAGTCCAACGTGTGCCCCCCCTCATGGGTTGCAGAAGTAATAACCCGTGACAGGCCCAATGAGTCTATCAGTTGGAGGAGGTTTTGACCAAATGGTGAGAGTTCATCATTGACCCAGGCATTGAAATCTCCCAGGATTAACCATCTGAGAGACTACAATACCATATCGGCAATGAAGTCCGCAGTCTCCTTCAGGAACTCCCTCCCATCCCCTGGTGGACAGTAGATGAGACGGGTCCTGTAGCCTGCACCTGCACCCACTATGCACTCAAAGGAGTTGTTATCACCAACTGGCACCTCCCTGAGATCCAGATCTTGTCTAAAACAGACTGCCACCCTCCCACTCCTCCAGTCCACTCTCGGGCAGTGAATCACCAAGAACCCAGTCTGGACAGCAGAGTCCAAAACAGGTCCAGCATTTCCATCTAGTCAGGTCTCAGTGATGCAAGCCAAGCTGACAGAGGAAACAAGATTCGCAATCACTGCGGTCTTGTTCCTAATCGACCTGGCATTGTTTAACACCACCCGAAAGGGACGGGAATCCAAGGGTGATCCCACTTCCTGCCTGACACTCTCCAGGTCAGTGCCCTTGGGTATGGGGACTAGGCAAGGAGGACCTCACTCCAGTACCCATTTCACAGCAGGGCATCTCCTGGCCCTCACTGCTCGTATCTGTCCACTTCTCTCCCATCCCCCAAGAGTTCCAGGATCCCCGTCTATTACTACACTTTGATCTCATAATGCCAAGATTTCGACATCTAGCATAAACCTCCCCAGTAAGTGGGGGTAGTTCAAAGGGACGGAGATCCCTAAGTCTTGAGGTGGAGTACTGCCTGACTGTCTCACTTATACCCCAGCACATATTTTCAGCCTTTTAATAATTCAAAATCAATCACCCCCATACAAACAAAAACCCTCCCCTCCCCTAACTTAAACAACCCTTAAAAGAAAAAAATAAACCCCCCTTAAAACAATACTAAAACAACACAATGCAGAAATAATCAGTCAAAAAGAGAAAAACTCATTCACAAAGTCCAGATTTGCAGTCCAGAGTTGCAGCCCAATCAATTATTCCAACCATATATCGAAGTCCATTTGAGCTCTCACCTCTAATGAAGAATCAGTTAAATAAATGATTTTAAACTGAGTCATACCATATTTGTAAGTAGGTTCCTTGGAGCTCTCACCTGCAATGGAAAATTAAACCAGATAATAATTTTAGCTGAGCCAATCTCTCACATTGGCTACAGCAATAAACAGCAGAAAAGAAACAAACAATAAGTATTCTTACTGCCCAGCAAAAGTACTTAAAATTGGAACGTTCTCACCAATAATATGGCTAGTTTTAGATCTTTTTTCCTCCCAATAGTCTTGACCTGGTCCACAGAGTAACTCCAGGTAATAAGTTATTTTAATGTCCTGGCACATCAACGGTTAGGGCTCAATAGGGATCATGAAGGGGATCGCCAAAGCACAAGCAGGAGACGACCTTCACCCACCGAGCCCTCGGTTTCAGCTCCCGGGCTAGGATCAACTTTCCGGAAGACCCCCTGGAACACCTAGAGACACCGAGCAAGTGCCATCTTCCCTCCAATAGATCGAGCCCCAGCGTCTCCTACCTGGACCCAGCAGTAACGGCCAACTCCCCCACAGTACCGACAAGTTCACATCACCCCGATCCACTCACCACCTTCACAGGCCACAAAAAGGAAGGGAAACAGATGAAAACAATCCCCCAATCCATTTGCCAGGAAATCCGACAGTTCTTCACCAGGTCCAACCACCAGAGTGAATCAAACCACTCGAAAAGTTTGTTCCTGCGGCGTCCTAGGAACCTTTCCTCCCAACTCTGTTCTCCCAGAGCATCAAAGTCTCAAGCAGGCAGTAAGCAAATATAGCATATACAGATACCGCATATACACTATATTGTATCCGTTCTGTTTTTAAAGTGATCTAAAATATATTATAATGATTCGTTCTAATTTATGATAATTAACTTTGCCAGGCACTACAAGGACCGCAAACTGGTACCTAATTGTGACTTACTAATCGCTGTTCCTGCACCACGTTTGTAACTTATTAACTCACTTACTTAACGTTAACTAACTAACTAACATTACTGCACTACCTTTTACAAAACAAACACTTGTCATTTAAGCCCTTGGAGGCTTCACAGTGCCCAAATGATTCAGTTCTAACCAGTTCACTTGCTCAAAAACAAACAGCAAGAGCACAAACAGAGAATTTTAAATCCTGCACTTAAAAACAGCAAAAGTGCTTTTTAAAAATGGCAGAATGGCAGCACAGAATGTAAAAACACAACAAGCAATGAACAGCAGTCCGACGGCTAGCCCAGCATGGCTGGCATCTTTGCAGACTTTTGTTTAACCAGGAGTAGCACACTGAGCCAAAGCTTGTTTCCAGGTGCGACCTGGGAGCACAAGGAAGTTAAGCAACTTGCTCAGGATCACACAGTATGCTCCTAGGTGGCTGTGGGATTGAAACTCAGGTCTCCAGATCTGCAGCTCAGAGCCTTAACCCATTGCACTTTACTGCCTCCTTAAGGAGGATGCAACCTCGGTCCCCCTCTTTCCCTTTTACCATTTCCCTTGCCTGTCTCATTTACTTCTCTCTTCTTGCTGTTCTGATTTGTACCGTTCTTTGTCCTCTACCTTGTCCCAAGCATTGTCTTCTTACACTCCTGCATTGCAAATCCTCCCCCTCCTTGCTGCTTCTTCATCTGGGCATGCAATTCTTGCCTCCCTTGCTTTCACAGCCCCCCACTAGTTGAAATGTTCATCCAGGTAGTGCTTAAATCTCCCACTAAGGACTGTGGTCCCCTTTCTGGAAGGATGCAGGCTGTCTCCCCTATAGAGGTCCATATCCTCCCAGACTGCCTCTAGTCCTTATGTTGGTGAAGCTCTCCTCCATGCAACATGCCTTCAACCAGTTGTTAAAATCCCTGGTGTGCTGTGGAGTGCCCTTTCTTCTCCCTGGCCTACACAGGTAACACTTCAAAAGTTGTCTTCACCAATAAAAACATGGGATTAGCATGATTCATTCAAATTTGGGTGAACTTTGTGTAACTGAATTCTGCTGAAGCCAACTGTGAATTTTTTGTTGAAAATCAGAACATCACTTTAAAGTCAGTACAGTAATGCATGTGAGTTAAAGGGTCAGTGTTAATGGAGTAAGTTTTATTTTATTTGGAAAAATCTGCAGTGGAATAGTTTCATTTAAGGGGACTATCTAGTTTTCAAGAGGCTAATCTCTAACTAAAAATTATAATCAATATATTTACAGGTACTCTACAGATTTTATCAATGTGTCACAAGTAAAACAATGTAATATTACTTATCTGGTCATGCAGAATCAATCTGCCCATATGCCCAAGTGAATGGGATCAATAAATACAAGAGTTGCTGCATGGCAATAAGTAATAATTGAAAGACAGTGGTCAGTGACCATGTCAACTGAGATGACATGAAAGACAGTTGTTAGTGACCATGTCAGCTGAGATGACATGAAACCTTAGACAGGATGTTACATAACCAACTGAGGAAAAGTACAAGGTTTATTTTGATGATTGTATAATGCAGAGTTGAACAGAGAGAGAGAGAGAGAGAGAAATGGATGTGTCTAGTTATTGCTGTGAAGTAGGGATGCTCAGATATCTCAAAATCCAATCCAGCCTTGGATATTAAGATATTAGGATTATCTGTATCCAAATCCATATCCAATCCTAATGTCAGATATGTTCAGATTCAGCTTAGGATATCATAAAAATTCTAAAGAATCCTAAAGAATGTTAGGATATCCTAATTTGAGATTTTAGGATATCCTAAAATTCAGTTTAGTATATGAGGTTTTTAGGATATCAGATATTGAAGGCCAATATCTTAGTATCTTAAAATCCCAAAAATGGTTAGATATCTGAACTATCCATTTTAAAAAATGTAAATCTGAGCAAGCCTACTGTAAAGTGATCCTGCAATTTCTTTCATGTAACAGGTAGGGCAGAAATGACTCAAAAGTGTTCACACAAATTATTTATATTTGAAAATATGGAAGAGATCTTTTTCTTGACATCCAGTCCTATGAACAAGTATGGATTTTATGAGTAGACAGCAGAGGGAACAAGGCAGGGGGCCTTGTTTAATGTTAAACTGGTGCCAAATTCCATTCTCTCCTATTACCCAGCAATACAATGTTTAGTACTCAGCAGAGGTCACAGTATTGCACTAGGTGGTATAGATTTATTTGGCATCTGCAAGCTTTATTATAAGTGGTGGTGAGTTTATGAACCAAGAGAAGTAAGCCACTCTGTATACTACACTGGCATATTACAATGGTAATGCAAAAATTTCAAAAAGATCCATTCAGATATGAGTATAGGTGCTGATAATCAAGCTGCAAGAATCCAAGTTACATAAAAAATGATCAGCACATGCTATGGATTACAAAAAAATAAATGTGAATGTGTTATGCAAAATCACATGTCACAAGCAAGCAAGTGAAACTGTCATCCAGGCTGGAGACTAGAGGCCCTAACATTGGCATCAAGAACTACAGTAAGACTCTTATACACTTTATCTGCTCCTGACACTTTTCCTGTTTTGAAATCTCAGTCCTTTGTTTGTGACATCAAAATAGTTTTTGTGGCAAGAGGTTGTGATTTCACAACCTGTTGCCTCATACAGGGGAAGCAGACAGGAAGCTGGAGGGTGAGATTAACAGAGTAACAAGGCATGGGAAGAAGCTGCTGTGTGACTTTGACATTGTTGATTTCGATTGGAGGATCCTGCGGCAAAAGATTAAGGAGTCAGCAACTGATAAAGGTTCTTCAAGAATCATTCCTGGTACTGAGGGTGGAAGAGCTCACAAGAGGGGGGCCATACTTGACTTAGTCCTTACAAACAGGAATAGTATGGGGAGGTCAGAGTGCTGGACTCACTGGAAGCCAGTGACCATCAGACAGTTTAGCCCGATATCAATGTGGCAGCAGCTAAGAATCAGTCCCAGATATAGGTCCTGGATTTTAAGAAGGCTGATTCTGACAAGTTGAGGGAACTGTTGACTACTACACTAGAAGGGGTAAGAGTAGCAGAAGGGGTGGAAGCATAGTGGAACATGATTAAAAATTAGATATTAGAAGTCACAAATCTCTGTGTTAGAGCAATATGGAAAACAAAGAGGGGTACGAAACCATTGTGGTTCATAAGGGAGATTGGGGTGGCCGTAAGGGCAAAACAAAAAGCATGCATTTGACTAATACAGATCCAGCCCAGGAGGGGATAGGGTAGTGATTCACAGCATCATGAAGATGTCAGGTAGAACCATGGAAGTTCAGAACAGTGAGGGGAATAAGAATGAGACACAAAAACTTCTATTTTTACATACAATATGAGAGAAGAAAAAACAAGGAGTGAATTGTTAGATAAAAGAAGGAGAATGAGTGGGGGATGGTGATGGGGATATAGGAAAGGTGGACATACTTCTATTCCATATTCACAGTAGAGAAGAAGGGACCATTGCCTGACTGTGCCATCAGACCTAGAGATGCATGAAGTCAGGAAAACTTTGCTTCACCTGAACTTCATGAAGTTTCCCAACTTTGAAAAGCACTTTCCACAGTTCTCTGTCTGAAGAAATGTCAAACTTCACCTAGCAAAACTACATGAAGTGGTACTTTATGGGGAAGGGCCAGAGAAGTGACACTTCAGGTACTGTTTTCATTTGCTTAAAGTACCCCTTTTTTAATGAATCCCACCTCACCCATTCCCATTTGCTAGTGCCCCCTCCCACAACCAGAGGTTTCTAAGGTTATTTTGCTTATCCCAGACCCCACTGTGCTGTGAAAAATGCCCTCCACCTTTCCCATTGAAGTTCACTGCTGCCGGCAGCTGTAATCAGCTATTCCTTTGTTATATTTAAAGTGTAATCCTTCCCCCAACCCACACATCCAAACCAACTCCCATTGCTTCCCTCATCCAGTCCAATACAGATTAATAAGTAGATTCCCCCTTCCCAACTCTTTCTGGCCACCACCACCACTGTCTTCCCACCAGCACCACCAAAAATCATTTATGTACTTTAAAATAGAAAACAATTCTGCATTCCAGAGATGACCTCTCATTTATAAGCATCAAATAAATGAATAAATGATGTCTTTGCCTATAGTAAAATCTCAGCTAATCAGGTTTTACTATAGGCAAAGATGTCCTTCATTCATTCATTCATTCTCTGAGACACATGATCTATCTCCCCTCGGCCAGCTCAATCCCTAACCACAACCTCCAGCATCTTAAGCAGTAGCCCTATTGCTGCAACAAATAAGCCAGATTCTATTTTTTTCCCATAAAGATTTCTATCTTGGTGGTCAACACAAGTGGCTTTCAGCCCTATCCCCACCTCCTCTGTCTGGCATGCACCTCCCCAGACTTAGTAATTTGGACAGTTGTTATTCCAGCCTTTTGTATGCTTTGTATTCTTTCTCTTTAAGATAATTTTCAACTTCTGTACTCTGTACATCTGCCACTACATATGATTACTGTCTGCCCTTAATGCTGCTGCCTACTATTGTGATGTTGCCTCTGCTATAATGGGTCATGCCTAAAAATAGGCATTTGATCGTCTTGAGCACCTACCTAGTAAAGTAAAACTAGATAAGAGATATGCTTCTCTCAAATAGATATCAGAGCTATTGCAATGGTGCAGGGACACTAGAGAAGAGTTATATCTTTCACTCCTCAAACAGATAGGCTCTAAGTGGCCAGAAGAGATGAACCAGGTGGCAAGATAGTCAGAATACTGCATTCCTGAGAGGGACGAAGCCCAGTCCTTAACAGTAGATTGGTTAAACACCCTCTGTTCACTCCAAACAAGAGTTCCTCCAGAGGATGTATTGTGCTTCATTTGAGGATATTTCATAGTTGCTCACACAATGAAATCCTCTCTCTCTCTCTCTCTCTCTGCAATGTTGCTGTGTTATGTATAATCACAGTAACCGTTGCTTGTATGACAAGCAAGCAATCTTATCTTGAACACAGGATCACATTTTTATGGCTGTGGGTGGAGACTAAAGCCATTTTGCTATCTGTAGCTTGGAAATAGAGTTTAGTGGAACACATTTTTGGACTTTTTAATGTATCCTTCCACATCTACAAATCTCTATGACAACTAAAATAAAATAATCCCTTCTTTCTGTTTAGAATGTTGAAGACATAACTCCAAGCTCCTTATCTGATGGCCATTAGGAAACTGAAACAGCTTGTTAAATAGTGGCTGCCTATTAAACTGGAAATGTGTTTGCCCCCTTTGAAATCCAATAGTTTGCACATTTAAATGATTAGCACTTAAACATTTTGTGCTAGTAACTTCAGTTGGGGATGAATATATTTCAAGAAAGATTCATATCTCATAAATGTTACTCTTTCCTAGCAACTTTTGTAAAGATTTACACTGTTTTTAACCTCTCAAGACCTATCTGATGAAATGCCAGGTCTTCAGTGAACTACCTAGACTGGGCTGTAGCCTGCTTCCCAAACATAACAGATAAGAGCTAATGAGATCTCTTATAGTAAGAGAGTGTGTGTGTGTGTGTGTGTGTGTGTGTGTGTGTGTGTGTGTTTGGGGGAGGGGTGTAGAAACAGTCAAACTCTGGCAAGGGAGACCTCATCGAATAAATTAACTGCTGACAAACCTTGAGTGATACAGAACCAAATGATTTGATACCTTTTATTGGACCAACACAGATGTAGCAAAAAAACATACCATTTATAAAATTCCTGATCAAACAACTGCAAACACAAGACTGTTTTTTTTATCATTTTATAATATGATATACTGAATGTGTATTTACTGAATTGCTGGATCAGGGCCTTGATAAAATAATAACATTTACTTAACTCATTCAGGATCCCATCAGGTGGACAAATAAAGACTATAAGAATTTGTATGAAAACTAACAACTATAAGATGCAAAAATAGCATTTGTGTATATATGTCTCTATTTGCAATAAATTTGTTTACAGGCATTACTAGTGTCTTTTGAAAGATTGTCTGACTTGTGATTACTAATTTTGAGTATAGTTCATGAAATGATGAGCTTGATATTTGTTATTTCATATTGTCCCCCATAATGCCTTATGCATAGCATATAAATCTAAATCACTCCAAGGCCATCGTGACATATAATATTAATACTGAGCAGCAAATCAGAGCTCTTTTCCTAATAAAAGGCTGGTGATATAATAAATAAATATAATAAATAA